>JBAJHX010000001.1:16610407-16624726 GCA_037176925.1 Amniataba percoides
CATCAGTACAGGTTTACAGATACAGAGATGGAAGATACTGTTTTGTTTGACTGGCACGTGTTTATGCATTAGACCTCATACAAAACATTTTCCGCATGGCTTTGTAGTACACAAGTAGTCCACAAGTATGAAATGCAAAAAGGCCAACAAGGAGTGCAGAGTAATTGCGCGACTAATCACACTATCACACTGGTCTGCATAGCTGTGCAATTACATTTACACACAAACCCTCGTAGAAGCCTTTGATCGGGTGTATTATTAGTGCTGTGCACATTTAAGGTACTGCTGTTAACAAACTGACACACACAAAGAAATACATACGTCAGCAGACAGGAAGCCACTTGCACACACGAACACACACACACACACCTGGAGATGTTGAGGTCCCACATAGAATCCAAAGAGTCAGAGTATACATAAAAGCAGACCAGGCAGTGAAGGCAGGCTGTATAGCGGACCAGTGCTCTCATCGATCTGAGAGGGTTCATTAGGTAAGTGCTGACATCACAGATTGATGTCTCTTTAAACCAGTGCCTGCCGAGGAGCTGACAAGGAAAATCAGCACTATTGACTCCCTTAGTGGTATGTGAATGTGTGTGCGTGTGTGTGCGTGTGCCTTTGCAACTGTTCACTGTGGTAACATACACGCTTACATATGTGAGTACGTCAGTGTCATTGTGCACACGTGTGCCAATAAAATAAGCATGTGTGTAATAGCATTTGGCACACAGGTGTGTCTCTTTGTGTGTGTATATATACGCACGTGTGTGTTTCCCTAGACGCCACACTAAATACCCTAGTCTTTGATGGGCTCCTCAGGTGTAGGTGTTCACTAATGTTGCTAGTTATACACTCAGCCATGCGGCTAAGGAGCCTGTCAGCCTCTTTCTGCCTTTGCGCCTCCATCCATCTACCATGACAGAGTGGGGGGAGAGATGGAGTGGAAAATGGAGATGAAGAGTAAAGGAAAGAACATGGGGTGGAGAAGTGGAAGACGGACTGGATAGCATCGCTCTCCATCAATATTTCATCAGCACATTTAGGAACTCTTTTTTAGTAATTATGTTGTGCAGGTTTCTGACTAATTTGCAATCCGCAGGGAATCTTGGCATGGAGCTGCCTACATATCATATGAGGCCTCAAGGCTGTTCAGCTCAAATTCAAGATTTAGGACTTTGATTTTTAAATTCATGCAGTGGAAAAAGAGAGAAAGTTGTCTCTGTATGTGACCCCAGTCCCCTCACCCTGTGCTTGTCGATTGATTTGAGATGTTGTTTGTATCTGATGTGTTCCTCTAATTAAGATCAGGGGAGAATCATTGGCATTGAGCGGCTCCACACGCCCATCGATTAGACAGAGATGGAGTCGGTGTTTGTGAGGATAGTGTGGACAGGAGTGACAGGAATCAAACTGGTGGGTCGAGCCTCAGCCACAGAGACACCAAACCGAGTATGATTGTCCTCATAACCTCCAGGAATTTGTGTTTTATCATATCACAGAGCAAGTGACTTGCTGAAAAGCAGCAGAGAGGTTTGCATTTTTCCTCTGACCCTCTAACTGTAGCATCATTTCTGCAAGCAAAAGGCAGCTAAGGTAATCAAATTCCTATTTTCATGTTGCAGCTGTAATAAGCAATTCTTTGCAACTGCTGATCTGCATCTATTGTGATCCATAACAAAGTAGTCAATACTTTGTAATAATTTCTAACAGATTTCATTGACAACTGGAGATCAACGGCACATACTCTACAACCTTTGTAATACAATAAACATTACGTCCTCTGAACACCGTAGCACCACTTCCTGCTGCTTTAAATGAGCAATTGATCAGCTCCTTTGGAACATGAACACAGTGTCTTCTTGTCCAGTTGAAATGTCTTTAAGCGATCTATAGTCTGAGAGAAACAAAGGCAAATTGACTTATCTGGCTTTAATCTATCAATACCCAAGATGGTGTGTTTTCACAAATAAGAGAAAGTAACAGAGTTTAGAAAGTTTGCCTGTACTTTAGTTTAGCCTGAGCTGAGCATAATGCAAAGTAAGTGTTTGGATTGTGGAGTGTGCAGAACCGAAGGCATGAATCCCTTCCAGGCCACCACCACCGGAGGCACATCCCCATTGGCTGCCTCCAGGAGATTAAAGAGAATAATTGCCAGCTGATTGGCTGTTTAATTTTTCATGGACCTTTGATGCACAGGGTGTTTGTATTACCTTTATCAGCAGGCATAATAATGGGATAGAGTTTGACACACTTAAGTAAAACAGGCTTTTTCACCGAGTAGGAGAGACGCTCCTCCTTGCCTCAGCAGAGACGAACAGCCTGCAGTATAGTGTCAGTATCTTTTCAGTCCTTCTCAACAGCTAATTACAATTAAAGAAAGGATCAATGCATCCATATATAGATGCCACAGGAATGCACACAGAATATTGTGATTTAAGTGCAATTAATGTGAGCATTTTGAAACTTAAATACATTTTATTTCACTTTTATGATAATATTATTATTATAATAGTGGATGGTTGATGGTTTGTAAAGTTACGTGTGTGTATATCTATCTATCTATCTATCTATCTATCTATCTATCTATCTATCTATCTATCTATCTATCTAGATAGATATGTATATGCATTATTGTAGTATATGTAAATGAGGTGAACCACATCTAAGAAACACCTTTCAGTGTGTGCAGTGTAGTTTCTACCACAGAGTCTAGCCTCAAATTGTACCATTGCATTGAGTGAACAAACTGCTGTGGTAGTCGTCTGAACAAACACTGAGCATTTCAGGGAAGGTAGTGTCTCTCTCACTGCGGCTGAATTCCATTGCATGACATTGTACAGGTGTTTCTATTTTTCTGGTGACTCTGTGAATGCAAAAAGGTAGCTGCCTATTTGAAATGAACTCATTGTATCCCTGTTTTACCACTGCTTGGAAAGCAGTGTGCAAGGACATGAGAGCTAGTTTTGCCAGCTCCTCCCAGATCAGGGACAGCTGCAGTTGACAGTCCCATGTTCATACCTCTGCCTGGTGACACTAATCTCTTCCTGTAGGTGACCTACCTCCTCATTCCCAATCTGTCTGTGTGTGTGTGTGTGTGTGTGTGTGTGTGTGTGTGTGTGTGTGTGTTGTGTGATGGTTGCAGCGCATGTCTCCTCTGCGGTTCCGCTTCGAAGGTCCAGGAACGGTGAGCTTCTCATGGTTGTCACTTTGAGGTGGGAGAGCAATCATTTCCTTGGACAACAGTCCCGTCCTCATCCCTGCTTCCCGCCCGCTCGGATTAGTTCCTCTCGCTGAGAAGATTTGCATCCAAAATATTTTCTCCTTATTTATTTTTTCTCTATTTTTCCTGTTTTCTTTTCATTACATCGTCTACCATCTGTGTTTCTTTTTCTCTGCCCTTCTCTGTTTCCTCCTCCTCATTTTCCCCTGGACGCTGTAGAGCATTTTATTACAATTGTCAGAAAGAGTAACAATTCTATTGTGGGGTGATTACGACAGGGTGTTTTACCCACAGATCACCAGAGCAATTAAAATCTGTAAATAAGGCTACCCATGATGCCTCAGTCCAAACAATGGTGTCCCGTAGGAAGTGTTTGTTTGAAGGAGAACTGTGGAAGAGAGAGTTTCTCTCTCTTTGACTCTCTCTCTCTCATTAATTAGGAGACGCTCCTTCAACCCGACACGGCTGTGTCGATGGGCAGCTTTGCACAATCGCAGTGACACATATTTCAGACACAAGATGAAGTTGTTTACTTTTGTGTAAGACCTCGCATTACGCCACCGCACTTTGTTGTGCAGCATGGAAAAGATAATGCAGGCCTACTGTAATTGTGCTAGCTACAGCTGTTGGGAAGAGAAAAGAGAGAGGCTGCACCAGCAACTGTGTAGAGACAGACAAGTAGACTTACTTACACTTATGGGGCTGACACACATACTCATAAAATGTGACAATCAGAGTTTAACAAAGGATTATGGACAATGAGGTGAGAGATAGTGAAACTGTGGTGGGAGAGTAGATTTTTTGGATGTCCCGGTTGAACATTTGAACATCATTTACTCAAATCTGGCACCATGGTAATACTGGAAAAATATTTCTGAGTGCTCTAATTGTGCTTTTTTACGGTCAAGTTCCCTTAACTCCTGGCTAGTCTTTTGGCCTGCTTTTCTTCTAGTCACTTGGCAGTGTCTGTTCCCTGGCATGACCGGAGGACAATGCTGCCAGATAACCAAGACAATGCCAGATAATGTCATATTCCTTGAATGAGCAGCTTAATTAGGGCTTAACCTAACCATTAGCACAGAGAGCTTTAATTCTGGCTTAGCCTCTAAATGGGGGTTGCCATTAACTACCTGGTTCACAGCAGTTCACAAAGTGATGCAAGCACCCCAAACGCCTCAACTACTTTTTGGTGTTTCTGTTTCTTTGTAGAGACAAAAGGGCTCTTTGTACATTCGTGGGAAGACATGTGGAACATGTCATGTATTTGGTGTCAGGATGTGCGCGTACCGCTTCCGCAACCACCCCCACCCGCTTCATAAATTACTCACGAGTGGAGTTTGGGCAGGTTGGAGCAAAGGAACCAAACAGATAGAAGGAGGGACCGTGGGAGTGCTGCAGCTCGACACAGCACCGCGATGATGCCAGCCTCCGTGGGCCTCACCAGAGGCTGTATGCCTTACCAAGATCCTGTTTACAGTCAGCCAAAGAAGCTGCCAGCCACCCATTTCCATAACGCTGCCTGCGGTCCTCTGCGGAAACTAATTTCTCTCTGCCGGAGATGCACCATGATGCTGCCTTCTCTGTATCTCTCCCACTTTGCATTCTATGTCTTGTGTTTCTCTCTTTTGTTTCCATCTGTTTTCCTCCCATCTCATCTTTCCATCACTCCTTATTTGCTGTGTCTCTTTTCTTTTCTCTATCTCCCTCTACACTCTTCTTTTCTTGGCTTTCTTCCAGCTCTAACCATTGAATTCTGTCCTTTCCTGTGAGTGCACATCAGTGATTTTTACTTGTATTCCAGGAACAAGTTGTCACCCCAGGTGTATAAAGCTGAATTAAATTGTTAACATAATATAGCATAATAGCAAGGTATCCCATGGTAGTGCTTACAATGTGCACTCAGCACTCACACAGTATATAGGTCAGTAAAAAAGTTGCATATAGGTCGGTTTGTGTGCCTATATTGTAATGTATGGAAGGTTAGGCAGCTTATACTGTCTCTTGAGATAGTAGAAATGTGACATTATGTGTCTTTTTTATTGATAATAACTATAATATTGTTGTTATATAATCCACTGTAAAGACTCGTGCAAATCATGTGTGCATAATTGTATTTTTTCACTTGTATGTGTAGTTTCCATATTGTTAATGGGCACATATGTATGTTGTTGTTAGGGTACCTCTGATGAGTTCACATCCATCTCAATGTTTACACGGAGTCCTCTTCCATCTATGTGTATGTCAGTGTGCCACGTCCACTCTGCTGTGTATTTGTGGTTGTGTTTCTACACTCAACCCATCTCTGCGTGAGCCTGCCATCTTCATCTTTTTTCCCCCCTTGTTCTTTTCTGTCATATGTTTGTGCAGATTTTTTTCTGCTTCAGCCACTTGTGTAGTTGCCATGTTCCTCTGCCTGTACATCAGTGAGCATCTGCTCTTTCAACAAGGTCCCCATGGCCTCAAATGTCAGAGCAAGCAGCTGCCAGACAAGTGCATTGTGTAGCAGGCTTGTGTTTCGCCTCCTCCCGTCCCTCCACTTCTTGTTCTGTGATGTTAACTGTGATTGAAAGTAAGTAAGTAGGCAGCGGCAAGTGGGGGACAGATGAGGGGAAGGGCCTCTGTTTTTTAGAGAATTGGATTCCCGCGGTTCGGAGGAGCACCGCTTTTACTGTTGTTCAGGGCCTGACTGTTCTCAAGGGCTTTAGGGTCAGGTGGGGGGACGTGTTCTGTTGTGCATTAGGCACGCCCTCCACTACCCTCTTGTGTGAAAGACCACTACAATAGTAGGCCATTTGAAGCTTGTCCATATTGTGCTCCATCTACTATGTGGTATCAGGGGACAAACTGTGTGTGCACATGTATCAATATGTGCTTCTGTGTGTGTGTGCGTGCATGCATGCACATGTATGAATGTACTTGTATATGCTTTTATATACCTTTTACCAGTCCACAACTGCATTGTAACATTTTAGCCAACGTGGATCCCTTGCTGCACTTCATTGTATAGATGGCGCTACAAGATGTCACAGAACACCTGTACCACAGTAGATGTATGTGGACTTGTTCCATGTGTGTGTGTCTGTGTGTGTGTATATGAGCATGTAGTCGCAGGATGGGAGCACTGAGGCAGAAGAGATGGAGGGTGAAGAGACAGGCAGGTACCCCCCAGGAGGGGCCCGGGGGCAGCGGGCCAGGGGTAACCCCTCCAGCTCCCCCCCCAGCACACTCTGCTCTGCTCTCAGACACTTCTATTGATTTGTCCAGCAGATATGGCCACAGGTTAGCTGCTCTGCTAAGTACAGCTCTTTTCGCCTCCCTTTGCCTGCAAACAAAGGCAGGACACAGGCTCCACTTGAAGTCGGGGGATGTTGTTTCCTTGGCATTACTTCTTCTAGCCAGAGCGCTCGCCTTTACCAATAGCATCTATCCCTGGCACAAACCATCTATGAGCCATCAGGGGGCACTGTTAGACTCACTCTCGCCCTATAAACGACCCAACCCAAACCTGGCATAGCTCTCCATTGTCTTCTCCCGAGGCTACAGGAAGCCATGAGTTCACAGCTAAGGCAGGTCTACAAGCTGTGAGAAAAGGCACTTTAGTTGTCAATCAATCCTCTGCCTTCATCTCAGCATCCCAGAAAGTAGAAGCTCTGTGTTAATTCAACCTTAAAGTAGATTAGTCCAAACAGCAGCTTGAAATGGTGCCTGTACTTTGCCATATTTGATCAACATGTGTAGCGAAGTGTAAAGTTTGAACCTGACAGATGTAGGTGGAAGCCAAGGCAACTCTTGATCAGCTTAAGACAGTTCATCTCATTGCCGAGCCCTTACGTGATTGGAAATCAGTCGGCGGCACCTCTGTACTCGCTGACAGATGGATGAATCGAGTCTTCAAAAGGCCTCATTGGTGACACATTAACATGAGCCGAGCTTCCTGGAGGACTCTGAATTCTGAGCTGTCACAGGTGGCAGATGAGATAAAGCTACTATGCTGCTCTGCTTGTTTCGTAACATAACCCAACTCATGTTGAGAAGAAAATTGGCACCTGCTTGACATCTATTAAAACGCAGTTTCTAAGATTTGAAGGAGGGTTGTTGTAACTTGTCTTGTATTATTAATTAAAACAACCTCCTCTGACTCATCACCTGCTTTTCATGTGTCCGATGTCAGGACAGGTGTGAAGGTAAAACAATGAACAGTGAAAGAAGGAACGCCTCAAGGGTGTGGGTGTTATACAACTTCCCACGCTTTAATTGCAAGCTAGTAAGCCCTTACAAGACATTGCTACATACTTTATCATTGTTAATTAGGAAACTGCAATGTAGGACAGCATAATACTAGCTCGTCATTTTGTTTGTTTTTCTTCTTGCACATAGTTACGTGTCATTTATCATGGCAGAAAGCCAGACTTGTTAGCGTATGTTAAACTGGTCCTCTCTCAGATGAGAAATGGAGGCTATTACTAGCAATGTCAGCCATAAGAAACAAAATGCTTTCCAGGCTGAGGACTAACCTGCAAAAATGTGACTGAATGTGCCGAGCATCTTAAAAGACATGGATATTATTTCAACCGTTGGGTTTCAGATATCAGGTTTTGTTGCCGTAACTCTTCTGTTATTGCAACTTTTTACCACAGTGTTTTTAAAGTAGTAGCCATCAAGTGTTCATCAAGTCCAATCTAACTATATAAAAGTTTTCCATAAATCTTTCCCTGATGTAAGTGTCTCTAACTGAACTGAGAGGCTGTGCCCAAAACAGAGGTGCATCTGTGAAAAATAACAAAGTGATTGAATAAATATTGTGAAATGGCATGCAAGCTCATGTGGCCCTTCTTGATGATGTGCTAATATTTTCTCTTCTTCCCGTACAGAGACTGAGTGATTGATTCATCTTTGGTTAACCGAGGTGTTGTCAGCTGTATAATCAAATATGGAGAACGCCTCTGACTTGCACACAAAGAGCTCCTGGTACATCTCAACCTTCAACCCCTCGCCAGGCTCCGAGGCACTCATAGCGAAAGCTGTCATTCTAGCTACCAATACCACTTACCTGCAACATGAACAAGGGAGGACAGGGACTAATTGCAGGGACAAATGTTCCCGACTGCGGGGTTTGCAGTTGTCTGGGCCCGGTCCAGGCCCTGTTTATCTCAACCTCTGTTGGCAGTCATACACACACCACACACGCTATGCTCTGATTTAACCAGAGGCAAAGCCCCCACCAGCCCCCACTCTCTCTCATCAAAGATTCATAAAGGCAAGGTTCTCAATGATTTTCTGTCTCTTCCCGTATTCACAGCTTGTTGTCCTCACCCTCCCTGTCTCCTGCCAGTCAGACAGCGGAAGTCAGGCGGAATTACGGCTGAAGTGGCCGCTGGCTCTCGGAGTGTGTGTGTGTGTGTATGTATGTTAGTGCCTGTGTGTTTGTGGGGTGTGTGTTTGCACTGTTAGGTGTGTCGGTGCAGGAAGACATGGGGGTAGGACATGGGCAATAGGGCAAAGGGACGAATGGACAGTGACATGTTGATGTTGTACTCAAAATGTTAGAAGCCCCCATGCAGCGAAAGGAGTCAGACCCCACCCGCTCCCCTCTTCCCCTTGCGCACTCCTTCCGCTCTTCTTTGTCTTCCGCCCCAACCCCTGAGCCCTGTTCGTCGTGGCAGCTTCCACACTGGATCTAAAACTAGCTCATTCAGAGCCCCAGTCACCAGGCCCAGGGCACGCCATCTGTAACCCTCGGAGTCCTTCCGTGTGTGTGTGTGTGTGTGAGTGACTATCTAAGTGCGTGTGTGTTTACCTCCTTATTTATATGTGTGTGTCCGTTTGTGTGCAAGCTTACAAGCGTGTGTATGTGTGGGTCTCCGAACCCAAACCACCGTGCCTCAGCCTGTTAGTCTTGCTACTTACCAGGCTTAGCCAGATGAGGGCCACTCAGCCCGGATCTAATTCCTTCGACTCTGGCAGCACTTCACTCCTGGCTCTTTCGCCTCTCAAGTGTGCATCTGTGACCTTGGCTGACATCGGAGGGGGTTAAACTGTGGACTTGGAGATGCGGCCGCAGCGATTGAGTTGTAAGCTAGTTTTTGGATCAGAGCTTTCACACAGCCATCTGGGCTTCTAGGGGGCTCAGAAAGAGGTTATCCCTCTCTTACTCCCCACAGCTGACCCTGGATGAGCAGTGAGACTTTGGTAAGAAGCATCCTCGCTGGGAGAGGTAGCTCAGAGCGGGGATGTTTGCGCAGAGAAAATTAAGAGAGGAAACTAATGAAGAGAGTTGATCTCTGTTACCACTTCAGTTGTAATCCCTCTGTGTTTATTGTGCTGAGCTCTGTGTGTGGCTTTTGTCTGATTGTTGTCCTTTG
The DNA here is from genome assembly GCA_037176925.1 of Amniataba percoides. Lineage (NCBI taxonomy): Eukaryota > Metazoa > Chordata > Actinopteri > Centrarchiformes > Terapontidae > Amniataba > Amniataba percoides. Next base: position 16,619,990 of record JBAJHX010000001.1, read on the forward strand.
TGGGAAACAAGCTAAGCCTGTGTCACCTTTTTTTTCTGTGGCTTTTTTTGACTCACATCAGTGTCAAAAAGAACAACACCTGTGTCACTGTAGACAAAGACACAGTCCTTGATTATGTTGGTATTACGGTTATTGCATCAAGCCCTGATGTTGTCACTACAAATAGAACACTGTTAAGTACCTGTTAGACCACAAACAGCTTTTTTAAAAACACCCAGAACAACTTTCAGTGAGTGATTTACACACACACACACACACACAAACACATGCACCAGCTCTTCTGCAGAGGCAGGTACCTATGCACTCAAACACACACCCACACACGCCATTATATGACGTTCCCTGGCTCGCTCTGTGTACTGTGTTTGCATCCTGTTTGGTGCAGCGCCTCAGGGCCTAGCCTGGCTGCTCTTCCAAACAAATTGCTGGCTGTTCACAGCGTTTTAAATGCCGAGGCCCTTTAATTACACTATTTACTTAATAGGGTGAAACAAAACTCGTGTTCACGCAGCAGGAGCACCAGGTGATGCAGAAGTTCAAACACCTGGCGGAAAGCACTCCTCTGGCATGGACGCGCAGCCTACACACGTGTACGCATGAGTGGATGCATGCTCACAATACTCTGTAACAAATGCCATAGGCCGTTCTCAGGCTTGGCTGAGAAGCTATGAGAAGCTTCACTGAGTTTGGGACTTTTTCTTTTGTTTTGTTTACTGGAAAAAAAAACCCAATTGCATCTGGGAAAGTGCTACTCATAAGTTACTGTATACTGTACGGCCTGACATTCTCAGAATGAGTCTACCCTATACTGTAAATGGAATGAGTAATGCTAGTTAAGTTGTTGACTTATGGCAGATGCCCATGGGAATGTAGACGTCTACTGTGCGCCACTCCTTTCTTTGTTCATTCTGGTAACGTAAAAAAACAAACAAGCTAAGATTAGACTAAATGTTCTGCCAAAAAAAAGTATATTCAGTACGGTACAGACTTTTGCCTGATGGTGGCACTAGAGGAAAGGTCAGGGAGGTCATCACAACTATCTCACCTGCAGTGGCAAGTTGGGGTATCTGTCTGAGAAATTTTATTACAAGGCCTTAAAGTACCAGATTAACATTTCTTACTACATCTTTTGTTACCGGTTATAATTATCATAATTAATTGTAATGAAATGAACAAAGTGATCCTAATTCACATGTGATCATATTTTCAGGTTTTTTTTCTATTTGTTTTTCCAGGAAAACCTTGCCCGTATTGATGGTAACATTATAGCCCACACCTGGACCTGTCCAATTTATGAGGTTTAAGATTTATGACAGTTTCAGTATGGCATGTTTACTATCACTGGATTGCTGGGCGTATTATGTGATCTGCACTGATGTGATCATGACAAGCAATGTCAACGATGAAATTAAGTTCTCTGTGCAGTTTGAAGACAGTCTCATATTTATTTGAAGAATAGTACTCGCTCTAGAAGAGTCGGGTGTTTGTTTTCATGCTTTGTTTAAAGGAAACAGCAAACACAGTGTCTCTCTTTTTTTCCAAAGCAGTTTGACATACATATTTCTGAAACCCAATATCTGTTGTGCAACAGTTTAAAGCTTTTATCTCACAGTTTAACTTGACACAAAAGCTTCAGAACTTAACACCACATCCCCTGGAGCTAGAATGATGACTTGTAACCAGGCAATTGAGGTTACAATATACTATAATTAGCCGGGCCAGCTTGACCCCGGCATTGTCACCTGAAGACAGGTGGGAATTGTGCCCACGTTGGATCGACCCTTATCATGTGACTGGGGTCAGGTGTCATCCAATGGCTCGGCTGTTTAGCCGTTGAGACAAGCCTCATCCATCACCGGCTTTATTGCACCATTCAGATGATGCCCACAAGGCACTGACGCTTGGCCAGGAGGGAGGGGGCACGCGGCAGAGGGAAGGGATGAGGGTTAAAAATGATTGTTTTACAAGAACACTCTCGGAACAAGTTTTCGCAGCAATGGTGTGCCCTGGAAAACTAAGAGTTAGTGCTCCCCACGCCACAGTAACCCTCTTCCTGATTCCCTAACAACAGATTTACGGCCTTCGAAAGTTGAGCTGTGAAAAAGTGCAATCACTCGCAGGCTCGTAACCTCTTTACCCTCGCCATCAAGTCGTCTTGTTGCTCCATTTTCTCTCCTGGGCTTTATAAATAAACAGCGTCATCAGGAAAAACTTCAGTGTCTCTTTAGAATCAACTCTAATTAGTTTTGCCTGTATATATCAAAATGCTTCACTATGGTATTTGGACTCGTTTGGCTCGTTTTGGGAGTGGGTTGCAGTGTTGAGCTAGGCATCCGTCCCTGCTGAGTGTCGTCCTTTGGGTGTTACTGGCAGGGCCCAGAGTAAACATTTGTTTTGTTGTTCTTTTTTTTTCTTTTCACTTTTCCTTAAAACCAGCCACTTAAGTTAAACTAGTCCGTAACTTGACACAGGTGGCTAAAAGGCCAAACCACCCTCATTCCTCCCCAGTCACCCTGGAGCATGCGTGCACAAACACACACACACACACACACACACACACACACACACACCCTCACTCTCTCTCTCTTTTTCCTTTTTCCCCTCAAACATACACACACACACTACTAACACACACAGATCCAGAGCCTTAGGGGGTGATCTGTCTCTCCACCTCTTGTCGGAAGAGTAAACGGCCAGGAGGGCCCTATCTGTTTGTCCTTTTCCTGCCTCTTTTTTTATTAGAACCTGATTGCATTTGAACAATAGTTGTCCGCTCGTAAATTTTGCGCCTGTGTTGACATTAGGCCACATTCCATCCCATAGCCTGAGGAGGAGAAGGAGCAGGCCGGGGTGTTCGGTAATTTGTTATGCTGTTAAGCACCTAATGGACGTCCACCTGGTTTTTGAGAGCAGTAGCTGTAGTTCAGGGGCTTGCCTCCTTTGCACTTCCAGACTGCAATAGTGTTTTATTGCCTCCAATTATGAAGGCTATTTAGAGGCTACCTAGCTTAGTGTGTGTTTTTCTGTTACATCTGGTTCACCCTGCTTTAGACGGGGCAGCCAGCCAGGCCACATCAAACGCTCGGGGTGTGAGGCAGGCAGGGGCTGCGCAGGTATGACGAAGCTCCCCTGTCTCTGCCGTAGGCTCCAACCAGCTCCGCGCGCAGTGAGTACATGCAGCGCCCGATGCAAAACTTAGGGTCTGGCGGGGGATGCTCATAAAGAGCCCTATTTGTTTCATGTGGTTTAACGAGCGACCCAGACTGCAGCTGGCGAGAGGGACATCTCAAAGTGTGAGGAAGGGGCCGCCCCACCCGAAGGTACCCGTGCACCCTGCAGAATCATTGTTCCCAGCAAAGCCACGGTGGTATAAGTGGGGGGAGAGCGGCGAAGGCACCGTGCAGCACCCACCGCATCTCCCACACACACCCCACACCCCCCTCACTAATGCATTTTTGCGTGGTTTCCACAACCATTAATTAAAGGGGAAAAGAGTGCATCAGATGTTAGTTTTATTAGCCTAGGCTCCTTAGAGGGAATCAAAATGAAAGGAACATATGTCATGCATTTGATGACGCCCCCCCACCCCCACCCTCCTTCTCTCTCTCTCTCTCTCTCTCTGTTACTCTCTCCACAATTGCCCACCTCACATACTCACAAAGTGTACAGTCAGCAGCTGCCTGCAGACACAATAGCATTTGATTGATCCTGAGGAAACGGTTAAGACGTGGCCCTGCCCACGCTTTCTGGCTGGCTGGCTGGCTGGCTGGCTGGCTCACATTCTGCACCACTTTACATTTAACGCTGAATGTGGCAGCGATTGGGATAATGGGAGTTGGGGATGGTGGGTGGGGATCTGAGGCTCTGTTCAGGCTCTAATGAGGATAGCCCTGAGAGTTCACAGGAGTCTTGGGTGGCGTAGGGTGAGATCCAAAGCTTGACACTTCACAGGTTGGGCCTTGTTTTTAATGTCTCCCTGTTATACTGCCCTCTGCATGACACCACTAATATCTTGCACAACGCAGTGGAAAGATAAGTATGTAGATAAATGCCATCTGCCTGTCTCCCGTCCATTATATAACTGCGTGACATAGAAAGACAGATGTGCCCAGTCGCTCATTTCTTACACATAGCATAGATACTGAATGTACATGGATAATATACTTCTTTCTTTCTTCCCCTTACTTGGAACCTGATTGCATGCCTTACCTTCAGGGGCAGGCTGATTTATGAGACGCATGCCTGTTTTTTCATGAGTTGTTTGATTGCATTCTCAGCTATCGGGCACTCGGGTTGCCAAGACCATAAAAATTCACACCTGCACAGGACTGCTAGGGAGTCAGATGAAGCACAGGCAGAGCATGAGGAAGCAGGTGATCTGAGGTATTTTGCCTCCCTTGATCAGCACAGGCGTATAATACGACTCAAAATTGACACAGATGATTGATTGATGTTCTGCGTCATTTCACCTGCGCGCAGGCTTTATTCTTGAGTCCACTGTCGCTAATGCGTAGGGCATGGCACATACCTTGGAGGTGAATCTCAATGCCCTAACTATGTTGATACTGTAAACAAGAACTGGGTCTAATGAATCTTCAGCCTCTTCATTAGCAACAATGGACAACACATTTACAGCATTCAAAGTTTTGTTTTCCTGCAGTTCTTAACCACTTAACCCTCGGGGCGATTTTATGTGATAAATTTATGCTAATGAAAATTGATAAAATATGATTTAAT
>JBAJHX010000001.1:16641132-16683461 GCA_037176925.1 Amniataba percoides
TGCAGTTCGCGCTTTGATATTTTAAACATCGTAATGTGACACTTCTAATCTTTATTCTCCATTCAGAGGACGACTAAAGTTTGAAAGTCTCAGGTCTTCCTCTTTCATCTTTGTTCATCCTTGCTTCTGACAAAAAAAAAAAACACAGACAAGCACTCCTCACTCTCCTATTTCTCTCCTCTTGCTCTTTCCCCCCCTCTCTCCTCTCCTCTCCTCTCCTCTCCTCTCCTCTCCTCTCCTCTCACCGTCTTCCTCCACTCACTCTGTCCAGGGAGTCATTATTGCTTTGGTAAATATTTCATAGGCCTCAATACCTTTGCACACAGCCACCTGCCAGCCGCCTCTTCTCTCACACACACAGACCATGGATAGACAGATCAAAATGAAAGAGAGCAAAGTGAGGGTGGAGGAGGAGGAGGTGGTGGAACCAGGGAAAGGGAGAAAGATCCTGCTCTCTCTGCCTGCCTGGTGTGCATTTACATTTTCAGAGAGCCGGGCCTCTCTGCTCTATATCCCAGCTTCATAACAGACTGAGTCCTTTCAAAAGATGGAAAGATTTCCTGGATGTTGTCAAATCTGTGCCCAACAACGTTTTGTTTTCTGAGCACCCCCCCGGTTTTCTTTTTTTTCGCCCTAAGCATTTCTTTCTTTCACTCGGCACATGAAAGACGCTGGTTTACTTTCCAAGACGGTAGTGCCGAGGAAAGGAGGGAAGACAGAGAAAGAGCGAGAGAGACGAAAGAATGAGCCGGTGCAAGCTCAAGACAAGACACAGAGAGAGAATACTAAGCTTCTCCTTCTTCTGACCTTGAAGAGGCCTATGAGCGGCACCTGTTCTCCCTCCCTTCCCTTCCTCCTCCTCCTCTCGCTTTCCCAGCCCCACCTGTTTACTTTGACTGGGTTAGAGAGGGGTCTTGCATCACCTGCGGTGTCTCTCTTTCTTTCTGTGCTCGTGCCTGCCCTGTGTCGTCCCCCTCACTTCTTACCTTGAAAAAAAAGGCTCAAAAGAAGTAGCGATGCAGAGATTAAATATTCAGCGTGGATATAAGTGCTTTAAGTTGTGTCAGAGCGGATAGCTTGTTGCCACAGAGCTCTGACTTCATAAATAAATGGTCAACAGTGGCCTCTTCGACTGCCCTGCCTCCTGTATATATATGGCTGGGTTGTTCGTGCGCCCGGGGCTAAGCCCTGCCAGTAAGTTCCAGTTCTTAAATATGGATAAGCTGTGAAACGCCTCTGGACACACTCCTATGTAGTCAGTATAATGGTGAATAAAGCTCAGGTGTACTCACGGCAAGAGACCTCAAACAGAAAACGTAAAATCTTTTAGCCATCTTGGGAAATGCAAGGCTGTTAGCTGGCATTCGGGTGTGCAACGAGGAATATTAGTTTATCCGCGCGTTACATTCACACCGTACGCTTGTGTCAAGAGCCACCAGGCAGGATTTGTCATCTCTGCTGCAAAAATGGCTGCTGACGGACGCACTGACTCATCAAGATAATCGAACCTGTGAACATTTGTTTGCACGGCACTCGGCCTAACCATCAGTCTTTTGCATTCCAACAACGTTAGCTGACCATTCAGCCCTCCGTTTTTTTTCTTTTCAATCCTCCCACCCCCCCGACCCTTCTCCCCCAAAAGCTCCAAAGCCGCTCTTGTTTCTGTTGAGGGAAAACCTTGACGCTCGGTTTCCTTTGAGCCTCCCTATGTAAACGCTTGTTCTCACATTTGCCTTGCAGTGTTGGACATTTCTACCAGGAAATGAAATGAGTCCATAACAAATGTTTTGGCTTCTGTTGAACTCTTTAGCGAACAGCAGCTTGCCAGCAGTAGTAGTGTGTTTGCGTTCCCAGAAACCCCCTGGGATGGCGACTCCCCAAGCTTCCGTCTGGAGGGCCGAGCAGTTTCTCCCTTTGATTGAAAAAAAAAAAAGACAAAAGGAATGTCACACAGAGTGGCATAGGTATTAGGATAAGAGGGATTGAAATAAAGATTTTCTTTTGTAGATATATATAAGTCCATTTGTATTTCATTTGTGTGAATGGAGATATGGTCTGAGTCTAGCCAGGCCATTTAGTCTTATGCACTAATCTGCGGGTGAAAAGGGGACTGTGAGTGTGATAAAGGCGCCCTTGAAGACAGGTTTGGCCACCTCTGCTGCAGCAAGTTGGTCTCAGGTCATGAACAATTTGTGCCTCGCTCATTTTGTGTGCATTTAAGTGTCTGTCTGCGCATGTGTCACTGTGAGAATGTGCAGTATGTTAACACCTGTGAGCCTTGTAGCCGTAAATCAGCAATAGGAAGTGGTGTGACATGGGCTGCAGGGCCCTGCTGATATGGAGTGCAGCTATAACGGGCGCTGTTTCAGGTGGAGGAAGACATCAGCTGCACTGATCTTTATTACCCTGCAAGGCTCTTGAGATTACTACTGTACAAGAGGAAACACTATTCAGGTCACTCAGATGGTAAAAACTTTTTCCTCGGCATGCCTGTACCACACACAGTCGCTTCAGTACAGTACGATCCGTCGACAAGCCTCGACAATACTGTACCGCTGCATGAATGATGAGCTGTATTCACGGTTTGTTCAATGTGCGCACACAGACAACAGCGTTTGTTATTCTGTCTGTTTGTTGCAGATAGGGCCTGGGTCTTGTTAGCTGTCAGGCCAAGCATCCACAAAGCTATTCTCTCACTTATTGATGGGGATCCACTAAATTACAGGCTCAAACAAGAGAGGCAGCTGCAAAAAACAACCCTTGTAAAAGTTTCCTACGAGCTCCTCGTGTTTCAGCATTGTGTGTGTGTGTACACGAAGAGAAAAGAGAACGAATGTCAAGAAGATCCCAAATGCATTTTTCTTTATTTCGCTTTCTCTTTTCTTTTGGCTGTCTTTCTTTGGTCAGACCCTGTCTGGTCTTGCTATTATCCTGGGGCGTTATCAGTGTGTAGCTGCCTCTTCAGATCAGGCCTGCGATAAGGGCTAAATAAATGGAATGCTTGGCTAGTGGACATAGGTCAAGCCTTGTTTCGCTCCTGTTTTTTTCATGTGTTTTTGTGTTTGTCTGCAGGGGAAGTGGTGGGTGCAGCATGAACAGGCTCCACAGTCTAATGAACTTATTGATTTCAATTTCAGGGCTGTTCTCTCCATGCCTGACGCTTCTGAAGCTTTCATCCATTGCTGGACATAAATTAGTAACTCTGTCTCTTGTTCGGGGACTTTTTTTTTTTCCCCTCATCTTTCCCACTCGCTCTGCCTGTCTCCCTGAGACAGGTTGCTATCTTGGAAATGCTGTTTTTAAATGTGTTAAAAGCTTCTGTGGTTAGATGGATGCTGCCTCTGTGTGGGTGTCTTCTGTGTGGCTTAGCATACACCTGTCCATGACAGAGATGGAGCTAATGAAATGACAAGCTGTGTGCGTGTGTGTGTGTGCCATCGGCCATTGGGGGTCATTAAAGATGCTGAGTGACCTCTTCCCAAGGGGGTCAGGGAGCAGCTGACAACTGTTTGTGAATGTCTATGTGTGCATGCGTGTGTATGTGTCCACGAGTGTGTGTGCATCCACTGCTAATCCATATCATGTATCGCATGCACAACATGTTTTCCCTACAAATTTGTGCAGACAACCAAAGACGGAGGCCCATGCCAACAGAAGTGAGCGCAGCACATTCCCAAAAGAAGCCCAGCTCATGGAAAATGAGAGGCCACCGGCGCTGGGACAGGAAGCCTTCTTCTCGGCCCGGCCCTAACGAGCACTGTGGGAGCCTCCACTCTGGACCCGGTACATCCGATACCCCCGATGATGTCCAAAGGCTAAACAGTTGAAAGGTCCGGTTGCTATATGTAGATGCGCAACACCCCCCTATTCTGAATCTGATACTCTGGGAATCACAATAACAAGGCTGTGAGCTCTGGTCAGTTTTCCAGAGCCACCAGTCGGCCTCCAACAGGCACTGGCTGCTGAGACACAGAGAGAGAAAGATAGAGAGAGAGAGAGAAAGAACGCGAAAGAGAATTGATGCTGAGTAGCACAGGTTTTAATAGGGCTGTCAGAGTCATATTGTTTATGTCGTGTTCCAGATTAATCCATTCTTCCTTTATGAGCCTCTGCAGCCACCGTAAATTGCAAGTACGAAGCCGGTCCACCGTTGAGTTACGCCTCGGGGATCAGTGCCACACATGGGCGGAAAATAAATCATTTCCCCCGGATTTAACGCCGGGCAATACCTGGGCCCTTTGTAAATAAAGCCATAGATGTTTTTACACCCCCCTGTTTTCTCTCTCCTGCCTCCAGGGCTCTTATTGAATCTCAAAAGGAGAGGGAGGGAGAGGCAGAGAGAGAAACATGAGAGAATAAGAGAGAGCAGAGTTGAAGGGGGACCAGGGGAGAAAGAGGGAGGCGAGTAAGAGAGAGCGAAACAGAGGGAAAAGTCAGGAAAGAGATTCCAAGTGGGGAAGGATGAAGAGACACAAACCAAGATAGCTTCGCAAAACAGACAAGTAGAGAGAGAGAGAGAGAGAGGATGCAGATGTTGGCTGGGTGATGTATGCGTGGAGCGCCGACTCCCCTGGTTCTCGGGGTGTTCAGGTTGAGATCTGTCAGACTGTCTAAACACAAGGCCCACTGTAATGCGCTGCTCTGGAGCCGTGGGCACCGGGCAGGCATCCGGCTTCACCAGCTCAACCAGCAGGCCGGCCCAGCTCCACTCCGGCGCTGGCCGTGGCCAAAGCCTGGGCCGCCTGCCTCCTCTCCGGCCCCGCGTTTCCATCACCGTAACCTCTAGGCCAGGGGGAGCGGTGCCAGAGCCGGGAGAGACAGAGGGAGGGAAAGAGAAAGAAGGACAGAGAGAAAGGCCGGAACAACTTGTTCATCCTGGCTTGTGCGGGCTGCCAGCCGGAGACGGCCAAAGGGAATGGGGAATGTGTGCGCTGCTCTGTCAGGACTTCATGAGTTATACATGACGTGCTATGTGAAAATGCTTCCTGTGTACTGTGTGTATCATGCTCTTTTCATTTTTTTCCCCTCCTTTTTCTTCTTTAACCCCCTCCCTCCCTCCCTCTTCCTCTCTTTCTCTCTACCGTTGCTTTCAAGAGCTCAAAGTTTGCTTTTCTTTGCAGTGACAAAGTATTCCCTGGTTGTTAAATGTTAATCAGCGGCAGGCAGCAGGGTGACAAGAGAGGCTCCAGCTTCTGGTGGGATGCTGCCGTTCAGCCAGATCTCATCTGGGATGGTAGTGGGCTGCCGTAATATGGACCGCAGCGAGGTCGCTGCTAACTAGAACATACAGCGTTATGTTACTATGCATTATGTTATGCTATATGACAACGTCTTTGTTCCCTTTGTTGCCAAATGATTACATGAATACAGATACTGAGCAGATCTATACTAATTCTTTCTTAACACAAGCATTTAACCTATCCATTATTCATATCTCCAACAATGCCAGGGGGCAAAAATCAGTGCTCCCCTCGCCCATATATCTGCCCAACTACAGGGAGGGTGATGCATTATTCAGGGCGTGCCAGGCTAGACTGTTCTCCCTGTTCTCGACTGCTGGAAGCAACAATCATCTCGCTAGGACACTGTTCTGTGTCTGTAAATTCTCTGTCCTCTCCTTTCTCTGTCTGTTCTTTGCCTTTCTTAACCTCCACTGCATCATGGTCATTTTTCTATCCTCTATGTTTATCCAAACGCCTTGTTGAATTGCTTTCTTCACCTCACAGTGCGTAATTTAATCGCCCCTGTTTTTCTGCATTTTTCTGTATAAATGTTGACACGAGTGGCCCACGCCGATGTTGAAAAAGGTTTCATTATTTAACTTTGTGACAATATAAGTTTTCAAAACTGTGAAAAAAAGTTTTCATTCTTGTCAACTTCAGCCACCGTCCTGCGCGCTGCTGTTCACCGATGCACCTCTCGACACACAGACACACACATCTTTCTCTTGTCGTCTCTTGAAACTCTAACCGCTGTCCTATAATTTAGCTTCCTCGCTTTTGTTTCTTGTTGACGTAAACTATTACTGGGACAGAGGAACAGATCCAAATATATTTTCTTGCGTCCTTGGTCTGTTGTCTCCTCACTCTCTGTTCTGTGTCTCCCCTGGCTCCCTCACAGAGAAGACATTAAAATTTGAGTAGAGAGGGGAGATGGAGAGCCGGGGCCAGCCTGGGGGTCCTGGTGTACTGCTGCACACTTTTGTCCCCGAAAACAGAGCATGGGATGATAAGTTGCAAAGACTCTGGGCTGCTTGTTTGTTTAGGTTAGAGTGTTTCAGGCCCTGGAACATTATGAGTTGGAGTAGTTATCACTGTAGCATTCAAACTTCTAGTAGTTTTGAGCGCAGGGATGCACAAATGACAATGCAAGGCAAGGGGAAGTGGGAGAGAACGCCCACATGCTGTATTAAATACGTGCAAACAAACTTAGATTTGCACTTGTCAACATTAAATAGTAAGGCCTTAAGCTTGAAAGATTTGAGGTCACTTTGCACAAACTATCATGTGTTGAAATTTCTGCAAAATGAGCACTCCTGACTTTCCTCAGAAACCCTCAGCGCCACATTCGAAAATCAAAACAGCCGAGTTGCTTTGTGGGTAAAAGGGACGAGGTTGGTCTCATTTCTTATTTGAAATCAACTCCATAATTTGATCTTTGTAAAACTTAAGTTGCTGCAGGTGTTCGGCAGGAGGAATGATAGCCTTAGGGCTTGGAGCTACTGTGAGGCCCCGTCGAGATTTCCCATCATCCCTACAGTCTGGCAGCAGCTTTTCAAACAGCGCCCCTTCTGAAGTTGCCCTTGGTTCTACATGTGTAGCAGTAATTATGAATGAGGGGGACTAAGATCTGTACAAAACCATCAAACATTTTACAGCTTGCTGCTATTGTAATAAAGATCAATAGACACGGTATCAGTCATGGTTTTGAAGGAGAGGTGGTGCTGTACATTTTCCCTTGCATACTTCCTCTCTTTCTTTCTCTCTTTGTGTTTCCCTCGCTCATGTCCCCTCTCATTTCTCTTTTCTTTCTCTCTCTCCTCTCTCTCCCCATACAGAGCCAGTGTAGCACATCCGTTTTAATTGCCGTTTGTGGGGCTCTGTGATGTGAGCTGCTAAAAGACACCCATCCTGTAAAAGAGCAGGAGACAGAGACAGAGAGAGGCAGCGAAATACATTTGCTTCAGCACTAGCTAGTTGTACAGCAAGGGCTAAGGCCAGTGTGTGCGTGTGTGTGTACATATCTATCTATCTATCTAGCTATACATATATCTATATCTATCTATCTATCTATCTATGTATGCATAGTGTGCATATTTGCCGTGTTTGCCAACATATGTGCAGCATGTACATGTGCAGCACATGTTTATATATACAGCACACCTTTTAATGCTTAGTTGTCTCTCGGATGTATTCCATTGTGTGTGTGTGTGTGTGTACAACATACAAGCAGAGGCAAAGAAACTGTGTGTGTGTGTTTTATATGTGTGTGTGTATTTTTTTATGTGCGTGTGGGTGTGTATGTGTGTGTGTGTGTGTGTCGGAACCATGCATGAAATGTTCACTTAAGCCAAGACAGCCACATAGACTTTAACGCTATCACGCTTTCCTCACACTCTCAGCAAGTCCGGGACTGTTAAAGCAGCCTCAGCTAGCGGGCTGAGGTCATTTGACCAGAGACAGAAGAGATGGAGAAGCTGCAGATCAAACAGTATTCTGTCTGACAGGAGGAGATAAAGAGACTGTCAGCCTCGCCTTAGAACAAAGCAGCCTCTCACCTCTCTGGCCCACATCAGCTCCCTGATGGCCAGTTATGCAGTGGTAAATCAAAAGGTGGGTAAACTAAGTTGAACGTCAGAAGATGAGCGCAACGCCGACATCCACCATTATAAAAAATGTATAGTTTTACGAAGGGTTTTGTTCTAGTGTGCTGTACATCAGGTTTGTAAAAATGTTGCTATGCAGTGATGGTCAGCAAATACATCAGAAAGACAGATGCATCTGTTCTTGGAAAGATTGAACCTTATTAAGTAGAGGTCTGAAATTTAAATTATGCACACAGGTGTACTTCCAGGATCTGTTAATTTGATATGCTTTCTTACTCCTGTGGGAAAATGACAAATGTTAGGTGACATCAAATTAAGTTTGAGTATTTCAAAATGAGCGGTCATGCAACTGAACTATAATATAACCAGAAACAATTCAAGCCTTGATATTACTATCAGTTAATCTGTTTCTCTCTCTGTGCATGTTCATCATCCACTTGATGCAGCAGGTCCATGCAAGTTTTCTGGGCACCGTCCAAAGGTATCAAGTTTAGAGGACAGGTGTTGATATTATGCTTATGTGCGTAAGTCACAATGGGTGCTAGAGTGACACTTATTTGGCATCCTTTCCTGAGGGAAAAATACATTATTTATACAGCTGACATTCAAGTTCTTCATGTTGTCCCAAATTCATGTTGCTGTTGGGCTTTAAAAATACCTTCGTTTTTTCTTCAATTAACCTCCATTGTACTCAGATGGTGGCACATATTTCAAAAAGGGCTTATCTCAAAACCACAATACCACAAGGGCTAAGTCATCTTTTTTTGTGTGTGTGTATGACGCTTTAAACTTCCCTCACTTATGAAGGTGTAAACACAGTCTTTTTCTGTTTCAAAAAGGTTCTGTTAAAACCCTGCAAGTTACACACTTGGACCGTCAATGTGAAGTCAGATGGTCACGTCTGTACCAGAGTAGAGAACTGCAGAGTGAATTAAAGGGATGCAATGCAGTGACAGGCCTGGTCAGTCTCCACTGAGGAGAAGAGAGATTTGGCCTTTTCAGCCCTTCAGTGTATTTTATTTAGTGGCATGTTCACAATAACGCTGCTGTGGAAACACAAGCCTCAAAGAGTGTTGAAAATTGGCTGTTGTGCAGCAAAACCTCCCCCTTTTAACTTGAGGAGCTATAAATGTGCTCTGCTTTCATGCCTGAAAACATTTCAGTTTTTACCTCAGGTATCATAATTATTCTTAGAAAAATACACAAAAATAACATATCTCCGACATAAGTGGAAGGATTTGTCAGGTTAGCATAATGAACGACCATTTATCTTTGGTCAGAGCTCCATTAGGCTGCAGTAAAATCACAAGATCTATCAGATAGCCGACCTCCTGTTGGCAGATCACAGCTGGAAAACACACTCCCATTAGTTGGCCTGTTCCCCTCTAATACAAGCTGAAGGGTCACTGTGAAGCTGCGTCACTGAGGAGAATGATCCAATGCGACTTTATTCTTTTACTGAGCACTGATGATATATTCTTTGCCAAAATGAAAGCATAATGTGACACGTTGATCTCCACAACACATTACAGAACCTGCTCATGCATCAAGACTTTGTAAGTGTGATGCTTTTCAGCTGTGATCTGCTGTCACCCGGCAGAAGTCTGACTGATGAGACTTTATCTGTGATGCCTCTTTGAGAGTGGAGTTACACTCGCCGCCTTGTCAGTAAGTGATTAATGGATTCAAAAGGACATGATGGCTGGGATATCAAACTGTGTACTGTACAGAGAATATAGATTTTCTGCTGAGCCTGACTGTGTCTGTTTGTGTTGATAAAGACTAAAACATAATCTGCCTCTTATTATATGGATATTTCACTTCCTTGAAGAGGGCTATAGATGATTGCTTCACAGTTTTTTCATTCATTCAAATAATCTTGTCCGCAGTTGTCCTTGATGCTGCACAGCTTCACCAATGCATGGAATAAAGGGCACTACAAGAAATGACACACAAACACATACGCGTTAAGTTTTTCAGACAACAAAAACTAAACTCCATCGAGCATAAGTACACTTCTCAGTCAGTTTTCATTTAGCAATATTATTTTTAGGAATATGTGGGCTTTAACTGTGGCAATCGATGAGGTTTGGCATTTAACTGTAACTTTTAAAAGAAGCCCATAATCTGGCTCCATTGTTTTTAATGGCCACATCAACCACTTTCGAGGATAATCATTTTATCTGATAAATGAGGATTTCAAACACTCTTATCAGCTGTGCACTTGCAGTTGTTTTTTTTAATCCTTCCATTCTGTCTCGTTGCTTTTAATTGATTCTGCAGCACAGAGGCTTTCTTCCAGAGATAATGCACTTGTGAGAACAGGTCATGATCCCTAAATGAGGGAATTTCACTCAAGTGTATTTGCCACGGCGTATCTACCGTCCTTCAGAAGCATTTCCAAACTGCTGGAAAGTACAGATTGACTTTGTTTTTATACATTTCTGCAGCTCCCTCTCCGAGCGTGGCATTTGGAGATGCCATGCTTCGCGGCAAATGGCCTCAGCTAAGAGCTGGCGGCGCTGACGCTGTTTGGAAATGCTTCCATGTATGTCCTACCTCAAGGCTTGAACCAAATCTCTGTGTATTAGGATAAAAAACAGTGTCTACTTCTTTCCCTATGTCTTTACATAATTTTGTAATGTGAGCTCAGCCAGGCATGGAAAGTAGACCACTCTGATTATCCAATAATGTCGCAACAGAAGACATATGAAATATATAAATAAATAAAAACAAGAAGTGTTCCAGCATCTGTGCTGTGTTGGACTGTGATAACGGCTCATCCAATAAGACCTCCACTCACCTCTCCCATCGCCTCACGAATCCACCGCCGGTTCCACTCTGAGGCCCTCAGAGGAAAGCTGTTTATTCCACACACTGCCTAAGTAGAGGTCTTGGGGTTGGAGCGGCTGTGTAGTGCATGGTGAAGACAAACACAGGCCTATTTAGTCTGGTGGGGAAAACCATGGTAAACAGTGCAGAATGGAAGCAGCTGGGGATTTTTGTTTTCTTGTTTTTTTCTTCTTTTTTTTTTTATTTAAATGCTCCTGTTTCTACACCGTCATTCTGGGATGGGAAATATCATGGACTTTCTGAGATGAACAAGTAAGAGCAGACTGGGCTCTTTTTATTCTGGTAATGGATAATGTTACAATCAAAGGACTTTTTTCTTTTTTCTTTCCCTCAAACTACTATCCATACATACTGTTTTGTGTACACCAAATGACATAAAATGACAGAAGTTATCCCATGTGTAAACTCTGTGTAAATGTAATTTCCTAAATGGTTGCAGTAATTATGCACAAGTTAGCAAGCATGATAATCCCAACAAGGATCAATACATTCAGATCTTTTTCAGAGCATTTGGACATTGACTTGTTGTTGCAAGCTGCTCCAGATTAATGTTGATAAGCATGAAATTGAAGTCATAAGTATAATTTAATTGTGAAAGTGTGAAGAGTTTATTATACTTCAGTCTGGTATCACCGTGCTCAGTACATTTGTGAAGATTATGAGTAAGAAGCAAACAAAGTTTTCAGTTTTGAGTTTGAGATATCTTTAAACGTTTCAGTAAACTGTGACAAATCTTATTAGAATGTTTTTTACATTAAAGCAACAAATATTTCTAATCAGGTTACTGAGACCCCAGTACATGCAATCCATTATTTTCGAGTATTTCAAGTATGTGCATGCTTGCATGTGTGATTACAAAGGGGGAATGTCCTGTGGAATGGTATGGGGAGACACCCGTCTCCCATTGGGCCTGTGAATCCCACTTGGTATGGACACTGTCCCATCCTTCCCACAGACACCTGTCTAGAGGTCAGAGGTCATCCTGTTAGGGGTAATCCCCACAGTAACCTGACCAGGCCTGGAGATGGTGGCAACCAAACGTGCCATGGTGGACGAAGCTGTCCCCCTAATGCTCCCACTAATCAGATTTTAATTGAATTCCAGTGAACATGTAAAAACCTGGTTCAGTTTTGTTATTCCATTTTCCTAACAGATGTCCCTGTGATCCCTGTAAAGTGATCTGCGGTGGTGACGTCCTCTGTTAGGAAACACATACATGAATTGGCTGATCTAGATGGGAGAAAGCAGAACCATGTGGATGTCATGAGGGCTGAGGTGTGGTCTGTGGACGTTGGAGAGAGGGTGAGCCTGTGATATAAGGATGTAATAAATCTCACTAGAACTTGATAAGAAGATTAGAAAAAGTGATGAAGTTCCAAAAACCTTATAAAATCATATTCAAATGAATTATTCCCGATAGGAATAGAGGCCTTTACCAGTTACTGCAGCCACTGAGGTATACATACTTAAATAAATCTACAGCAGAAGCTAACAAAGTCAAGCTAAGCAAAGTCAGCTTAAAACTAGGAATAACCATGAGCTCCATTATACAATGCTGATCCTTTGAAGCCACTTAAACAAAACAAATCAAGACTTTTTCTCAGAAGCAAATCGCCAAAATGGAGCCACGCGCACTTGGCGCAACCACGGACCCCAGTGTTTCAAATTTCAAGAGGCACGCGCCGAGTTTGCTCACCAGCCGCAATTACATACTGTAAAAGCGGAGGCTTGCGGGTGAGCATGTGAGCGTGCAAAGATCCATGCAGTGGTCCTTGCTGGAATGTGCAAAAGCTACATTCTAGGGATATAAATAAGATAAGAGCTATACCTTGGGGTTTCTTCTACAAATTTATTCAGTGTCTTACCTTTTCATCCTATTTTTCTTCTCATTCTCTCTGTTTTCCATGCTGTCCTGCATGTGCCACTCAGAGCTCGGTCACAGCGTTTGAAAGTCTGGTGTGGAACTGATGGTGATTTCTTGAGGGAACGGTAGTGGCGAGAGAAGGTCCTGCTGGGTGAGCTGTTATCAGAGCCCAACACAGTGTTGACATAGGAGGGATTTTTTTCACTCATAATGCCAATGGATAATCAAAGTGGTCCACTTTCCACATTTGGCCATGATCAAAGTACCAAATTATGTAAAGACACAGGGTAAGAAATACACACTGTTTATGATCCTAATACACAGAGATTTGGCTCAAGCCTTGACGCAGTACACATGTTTTCTTCATCCGTTCTCCTCTCTGCATTTTTCTCCACAAGGCGCCCTCAGTAGCTGCAGTGAATTCTGGGAATTTGCCATAACCACATGTATACAGCCTCAGTGCAATGATGGATGAGTAACTTTTTCATACCAGCAGTTCAGTGATATCTACGTCTTGTCTCACAGTCACAAGCTGAGATAATTCTAGTTTCCCAGTTTGGGACAAAAACTATGAAGGTGAGCTGTTTCAGCTGATCCTTCTACAAGCTTCTACCCGCCTCACACCAACCGGCAGCCTCTAGCCAAGGAGGGGGGATCCACCCACATGCCTCCAACTCTCTGATTAACCACCACAGGCAGCAGAAAGTTTTGTGTCTGCAGCCCACTTGCCTGTTACTGAGAGCTAAATCAAAGGCCCACTCTGTTATTAAAGCCAATGCGCTTTTGAGGAAAACAAAATCCGACTGTGAGCTTAAAAAGGAGTTGTCTCATTTGATCATTTATTACACATTTTAAGTGGTTTGGAAATAACTGAGGCCAGCGTGGTCTACATCCCTAATTGGTGCTCTTTTTCTCCCATTAGTACATCCAGACTTGTGATCCCACTAAAACAGGCAAGGGAAGAAAAATCTTTTCCCCAAACAAAGCGTTTGTCATCAGTTTGCAGTTGCTCTGTTCGCAGGGATGGTTCAGATTTGCTTCTACGCGCAGCTGTCACTGAGCCTGTTGGACGTCCTGGACCCCAAACACACAAACCAGAAGAGATTAGTGTGCCATGTCAACCCACTGCTTCCGCAGATGGCACGGATGCTTTTAGCCTACTCCCTGTAGACAGCCACGCATTGATCTTTCATACTAAACTCCCCACAGCAGGACTCTTGATACTGTTTTATTTATCATTCTGGCATTTACTATTAAGGCCAATAAAGTTTGACATGTGTGGGTTTTAACTGTAGGGGGCACTGTGGTTTCTGTGCAACATGCTGGGGGACGAGGGGGTAGATTTATATCCTGGCAGTCAGAACTGTCACCCTCAGTAATACCTCCCCAGTTTCGCTTTCTTTCAGCCTTCCCCTAGCCCCAATTCCCCAGGTCCAAATCCAACCCATAATTCACTAGTGTTGTCTCTCACCTTGACATACACCTAGTAAACGTGTAAAACATTCCGGTGGGATTTGCTCCCATTTTAATAACAGAGCATTTCAGGCCGTGTGGGGGGGAAAAAAAGGAGATATCAGTTTCTAGTTTTTAAGGATCCTGGCACGGGCTCCAGGAACCCGTAAGCTCCAGCCCAGAGACCTCATCCAAAACCAACACAAGGGACAAGCAGGCAATTTTGGAAATGCGGTTTTCAGTTTCTGCGCATATTTTCCAAGGTTGCTGCAGTCAGGCTGACCATGATGAAATTTGGTTCTGGCTCAAGTCCAGGACATTACCTGTGCGAGTGTCAGGTGATAGCCGCCCTAATTACCCTGGAAGGCAAACAGAGAATCTCTTTCGTTGAGATTTCAAAGAGCCCCCTGCACCAGTAAAAGTGTTGCTCCTGTGGTAAAATGTGATCTTTCAGCTAATGAAGGACACGCTTCGTTTCCTTAACTGAATCACCCTCTAGTTTCGGCCTCTAGGGGGAGCTTAGCCCGCTTTTTTCCTGTTTTTACTGCAGCGGGCACTGGCATGAGTTTAGGTGAACCTTTGTGAGTAAGTATTGATTTATAGCCTGGGCCTGAGGTGTGCATCTCTCCAGGGGTATTCAGCCTGCCTGGACACAAGCGTGTGTGAACAGTGGCTCTTAGACATCACTGACACTCTGTCCAACCACTGGACCGAGAACCACTGATTGGAGTCTGCGGTCTGTGGTGTGTGTGTCTCATACACACACAGACCAAAACCCTCAATCACTGGGTCTTGGTCCAGTCCGTGCCCCCGTGTTCCAGAGTTGAGTGACGCGCTGCCTGCAGAGCACTCATTAGAATCTATGTTTCACAAGCAGAGCAGGGATAGTAAATCGTTCAGGCCTCAATGTTGTTATAGCTGGAACTAACAAGCCACTCTCTGTCTGCTTTATTGGAGTTTAAAAGTTGATTTCATGTAGTTTTTGGCAACTTTGAAAAAATATGACAAACAATGGAAACTATTGGTGTAAGAGACAAGACCGCAACATGACGAAAACTTGTTCAATCTTTCAAAGAAGCCCTTTCGGTTTTTCAAGCCCTCTGCTACTTAGAGACTGACAGAAACATCATTAGACAACAAAAACATCCCATTTATGTTTTCAATAACATCAGAAAAAAGGGAGGTGTGCTACGGGAATACTGTGTAGTTTCGGGAGGGTGCTATGTGATCCCTCATCACATGGTCAAGGGCCCTGCGCTGGTACTGAGTTAAAGGATTTTCTCCCTACGGCCCCGCTCCTAAATCAGATCAGCTTTTTTTAAATGCTACATCTAAGGGCCCCCATCCCATGTCTAACTACCTAGTCTTTTGTTTGCTCATGTTTTCCTTTTCCTCTGTGGATCGGCTGGCTCTGACCGTGTAATAGAGCGCATATTGGCCAAGCGAGGCAGCCTGCTGTGACCAGATCAGATGTGTGCTTCTGATTATGAAACTCCCTTTTAGTCACTGACAGACATGGTAATAAATGTGTCCATAAATTGAATTTGGGGCTTTTGAAAAGGAGCAGGAATATCTAAGGAGCATTTCAGCTGATTGTCTCCAGCCGACATGGCAGCGCTTCAGTGGGATTCTGGGGGGAAAACTGATCCTGCTGTGGTGCGGTTGGAGGACTGGGAGTGGGGTGGGTGGGGGGGTTGGAGGGTGGGGGAGGCTTGGAGAGGGAAGGGGGAGGTGGGGTGCGGGATAGACGCCTAGCCAAGCAAAATAAAGACTGCTTTATTGCTATTCAGAAAATCATTTGATTAAGTTTGCACAAATAAGAAGACGGAGAGCAGTCTGCAGGAGTGTACACGTACGTTTGCGTGGTTGTGTGTTTGAATGTAATTGCATTTAAGTGTGTAGGCTTTCAAGTCCCTTTATCCTCTCTTAGGGGTATACTGCACAGGAGCGAGTTTCTGAGTCACTGGGCTAACTTTAAAGGGATGTACAGTGCACTTACAGTTACTTAAATCCTCCCTCTCAGAATAACACTACTGGAGTTTGCTGAAGTGGTGTTGACAGCAGAACTGGGGTAGTTGGGCCAAAGCTTTTCTACCTCATTCCTCTTTGGATTAGGTCTTGGATGCTCTTTTATAAATGGCAAAATACGAGAACTTTCTTTTACATCTACCTTTACTTGTTGGGACAAAATGATTGGACAGTAATAGTTGTAGCAGAACTGGCCACAGCTTGGCCTCAAATACATTCAGTCTCTACGGTAGATTTATTTACTAATTCAGTGGATAAATGGCACGGATGTACTATGTATAGATGTATAAGTGCATTTTGAGTACGACATGTTGATAATGCGGTTTCTTATTACTAGATTACACTGTGATTAAAAAAGGACCAAGAGGTGTAAAATACATTATTACGGTATAGCAAGCCAAAGTAATAATAAAGACAAAATATATGGAATTATACCATAAATACAATTTGTTGTATCTGAATGTAGTAAAATATGAAAACAAAAACACATGAATGAAGCAAGGCATGATCAGTGACACAATCTATTGATGACTAAATACCTTACATGTCTTAAAACAGAATTAAAATAATTATTTTGCTCATCAAGCCAGTCTTTGAATGGCCAGGCCACTCACATCCATTGTCGTGCTAAATCTAAGCTGAGCTTAACCATGCTAAGCTAAGCTCCAGAGTTCTCACTATTACCTCAAATCCAGTAACACAACATTGATGCTCGCCAAGGGAGGAAACAGTGTGTAATTGCTTACCGGGGTGTGTATATTTAGCCTGGTCAATCACGAGGGAGGGACACAACTTCGCAGAGCAGTGTGACACACGTAGCTCAGCCACCAAGAGTCACACATCCCCATGTGTTTGCCAGGCCTATCCTTTGGGCTTGATTTTCGCAGAGACGTGAAGTGACGGGTCTGGAAGGTTCCCCTGGGGCAGAGGGCAGCCTGAGTCATAGCCAGAGAGCAGGCAGGAAGAGTCAGAGCCCCGGTTTAGAGCTGGCAATAACATGATGTTGTGAAACTGTTACCCTTCATTATTTATTCACTATAGACTGTCTTGGCAAAGGGAATGGGATTCAGTGTGTGATTTTTATCTTGGACCTCTTGCCCTCCCTTCGTTTCTGTCTCTATCCCATTCTCCTGTCCTTCTATCTAATTTGCCTTTATCTCTGTCTCTGTCATCCACTCTGTTTTTCCCGTTCTTCCTTCTTCCACCTCTTTCCTTCTCTCTGCATCTGTCTATCCTTCCTTTCTTTGAAATGTTATGATTCACTGGCTGTGATCTCTGTGAGCTGTCTCCTTGAAGTCTGTGTGTCTCCTGAGTGCAACCACAGAATGGTACATCACTTCTATTACATGTAATTTCCTGGGTTTTATAAGGTACATTTACTCACCCTACAATGGTGAGGACTGTTCTTTTCTACAGTCAAATTCGAAGTATCTGTCTCTTACACCACGGCCCTGTTCATGGAAACCATTATCTGGTGTGGGAATGTGCCAAGATTAGACTACAAAGTTTGTCTCTGGGTAACATTGTGAAACTTGGATTAATGTAAAAAAAAATCCTTCCCAGAATTGTTTGAATTATAATGTCATGATAAGACAAAAGTATCGTGCTTACTTTTTCCTGAGGATTTAGAAAGTCCAGTTCAGGCAGTAGTGAGAAGTAGCAATGAACAGACGTTATCCTATAATCCATAATAAAAGCTTTAAAGATGGGTTGATGAAGGCATAACAACCAAGCAAATAACTGTGACAGAAATGAAAGGACATGTTATGATAAGCTACAGGAAATCCTGTTAGACAACAAAAGTTCTTTCCTTTAATTTGCCATAAAACCTAAACCCGTTTAAATGCCCCCACCTGTGTTACCTTTGTGCTGTGCAACATTGCAGATGGGCTCAATTACACTGTTATTCTTACTTATGTTTCTCTCTCATTCTCTCTCTCGCCCTCTCAATAAAAAGAGGCCAATAAATCACTTAGCTGTCTCTGTGGGTTTGGGGTATTGGTGTTGGAGCGGGCTGTCCCACTATCCCAGCTGAGAAGTCATGAGTCTCAAAGCACCAAAAAAAAAAAAAAAAAAAACCTTCCCCACTCCCCTCGCTCTCAAAAACCAACATGGTGAAAATTACATTTTGGTTGAAGAGTCGAATAAATCTTGGCCAAACGTGGCTGGAGAAGTGGAAAAAGGCCCTCCATGGCGGCTGCAGTCTCAGTGATGTGGATCCCGCGCTGGGGGAAAGGGGGAAGCCACATAAGAAGAGGTTTGTGTTAGCACGGGGTAGATGAGGTGCAAGGGGAGTCAGTGGGAGGATACAAGGCCCAAAAGTGCTTGTGGATTATAGGCAGTGATAACTCGAATGTTGAATGTGCGTAAGGCAAGCAGATCTCAAGATCTGTGTTCAGATAATGGAGGTCTGTTATGGTCCATAACTTCAAATGCGATGACGTTTCCTCGTTCCAGCAAAGAACAGAGTTCCAAGTCACTTCTAATAAGGAAAGGTAAAAAAAAGTTGTTGAACATTTCTTCTTTTAGCTTGGAAACACAACTGCTGCTCCTAGAACAGCTTTAATTCATGTTCTTAAGAGCTGTACAAAGTTTTCAGCGGAACCTTTAATAATTACCTCATTAACAACACTTTTGCGCAGCTGTTCGGATGTGTGGTCATTCATCTATAGGTGTTGGTTATTAGCTGTAACTTGGGGCTTATTCCGATTCACTGTACCGTGTCCACGTGGTTGATCTCTGTTGGTTTTCCATCTCTGGGGCCCGTTTGACGGGAACAACTTGTGTAATGCCATCAGCAGCCTGTCGGGGCTAATTAAAACACACATCTACAAATCTGCCAGCAATTACTACACCCAGAAACATTTGGTGCCACTCACAAATTTTAGGCAGAAAGGGCTGTGTTTACCGTGCTAGCTTTTCATTTCTCAGAGTGTTCCCACAAAACAAATACTGGTTAGAGCTTTGTTTGATACGGCGACGTTCATATTTATTTTGCCATTTAAATGTTACAAAAATGTAGGCATTGGGAGACATGATAATGGAATCCAGATTTTGGCTTTATTTAATTTGTAGCTCGGCATGGAGTCATCTCATTTTAGATTATAGCCCTGTGTAAACTGTGCTGTTCGTGTGTCGCAGGGTTACATTGTGTAACACTGTTGTGCCCCAGTCATCTGGATGTGCTTTGCAGTCCTCAACACAGCACACTCCTTATCTACATCGCTCTCAACCCACAACCTCACGATCATGTGGTTCATCTGCTTTGCCCAGTGACAAAAACAGCAAAGAGGGCCATTTGTATGCAAATGTCGAGATGTAATTTTCTCTCAAGTTCCCTGTCTTTTGCATACTATTGATAGCACAGGTGGCAGTCCGTCTTTGCAAAACTCTATGATGACTTACATTCCTCAGTCGTCTGCTAACCTTTAATCGAACCAGGCACTAAGAGGCATGAGACAGAGTATCATTAGTAAAATAGTGTAGAGAACATTGGTGTACAGTAGAGCCAACAAGCAAACACCCACATTCAATTATATGAATGTATGCACACTGGAATCATAACTCATAATCATGTCTTATTATTTCTCTTTGCACTTTGAAATAAAAATGGTCTCTAGAAGTGTTTGTTGAATGTTGAGTCTTTACTTAATCCTATCATTTTTAGTAATATAATAAATGTCTGACCATTTTTTTTTGTCTTCAGAGTTTACTCCACTATTTTTACATTGTAATCTTTATAAAGGGAAAACAGTTATACTGTATTTAACCAGTGTCCTACAGCTTTCATTTGGCATAATTAAAAAGAGCTGAATGTATGCGAAAACAAACGTGATCGAGGCCTAAGCATAAAGTCAGATTTTCTTCTTTTTTTTCTTTCTCTTTTGACAATCAAGCTAATGTGACCAGCTCTGTGACATCTGTTTTCATGAAAAAGAAGACGACATTCCTGATACTGATCCACTCTCATGGTCACAGGTAACCTATAAAATTCTTGTTGCCAACGCTGGCAACCTACACACATCCCTTTCTTTACACCATGGATGTGTCCCAGAAAAGCTGCGCCTATCACCAGGTGTTATCAAAACCAGTGTAAAAGCCTTTATGACTCATAATGTAATTTCTGGAAACTGTTGTGTTATATATCAGTTGGCAATAGAGAGTTGCAAAACCTTATTGCAGATATTAACGTGAATCTGTCATTAATCATTCCTCAGTGATGTGGGATAGACGCCAGTTGCATCATTTTAAGATGTAATCGCCTGCTGTGATCTGGCTGAGTCTCTACTCATCTGTCAACTCATCTCCGATGATATCATTTAAAATATGGGATCGTAACTCATCTTGGTTTACAATGTGGAATCGTGTGTGTGCCCTCTTTGTTTATATTGTTTAGTTTTTTTATAACCTGTATCCCACTGTTAGACCAAGTAAATAAGTGTATTGCTGAAATATGTTAAAGTCACTCTCTGATTGTGTTTTAGACTCAATTATGCCCCCAAATTCCCAAATTGTGTCCCACCACACTGTTGACGCCTTACTGTAAATTATGTTCAGTTGGCCACTATGACACTTCTGCATTGTACCTGAGAGTTAAAGTGAGCAGAGACAGAAAGAGTAGCTGCTATATCAGGTGGAGCAGTGGAAAGCATGGAGTAGAGGGGCTGCACAGGGATTAGTGTGACGGCTGAGGAACACCTGTCTGTCACTGACGGATCCCCTCCTGCCAAGCCCCAGATGGATCTTGGGAGCGGTGGGCCCCATCATAACTTCCTCCTTCCTCCTCCCCATTAACGCTAATGTTTTTTTTTCGTCTGCCTTAACCCTCTTCCCCCCGTATTCCCTTACCCTGAATGTCTGGCATTCTGTAGGGGGGGCTGGGTGGTGCTGGAGGAGGAGGGTGCAGAAGAGGGGAAAAAAGGGGCTGGGACGGTTTAGTTGAATGGCCAGCTGTGTGCCAGCTGTGTGCCAGCGGAACGCTGAGTGGCGTGGAGAAAGGCCTATTATCTCCCACACGCACACACTCTCTCTCGCCTTTCACACCCAAAACCCTGGCCCTGCGAAATCAGGCAGACAGATTCTGCTAAAACCATCACTCCTCCTTATACATGCATGTGGTCTCCTCCTGCACACACTCACACACACACACTTGCCCTAAGTGTTGTGCAGGGAGTTATTTTCCCTTCTCTGCCCCTGTCTTTGCACTCACACAGATGCACACAGGCCCAAGAGCTTCCATGCCATCCTCTATGTGTCACTGCTTCTGACACTCAGGACTAAACAAGTCATTAGAGCATGGGTCGAATCATCCATACACATAGTCTTATCTGTCCGCTCTCAGTCAGCCGGCGTATTGCACAGCGGCTGGACGCCTCTCGCTGCTGGTAGGATATGAGCAATTAGCAAGAAAGACCTTTTAGCTCTGCCAGCTGATTTGCGGCCAGCTTCTGCATATGCCTGTAATTCACTCTGACATTTCATCTCCTCACTTGTCACAGTCTTTATTGTGTATTACCACAATATAAACAATAATGATGAAGTAATAATCAAATCGGAGGCAATATAATCATTTTGTTTTCTCCTGCGCCAGTGTCCACTGGTTGAACCTGTGGGAGACAGCTGATAAGTGAGCGTTCTTGTGCAGTGCGGAGGTCTCTGGAGAACGTGTGGAGGCAGCCGGGGGGAGTCTTCCCAAGTCAGCCCAGGGGAAATGGATGACAGTTACACTACCCTCCAGCCAATTAACTGTCATTCTAGCTGTTGGTTTAACTTGCTGACCTTACCGCTTCTCTGCTGTTTGTCTTATCATTTCCGGAAAAGAGGACCTCATCTGTGTATGTAAAGTGGACAGGTGACCTTCAGGGAAGAGGAACAAAGGTCACAGTTCATCCGCAGTATATTTCTTTTGCGCGACAGCAAATACGCCGTGGAGTCTTCTGGGAATTTAGGGGTGTAGGAGGAGAGAAGTCCTGTGGGATTGAGAGCGAGCTATCTGTTATTACTTCCAATTACTCCCCAATCTCCCGCTCTATCTACCTGTAAAATGACATTAGACATGCCTGTTCTCATGGTCTTTTACAGATTAAGTCTGTGCTTCTTAGTGATGAGACCCGCGGGAGCTCAAGGTCCACACTCTGTGCCCTTAAAGTCATCAGCATTTCTTCAAGAACTGCACAGGTTTTTGTCTTTGGGAGGAAGCAAGGAAATGAGTAGGAAGAAACTCATCGCGGCTGCCACGTTTGTCCCTGGGTGAGCGTGGGTTTGAGGCTGATGTGTGAATAGGGGTACAGTTCCAGTGAGCGCCGCTGTCTTAGCATGACAACAGAAGGGGGTGGGCTGTACTGGCCCCTCTGACACAGTGCCCACCCCTCTCTGTTTGTGGGAGCGCCACTTCATTGTGCCCAGTCGCCACTAAGGGACAAAACCTAGAGAGCCTACACAGCTGGAGATGGCAGGGAGCATTCATACTGAATGCTTGGCTTGTTCAGGCACTTTTCTGCCCTGTGTCTCAAAAGAACCCACTTCCTATTTACCGTCCTGTCTCTGACAAGGGACGAGCAGACCGTTTTATTTTATATTGTCTAGATTAAGTCTTTTCTGGATGGTGGATAGATTGCTGGAGGAGTTTTGGCAATAGGTAATTATTAACTCTGGATACCAGGAATTATTCCTCTCTGACCACACGTCAGTGACTTGCTCATGTTACCTTGGTCAAATTTTGCTGTAACTACGTGGTGTATTTTAAATGACCAACATATTATTTTGCGTCCACATTGTGCTCTGCTCACTGCATGTGAACCCCTGCTGTCTTGCAAAGGTGCAACTTGTCATGTTTGACTCCATTGTCTAAACTCTTGCAGTCACACGAGGGCATAGTATTGTACATTTCTACAAGTTGGCAATTTAGGTGCGTCTGATTGTGACATACTGTCATCCCTAATTTTTCTTTGTGATGTCTTAAGGCAACTTGTCTGGACTAGATGAAAGAGATTTCCCAGGGGTAGATGAGAAAGAGTTGACTGGGAACAGAATTTGGCTCAACAATTCTCCTTCAGCATGCATTTAGCTTCCTTATTATAGACAAGGCACCAATCTATCCTCATGCCACCGCTGAATCACTATGTCGCCCACCCTTTCATTCTCTAATAAACACTAACAAAACAAATGCATGCATGAATGCACACACATGCTCACACACACACACACTGGTGGTATAGCTCTCACCACCTCTCATTTGCATGGCAATGCCATTATCTGGCTGTGAGGTGTCACGCTGGAGTGGCTGACAATGTGCCTGACAACAAGTTTATCTAAGCACAAAGAAAAGTTGAGAAGAATAGAGTACATTCTCTGCCTCCTCTTTTCCTCTGGCTTTAGCATATATACTTTCAAACTCCCCATGGAGTACGAGGAAGCATGTCACCCAGGCTCATCCTGCATCATAGACTGGCAAATCCATTATTTATAGCCCTGGTTGAACCTGTGGTAAACACTTTGTACAAACATATATTTACTTTTTTAGCATTGTGCCTTACTTAGTCTGTGCTCTATTTCTCTGTTTCCCCATTGTGTTCCTGCACTCTCTATTTTCTTTTATTTTTCTTAATAAAAAACGTGTTTATTTTCATTAAATTTACAATAAATTACTGTATCCAAAAGTGCTACTGCGGTCTTGGCCAGGTCTTCCTTGGAAACAGGATCTGTGCTCTCAGTGGGACTAACTTGGTTAAATCAAAATAGAAATACAAAGGTTGAGCTGCTTGTCAGTATTCATTAATAGTGGCGGATATTGGATTCTATGCAGACACATTACTGCAGACTTTCAGGCATGGAGGATTGTAGAGACTATTGGCTGAACTGAAGAGAATCAATAGCAGGGTTTACAACTTAGACACTGGTAGGCATCATCATTACACAGCGAAGCCCTCTCACCTGCTGTTATCGACCTCGCTCTCAGGTTTACAGCAGCACTGAGCAACGCTTGGCTTGTCTGGTGATGTCATATATGGTTGTGTGTGCGTGTCTGGTTTGTAGCAGCAAAGCAAACAGAACCTGTCTGGGTCACGCTGTAATGTGCCGGGACGTGAATAGCCCTATCTGCGGCGTCCGTGTTTGAATAAATCACTTGTGGTGATGTATTGCAAAATACAGCATGATGATAAGTTGGAGCTGCTGTGTCCAGTGCTGGTAAAGACTCGTTCCTGTGTTGTGCTGATAAGCAGGCTCAGCTCTGGGTGGCTAAACAATTTCCTGTACATGGTTTACCCCCTGCCTCACACCACGCTAGCTCTCAAGAACAATGATTAGCCAGCGAGCTGTTTGGATACACATACCTGCCACATGGAAGCTTTGACTTAGCCACCTAAACGCTCGTGCACACAGGAATATGGATGTTGTGGATATTTTGTGTATGTTTGACATCCATTTATATTTAAATGGAACATGCATAACAAGTTTGAATTTGTACAAATCAGAGTAACACTCCTAGATCAACAACTTTACAAGCAACCAAGTGCATCAGGGTCAAGAGCCTTTAAAATGATTATGTAAGATGGAGAAGTGCTTAAGAGAAAGATAAACACAAAAAAATAACATTAATTTCCACTGAAAGGAGAATAACATCCACAAGTGGAGACATATGTGCTTTCAGAGGAACAGATGCACATTGTCACACACGCAGCTCTGTCACAATGCAGTCATCAGGTGCAGAGTTATACAGTCATCACTTAGTTCCTGATCTGAGGCCTATTAAAGATGTTTCATGGACACTGACTCAGTTTCATTTAGCTGTAAACTGCGAGTAGGAATCCAAATCAATCCTGCTTCTCATATTACCCAGGAGAGACTTTTTAAAGAGTTTCATATTGGCAGTATGCAGGCACAAAAGTGCAAACAGTGTATAAAAGGAACCTCATATCTGCGGTGTGTGCCGCTGATAGGGAGGTGATGGATATAGCTGGTTGGAGGTTGTGAAAATGAACTCAAACTAAAGAGGATGTGGATCAAAGAGAGGGACAGCACCAGTGATCATCGTTAGACTTCCTGTGCCCCCCCCCCCCACGCCACCCACACAATGCCTTCCTTTACATTACCATTATTAAAAAGGAGAGGACTCTCTTAATAAAGTCTATTAATCACACCGGGGGAGTCGGTTCATCGGTTCACCCTCTCGCGAGGGTCTCTAATCAATCAAGCTCGCTGGTAATGTATTCATGGGAGATGTAAGAAAGGACTTGTTTGACAGTGTTCCAAGGAGGAAGAATTTATTAAGTTCCCTTCGCCAGTCGGCCAATCCTGTGGAGTCATGAATGCACCCCCCCCCCCCACCACCACCCCCAACCCCACCCTTGTCCTCTCCGCTTGGTACTGTGAATAAAAGGGCCTTCATAATGTATGAAGTCTGTACAAATATTGGAAACGTCCAAAATATGTCCTCTCATTAACAGTGATGAGTGAAAGCCGGAGTATTGGCATTTGTCAGATATGCTCGGAGTGTAAAGGCACTGTTGTACAAGGCCTCTGCTGTGTCGGGTGATGTAGAGACATCACTCTCCTGCGATCCTCTCAAAAGCCGGAGAAAATGTGTCTTATTAGTTCACACGAGGTGGCGAAATTCTGTGCTACACCGCTGACTAATGTACAAAGCTGAGAAAGCGCGGCGCTGATGGTTTGCTGGGCCTCTGTTAGTGACGTGTGAGTGGAGAGGGGACATCAGGCTGGTAAAAGCGCGCAGCTGTTGGAAGCAGCTATGAGGCCAGGGTTTTTTTTTATAAACCCACCCCTGTGCTCATCTCCTTGGTAAATGCTTTATAGGCAGATTGACATGGTAGAGAGATGAGGGAATGCAGCTTTTTTTCCAGAAACATGTGAAAACAATCTCCCTCTAATATTTAGATAATAAAAAAAAACAAAGTTCTTACCATTTTATTTTACACTCATTTTAAAGGCACTAACTACAATGGTGTGCGTATGTGTGAGTTGGGGAAGAAAAGTTAAGAACATACACGTATTGGGGCTGAAACGTGTTTTATAGAGGAGGGTGCATAAAAAGCCCTTATTGCCTTTGCTTTGTCCCGAGGAAGAACTGAATGAGGGCTATGCTTGGCTTCAAAGCTGCATTTCCATAATTGCCCTGTAACTCGGGCCTGTCTGAGGGATCTGAAGGGGGCTGAGAAAAGCACAATCTTTCAGCTGGGTGAACGGCAAAAGCCCCAGCGCCTCTCCCTCTGGCCTGCCGGCCTGTCGCCCCCTTCCCCACTTGTTGCCTTTCGGATTCAGTGAAAGAATTCCTCTCTCTAACCTCCGTCAACAAAAGGCATGAAATCAGTGCCCTCCCTCTCTCCCACTCCGGCCCCAGAGAATGTCACTCCTTCTGGGCCTTTTGTCCTTTGCCCGGCCCAGGGAAGCACAACAACCTCTCTCTCTCTCTCCCTCTGCTCCCTGGCTATTCTTTAACATGTTGCTGCTGCACTTTCACTTACATTCTCAATAATGGATGTGCCATAAAACATGCAGGAGACACCGAAGTCGCATATCTTTGGCGGCGGGTAAAGTCGAGCTCTCCTCCGCCTCCTCTTTCAGCTCCGGAGTGCGAACGCTGTAACAAGTTGCCGTGGAGTGCCGCGGCCTGTAAGCCTGTGTACGTAGGTATGTGGTGTGTGAGACATGTGTTCCCCGAGAGCAGATCCCCCCTGCTCCTCCTGCGGCTGGCTAACACGCAGGCCGAGCGCTTGCAAAAAAAGAAAAAGGGCAGCCCCTCTCTTGGCCTGGGCAAGCGCTGGGTGGGGGCGCGGTCGACAGTGGCTCATAAAAGGATTAGTCCACCGCACAAAGACAGTGGGCCGCTTCTAAGCCTGACTAGGTCCACAAAGGAGATGACATTTGTCTGTCTCTGTGGCAGGAGGGGGTGTGTCAGAGCGGTCCAGCCTGAGAGGAGGAAGAGGAGGAGGTGGCAGTGGTGCTGAGGTTTCAATGACAGAAGGGGTGGATGAGGTGAAAACACAAGACTGACCCCCTTTATTTGCAGCGGCCTCCTCTTTCACAGGGCACCTCTGGCCCTCGCCAATGGGCTGCTCTAGTGTTTATTTACTCCACGGCTTCTCCCCATTCACACGTGAACCTCTGATGGCTCCATTGGCCAGGCTCCTTTCAGCCGCCTGGTACCTCCGTCCACCTTCTCCCAGATCAATGAACGCTTCAGAAGACAGATTAGATTTCCTTTTAATGATTCCATCTTTCTCAGATTTTTCCCTCCTCTCTCTCTCTTTTGTACCTTTTTTCCACACACGTCGTCCCCCCACAGCGTACCGAGGAGCAAAAGCAGTCAGCAGCTCTCAGGACAACACCATCAATGTGATTAGATGGGAAATGAAGAACAATTTATTAGCACTACGTCAAAAAGCTTTCCCACACTCTTCACACTGCAGAACTAACTGTTCATTTGTAAATAATTACAGGACAGTGAGCATAATGAGAATCTCTCACTCTGTGATGTGGGATATCAGAATCCATGATATAACATGTTGATTATTTTGCAGCTGTTTTTCCAAGTAAGCCCCCCTAACATTACCTCCCTTAACTTTTTCTTTTTCACTTTTCTCACTATTTCAGGCAGAGTGAGTGTTTTTCTTTTTTTTTTTAGGCAGTGGAGTGCCACGGTGCTACAGTGTGAGACTCCAAAGCATTTAACACTGCAAGGACCTCAGAATTAAGAAGAGGAGTCAATGTTGATCATTGCTCATTAGCCCGGGAGAACATCCACTTAAGGTGCAGAGGAAACTCTGGAGATGCTCCCTGCAGCACCTCGGAGCAAAAAAAAAAAAAAAAGTGAGCTAATGCATGCAATTTGCTCTTTGTAACCGGGAGCAGGTCGGACATGTATGGCGACACAAGCAGGCGTGATTGCTCTGTTTCTGCCGAGGCTTTTTAATCCCTAATTTCATGCACCGATCAGAGGAGAGGCCCTTCGGTGGCACTTTCCAAAATGAAGCCTCGCAGGGCGGCTTGTTCCGAGTAGCAAACAAACAGCGAGGAAAACAAGCGTCGTTGTTTCTTATGAGCTTCAGCTGCCCTCACTGCCCACCTTTTATTTACAGAAGAGGTTTTTTATTATCTATTTGTTTTCCGAACTGACATAAATCTTTGTAATATTCGTTTATAAGACGTGTCATGGTGAGTGGTGTCAAACGGATGCTTTTTTTAAAAAAAATTGCAATTATAACACTGAAATTTTGATTGAAATGCGTTTTTTTTCTCTCCTTTCCCTGATTTGATGCGATTGTTTTTTACCTTGAACTATCTCACGTGAACGCCTCACACACACACACACACACACACTCCCTTCCTCTGTTGCATAATTATAAATCACCAGCGTCTGCGTGATGCCGGTCATTCAGAGCCACTTCCTCTAACAAAAGGAAGTGCAAGAATCTACAAAAAGAAAAAAAAAGGAATAAGGGGGGTGAAAAAGAGAAAGAAACAAAAACTATTACATCAATCAGCTGGCTGGTGCCACTTTATGAATATGCATGGCGCGGTTAGACGGCAGCTCTCAAGGAAGATAATTGATTAGACAGGAAGGCAACATGGTGAGAGGAGCTCCAAAAGGCTCCGGAGTCCTTCCCTCGGCTGAGATAGAGCTTGTTTAAAAAAAAAAAAAGAAAAAGAAAAAGAAAAAAACCCAGAGAGGATACGGCCCGAGCGAATCAGCGTTTTTTCATCTGCCAGACAGTCAAAGATGTCCTCGATGTCCATCCAGGAATGTGTGGCTCACTTTGTCAGAATGTGAACGCAGTCACGAATCGAAACCACCAAAGTCCGTCAAAATGATGGAGCCAGTGAATGATACTGAAAACGTTACAATGTCAACGAAGAGTTTTTTTTCATTTATTTATTTAGATGATGGTGACCTAAGAGATCGAAGTTTGTCTCCCAAAATACATTTTAAATGTTTAAAACATTAACACTTTTTCTGTTGTTAAATTAGATGGTTGAAGAAAATAAAAATAAATGATAATAATTTGCATTACTAAGCCTCTCGTGTGTCCTGTGAGCCTTTTAAAGGCAGGAGATTTTTTTTTTAATCTCGGCAAAATTTGAATAAAAATAATACTGACAGCAATTTTCTTTAATGATGTTTTTTCTTTCTTTCCTTTTCATTTTTCTGTCTTAAAAAAATCTTTTATTGCACCTTACCTGGTTTCACATAAAGGCAGTGAAACGACTGAACGCGCCATCAAGGACAATTTAAAAGTCCTGTAATCCTCAAGTTAAACAGCAGCCATAAAGTATTTTTATTAGTTCAGCCATCAGCGAGTATAAAAAAACATTTGAATGTCTACTTATTGAATGTCACCACTTTAGCTTTATTTTACCATTTGCTAAGTATCTGCATTATCTCAGTGTTGTGACCTCACCCTGAAACCTGAAAACATCTCTGTGCTCTTTATCAAATCATTTTGCACCTTTAGACCAAAATTAAAAATTTCCTCTCTTTTTTTTTTTTAAAAAAAAAAAGCTCTCGCCCTTTGAGAGGTAAAAAACAGACCTGCTCATTCATTCTGACACGTGCTGTGCGTGTGCAGCGTCGTGAAATCACCACAGCAAAGCTTCAAAACGCGTCCGAGAGGTGCGACACTGCGACAGGTTTATAAGAGCAAAATATCACGATCGAAATTTATATCGCAACTGATGGATAAACGAAGAGTGGGCCAAATAAAAAAAACCTCAAACCAAAAACCCCTGAGTCTGCATGAGCGTGTGTGTGTGTGTGCAGCTGAACGTGGCCGACCGCGGGTGACTGTAGAGGGAGCTCCAACACTAAGTTTACATAAAGTTCCTGTGATAAGGGCTCACACATGCAAATGATCACATCACGGGCAAACAAAATAAATGATGTTATTATTAGCTTTACGGCGACGATATATTACAATTACACTAAAGAGCAGATCTGGTTGAGGAAAACGTGTGATATATGCGAGGGGCAGGAAAAAAAAAGAAGTACAAATTGAGCATGATGAGATCTGGGAGTTGCACTGCAAAAGACAAAATCCATCTTTTTTTTTTTTTTTAAGATCAGCAAGCAGCAACGATCATCTAACAGTCATTCATTACCTTAAAGTCTCTTTATGGACTATACAATTTCAGGCGAGAATTAATGAAAGAATTATTCATTTTAATACGGCCGCTACGCCTCTATAGGGATAATCCCACAACATTAATATCCAAATGTATGCCGCAATGCTGGCTAATTAGCCTTAAGTCCCTCCACTACAAAAGTGTGATAAATCCCTCTCGAATATTTACTTATCACTGCCACGGAGGATGAAGTCTGCGCCTCAGGCTGTCCACTAACACACATACAACAACAACAAAAAAAGAGAGAGAGAAAAACCAAAAGCAGTTGCAATTCAAGCTGCAAGAAGAGCCACCATCAAAAGCAGCTGTCAAAATACCCCGGCCAAAAACCAACCATTTCTTAAAGTTGCAGCAGTTCATTTATTAGCCAAAATATAGACTTTCTTGTACAATTTTGGTTCACAAGTATGTACATATTCTTAACTTTATATACAAAACATTTGAACATCAAATCCTCACAGAACTTACAAAAAGAAAAAGAAAAAAAAACTCACAGACTACAGGTTCATACATTATTACATTAGCAGTTTTACACAGGACATGCTTACAATGTAAGTATACAGAGATGTATTATTCTTATTTTACATTCCATATTCAAATTAAAATTAAAATAAGAATAAAAAAACAAAAAAAGAGGATGGGTGAAGGGTTATGGAGAGGAGAGAGCCGAAAAGAACCACCGCTGCTTGGAGTTGGTTCTGAGGCCTGAAATACACACAGGAGGTGAGAGAAAAAGGAAATGGAGTGATCTTTAAAAAAAAAATTAACAAAACAAAACAAAACAAAAAAAAATCAACCCCACTAATAATAGCCTCACGAAGAGCTAAAACACAAAGTGATATAAAAGTGACAATTGCCTTTTTAGAACCGAGCCTGTGTGGTGAATTTGCATTGAGCTCATTTGCATGACCAAACAAGTAAGTGTAACATAGGCCCTGACGAAGAAACAAGCGCACACGCGGGGATGAAACTAAATCTTAGAATGAAAGCTAATTTGGGTAAATATGGCGTTTAAAAAAAAAGAAAAGAAAAAGTGATATGGCATCAAACAAAAAAAAAAGAAAAAAAGAAAAAGAAATTCCCAAATGTCACCCACTGACAGCCTCACTACCTTTGAACTGGGTGGAAAGCTGTTTTTAACAACTTTTCTCTCTGCATCCAAGGCACTAGATCTCTCTGAAATCGTGGCTAAACGCATTAATTGAGATGCCTTTAAAAAAAATCAGAGCCCATCCTGGCTTTCAGTGAATTTTAGTGTTGTAAAAAAAAAAAAAGAAAAGCAGTTGCTCGGATGTGTTTGAGGTGTTTACATAAACCACCACATACGAGCACGTGGGCCTTAATATCAGATGGATGTAACAATAAAAATAAGAAGAAGAAGAACAGATTTCACCCAATTCAACATCTGACTTTTTTTTCTCTTTTTTAATTTTTCATAAATGCTTTCTGGTGTGGTTTTTCATCGGCCTTAATCCTCTCGGGCATTTTCCAAAGCACACACACACACACGCACACACACACACACACACTGTAAGCTCTTACACTGTAACACTGTTCATCTGTGTGGCCTACAGACAGAAAAAAAATATCCAAGAAAAGGCAGGAGGAGGACTAAAATAATAGAAATGAATGACGAGCGATTGACTAGTGTCTTTGTTGTTGTTTTTTCTGTACTTATTTACACATGCGGGTCTCAGTGTCGGGGGCAGGTACCTGTGACTGCAGTCTCTGAACTCTGACTCTTGTCCTCCGCTTGCCTGCTGCTGTAGAGGGCCAGGCCGGTGGCGGTGGCCTGGTTTGCCAGTCCCAGGTAGTGATTGGAGTTCAGTAAAGCCAGCTGGTGCGCCGAGAAGGCTCGGTTCGTCCAGTTCTGGATTTTCCCAACCGGACACGACGAGATGAGTCTGTGCGGGCCGATGATGCTCTGCGCCGCCGAGCCGCCGCCGCCGTTCATCTGCGGCGACTTGCGCGGGTTGTCGGGGGCCGTGGCCGTCTCCGCCAGAGACCAGATCTTTGGCTTCTGCGCCGGGGCCGGGTTGTTCTCCGAGGGCGGGGACCCGGCGGAGCCCGGGTTCAGTTTGAGCTGCTCCCCGGCCGGCGGAGACGCTTTGGTGTCCAAAGGGGAGTGATGGTGGTGGTGCGGGTGGTGGTGGTGGCTGTGGCTGTGGTGGTGGTGGCTGTGGAAGTGCTCGCCCCCCCTCTCCACGTCTTTGCCCTCTTTCCCCACAGCCTTTAGAAACCTCTGGTCGGGCCCTTGTAAATCCTCATAGCCGTCAGAAACCTCCGAGTCGCTCCTCCCGTCGAGCTTAATGTCTGAGTGCAGGTCGTCCTGGTCGTCCAAGTCGTCCTTGCTCTCGATATTCTCCGTGTCGATGTTCTCCAGGTCGATCTCCTCCTCGTCCTCCCTCTTGTCGCCCTCCTCCCCCTCGTGATCGCTGCTGTAAACATTCCCCTCTTCGTCGGTGCGGTTCCGGGGGGCCCAGGTCATCTTGTTCTCCTTCTTTAGCCTCCTCCTGGCGTTGGCGAACCAGGTGGACACCTGGGTGAGCGTCATCTTGGTGATGATGGCCAGCATGATCTTCTCGCCTTTGGTCGGGTACGGGTTCTTGCGGTGCTCGCTCAGCCAGGCCTTCAGGGTGCTGGTGCTCTCCCTGGTGGCGTTTTTGGGTCTGGACGGGTCACCGAACTGGTACTGACCGTAGGGGTAAAAAGCGGGGTGGTGGTGGGCGAAGCCCGGGTGCTGCACCCCGGGACTGTCCTTCAGTTCATACTGTGCGCCCTGCAAAACACAAAGAGTCAGAGCTGAGACATTAATGCCATGTGATACTTTGTGTGGGACTCTTCTTCCTGATGAACGAGTCTCACAACGTGAATTTGCAGCAATAACACACACAAAAAGCTTATTATTTAAGTGTAAACAAACAAAACTCTTAGGTTTTTTTTGGTTTTTGGCCACAGTTTAAATCGTTTCGTGTGTATCACATGCTTCGCTCGTGAATCAAAGATTTAACTCTCTCTCTCTCGCGCGTATTTCAGCTGAAACACTTGCCGGGACAAGACCTGACTTTAACACACTTTCTTCCTCCGCCTGTGCGTGTCAAAACCTCCCACAGCTCGTTGCATCATTTGATCAGGTCCTTTGCCATCACTCTCCGGAAATTATGCGCTGACAATAATCCCAAAACTCAGCTCAGTTAATGTGTTACTTTTTAACCGCTTTTAACTCATTTTCACACACACACACACACAGAAACAAACACCGCTGCGCTCTAAAAGTTTAGACCCCCCTCCTCCCTCCCTTCAGTAACAAAAAAAGTGCCAAAAAAAAGCTCCACCAGAGGCCCGATTACTTTATTTCTTTTATTCCCAAAGAGTGGTATAAAAGTTTAGAGAAAGAGAGAGTGTGTGTCTCACCAGCTGGTTGAAGATGGAGATGTCGTTGGAGTAGGGCAGAAACGCTCCGTAGCCCTGCGCCGCGGCGGCGAAAGGAGATCCGTACATGGAGGAGAGCACGTTGGAGAGCGCGCCGGACGGACTCAGCTCCGCGCCGGACCGCGCGTTCCCGGCCAGCCCCTGCCGCTCCGGAGGGTATATCGGTCGGATGTACTGATATCCCAGCTGAGGGAAAGACATGGCGCTTGGCAAAGGGGGCAAAAGTCTGCTGCTGCGATCACACAAAGCAAGGGAATCGCCTCGATATCCACTTTTACAGTGTGAGCATGTGAGCGACAGGAAAAAAAAAAAGGTGCGGGCGAGGGAAGTCTATATTTCCTCGGGAACGGCCAGTGTAAGCGATCCGGTGGCGCCCCTTGTTTCTTCCTCTGCTTCTCCTTCTTCTCCTTCCCACCCTCACTTCCCTATTGATCTGGATGGACTAAGGTCAGGTCCTTACAGATTGCTTTAGATTATTGGGACTCCCTTGCTCAGATTGACATTTCTAGTCGTTTAGAAGCCCCTCCTATTTCTCAAATCTCACCCCTCTCATACACACCAAACACTCTCTCTCTCTCTCTCCCTCCCTCCCTCTCTCTCTCTCCCTCTCTCTCTCTCTCTTTCTCTCTCTCTCGTGGATAAGTGCACTGACGTCGCGAGCTCTTATTTGAATGGGGTTTCAAATCTCATTTTATGGCTCGCCAATCTATTTCATTTGTTATTTGTCCCACCACATTTTTTTTTTGGTGTTAATCCACATTTTTTTTGGCCATTTGCACAACAGTAAGCATTTCGGTGTCAGCGTCTGATTAACTTTCTTTTTTTTTTTTACTCTGTTTTTTTTGTACTTTCCTTTTAACACACAAATACAGAAGAAACTTTTTTTTCATTCTCTCCCAAAAGAGAAAAAAAAAGAAAACCGTGAAATAAAGTTGAAGTTCGAGCCCTCTTCAAGCCACTTCACCTCTGTTTTTTTTCATTAATTAATTAAATAATGTTAAATAGCTCTCTCTCTCTCGCTCTCTCTCTTTCATATACACACACGCCTTCTTGAACTGACACACATCTGTAATAAAACAATAATCTGAAGAGCCTCCGTCAAACACACCACAGTGTCACAAAACAAGAAGAAGAAGAAGGGGAAAAAAGCAGAAAAATAATTAATAATTAATGTGTGAGCGGTGACTGTGGCCATGCTCGGTAATGATCCCTGATCACAGGTTACACACACACCTTCTCTTTTTTTATTTTATTTATTTATTTTTGTATTCATCGCTCCATCACCGTGGCTGTGCTGCCTCTCTGCACCGGGGCTCTGAGCCGGTGTGGGCTCCTGGTGGCGGGCGGACCGGAGCCACTTCAGTTCTTTGATTATTTGAGGACATCAAACGGGTCGCACGGAGCCACTTGAACATGAAAGAGGGAGCTGATGATCGACGCGTTACTCCGTTAATGAAGACGAAGTGTGAAGCACCAACACTGATAAGTAATAAACATCTGAGTGGATTGGGGCTGCGGGGATGTTTATTCTGGGAAAGTCCTCTGCTTTCAACAAGACAAGTTTAAAAAAAAAAGAGAAAAAAATATATGTATTATTTTAACAACAAACATAATAACAACAACAACAATAATAATAGGCCTAATATTAATATCAATAATAGTAGTAATAATAATAATAGTAGGAATAATAATAATAATAATAATAATAGTGGTGGAAATAAACAGATCAACGGAAAGCTTAAATCAATCATTTAGTGATTTTTAAATAAAGACTCTTAATCCAGAAAAAAAAAAACGATCATCCGGACAGCCTGCGCAAATCCATTTGATAATTTTGATGCAACCTGATGTTTCTTGTAAATAATGCGGATTAAGAAAAAAAAAACAAGGGAGTCAGAATTGAAATTCCATGAATCAATACACAAAAGTGTGTACGGGACAACCTTAATCTCGTTCCCAACCCGACTCCGTACCAGCATCTGTTTTGTTAATCGTTTGCAAAACAACTGCAGAGGCTGAGTTATTATTCCGGGCGCTTTATTTGAATATGGTTCGAGTCTTAATGCCTTATTGACAGCGAGATGAAATCCCATCAATCTCAGTTTGAGTTTGATAATGCGATCCGGGTTTCCAAGAACTCTGAACTTGTATAAACCTTTAATCTTCTTTTGAGGCAGATAGTTATCATTGTCTGGGAGGGATAATAGCAGCTATAATTTCTTATATAGAGCTACCCATAAGGATACGCCTTGTTTCTGTAAAACTCTGTCCTGAATCTGAGTGTGTGTGTGTGTGTGTGTGTGTTCTCCGCCGACATCCACCCCAACCCGGATTATGGGGTTATTAATTACAGCGGCTCGCTGGTGCCATCCGACCGGAATGGTAATCACTACATAGTCAGTCAATAGCACGCTCACACTTGACACACACACACACACACACACACACACACACGCATGCATAAGATCGACCTGCAAATTGAGGGGGTCCAGACAGTGAAGTGAAGGGTGGTTAAAGATAAGTGGATGGTATTTGACATTTAGATACACAGCGGCATAATAAGTGTAAAGAAGAAGGTAGAAGTTTAAGGAGGAAGACAGACAGGAGGGTTGAAAAAAGAAAGAAAGAAAAAAAGAAAAGGCACGTCCAAACATCACTTTGTAGAAGAGAGAGCAGGAGTGTGTGTGTGTGTGTGAGAGAGAGAGAGAGCGAGAGAAAGAGAGAGAGACAACGTGGCTGGGCCGTAATAAACGTGAGAAGTGAGAGTATAAATCTGAGAGTCCGGCGAGGTGTCTGCCTGCTGCTGTCCGCTGAGCAGCGCTCCGAGTCCGGATGGACACGTGTCTCATCCCCGGGACCGTGTAGCTCAATCCCCCCCCCCACCACCACCACCACCAGCACACACACACACACACACACACCCTCCCCCCCTCACTTCCCTCTCTTCCCTCCACCCACGCCGAGCGCTGTGTCTGATTTATTGCCTCCAATCAAACGCACCACGCACTAACTTAACACTTTCACACCGACCCGGGAAACTGGCGTGGCCATAAAAGCATTAAGACGCCGCTCCCCTCTCTCTCCTAAAGAGAGTCTCAGTAAACAGTAAACTAACCTCTGCCTGACTTCCGTACGCACTCTGACACAAACACACACACACACACAAACACACATACACACACACGTCGGAAAAGGCCACAACACCGAGAGAACTGCAGATGACCATGTTTAGAAAATTAAGTTATTTAGTGACAAATCCCATTATTATTATTATTATTATTATTATTATTATTATTATTATTATTATTATTATTACTTACTTACTTACTTACTTTAAATAAGTTTTCTTAATTCTTGTGGAGGAATGCTGGAAGCGCGCCGGAGCCAATTTAATTTGTAGGTGCAGTAAAAAAAATAAATAAAAAAAAAGGGGGGGGCAATCATCCACGAGTGACTTGAGGGCTGTTTTGTAGGGAGCTCTTTGACGGTAATTATGCAGATGACACAATTTCACATTCTCATAAGCAAACATACACGGCCTATCGCTCAACAGTGGTTCCTTATGCAATACACAGGGCACCAG
Organism: Amniataba percoides; assembly: GCA_037176925.1. Lineage (NCBI taxonomy): Eukaryota > Metazoa > Chordata > Actinopteri > Centrarchiformes > Terapontidae > Amniataba > Amniataba percoides. The sequence goes on from JBAJHX010000001.1 coordinate 16,678,306, forward strand.
CGACACGTCGCAAATGATGAACCGAGGCTCTGCACACACACACACACACACACACACACATACAAAAATCATCAAGATCAAAGGCTTCAAACAGAGGCACTTCAAATTACACATTTGGATCTTTTCCATAACACCCCGGTGACAGAGAGGGGGCAAAAAACCCCAACACATCTCTTATCACACATGGAATCAATTTTAAGGGAGCCCTCGCTGATCAGCATCGGTTAATTACGGAGACGAATGAGGATTTGAAAAGAAAATGCAATTAATGACCCTTGGATGCTCGTGGTAGTTTTAAGTATGTGTGTGTGTTTATGAGAGAGTGAGGTGGAGACTGACACACACACACACACACACACATAAACACACAGAAAGAGATTTAAGATTTCTTGACTTGCCTGACAAACCAGCTCTCATTCTCTTAAGCAGTCCCCCCCCCCTTTTTTTAAAGGGGACCTTCACCAAAATGCAGCAGCCTGCAGCGTTTGCTCCTCGCTGGGATTTCACATGATCAGTTTCAGCAGCAGAAACTGTAAATATAATATGTGATCGAGTGCAGAGTGCCAGAGATTTTTTTTCAGAGATTTTTCAATGTGATCAAGCAAGGCCATCAGTGCATAAGCTACAATATGTCAGACATCTCTCAGAATAGTTAAAGTAAATGACAAGAGCATAGAGGAAAAAGTCTCAGTGTAATTCATGGAAGTGACTATTATCCTATCTTATTACAGAGCAATTATTCTCAGCTGTTGGGAATAAACATAGCTGTTGTTGTTAATCAGAAAAGGCCCCTCAGCGGGTTCCAACTTAAATCTGTGGGTAACCTAAAAAACTAACTGTGCAACACATTCAATCTCCAAACATGCTCTTTCAAACTCATGTCCCATTAGGGTGAAATAAAGGTCCAATAAATCTTGCAGTGTTTAAAGAACAGTGAAGCTTAATCCAATAAATGAATTAGTTTCTGAAATTAATTGTTCTTAGCAGCAGAAGCAAGTGTACTTTGAAAATACATTTAAAGTTTAATTTTTTTCACTGTTAGGATAATTTAAATAGTATGATTTTAATTACATTACACCAACCAATCATGCATATTAAATAGATAGCCTAACTTTGATTTGCATTAGTGGCAAAGTAAAGCATTTTGGAGCCGTTCCTTCTGCTCACACCATTTGGAAACAAATTAATAGTCAATGGACTGCAACTTATTAAACTGGGTTATGACAGCAGATCAAAGCGTGAATTAATGCATTACCTTGCAAATGTTTTACATTAACTTGTTAACTTCAGGTTGTAAGCTACTACTAAATTTAAACAGTCAATCACTCAGTCATTCAGGCTGGTGTCAAGTGGGAGATCCATTTTAGATTTAGGCCATTCCCAGGAAGCCTGCAGCCTCTAAGTTTACTACAGTGTGTATTGTGCATAGGTATATGAGCACAAGCACAATTATATACATTATCCAGATTATAGACTATAATCTAATCTCACTATATGTGCTCTAAAATATTGTATCCAGTGTGATACTAGGTGCTTGTATGCCCTTAATATCTGTCTACCTTGTGTACTTGTTTCACTCAATAATGGAGTAGAGGCTATAATATTCCTTTAGAGTCTTCGTATGGTACTATATATAGTTCACACTTTAGTTATGATACACACAATCCCTCAGAAATATATTATTTGGATGTTAGTTCACTTTCCACTTGGAGAGTGGGAGAGAAGTGTTTAAAAAACTGAAGGACAAAACCCACATGAAGAATAATTCTGGTATTATATTCTGGTTTGATTATCGGTTGAAATGGACCAGATAGGTCATAATAGCACATGATTTATTTCCTTTCATGGCATAATTTTACTCCCAGTACTTTAACACAGACATAGAAATGAATGAATACTGCCCTGAGGAATTCCCATGTTGGATTTGTAGATAGAGTCACTTTGAATTTGTGTTATTTAGGTAACATACATGTTTTTGGTCATTTTCATGACTCTGGATCAATCTGAACAAAATTATTATTTTTTCCAACATCATACTCTCTGTGCTGGGTCGAGGGGGAGTGATCGCCAGAAAATAATCCAGGCCTGTGAAAAATCATGTAAAATGTAATTAACGTATAGGCTACATTTTCCCAGTCCAGATAATCCACATCAACAAATCTAACAGATACCAGCTGAGTGTGAATATTTTATCACTTGATCCATCGTTCAAATTACTGCACCTATAAAGGAATCGTGGCTTAAACTACTACATAATAATGCAACGCTCACACCGTAGAGATTTTTTTTTTGTTTTGTTTTTTTTTTTTGTTTCCTCCCTGCCCACTCACTCTCCCTCCATCTGCTGCAGTTTCCCCTGTATCAGTAACACAAGGCATTGATTTTACGGTAAAGTCACTTTGTAAAGGGAATGAGTAACTCTGGGCCCCACTATCACTGTATTACACGGGTATGGCCCACATAACAAGATGAACATTGATTCAGCATTACGGATGATCGATAATGAAATAAGTAACTTCAGGGCCAAATTAAAATGCAAGCTGGCTTGATGCTGCTAGTCTCTGTGAGAGGTGACAGCAGGAGAGAGGGAGGGAGAGGGAGAAAGACTGAGGGAGAGGCAGAGAGAGAGAGAGAGAGAGAGAGAGAGAGAGAGAGACTACAAGCTGGTGGCCAAAGAGAGTTCCCTGAATACAGTGATGATGATCATGATGATGATCACAGTGATGGCTGTGGTGTCCTCAGAGTAGCTTATCTTCAGTGAACAAAAACACTCCTATTATCTGGTGTTATCTACTCTCAGACTGTAACCATATAATCAATAATAATGAAGTTCAGCTTACATTATTATAACACACTTCCCCAAATAATGAATAATATCGCTCCTGCACAGTCATACTCTTTGTCCTGCTGAGGTTTACACAGTTGTGGTCAGGTTGCTCTTATGCAACTTCAACACTTTTTCACTAAATGAAATAATTCAGAATGACGATTATGTAAATAGTTGGCACATGCCTGCTGTTTTTTTTTTACATTATATACTTACTAAATCTGATGTAAACTGACCTGATATGACTTGAACTTTTTATTTGAACTGAGCACCTCAACACTTGAAAACATGTGGAAATGTCTCCTCATGGCCCCTCTGGCTGATGACATGGATGACTGAAGTTTCCTCAATATTAAGGAATTAAGATATTTCTTTTTATAATTTTATTGTGCGTGGATCAGCAGAAAAATTGGCATTCCTGGGACCCTCAAACAGGACCCTGAAAACACTTTCTGCAGATTGCTCCAGCATTTTTCTTGATTCCTTCTGTGTTTATGTTTCTAACATGGGTTACATGGAACAAAGTCTATAAGCTTTGCAGTTTTACAGTTTCCCAGAGCATCCACACTGATCTACTCTTCTACTTTCCCAGATCTGCACTTAAAGTCCCTGGAGCCAAACCATCATCCATCCACTGACAGAGTGGCACATCCTCAACACTATTTACCATGGCCATCCAACAAAAAGCCTGTTGCAACCCATGATCAGTTTCGCTCATGTAAGCATAACATGGTTTGTCTATTATGGAGTGTCTTGATCCAGTGGTAGCCACTGATGCCCTTTCGTGGCCCCGTAGCTTCGACACTGCGGCCAGACAAATATCAGTTTCCCAGCATTTCTGGCCTACTGAGCCAGACAAAGCCTCAGTCTTTCCAGCTGTTGCTGCTGCTGGTTTGAGGCTGGAGAGGAGGCAGCTGCACCAACATGGGTGAGCCTCCTCTTCTGTGTGGTGGCCTGGACTTTGCAGGGTTATAGGGTAAATAGAGGGTGGCATGGTGATGAAGGTTGGATTCACAATCTGGACATTAGCTGCTATGATACTGCCGCTTTCTGTGATGCTACAGCAACCGTACATGAACAGAGGAGCACGGCCTTACAAAACGTTGACTGGCTGACTGTTTGGTTGCATTACAAGTCTGGAAAAGTTGACTGTGGCCAGTATCAACCATGCCGACATTGGACTGAGGCCATCGTACACATAAGCAAGCCGCGATAAAAGATTAAAGTGCTCTGGGTTCAGAGAGCATTACATTACTTGAGTTGCATTAAGTGTTTTGGCCATTCACTTGTAGCATATGAATTATCCATTTCCAATGCGGTTCCACATATTAATTTTTCATTCTTAAAATTTACAGTTATCAGTGTCGTCAAATGACTTGTCACTGTATAATAACCATATTAATACTATTTCGAATCAGTCACCCTACTTTAGCAAAAGGCTTATTGTTGACGTGGCTTGTCGAGAAGTCAGCTAATTTGCCAGTCAAAATCATTTTGATCCCTCACACAAAAATTATAAAAGGATCAACAACCAGCCAGCAGGGGAAAAAAAACAAGACTATTTAAATGATAAATAAATGGTCATATTTGAGTTAACTTTCTATAGATCCATTTGTATTATGATTTTACCCCAGTGTAAAGTTTCAACTAATTTTCCTTGGTTGTATAATGAGCATTTCCTTATTAATTATTTACCAAGTGTAGCAGAATTTCCTTCTTTGTTCTTTTTGGGATTCAAATAGGATTCAGTCACCTTGGGAGGGCTGCAAGGTTGTGACAGATTTGACTTTCCATCCAGAAAAAAAAACAAACAAAAACAGCAAGTCTCTGTGGTAAAGTTAAGCAATTATTGCAAAGAGAGAGCTGTTGGGGCAGATGGGAAAATGAGAAAAGGCCTCCTGGAAACACTGCTTTGTGATGAATCAGCAGCATTAACAATGGGATCATGTGAAAAACAACTTATTCCTCACTGGCATCCCTGTCACCTTGTATTTCACTATCTAGCCATCCATTTTCACAAGTGGCATCAGGAGCTATGAGAGCAGATACCAGTGATGGTATGTTCTGGAGGTGGGTGGGGACCTCGCTTTTATAATCAGCCCTATTGAGTGGCTCAGCATGCCAACGGACTGAGGTCAGAGGAGACTTTACAAGCAAACACTTAAACCTCAGCAGGGCAGCTTTGATAAGGATTTACCCAACTAAACACTACACTTATTAATGAAGATGGTGCCAAGCAGTGAGTGACACAATGAATACCTGTGAGCACATTATGTGTCTGTATTTTACGTGTGTGTGTGTGTGTGTGTGTGTGTGTGTGTGTGTGTGT
>JBAJHX010000001.1:16683561-16686061 GCA_037176925.1 Amniataba percoides
GTGTGTGTGTGTGTGTGTGTGTGTGTGTGTGTGTGTGTGTACACCCACATACAGGCGTTGTCTTGGCACTTGAAACACATTATGTTATTACTGGACCATTATGCTTAAAACACATATGGGTGCAGCAGTTGTTAATGACTTTGAAGACGATGGTGACAAACTGCGTCTCTGTCCATGCACAATGCAGACATGTTACCACTGTCAATAAAAGCAAGTTGGCAAAGCTGTACCTGTTTAATCAAAAACATAGAAGCAAAGCCTTGGTAACACTTCAGCTGACTGGCAAACGTCAGCTTTTTTAAAGCAGACGGACTGGCCAACACTGCTTCCTTTTTATTTGCATCCAGTAGTTTTAGGTGACAGGTGAAAGAAAATATACTTTAAATGTTTTTTAGGCTGTAATGTTTTTCTGTTGTTGTTGTTTCTTTCAGGATCCGTCCTATGGATCAAACATTAGCATGAATACTCTTACTACCAGAGGATGAATCATGGTGATTTTGATGACTGCTTGACCTTTTAATTCAGCAGCACCGTTTGGTCAAAGTGTATCTCAGCAATAAATGGTGTGATAGTCACTACATTTGATGGTGAATCTATATGTTTACATTTAAGACACTCCGTAATCTTTGGATAAAATGTCAGAACAAAATGCCACATAACCCTTTATTCAGCATATTTCATCTTTTGACAGATTAATTGCCATGATTTTTTTTTACCACATTCTTACACCTGAGAGAATAAAACAACTTGTTTTTAATCATTTTGCTATATTTTATCACCATCCATCAGGACGAACCATATTTTTAGCCCCACCTCTGCCTTGAAACTCTGAGAACGGCTAAATTGTCAGTATGTAGTTCCCTCAGTCGGACTGTTTCACATTTTCAGTGTAATGAACACTATATCCTCCAGGGTATGCCCAACAAAGACAAACAACCCAGAACAAACATGTCTTTTAGTTGTTTGGGTTTTGTAAGTGTGCAAGCACATGCCTGCACCACCATACACACATGTGCTCGCAGACGTGTGTGTGTGTGTCAGTGTGTGTATGTGTGTTTAGCTTGTCTGTTGTACAAGCACTGGAGCAAGACTGGACCCAGCTGTCAGGCCACCGCTGTCACAACCAATAATGATTACCCTCTCCCTGCTCCTCAATTCCTGCTTCATAACCACCAACGCAGGGGAGATCCGCCCCTTTTAGGAGAACAATGCATCCATGAGTGGGCCTCATCATCGCCCAAGCCCACTCTTATCAGTCCTCTGAGGGCCCACCAGACCCTATCGCTCTGCGTGTTTGCGTGTGTGTGGATATCTGCTAATCTTTGTGTATCTGTCAGATTTTTCCAATGAGCACCACTGGCCCGACATTCTCTCCCAAGACCAAGAATGATTCAAGCCCTTCTGGCGCTGGCAGATTATATACCAATCAATACATATAGAGTGCAGATTTTATAAAGAAAAAAAAAAAGTCTGCTCTTCAGACGATGTTCCCTTACAGTTAATTTAACTTAAATCGTGAGCAAAGTTCTGTTCAACTCTCCCTGGCCTTTTCTTTTTTTTTTTTTTTAAAAATCCTTGACTCAAAAGGACACAGAGTTCAGCACATGTCAGCCGTTTCAAACCCCTGCCCACTTCTCAAGCAGCCACATTAGCAGACTTAAACAATATGGACATCGCTCATCGGCATCATTTGGTGGGATTGGGTAGCCATCAGAGCATATATTAAAGAGGCCTCATAGCCTGTCAGCCTTCCCTGCCCACGCCTAATGAAATGAGCGCCCCAGAGCAGCAGTGGATTAGGAACACAGGCAAGAGAGTATATATTCATGTATATATACACACGATTATATATTGGAAAAGTGTCTGCATGCTATTCCCCAGGTCCCTTTAAGCTTCCTGACCGGCAAAGCATTCAGGCCCCGTGTGGGAAGGCGGAAGAGGAAAATCACTAATGCTCTTAGCATCAAACAATAAATCCTGAAGTTATTTGCCACCATGTTTAATTAAATATTTGGAGAAGAAAACCCTGTGATTGATTCGCCTTCTGCATTGATCCAGCATTGATTGTGCTCCGTTTTGTTGCCCCAGCTGGGTTAATGCTAAATGGTGGCTGAGTTGCTGGAATAAATTGTTAGCAACCACCAGAGCAGAAACAAAAATGAACTATGTGTCATGTAGAAAACACGTATGTGCTGTCCACATGCCACAAGCTGGTGGACAGCGTGTTGCATGATGCCATCTAAAGGAAGATATAGTTCAATTAAATGTGAAACATTTGTACAGTATTTATGATTTTATTATAATTATTGATACAGATTTGTTAGATATGCAAAAATAATCTTGAATATTGCAAGGGAGAACCATTGTAAAATAATGTGCTGGTAAGGTTTATTTCTTGAAAACAGTCATGGGGAAAAGGAGAAGAAAAAACAAAGATGCTACTATCAATAATCCTATTAGAGTGGATGTAAGAGAAAAGCGCGGATAAAGTCTCCTCATG
>JBAJHX010000001.1:16688561-16750966 GCA_037176925.1 Amniataba percoides
ACCTCCTTTATGAGGCCTATCAGTCCAGGAGATGGATATGTTTGCTTATTGGACAGTAAAAGGCCAGTCTTCAGGTGACAACTGGCCATGGTTATTCAGGCTTTTATTCATGCATATTTAGAGGATGGTAATGAGCTTTTTTTGCATTGTTGCATGAGAATGGCGAGTCCCTGGTGGCGTTGACGGCTGAACCTGACTGGTGGAGTGTCTTGTGTGTTTGTGTGTATGTGTGTGCCAGGCATCAACCCTATCCATCGATTCACCGGGCAGGACAGACTTTTCCCCGTCTCTAGCCCTCCACCCTGACACACACACACACGCTCACCCAGTGGAAACGCTGGCACACCACATCTCATCCACCTGCCAGTCGGCTAGTGCCTAACAATCTTTCTCCGTCGCTCAGGGATTGCCTCTGTGTACTTTGGCTGTTTACAGTTAAATGGCCTCTTGTATTATTGATGGCTTCATATGTGGTTATAATATTGCCGCCTTGAAATCGACAAAAAGTCATTGTGTTGTGATATTCAAGAAGCTTGGGTGACAGGATTCATTCTGATTACCCATTCCATGCCCACATTGAAGTAGTTTCTGAACATTACAGAAATAATTTTTTCTGCAAAACAACTTATGCCTGTATGAATGCATGTATAAAATGGTTGAGGTCATTTCCAGCTTGACAGTAATTTGCATCTTTTCTCTGTGTGAGAGCCAAACACCTTTTTTTTTTTTTTTTGCAATCTGTGGGACCACCCTGTGAGATTACATAAATAAAAAGACAGGGAGGGTCAAAGGTCATTGTCAATTAGCATCTACCCAGATGAGCAATTACCAGTCAACAGTAGGGACGGAGATTGCACCATTTTTCATCAGCCGGGCTTTCAAACAACACTGTTAACGTGCTTGTTGAAATCAGCAATGGAATACTGAGGAGGATGTTGTTTCTGATTAAGGCCGTGTTCTTGCTGGCATATTAAAACCTAACAGCTGAGCACTGCCTCATCACAATAACTCTTATTTGGCAACACTTATTTCCGTTCAGACCGCTTTTCACTGTGCTTTTACAGGGCTGTTGTGTGGCTTGTGTGTCATTGTGCAGTTGCGAGTGCCCTTGTGTGTTCCTACAATGGTAGAGGTTAGTGGGGCCAGCCAAGACGGTGAAACCATTCTCCTCTGCCTAACAATGGCCACATGTATTAGAATTGAATGTAGCATTTGATTCCCATTCTGATTTAAAAATCATTGCTATAGGCATATCCAGTGGGACACCTCCAGTCTAGCCTATATGTCACTCTGATTTGTATCTCAGTGCTTATATTAACAAGGTGGCCAACACCAAAGCGCCATTACCTGCGTTTATGAACAGTATATCACACACCTGTACTCAGCCCAGACATGGTTTTACTGAGGTGTCTGTGTTTCTTTGGCAGACGCGTCCCCAGCCAGACCCCGGCCTGACGAACATTTGGCCGGTCAGGCTAGACGTCTAGGGGAGTGTGTGGTGGCCTGGACAGGCCAGAGACTGGAAAGAGGACTTCTAAATCAGCCAGCAATCCAAAGGCCTTCCATAAATCCTCCAAATGGGCTCGGGTGGGGGACGTAAAGCACACCTGCAAGACTTATGTAAGTCTTATTAAACCATAAATTGCTAACACCAGCCCCTCGCTGGAGCTGCTCTTGGCTGGAATAAATCTCAGAGAGCGCCCAGTAAGGAGAAAGAGAGAGTGAGAAGGAGAGATAAAGCAGGTGAGAGAGAGAAAGATATAGTGGATGTTAGAGTTAGTGAGAGTGAGGTGGAAGATACTAAAGGTCTGACAGCGGAGCATTGCTGTTTGATGATAGGGCGGACAATACTGGGCTTTGATTGGAGTTAACACCAACCACTATAACTGCCTTAGGGTGGGGGTGTTTTAGGAACACCTTCAAGGATGTCATACTCACAAGACTCTTAATGCATCAAAAACTTTTTATGCTATCGGCCTCAGTCTGGCCAATGGGTCTGCCAATCCAAAGACGGATCATCTTCCTCGACCGTTCAGGCCCCGCACGAAGTAACTCCTCAGTAGTCACAGAGACAGAGACCAGTGTAAGCAACACGGGGAATATTTGTCGGAAATCAGAGTTCCTGAGCTCCTGAGCCCTGGTGAGTTCCCAACACACCCACGCTCTCCTCCCTGCCTGGTTGTGGGTCCTTGAATTAAACATCAAAGCACACAGGAGCGTAGGGCCCAACTGCCATAAATAACAGTGCGCTTGGGGAGGGGAGGGGAGGATGTTAAGATGGGAAGAGAGCAGGTCACCCGATCGCTCATACACATACTGTCAAAGCAGATTCATTTGTTCACAAAATGGGTGATGTTGTGTGAGGTTATTGATTTCCGCATGCCATCTGTCTTCTCCGAGGCTTTGGCAAGCGGGCTCTGGCACTACCAGCCTCAGGTTCCCCCATATTAGTCTCCACAGCTCAGGTGGACAGAAGGGAGACATGCAGCAGGTATTGGACACAAATGGGTGATGGCTTATGTGACACCAACTCAGACACAGCGATTTTTGGCGCGAGAGCAAAACTCACTGTTGAATATTATTGTCAGTGTTTGAAGTTCATGTCAGGCTGACCTAAACTAGACCATAGCAAATCTCTAAAACATAAATGTAGATATTCTGACTTTAACAAGACAAAATGATCTATTTTTAGTCTCTTTCATTTCTAAATACAGAGCAAAGAATCTACTGTTTATTTTAATGATAATTAAGACCGACTGTTTATATGTCCGTCTGAGAAAGGTATTGGAAATTCACAATTAATAGCAACACTGTGAGTGCTGATCAAAAAGGCATACTTTTGGGTGAGAAACCATGCTGAAGGTGGTGATTAACATCTCATTTGTCACCAACACCTGCATACACAAGTTCAGGCCCACCCTCGATCTCCTCCTCTCACTAACTAGTCTAGAAGTCACAGTGTACCTCCATGTTGAGCTATGGAGTGTGGAGGGCAGGCCTTCAAACATGGGGCCCAGCTGCTGCTGTGTATTTTTGTCAGCCAACACACACACACATTGGCATCCCTTGGTGTTTGCTCTTGTGGAGGGCACATGTTACTGGGTAAATTATCATAGCGACGGTAAACAGTGTTTTTATGAGGGAATGTAGCTTGGTTGTTATATTTGAAGTCTGCGCTTTGTATACTGCTGTGCTATTAGGACAGATTGAGGATGTTTGCGCCTGGTGTCTGCACTCCGCCCATGTGGGGTACACACACACACACACAAACACACGAATACAAACACACATGCACTCACAGTGACAGGCTTAGTTGTAGTTCTGAGTCTTAAGTGGTTCTTTTGTTGTTTTCATCATAAGAAAAAAAAGAAACATCACAGCTTAAGGAGTGTGTCAGTGTCACACTCATGTCATTCTCAGGGTAAATGCAGATGAACAGCAGCAGCAGGGGAGGAAAGACTGAACTTCGACGTGCGGAAGAACAGCGTTTTGCACTGTGAAAAATATATGTTGTGCGCTTCAATAAAACCGCAGTCAATGGAGGGACAATCTTTAAATGCGTACTGATGGGGTATGCAGACATGAACATGATGTCTGGTAATTGCTTTACATTTTCAGCAGCTGAGTCATGATATAGCTTGATAACAAGGTAATCAGATAATGATAGAGTCTAACAGACGGATGGCTGGGAGATAAAGGACTGGTGCTTTAAGGTCTTTGCTTTTCAATTAAACTCATCTGAAGCATGGATAAGGGTCTCATTAATTCTGCTGACACTGGGGTCTCTCTAAAGGACCACTTGGGTGCCGTCTTGGTATCACCCCATACCAGGCAGTGACTTTGTGACAAGTATTTTTTTAATAGTGGGGTCCTATAGATTAATTGTTTGTTTCATTTAAGGGGTGTTTTATTCCACACCTCTCCAGTCTTTTTGCAAATCATGATGTTGGATATAATTCTGGATTGCAATGATATTGTACATCTTCCATTTTCATGGTACTAACTGGACACATTCAAGCTATATGTTGTCCAGATAAGAGGGCTGATATAGAAATAGCAATTGTTATTAAAATTACATTTCTTCAAGACTATGTGGTCTAGGAACTGTTTCCTCTATTTATGTGATTAAGCAGCCGGTGCGTTGATTGACCAGTCACCGCAGTCATCTTAGCATTTGAGATTTGGCCACTCTAAACTGATAGAGTGCTCCATCTCCTCTATGAATGGAGGAAATGGAGGAAAGGATGGAATAATGATGATGACATTCTTCCCACTTTTTTTCGAGCCCCAATTACCCACTAATGCGTGATAAAACCAGAAAAATGGACAGTCGTTATGTGTGAGGCCTTCTACAATGGCAAAATCATTCTTTCCCAGCCTCCCGTTCTTTGGATGGGAATAATCATGTTTTGTCCCAAACACCTGCGCTTCAGTTGCCCTGACCTGCCGCCTAAATGAGTGCAATTAATGACAATTACCCTCCAGGTGTCACAACATAGACATGTACTGATAGGGACCTATCTGGGGGGAGCACGCGCTTGTCCTCCAAGTAAATATGTAATGATAACAGCTGTAACACAGTGGGGTGGAGGGGGGCACAATTGCTACCAGTGCAATCTATTTGTGTTTGCCTCAGCTCAGCACCACATTAACCAGTCCAGACAAACCAGAATGGATAGACTTGGATTTCCCCCGTGGAACAGAGCTGAGTTGACTGGAGGTGCTGGAATTCCTGATCGGACGAAGATCGAAGCAGATGTGGTCTAGCAATTGTTTCTGAACCAGACTAGCGTGCTGGTGATTGGTGATCAAACATCTTTTATTAGGATAGGCACACTGCAACTTAAACCATCTTATGTCCGGCCGTGTTTGAATAGTTTTTGGCCACCAGTCCTGTTATTGATAATAACATGCATTCACCAAATAAATGAATTGATGAGATATGGGAATTCATAAACATTACTGAAAGAGTCAGATGAGGCAAGAAAAATAATTATTTAGGTTAGAAATGAACACCCAGGTGTGCCAACCATAATGACAGAGAAAACAAAGGCAAATAGTTAGATGAATGTCACAACTGGCCATCCTAAACACACTGACCAATTACAGACTGACCACCAAATTCAACTTTCATCACATGTTCAGTTCAGTTTACTTTGTCATAACTGATACATATAATAGTAAAAACAACCAAGTTGATACTCAAGTTTAAATAAACTGTAGTATTCCTTTCACAACCACATGGAAATCATTATCAACACCTTTCGATGTTTAGAATTTAACAAAAAAAAGCAACAAAGGTGTTGAAACATTAACACCTGTATGTAGGAATGTAGAAACATTAAAGAGCAGCTACAATCTTTCAATAGTCTGGATTCAAATATGGGCCTGATACTGTGTGTGTACGCTGTGAATGGAAGCTGCTGTATTAGCTCAGGCTTTTAGCCAATTTCCGTATGTGAAGAGAGATTTCTCAGGTGCAGAAGTCAACTTTAACCCCCCTCCTCCTGTGGGTTCACCGTCCTTTCCCTCTGAACCAGCATTAGCATAAAGGCATTAAAATGTGAATAGGAATTAATTTGGACTTTCCCCTCCATAGGAATTAATGGAAGTTTGTTCTGCCCGTACCCCTCAGACGGTTTGCGCTCCTCCACAGTCCATAAATATTAATATTAATACGGCATCGCATTTAAAGGTAGCGCTTGGCTGAAGCCATATACAGAATATTATTAGAGATCACGATACGTTTCTCATGAGAAGTACAGCTGAGTGAATGCATTGCCTTGCCGTTGTGATCTGTAAAATCCAATCTTCATACAGCACAAAAAGTTATTTTCAGAGAGACGGAAGATTAGCAGGGCCGAATGGCTGCTGTCTAAAGCCATTAGGCAGGTGGGGATTTTTCTTTCTACGCTGAGTTGAGAGAGAAGGGCCCACATCTTCTGCTCTATCAAGGCACTGATTCACAGTCACACCACTGTAGCGCTATTATCATGCCCGAGCAGATCATCTCGGCAGATAACTATTATCACCGTCTCACCGCATCGCTCCAGTCTACTCACCCACATAATACAGACCACAGAAGTTTTTGACACTCTTCTAAATCACTATATTCACCTTCTTTCTTTTCTTGCGTGGTCTTTGTCACTTTCCTGTGCGTGCTGTGTGTGGTTGCACTGCGCATCTTCAATAGTAGTGAGGTTACCACAAGGCTGGGCCACCCGACCCTCGACTGGTATAGAGCACTTATGAATCCTCTGCGGAAAGGGCAATTAATAAATATTTATTTTTCTAATACGCACAAGTCCCAGCACACCACATCAACCCCCTTTTGATCGTTTCTTTCTCTTCCTGGCTGTTAGTTGCATCAGTTTGTGAATATACTATTGTTATTGTTTTGGTCCAATCTCTGTTGAGTTGTCTGAAGCAAAGAGGGGGGGTTGCGTCAAAATATTCAGCAGGTCCTCTTCTCTCCTCTGTCTTCCTGCTTGAGGAGTGCTGATCCTGACAGGTTACAGTGGGCAAGGTGAGACACGTTAGCGCTGAGCCGGGTGAAGGAGGGAGGATAGAGCTGCCTTCAAAGTCCCAGTGTGTGGGTGAAAGCTGCATGCTGCCACCCCGGCAAGCTCAGTCAACAGAACCCGCCTTTAATCTTTGCTCTGTAATCTTTACTCCTCTCACATTTAGTCAATACACTCTCACTTTGTTCTTGGGGAGAGTGGAGTGTGAGGCTGAGAATGTATAATGTAAAAGAAAAGAAAAGCAAAACACAATACACAAATCAATTACCTGGGGTAAAGTGGGTATGGCCAGCTTGACGTGAGGTCAATTCCATTTACATGTTGAATGATAATAGGCCCGAGCATGTTTCTTTTAAATGCTAAGCGTTGTGACACGGTGATAATTCTGTTGACAAGAGCACAATGAAAGTACTTACAAGATTACAAGGACAGAACTGTAAGAATATTGTGTACAGAACTGAGCAGCCAACAAAAAATATATTGGACAAAAGACAGTATCAAAAGTGCTTGAGTCCTCTATCAGCATATAACAAATGCTCATAGAATATTTCTTTTTTATTATTGTGCTTAGCTGTTGAGATTTATAGCACCTCACTGGAGTAGGTGATAATAATGCAAACCAAGCAATAATTGTTTTTATCAAAACATCAGTGAACTGCCTTAATCCCTACTCCCGGCCTGTGTTATGGAGGCGTGCATGTTGTGGTGAGCTCTGCGAGGTGGGGTTACATTTGTGCATCAGGTCATTCCTGTAGCGGGCTGGTCCGGGTCGGCCCACTCCCCTCTGAGAGCCCTCTCATCAAGCCAGCCTCTCCTCTGCCGCCCTCTTCCCCACAATCCCCATAAACTCTCATAATTGCCACATTAAACTTGAGTTTATTATTTTTCTCCAGGTGCAGGTGTGCAGATGATATGAGCCCCAGGTTGCATTTACATACAAATTGAAGGTTTTTATTAATCAGGCAGGCAGCAGGAATCAAACGGCAACACTCCATCAGCCCTTTAAATACATTTGGTGACATTTTTACCCGGCATTAGCATGATAGGGCAAGCGGAGTATAATGTACCAATGATTGCTTTTCCATTGAAAGCACAAACGGTTTCATTTTTCCTGTCATCTCAAATAAGTGTTAAAGAGGGTTTGGAGGCTATTGTGCGAGTGCCGTATGCTGGGGACTTGGGACCGCTGATGGCCATATTAAATAACCATTAGCGCCTGAGCTTAGATCATTGTGGCATCCGCCTCCTCTGAATTTATCCTGTGATTTCAAATGAAGGCAAGCTGTGCCAGCTTTCATAAAGTGCTCCAGCCCTCTCCATTTTTCCTCAAACTAAATGCATTACAACGGTAATTTTGTGACTGTTAAGATAACTAGCGTTAACAAGCACTTAATTAAAATGTACAATAAATAGCCGTCTGCAGCCTTATCTCCCCTCCAGAGCGACGCTGGTAGGAGGCTCCAATGCTCAGGCCGGCTGTTCCCCAGCTCGTTTGCAGATTAATTGCTTTTCTGTCTGGCGAAGCCTGCCTCTTCTGCAGCCAGATCGTAAATAGCCAGATAGGGAGTTTATCAATCAGAGCTCTCTACCTCACTGATCTCCCCCACACAGCCCTGTCTGTCTGACTGTCTGTCTGTATGTACATCTCGTGCTATCAAACAGACTCTCCATAAATAAACTTCGAGAAGCTTCTGTTACACTAAACCTTCAATTAGTGGATGGCTGTTATTTTCATTGTGTCTGCATGCGCACATTTATTCTTGTGTGCAGAAGTCTTTGTATGTTACAGTTTTTTACTTTTTTGTGGATGTCAGTGATTAAGCATTTACCCGCTTCTGTCCGTCTTTGCTCTGTGCGCAGACTTTATATATGGAACGAGTACCTGTATTTGCAATGTAACAAATGGAACTTTGTTGATGCAAGACTTCTATTTTTGTAACCTTTCCTGACACTATATTTATGCCTGTCTGTCTACAAGCCCATATTTACTTTACGGCAGCGCATTTTGTGCCCATTTATGTGTATACTGGGTATGTACAAATGGGCCTTGAGTGTATCACGGGGGGTTAATCAAACGCAAGCTGCACATAAAAGTAGCCGGGGGTTGTGTGAGACAGGACAGAAGCGAACAGAGAGTATTTACAGTAATAAAAGTTAACAGCGGTCAGCCCCATGGGATCACATTACTCCTCAGACATGTGGCTGCAGCTCTCTCCTCACAGCTTTATGGACTTAGGCCCTTGGTAAGCAACCTGCAAATCCCCTTGTTTTTCAAAGGAAAGAAAAGAAAACATGTAAAAGCAAACTTGCCTGCTCATAGCCGGCTGCCCCCCTCCCACACTGAAGCTCCCTCTCCTCTGCTGGTGTCCCACCCTTAACCTCTGGATGATAAATCTGCCTACAGAGGCAGTGAGGAGGAAGATCCCCATGCTGGAAGAACCCTATGTGTCCTCCATGACACATCCTGTTTGTGTAGTCAGGGCCTCAGCCAGTGATCTTTACAGACATAAGTCACAGAACGACAACACTCGCTCTCTCACTACCTCAGTTTTAGTATTATAAGCGTTTGTTTTGGACACAAGGGCTGGTTCTTTTTATATTTAAGGGTTATTTATCCATTAACCTCAACAGAATTTGGAAAAATAGTACAGTATAAGTACCTCATAAGCAGTACAAAGAGATACTTTCAATGTTGCACCTAGCTGCAAAGCTTCCATTACAATATTTGTTTGCTGTTGTCTATTTGCAGACTTGGTTGGTAATGTAAATAAGTTATGTCAAAGTATGTTTTTGTTATGCAACTCAAATCTGTTGAATAAACACTGATTTTCTAGGCCGGTTTAAACAAACATGTCCGTTTGCTTGTCACATAGATTTCCCACAATGGAAAGGGTAATTGTCGTGTTTCCACAGTTCCTCTTCAATCTTGACTGACTGTAGGAAATTGGAAATGATGATTGTGTAGTGGCTGAAACTCTGTTTTGAAAATGTAACACCCTGTCAAGGGCCTGTGGGGGCTTTTAGGGCTCTCTGTTCATATTTTACAGTGTGAAGAGACTGTCAAATCTGCAAGAGGCAGTTATGCTAACAGCTGAATTAGTAGCCATGCAAAATGTTCCTGCTGCATCCCCGTGGTGTCCTGTTAAGGGAGAGTGTGGACATTCATGGTGGTCTGAAGGCCCTCGGGGCTTTTTGGCAGGCACATTAGGGGAGCAGACATTTGACAGTGATGCTACAGTTATCAGACGCACTTTAGCCATTGTGATTTATATTGTGGGAACATGATAAATGTAGTTCTGAGCAAGGCAGGGGGTGACAGGAGGAGGGGAAAGTATATGGGTCTGTCAGTTTGACCTGTGGGATGGAAGCATCCCAACAGGGGAAAAAAAAAGGAGGACAACACGGAAGCTGTGATCAGAGAGCGGGGGCATCCTGCGCCCTCCACCTTGCCTGTCGTAAATCAGCTTGTACAGGCCTCTCTGCCCTCTGGCCCACACTCTCGTCTGTCTTAACCTATGTCTCTCACAAAAGATCCAAGTTCCTATCCAGTATCTGAAAGTTTATGATGTGTTTGTTTCTGTTTTATCTGTATGTGTTTCCATGTAATACTCTAAATAACTTTTTTTCTTGACCTGATTTCAACTTTATCAACATGTAGGAGAAGTGTTGTTTTTTTGGAAAGAGGTATTCAGTCTTAGGTATTCATTTCTGTGCAGCAAGGATACAGTATGTGCTGCCTTGATTGGCCTATTCCATCCCCTCTTATCACAGCCCTCTCTTGTGACAGCCACAGCAGATACAATCAATACATATATCAACAGTGGCCTAAGTGGGTCAACAGAGGAAGATAACACATCTTTCAGGGAGCTGCCGTGGCCACAGGAGAGTTTAGGAAAACAAAGGGCTATTGTAATTGATTTTGCTCAAGTTTTGCTTGTTATTGTTTAGACCTTGGAGAGGAAATTAAGTTATGAATGGAAGTTGCATTTCTATACACACAGACAACCACAAACAGGCTCATACATCCATATCTGCCATGCCTCAGAGTGACTCACCTGTCACTTTGCAGGTGCTGGCTATGCATGATTTGTGTGGTCAGGCTCCCATATAAATCCCCACGGTCTCCGCGACAGTAATTCAACACAGCGTATATTTTCCATAAATAATTTGGTGCTCATTGATTTCCAATGCGGAAGGAGAAATATGCTGGATCCACCTCAAGGGGCTGTGGATGTATCTGGTGCTCACTTTTGTGGTCAAAGTTGTGACAGCTAGAACCCATATGTTGTGCTCAAAAGATCCAAATTTATTGTCCTTTGGAGGCCCACTTGTCAGAAATGGAGAAATCAAACACAGTCTGATGTTAAGCGAGGCCAACATTTGTGTTTGTTCGGACTTGTTCTTTATGATCAAGGGTTCAAACTGGGGATAAACAACAAAACATGCATAAAATATGCTATATGAAGTTGCCCTTTGCATGTTTTTTTAATAACATGATGTGACACAGACTGACACTCAGTTCTGTCCAGGATATCCACACATTCCTGCCTCCAGACTCCATACTTCATTGATATTGAATGCATTGTTTACATAAATGTGTCAATGAAAGTGATAAGCTTTGATTTTGAATAAATGTATAATTTTTCATGAAACAGGTGTGCAGATAAAAAACACTACGATGTAGAGATGTTACAGCAGGTACACATATAAACACAAACACACCCTTAGCATGTGACATTTGAGTTGAACTTTCCTAAACTGACTATCCAAGGTGGAGGTGAGAAAGTCAGTCTGGTTTAAACCTTGAACCTTTCAAAAAAAATTAGCTAAATGAAAACTTTAATCAATGTCTTTTAGGACAAGTTATCCCCGTATTTAAAAAAGTCATCAGGTCATACCCCCCTTTATGATGACAGGTTTTTCTCAGCACACTGTGCAATCTTGGTCTTTTTGAACATAACTGACTTTTACTTCAAGTTTAAAAAATTCTTTCTCACTTTTCAGATTCAGAAATGGCAACCAATACAACAAAGCACAAAAAAATATTACTCAGTAACATCCTTAAACTACCTAACTGGATCATCTCCACAGTGGACCTTGATGGCCCATAAGACCAGGTTCGTTAACTGCCCCCCCTCCCTTCGCCCCCGCCTCACAGAGATAGGGGGGCTATAAGTCTGCCACTGTTGTTAGGTGATTTTGTGTGGTCATTTTGTTGCAGTGTCACCTATGACTGATCAAGTTGTTGATTGGGGTGCTGGCAGCTCAGAGAGGGAAGGCAGGAATTGATGAGGTTTAATTGGTCTGTCTCCTGTCAGCTGTCATTAGTTCCTCATTTAACACTATCTGATGGTGTGAGTCTATTGCACCTACAGTGTGTGTGTATGAGGGAGAGAGAGAAACAGAGAGACATTAGACATATATGTGGGTGTGTGTGAAACAGGCGATGTATGTGTGCCTGTGAGAGATAGAGAGGGTGTGTATGTGTGTGTGGGCTGCGTTATTGAATCCAAGTGTTATCTTGACTCACCTTGGGGTGTGGTGGTGATTCCTTTGTGATCAATAGGAAGAAATCCCACCTGAGCAAAGCACACTCATTTCACTCTTTTCCCACTAAGCACCCATGCACAACCTTTATTTCCCAACACACTTCTGGCTTGTGTGGGACACTTTTGTACACAACACAAAACATTGTGTTTATGCTTTATGTTGAGCCTGGACAGAGCTCCCTTCATTTAGACTTGAATGTAATCACTAATGATATAAATGTTAATATTCAAAGCAAACTTAAAGCTGTTAGTTCTTAAAATACAAAGTGTTGACTGTACTTAAGGTAAAAAAATGCAATATGTATGAGAGAGGTGTTTAAACTGTCAGAAAAGATCTGTTTCAAGTCTTGGACGGAGTTAAAAGATCACCTTTCAGAAAAGATGAACTCTTGGGGTTGTTTTACCTTTCGGCTAAAGTCTATTATGATTGTATAAGAGTTTATTCCAAAGACCAGAATTTCCTGTGCACTTAAAGTTGATGAGTGCTTGAAAGATCATCTTCTCTCCTGTCTGCTTTGAAAATAGTTCTGCCAGTATAACATATTACACATTCAGTGTGATTTTTTTCAGACTGAGGGCATAATTATAATAATGAATGATTATCATCATTGCCGTCTTTATCTCACATCATTGGTATATGGCAAAGATACTGTCAAAACTGCTCGGTAACGATGGTGCCACATTGTTAGCACAAATTAGCATGTGTGGATACCCATACCTCCCATCATGCCTTGCCCTGTGAGTGGCAGCTGTTAAGATGACTTCGACATGGTAGTGAGAATTGGTGTGGACGTGGCGGCGAGCTGTGGAATTCTCCGCTGCTGCTCGCTGATAGCTCTCTGAGGGCTTGGGTGTCACTCCAGTGACGGTCTAAGAGCCATTAATTTTTGCCTCCGGAGAGGCCGTCGAAACAAGATCCCGCAACCCCCCCTTCCTCACAGCACGGCTCCTAAATATACATTTATTTTCAGAGGGAGTCCCCCTCGTCAGGATATGATGGATGTCACTAATCAGATGGCGTGCAAGTGTATGTCCGCAGTCAGGCCCCTCTACATTGGTTGAGTGGCTGGTGTAAATCTCCGCGAGGGCGCTTTGTTGGGGTCTTGTCTTTGGTAAGGATCTCGGAGATATGATACCCTGTGCTGTTGCTGTCTGAGTGGGTCTATCTTAAGACTCCACATGGAGGTCTGGCATTCAACTAAGTCTCTGTGGGTTTGAGGGCAGGCAGCAGGAGGGCTGCCTGTGGCCTACAGTTACTGCAAGAAACACTCACCATGTGCCCCTCATCTATTCTTGCCTCTGGATGGCGTAGACCCACGCACATATCTAGATAAGCAGTCCTCTCGTTTGGCTTTGACGTCGGTGCAAACATTATCCTCCTCACTTACTTGCTGAGTTTGGATGCTAACTGGGGATAGTCATCATTACAGTGTCTCCACAGATACAGTGTCTGTTACCAGGACAAATCAGGTGTATGTGCGTGCGGACGTATATCCATATTGACTTATATGTGTTTGTGTCAGTGAACATGCCAACGAGTGCAAGTTAAACATACAGTAAAGAGATCTTTCCGGTCCTTGCCTTTCTAAAACACAGATCCCCTCTGACAGGCTGCTTCCTCCTGTGACTGGGTGCTGCGTGCTGGATGCTGCCTGGGTGGGGGGGGGATAAGCAGGGCTGCTGCTCACAGGCTCTGTGGGGGTAGATCCTGGCAGCTCCTGGGGCACGGCAGATGGTTGAGGGGCAGGATGGGGCTTCCTGGCCTGGCTGTCTTTGACCTGCAGAGGGGGAGAAGAAGAAAATGACTGCTGCACTGACTTTTCCTCCTTCTTTTTCCCTGCACCCTCTAAGCGCTCACACAGGCGCCATACGTTGCGAGGCGGATAAAGCCACAAAGTGAAAGATGTAAACCTGTAACAGAGCTGGTGTTGAAACGACTGAAATGGATTGGCACGATAATAGCTTCAATTAGAGTGTTTCACACATTCACTTCGAGACTCTGATTTCATAAACAATACGCAAACAATGTAACAGTGTTGTTCCAGGCCAAGGCCCCATTTTCACCTCCTATCTATGGGACTAAACCTCCCTCTCCTCCAGCTCTGCTGTGAGATGCAGTATTAAAGCCTTAGATGGAGGGAGAAAGAAAGAATAGAAGGGAGTGAGATGGAGGAGGGGGTAGTTGGTGTTGTTTAAGTGAAGAGCGAGGCGTGTCCTGGAGGATCTAATAAGCAGGTTGAAGCCTGATAAGGATAAGCTGTCCCTCTGGCTCTAGGGAGCCTTGTTTTCACCCCCCTTTCCTCCGCCTATCCCCTCCTTCCCCTCCACTTTTCAAGATGTAGTCTGAAAACAAGGAGAGCAAAGATTAATCAAAAGAGAGAAACAGATGGAGGGAAGGCAAGATGGACATGGTGAATGGGAGAAAGGAGAAAAAGAGAAAGTGAAAGGAGACTGAATGTAATTGGGGAGTGGAGGGTGGAAAGGCAGCAGTGGTGGATGAGAAGGAGTAAAGAGGAAGAAGTGTGTGAGGAGAAGGTGGGAGAGGACAATGGGAATATGGGAAGGGGTGAGATAAAGGGACAAGTGGAGGAAAAGGGACAAGGATAGAGAAGAGGAGACAGAAGAAGAGGATTATAGGGGAAGAGAGGACAACAGGGTGCACATCCAAAAAGGAAAATGGAAAGTAAAGACAAGGGAAGGGAAGAGAAAAGAAAAAACAAACGCTGAAGCAGGGATGAGGAGACGGTGCATGGAAGGATATAAAGGAGAGGAGCAGAGAGGAGAGATGAGAGGAGGAAGAGAAGAAGTTGAGAGGACAGAGGGCTTATAAATGGGCTGAAAGGGACCTGCTGGTGTGTCAGAGCTTTAGATCCCACCCCCTCCCCTGGGGAAAAAGGAGAGAAAGGAGAGAGGAGAGACATTGACCTTGCATTATTTATGCTTAGCGCTATTGGCCCAGGCAGACGCTGCTTCCCATTGTGTCTTCATAATGAGGAACCGCTACGAAGCTAAGGAAGAGGAAACACAACCGGGAAGGCAGTGTGTGTGTTCTCACTAGTGAGTGTGTGTGTTTCATGTGCGCATGCTTTAGAGGTGGGAGGTTACTACAGGGTAGTGTGCAGACAGTTTAGTGAAAAAGGTATCGGGGCAAAGACCCCCCTCCCCCTGTAGGTAGCAGGCAGGTAAAGCACACACACACACACGTAGACTTGTGTGTTCTATGTGGCGATACAGGCCTGTATCTGTAAGGTGTTTAAAGTGTGAGTGAATATGAGCGGAAGGCGAGAGCGGAGAGGGTCAGCTGTTATTTCCTGAGCTCCACCCTCATTTTCTTATAGCAGCCTCAGGCCAAAGAATGTGAAAGAAGGACAGTGTGCATCTGTAGTATGCCCTCTGTGGTCCTCTGTCCTCATCGGAAGCAGTCCGAAGTTCAGTCGAGGTTTCCTGCACTCTTCCCCTAAGCCCTCTGAAATGAGTTCACTTCTTTTTTTTTATCAATTTCACTGCAAACTTTGGATATTGTGCATGTTAAAGACTCATATCTCATATACAGATTATAAATATTACCTCATCTAACTTTAGAGATATCTGCGAGATTTCTGCCCCCGGTCCCACAACGAAGGTGAGTAATGTATAATAACATTTATTTGTGCTGTTTACAGCGCTGAAAAAATAAATATTTAAAAATTCAACAGCAAAAGACAACACATATTTCCAGAAACTGTGCTGTACTCCAGATGATCCGGACACCTCAAAGTTAACCGTTTTTATTGGAACAGCTATCAGGGGAGAGATGTTGCTGTTTCATTTTTTACATGTACCTCTCAAATTCTGAGCTTGAAAAATACGATAACAAAACAGTGGTTTGACCAAAAGATAAATATCATGTAAATCACAGCCAACTTAGGATTTTTTTCCTCGACTTTAAACCTGAAACTTCCTCAACATTTTGGAGAAAAAGCAGGGTTGACCTTGAGGTTAGTTTTTTTTTTTTGTCTAAATAAAAATAAAAAGTTTTACACATCATAAAGAAAAATACTCATATCATAAGTTGTAAATCTCACAGACCAATGTAAAAAATAAAACCACAACAATCTGTTCTGTCACCAAAAGAGAGAAAATACACATTTCATAACTGACTAAACTGTTGTTCAAACCCTGTATATTTTTATATCATAATACAACTCTTCTTCATGATACAAAAATACTACAGTCACAGTGTTATTAAGCAGGTATTAAGCAGGCGGAGAGCTTAGGTGCACGGTTTTGAATTCGCCCGTCTGTAACAAATATGATACTCTGCTCCCATTCAGATCCCGCATGGCACAGATCTCAGCTCCTCCCACTTACCTTTCACCCCCCGCCGCACGTTTGTTTGATAGTTTCAAATTTAATTACATACAACTCGACATACATGGTCCTTTCCCTGTCATTACCCCGTCTGGGTCCACCCACTCATCACAGCCCCACATCCACACACCCCTGAGAGCTGAGAACAACCTGCCTCCTGACGGCTAGTTATGATATTGGATGTACTCTACGTTTAAGAGTGTTTGTGTGTGTGTGTGTGTGTGTGTGCAAGTGCGTCCCCCTCTCTCTGTTTCCCTCTGTGCCTGGGATGTGGAGATTTGTATGGCATGTTAGTCACACCCTGTGTTATCAGCATCTCTGTGATGAGCATAAGCATAGCCTGAGGGGACTGGGGGTAGTGTCACAGATGGTACAGTGTCAGGGTCCCTGAGTGTGGTTTAGAAGATGGTGAGTAGCTCTTATCCCTTGTCTCCCAAGTCCTGTCACCTTGCTCTGCCAAGGTGCCATCTTTCCACACGCGGGGTAAAGGCCGAGCTCGTCTCACCTCGCAGCTAGTGACCCATGTCGCAACTTCTTTTTTTTTTTTTTTTTTTAACCAGTCTGCCGAATATGGCAATCGATGCTTCCCAGAAACCCCGACCTAATCCTGTTATCCTCTTCCTTCAACAACCTGGAAGGGACAAGGGGCGGGTTCCCAAAAGTCAGCAGCCAAGAGAGCCGTGCAGAGCCTGCCCCTATCGCGGTGAAAGCGGGCTTAGCCGAAACACAATAGGTGTGTAATTTCAGGTTTTTGTTAAGCCAAAATCCAATCACATACATGACTGCAAGATCACAGAGAAACACAACAGGAGAGGGGGGCCTCGGAGGTGGAGGTGTCTCTACCTCACACAAACAATCCCTGCACAACTGAGACGCCACCGATGACAGCCTGCTAACTAACTAACCCTCAGCAGAGAGATTAGCCTGGCTCTCTGTCCTAGATCTCCACAGTGCAGGGACGGGCTGACACCTGACTCCTCCCTAACCTGGCAGTTTTTGGATGAGATTGAAAAGCACAGGATATCTCTGGCCCTTAACTGATATCCCTGTGCTTTATAAGCAAATAGAATACATATCAGACAACTGCAGAAATATCAAGAAGTAGTGTTTTCCAGGGGGAGTGGCAAAAATACACCAGCCAAGAGCGCTCTTAACTTTTCCATATAATACTGTCTTTTCATCTCGCTAATTACAACTATTACACTAAATCAATTCCAAATGAAAGGGCATGATTTTAATCTCACCATATTCATCTCATAAATGCTTGCATAAGGACTTAAAATTAATAGTATAAAGTCTATTGTCTCCTCCTGAGACTGACTCCGGCACAATTGAAGATTTGTGATAGTTTGCAGTTTTGTTTTTGCCTCTTGTTTTTGCAGATGATAAATGAAATTAATACATGCATTTAATATTTGAAATGCTGAGATGAATAATTTATGACTCCACGGCAGATTAAAAGTAAAGCAAAAAAAAAAAAAAGAGTAAGTCAGTAATCACGAGTACACAGATTCAGGACAAGCGAAAATGAATTTTTAACTGCTGAGGCCCATTGGTCTCTCTGTTCCAGTTTGTGTGTAGGGGGCTGTTGAATTAATGGTGTGTAGCTTGACCTCATTCCACCAAATGCAGTCTGAGAGTTTTCCTTTGAAGCTGATTTATAGCAAAAACATAAAGCCTAATGCATCTGTTCAGGACGTCTAATAAACGCAGTACCTTAATACCAAGTAATGCTAATCCATGCTTGCTCACAACAGACAGACATGATCATTACCATCATCATAATTATTATTCATGTAAGGCAATTAATGTTGCTGATACCTCTATTCTGACGACTTCATTAGCATGGTGATACGGCAGCAATTGGGCAGATTCAAGAAGTAGCTTTGAGAGCTCTACCAGATAAGATATGTATTATTGATAGAGGTGTTGCCTCCCATGATGCCATAGTTGTTTTTTTTTACCTAAATAACCTGGACGATTCAACCCAGAACCCAGAAAGAAATGTTCACATCTTTTGGAAGAGTTGTAAATGTGTTTTGAAGATGCATGGATTTATTTCCAACATGGCCACTAAAGAAGATCACATGGCACATTTAACTAACAGAGTTGTACCATATTATCCTTAACTATGCTCTGCCTGAATTAGAAAATCTATTATCACCAAATAGCCCTTATATTTTGACTATAGTAAAAGAAAAAACACAAAAAAACAACAATGTGGTTTTATGTCTCAATCATGGTTTCTTCATCTATCAAAAAAAGTAAAAAATGCATTAATGCCATTCATTTAAAACGTTTCCAAGAGGGTGTGTTTAACAGGCCACGGTTCTTACATCAAGGCTTTTATCTAAAAAAAAAACTGAAAGAAAAAAAAACAGAGAAAGCTATCGAGTGTATTTATCCACAAGAGTAAATAATGTGAAGTGGCTGGCTAAATCCCTTGAAATGTCTAGCTGGTCCTGGCACTGGCTGAAGGCTCCCAGTCAAAATAAGAAGTGAACTAAAAGCAATATAAACAACCCAACCAACCTGTTTTCACTTAGGATACATATTTGTGGCCATTTACTTTGATTTTCGGCACATGGAAACGTCTCTGAACTTGAAACTTTTAAAACAAAAAACTAGCGCTCTGGGGTGTATGAGAAATAAAAACGAGCGCTTCCAGTATTGTAATGTCAAAAAGAAGATTTCATGCAATTTTGTCTGTACAAAATGCAGACAAAATGCGCTTGACCACACATTAATAGATTTCCTCGGCTAAAGGACACATGGAACCTATACCATTCTCATAAAACCTCTCGTGAGCTGTTGCTATTCATGCTGACAGGTAGAACATCAAGATGGCTCCAGCTTTAAAAGTCACATACTGCGTGTGGAATATTTAATGTGAAAAATGTGATGATGGTGTATATTCAGAAAAGATAAATGCCAGGCACGGACTGAACAGTGAAGGAAGAACTTTGCTTTGAAGGGGTAATGGGTAATATGGGCCATTAAGTGTATTTAGAGACTATCCTCATATTGCCCACCGATCACAGCGAAGGAGGAAATCTCTTATCATCAGGCCAGCAGCTCTCGATCCGCTGTAGATGAGATCGGGAGACAGCTCGCAAAGAAGAGACTGTGTGTTGTGTAATTGTAAATGATTACTGTCTTTATACCACCAGGCGGGCTCTCTCCTTTTCTCCCGGCATCAGCAGCTGGTGGAAATTCTTTTATGGTCTCTGAGGCCAAAAAAGAGCCTAATTCCACCAAATGGTGAGCAAAAGAAAAAAAAGCCGCCCACTATAGATATTTCCATCCAGAGAATGAAATATTAAACATGTTCATTATACCCTCAATTTGCAGTTATTTCTCATTGCACACAGCCATTTTCCCATTTTCCCTGCTCTCTTATTGGCACAGTGCTCAGGGCCTTGAGAGAAATCTCTCTTTTATTATTTAAATCCATGCATGGGGGCTGAGCCAGGCGAATCATCTCACGTCTGCTAGCCCACTCCCTAATTCTGATTGGCAGCTTGATACACACTCAACGGATGCAGAGGGTGATAATGCCTGTGACAAAGAAAAAATATCTCCTCCCCGTTATGTTTTTATTGGTAATGGGGAATATGGAGTTCACACACAATAAAAGTAGCCTTAATAATTGAAAGTGGCAATGGGCTGTGTCCGCGAGTCTGTAGGGCTGTCAGCGCAGCGATGTAAATTTCTTTGACATGTTTTTGTCTGGCTAAAACTTTAATGTCGTGGGTGTGACCAATCGGATGCAAATGTTGTTTTCATCCCTCGCCAATGAGATGACCTCTGTCATTTCCCCAGGGAAATCAAGCTTTTAAAAGTATTTGATAGCTGTAACTCCGCACACACATAAACACGCACACAAACTCATATTGCTCACACATGCACTGACATACTGTATGCACAAACAAGCACATATCCACACAAGCGCACACATATCGGGGGTCACAGATGCACGAAACTATATGTGTCAAGAATGAGCATACACACAAACACACACACCTACACATTCACTCATGCACAGATATGCAGATATACGCTACAGTTTTCACACTACAAGCAGCAACACTCTCACATGCTTGCCAACCTCCTCACCCACTCATTGATGCTTGGCTAATACATTCAACATGTGACGGTGCTGTATGCCTCCCTGTACTCAAACAGACACTTGATTAGACTGAAAGCACTCTTTCATGGCGAGCATAATGGTTTTGAACACGGAAGGTGGACACAGCAGTTCCTCTGTCAGTCTGTCATAACCTCTGACAGGATGAGGAGGCCACAACTCTCCCCTATAACCATCCAGGCTCTGATGCTTACAGGCATCCACACCCAAAACATAGAGAAACACACACACACACAACACATAGTTTTCTGTGTACAGATTATGCATGTGTGTGTGTGTGTGTGTGTGTGCGTGTCATGTGGATAATGCTGCATGCGAGGGCCAGCTTTAATATTGGTCTGGAATAACAGGCTCTTTTGTACATTGTGAGGCAGCCAGCATCTGAGACCAATAAAATAGTGGCCCTTGGGTCACTGCTCGAAGGATGAAGGAAGAAGATATAATCATACACAGAGGACACAACACCTTTTTTGTGCTTTCTCCGCATATTTGGGTGCGGAGAGAGCGTGGGTCCTTCATAAGTTTAATATTTTCACAGTGTGACCTTTTGTCACTAATAGAGTGGCTCGCCAATAAGCGTATATTGTATCTTTAGGGGGTGCAGCCATATCAGTGCAGCAATTGGCTGTAGAAGGAGGAGGAAGACTAGCCGCACGGAAGACACATGGTGTTAAGGCGGATACAGACAGGAAACACGTGTGTGTGCTTATGGGCAAGGATGCGTGCCTGGATGTGCGTGGTTGTGTGTTGGTGTGTGAGACTGCGCATGTGTTAGAGAGATAGTGTATGCATGCATGTGTGTGAGTGTATGTGTGTTTTGGTGTGTGTGCTTCTTTTTTTTTTGCAATATATCTCATAATGACATTTGGAATGTCTCTGGAAAATGGAACATAAGCCAAGGAGGTTGACAGTCAGAAACCACAAGCTGGAGTTAAGCCTCAGCATTGCAGTGAACCATATGCTAAACCCATGTCATGCCCAACTCCAGATCCAGCACCAGCGATTGACTAAAGCCTTAAGATAAACATTGCAGGAAAAACAATTTGAGGCTTTTTTGGACAATTTATTTGATAAACGGCGCTAGTTTCCCGTTTGTGGAGATGAACCGGGCTCAGCTTTCTGTTCACGTGCCATGTTTGTCTTTGTGGCGATGATGTCTCATTATCTTCTATTAGGCCCATGTGCAGATGTGCTCCTGACTGACGTTTTGCAGGTTACAATATCCCTCATGGTTTTCCATCCAATGATGTAATGGAGTCATAACTGCCTCCACACCTCAGCCTTAGTGGCAGCGTGATTGGTCAGAAGGGACTGCAGCCTGTGCTACTAGCACCTGTTGTGAGCAAATCTCGCAGTCTGAGACAAGCACTTTATCCCCTGTCTCCCCAACAATCATTACAGCCAGCTTACTGGGTTATTATAGCACAACCATAGCACGTTTACACTGACTGCCAGATATCCTTGTGGGTGTACTCTTCATCTGCTTCTTGATGTTATTTTCTTCAACCTATTTCATCCCCTAGGTTGCAAAGACAACTTCTCTTTATTTAGGGCAGGTAATAATTAGAGCAGACGGGCTGTTTGATTTCCACCTTGATAACACCTTCAGAATGTTGTCAGAGAGTGTAAACACATACCCGCTCTTAGTTTGGCTCCTTTCATTTGAATCATTTGTTCTTGTCTCTTTTTGAAAAACAGGTTGTTGTGGTGTTTGTATGTGTTTGTGCCTGTGTGTGTGTGTGTGTGTGAGGGGTGGTGTCAGCGCCTTTCAGTGGCTCTGTATTGTGCTGTGCGTGTGTCAGTGTTCCTCTGTGGTCGTGTGGGTTTTTTTTTTTTTTTCACGTGTAGGTGTGTGTGTCTGTGCGTGTGTTCGCGTTGCATGGAGGTTAGGTTTTTTGATCTTAGTGGGGAGACGTGAGTTGCCCTGGGCTGTGAGGCTCATTAGGTATGTACTCCTCTGAATGCGAAAGTATTTGTTAAACCACATGACAAGAATACCTCTCTGCTGCAACAGATGTGCTGTAATTAGAGAGGGCTTAAGTTGTCTTAGAGCTGTGTGGAAAGTCATCACCAGCTGATAAGTTTACAACAGTGCCCTACCCCTCCCTCATGCACACATACACACGCACACAAACAGACACACACACACACACACACATTATGTGCAAAGCTAATCAGGCAGGCAAACGGCACACAGACAAACACACATCTGACAAAGGAATGACAAATAACACACAAACACATACACATCCTTGTACAAAAGTTTGCATTGTAGTAAAACAAGGTAAAAGACTAATGTATTGGAAAAAACAAATACCAAACACATAGGTGTACATCTGCCCGTGTATATATACATATGTATATATGTGTTCGCGTGTGTGTGTACCAAATAATGTTGCAAACAATATTCATAGTATTTTAAAGGAAAATGATAGCCGAAAAACAGCTCCCAGAATAAATGTACACATAGTAAAAGCTATTTTCGTGGAAGAAAATAAAACAATTCATGTTTTTATTTCAACTGATATATTTTAATGTTCAAATGTGTCACATATAACAACTGATGTTGTTTTTATACTGACCATATTTACTGTAAACAGTTTTATGGCTGAAGTGATATGTTAACCCACCATTCAGGTCTTTGGCCCCAGAGATAAAGAGGACAACTGATCAGAGCTATTATCCATTCTGCAGTGAATCAGGAAGATAATGGCCTATCTGTCAGCATGGGGCCTCCATAAAGCCATTAACACCTTTTGTTGTTCCCCTCCTGTTCTCCAAACGTGCTGGGCAGTTCAAAAAGGCAAGCGAGGCAATCTGTTAGCTTCGCTTAGACCCCTCATTCCCCAGCTCCAAGTGTGCGCACAGACACTGACAAGCAGACACACAGCTATGTAGAAACATAAATGATTTGTTCAGACCCTCCGTCTTGTGTTTAGATCCAGGTGAAATGTGTGTGGGATAGATTGTAGGTAATACCTAGCAGCTGATTGCATTTTAAATGCATCTGAAATGACCAGTTGTGACTGAATTATACGTGCCTATTCATAACTGTATAATTTTAGGGGGAACACCATCTTAATAAACACATTTGCAAAACCTAATCCTTTTGTGTTAACAAATACCGTTTTTTAGGGTCACATGCTACATGCATATTACAAAGTTAATAAAGCTGTGTGTGTGGTCTGGCATGTATTTGCACTCCTCCTCCTCTACACCCGATGAAGCATCATGATTACATTCACAGCTACTTTTTAGAGGATGGACTTGCGATGTGATCATTGCAAATAACTTTCTATTTTAATTTGCTGTAGGCATGAATGTTTTTAACTTGAAATTCCTGGATTATTGCAGAAAGAAGGCATAAATGTTGGAACTGTTGAGAGCTTTAAAAATTGGATAAACTCCCCCAGTTTTAGCATCTGAAAGGATCTTTTTTACCACTAAACACTGTTTGAATCACACTTCTGAGAGACTATATATTGGCCTGTAAGGACTAAGACACATTCACATGGAAGCATCTACACACACACACACACACACACACACACACACACACACACACACACACACACACACACACACACACTTATCTGACATTACAAGTCTTTATTGTCCTTTGAAGTTTTCATCCAGTCAAATTAGCATTGATGAAAGAATCAGCATTGAACATCTCTGGGATCCAGCCAAGAACCAGGGCTGTGGACAACCTATCTTCATCTCTCTCTCTCACTCTCTCTCTCTCCACCCTTCCACTTTATCTCCTCCCCCACCACCACCACCACCCCTGCACCAACGTCATCCCTCCTCCTCTGATAGCAGGAGCCCCCAGTGGCTCCCTCCTTCTCTCCCCTTTTCTCTCTTTCCTCTTCTTCCCTCTCCTGTCTGCGTTGCCTTTGGCAAATTGGCAAATTGTGTTTTACTAACGTGGGTACATGTGTTAAGTGGGGATCAACTGTTTGTTTAACAGGGTGCCTCTATTAGACTGGGAGGGTGTAATTAGTGGTGAGGCCCTTTCTTAATACAGGCAGCATCAGTAGAAGGGAGGGGGGGGGGGCAGGCTGTCCAATCAATGCCAAATCTCAAGGAAGGATCGGCTGCAGTTTGGTTTAGGGAAATTAAATTTATGATAAATCTCATTGGAGGGGTGGAGGCTCAGCATTCAGTGAAGTTGTCCTCAGTGTCCTACTGTGCATCGTTGGTAGGTAGCCTAAAGCCAAAATCAAGTATCCATAATGAACCTGCACGGGCACGGATAAAAGCACCATAATATCTGATTATTCCCATTGCCATTTTACTGATTTGCTTTGTTCATATCAAAGACACTCTTTGAAACACCTCATACCTACTGTGGGCTAGGGCCCATATACTTGCCAGCTAGGCGGATCAGAAAACTGTGCCAAGAAATAGCAGACAACAGAGAAACAAAGCAAATTCTGCTCATGCCCCCCCTTTCTGTCTTCCACAACACAACAGACACACACAACCTGAAACGTTCACAACATACAGACACTGAAGATTGTTCAAGAAACATTGCTTGCTCACCATATCGAGAATCAAACAGTATCAATGAGAGATGTACACCATGTGGGGCCCAATCTGCTCTAAAGAGAAACTATTTTCACTGACATGTGGCTTAGGCGGACCATATGAGCTGCAGACTGCTTTTTCTTTTGTTCAATGGTTTGCTGTTGGTGTGTGTGATTTCAAAAACCAACAGTAAAAGAGCGGGACAGATAGGATCTGTATGCTTGTGGTCAGCACAAAGTAAATAGACTAATATGTATAGTCTGGGGAAATGCAGCAACTGGTTTATGTGTAGAAGCTTGTGTATATGCACATTGTACATGTAGCTTGTGAATGTATGTGTGTGTGCTTAAGTCTGAGTTTGTGTGTGCATGTCCAATCGCCTCAGGACAGACTGCAGCCTATTGGCAGTTCTGCTTGACAGTATGTCAGTATCCCTGTGGCATGGATGTTAACAGGGAGACTTATGGATATTTTGGACACCTGATCCTTATAGATACTAGGTGCTTAGCAGTTGAATTCTCCAAGTGAATCAGTCTGAATGCACAAGAACTCATTTTCTGGTTGCTTACGTACTGGGCACTATTTTCATGCTGCCTGCCACTGCATGTAATCCATTTATAAAATGGACAATTGGCTATATGTGGTGTTTTTGCTGTTCATGAATGTTACCAATATTGGCTTTCCTTTTCAAGGATCGCAATAGAGGTTGAAGAGGCAATTGATGGGTTGATAGTGTGAATCCCTCCTTGGAGGAGGTAAATTACACAAATATTCCCTCTCTCTTAAAAATAAAAAGAGTTCTACGAGCAAGACACTCAGGCTAATTGGTTACTCCAAACAAAATTGTATTTGGCGTATTCTCAGACTGCTGTCAAACATGGTGCTGCAGGCAAATACAAGTATACTCACTGCGACTCCAGTTATCTTCATTAAATGGCATCCATGTCAGATCAAAGAGCTTGTGAGTCACAGTGAAAGAAGGTTTGACTTAAAAGTTCCCTTAAAAACAAGAAGTAAACACAGATATCCTAAAACTATTGTGACTATATGAAAATAAAGCAGGCAAATCATGCAAAACAAATCCTGTGATACTGTCGGCAGGTTGCAGGCGACAATGTATTTTGAGTAGTGAATGAGTAGAAAACTCTGTAGCCAGCCCAGGGCTACACAACTGAAACTAACTTTGGGGCATTTTTTGTTGTGGTTCACAATCTCCAGATTTTGCATGTAATGTTATACTAAATTCAAGTTTATTTCCTGTTATAATTTTAAAAATCACAGCGTGACTTTGTGATATTGTCTTACAATAAGTTGCATAATGTCGGGCTGTTGATGTGTTTTAAATCTGAGCTGTTCCTCCTCTCATGTGATGATGAAGTATTAAATGTTTAACCCTGCATGCTTGTCCAGCAATCAGCTCAACTCTCAGGCTGCTTACATACCATCTCCAATATGGTGGTGCAACATAACAGTGGATGCTGGAGGCTCATTGGATACTTCAGCAGGGTGTAGTCAGAGAGTGTTTGCTATGCTAACTGGCAGCTGCGGTGTGGCAACAGACATGGTGCTGAGTGACTGACAGCCTCAGAAGCTGCATGCCAGCTGATCCTGTCTCCTACCAACACCAGCCTGGCAATGGCAGCCATTGTTGTCACCCCCGATTTCACACACCAGCTAAATGGCTGCAACTCAGCCAACTTGCCTCTGACACCAACCAGCAAGCAAGACTGCTGGTTACACTAACGAAGGAGTGGAGGCAGTGCATGGTACATCTGCATGTATCGCATGACGCAAGCGGTAGAATATTATTTACATTTAGCTAATTTAAGTCTCACCGACTGACTTACAATGACAGGATACAAGAAATATTAGATGACACATAAACACGGGCAAAAATGTACAAACACACACACGCAAATGCCCATACGCACTCACTGTCCCTTTCTATATATTTGAATGCAGTGCACTGAATAATAATGTGAAAACATAAAAATACTTACAAATGAATGAGTATTTGTGAATAAATTGCTCTTATTACCATTTATTTGAAAGGGAAGCATGGGCAGGGGGCATTTCCATAGGAAGCACCACGCTAGTTTTACTTTCATCACATAAGCAATCTAAACAGCCCAGCCATTCTCCAACTAAGCAATAAGTGGCAGAGTGACATTCGAGTGGGGCCGCCCCTTCTCATCTATTGACGCGGCTTTTGAAGTTCCTTTTCAGGTCATTAAGCTCCATTTCCCATTCACAGAGAGCTTGTGTGGTGGCCGTTTGAGCGCAACAATGGACCCTAATGACTTAACGCTTCTGTTTTCATTCTCCACCTCTCACTCACCCCGCCTCCCCCCTCCACCTCTTTACCCACTTCTCCACTCGCCCCCACAATCGTCCCCTTCACCTCTTTAATGGTAACTTGCACCCCTCGTTTGGCTGCCTACGTTTTTTATGGGGCATTGTAATGAGCTGCAGCTGTGGGGTAAAACCTGGGTGTAATGTTAACCCAGGCAGAGGAGGGTGACCCAGCGGAGCAGAGGTCAACGCATTGTGTTAGTGCTAGGCCCAGGGTCTATTAGAGGCTATAAAGGTTATTTTTTGAAGCTACAGCATGCTGCAGTAACACCCTCCCACCCCTTCACACACACACTCACCCCCCTGAGATAGAATATTGTCAGATCCCCCCCTGATGAGCGTTTTGAATGGGCTCATTTCTGTTTTGTCATTAAGCACTAGTTAATTGGCGAAGAATCCACAATTGTTGTGTGAGAGAGCTGATAAACTGTGGCAAAGTGGCTGAGGTATTAGTGGTCGCCAGGGGAGTCAAATACCTGTCCTCCTTCCTTCAGTTACGGTGTTCTGACATGGTTGAACGCGGGAAAACAAGGATTGAAAGCGCTGCTGTTGTTTTAATGCTGCTTTTAGACAAGGGACTGTGAAGGGACTTTCTAGATGGCTGGAGTCATTCAGGCAACATGTACACAATCATATAGGCGCACCACACAACCTAATAAAAACACAGACATGTGACTTATTCCTGCATTTGAAATTTACAGAGGCAAAATCACACACACACATGCACACACACACTCAGAGCGGAGCATAATCTTTCATACCACAGTGAGTAATATATTTACTCATGAATTCAAAAAGGTGGCCGTAGAGCCAACAGAGCTGGTCAGGGCACAGACAGTTTATCCTCTTCGCAGTACGAGTGGCAGGCAAAGCAGTAACCCGAGCTGAAAAAACAAAAGGCACAAAGCCAATCGGCAAAATCAAACTGACCCCTGTCACTCTCTCTCTCTGCAACTGGCGTAATCTTAATTGAATCAGCCTTACAGAAAGATGTTGACACTGAGAGATTGCACAAACCTGGGAGGCCTTGGCAAGCCAGGCAAAGTGCTGGGGGAAAATGGGGGGAAAAAAGTTGCCCCACCTATTCATTAATGTGTCCCCTTATGTCCCACTCTCCCATTTCTCACTGTCTCTGGGAGATAATGCTCCCCCACCTCTCCACCAGACAGCCAATTTGATCACTCACTGTGGTCCGCTGAGGAGGCCTCCAATTTTTCAGCCGTATCCAGCGAACACAACCAGACAACGCACTGTCCGCACATCCCCTGTTACCGCAAGACCAAAACTGTACACTGCGTTTAGGTGAACACAATTAAAGCAATTTAGCTGCCTTCCCAGCCTAAGTGTGCAGTAGCTTTGCTTTATTTTTCAGCACAGAACTGTAAAATGATCCATCTTGGCTGGTTGGTTAGCATATTTGAAATTAACTGATGGCGCCTTCATGGTAACAGCCAACAAAAGAATGAGGGTGCAGTCCTCGCTTTGGGTTTAATGACGTGTTTGTTTTCATGAGAAGCATTGATTGGCTAAGTCATCCCCGTGAGACCCATCCATCATGGTGCTCTTCATTGTGTCTTTATTGGCACCCCATCGTAACACGTCTAACCTTTCAGAGTCACTAATAATCACTTTTGCCCTAAGGACTTCAACAGGATGGTTGATGTAACGTTTCTCACACCTAATTTAATTCCTTGTCCATGTAGTTTGTCATTCAATAATGTGGCTATAACCAATATATTTTTGCTTTAATAATGTATCCAAATGACCATATGAAAACAGTATGAAAATGTGAATGGGGTCGCTCGTAGTGATTAGAGAATTATTACCTCTGCAGCTTCCCTCAGTTTTATGGAGCTTTATAGAGGCACTCAGCTCATTGTTTCACTGTCTGTCTCGCAACTTTACAGTGTTGGTTCACTGTCATCACTCTCATAATGTCCTTTTCGACAAGCAGCTGTTTTTAGTAAAAAAGGTCTAAAACCCACTGTACACTACATCCTCAGCACAAAATAGCAGACAGTTAGTTACCAGCTGGTGGTGCATTTAACAGAAAAATCCCAGGATATTTCCCTCAGGAGTTGGTAGAGACCAAACACAGAACCAAAAGATGGTGAATATTTGACTTATATCTATCTTATATGATCAACTGTTTACTAACAAACTGGCCATATAAATATTAAATAAAATACTGTCTTTTTTTACTTTAAACTGCATCATGTTCTTTTCATCATTCTAATATCTAGATTTTACCAGTTGCATTGAAAATATGCTGGAGCTGTTATCAGTCTGATCTCATCAGCTGCTAACAATGCTGCATTCCTGGATTTTAAGAAATGAGATGGGATAGTAGACATCCCAATGAATGCCAGCAACAAGGTTATCCATGGTTGTGGAAATGTCTAAGGTGCAATGAGAAGTGACAGAGTTAGGAAACACCCTAGTCCTGCCATGGCCAGATCTGCATATGAATGGCAGGCAGCTCCATGCAGGTGGCATGCGATAAGAGCCCTAATCTAGATGAAAGACCCCGGTGCAGGCCTCCCTTATTAGCTCTGATGAAGCAGGGGTGCGGGTAGAATGCTAATACCCAGATCCCTCCCTCCACCTCCAGCCTGGTTTCCAAGGCTGACTCCCAGTTTTGCTGTAAGCAAACCATTGTAAACAAGGCCAGGGCACACTGCTGGGTGGATCAAATCAGAAAGTGCGATGGCCGGCTTGGGCTTTGCTGGAGGAAGACAGGCTAGCGGATGGAAGGCCAGTGTAGTCTGTGCCATCATTTGATCAGGCCTGTCTCCGCCACCATGTCGAGCTCATGTCGCGGACAAGAGCAGAGACGCCAGAATCCGCCTTGGGGCAACTGTCATGCATTATGCATGTGCATTATTCATACAATTATTGATAACACTTTTCACATTGGTGATTATTCATTCATTAATTATTGCAGTCCCTAATGTGTTAGCATTAAAGATATTGTGCCAGTGTTCCCAGCGGCCTGTGTCTTGTTGGTTATCTCAAAGCCTGAAGTGGAAGGAGAGAGCAGTGGAGTGGGATTTTGGACAAGGTTGAAAGGGAGGGAGTCATACGCAGAAAAAAGGGAGGGGGAAAAAAGACCTCCACTGACGCACCTAATAAGTTGTTTACCAAAACTGTTTTGAGGGATTGTAGTCCCAGCACTGTAGAGATAGGAGGAAGAGTAGGAGGACATCCTCAGAGCTGAGCTTCAGTGTGGGATGCTAACAGGGCAGAGGCTGAGGCATACCCTGGAGCACCTCTGATGCCAGGGAGGGTGTCTGATAGCAAGGCTGGCTTCTGCAGTCTCATCTTCCTCTTTCTCACCGTCACCTGCACTTCCACTGTAGACACATACATATACACACACCTCCTCTGCCCTCGCCTGCCTTGAATCTTTACCATCGTTTTGATAGATCACATCCAAGAACATGGAGGGTAGGTCAATGCATCAATGCTAACCTAAATAATTCATTCTGCATGTGTACATAGTCTTAATTACAGTTAATTATTTATAGCCCCTACACCACTGGAGTGGTGTTTTTTTCCCAACAACTGGGGGTTTGATTTAGATTGTTTCTTAATGTGCCTGTAATGACAAAAGCAACTGAAGTTTTGTTTCAGAATGAGACATGAAAACTAATCTTTCATTAAGCATTCTTGGCAAAGTGAAGCAGCATTCTCTGGATGAATGAAGGAAGTATGCATGGTAATTCATGATCATTTTACTGTACTCAGAAGGAAAAAATGATTACTTATATTACTTGTTGCATAACTTTCCGAAGCCTCCACACTCATATGTTGCAACTTCTGCATTTAGAAGATACAGATATAAGTAATCAGCTTGCACTACTGTGCACCGGTACTCTTGTCCTCCCTGTGAAGCAGTGGGGTTCACACACCTTCCAAACAGTGGAAGAAGTGTGCAAATCATTCACTTAAGTAAAAGTACCAACATCATACAGAAAAAAAATCTGTTTCAAGTCCTGCTTTGAAAATGTTACAAGCAAATATAACCGGAAAAGAGCACCTAAGGTATTCACAGTAAAAGCACTCAAAAGAGAAAACTTCTCCCTTTTAGATTAATATTACTGATATTATTGATGAAAAAGTAAGATTTTACTTTAGTACGGTACTTGGGTAAATGTATTCAGTTCAGAGACTACATTGAGGACCATTCTTTTCAGTAAACACCCAGACAAAATTGATGCCAACCCTCCTTCCTGCTAAGCTATCATTGAATTTCAATTTATAATCCCTGACGCTACTCTGTAGTGACAAATATAACCACTATAATGTGTTACTCAGTAACGTACTACTGACTAACTGTGTGTATATCTTTTCAAGTGTCCATCACACTTAATCCCTGATTGCTGGAAAGGCTTTTTCAAGTAACAGCCACAGTATTCTACAAAACATACGGGTGGCTCTCACTTTGCATGTCAGTGTATCTTCTCCATTTGGCGGGCAAAGGACGTCTGCCGGGAATCTACAACCTCATTTGTTCTTACATACCAAAGTATGATGAGGTTGGACAAAGGGATATGTACTAATGTAGCTAAGCGTGATTACTGGCTTAGTCAACAAGCCGATGGTGTGTTGGCGCACAGTGGAAAAGAGAATGAGACAGACAGAGACACAAAAAAATCGCCCACATTCCAGCGTCAGTGTCAGATTGCCGAGTATTCCTCGAGTTTGATCCCCATTCAATAACTAGTAAATCTACTGTATTTCCAAAGCAGGACTGCATTGTCTGTGTGGCGCGTGAAAGCTGCTGACCTCTAAGTCAACTATTTAGTGAATCAACATTATCATTCCAAGCTCCTTTGCCCCAGCTGAAACATTAGCCCCTCTCAGGGCTGAGGCTTTCTGGGATGTTTCCAGTCTAGCCGCCAGCGGGGCTCGTCCAGGGACTGCTGGAGCCAACACAGCGATCCAGTTACCGTTCTGTGTGTTGCATTACAAAAAGAGCACATTTGGTTCCGCTAATCAGCTGTAATGCTATTGCCATCGATAAAGTGTGTGAAACATCATTCTTGTGAGATATTTCTCAAGTCATTTAGCCTGGTAATTGACTTTTAAAGCAGTCTGGGCCGTGGAGTGATACTACGAACCAGGTGGGCTGGATAGAAATATATCTATCATTTCTTTGTGTGTGTTGATGTGATGGGATGGTGCAAGAGATCGAGAGACAATGTTGATGGGCGGTGGAGACAGACATCTTCCAGCTCCCCAAAAGTAGGAGCATCTTCGCTCGTTCACTCTCTCTCCTTGCATGTCAGATTAAAGCAGATAATGCAGAAAGCTTCCCTCCTGAGCTGAGGAGGCAGCATATTGATTTTGTCTTAGATGAGGTCTCTGAAACCTCATTTACTCCCATTGTCATCATGGTGGAACATCAGTGTCTGACAAGCTGCACTTCCCCCTCATCCCGGCGGCCATCTTGGAAACTGTTGAGGGATGCTAATGTGTGTGAGCATTAGCGATGTCCTCTTCCAGTAACACTGTTGACAGAGTGCCTTGCATGATAAGATGTATGAGGTCAGATAATGTTGCTGCTGACTAACCATTGTGCTGTCTAAATAAAGCCTTGTGTTTAAGCACTGTTCTCCTCTTATTAGGTTACAGTGCAAACACAGAGGAACGTCCCAGGTGGACCTGCCATCTTGGCATGTGGGTCACAGTGAAACACGGCACGCCTATGCCCAGAGCTTTTTGGGTGTTTAATGAACCGTGGGTGACGCTGTCCAAGTTCCCTCACTTCATAATCTTCAGTGATGGATCATTGAATACACAGGGCTACGAAATGATAGCTATCAATTAGATTTAATTTAGCCAAAGGCATGTACAAATCAAGAATGGACAAGTTATGAAGCTTAAGAAAGGATACATGCGTTTTCTTTTTTGTTTTAATCTAAAAAAGACTGGCGTAATCAAACCAAACATGATACATTGTGTGAGTAAGCTCTTGCTTGGCTCACAGCACCACCCTGCTTTCATCAGCAAACAAAGCCTGATTGACAACAAAAAGCATGCGAAGCAAACCGGCCCACTACTCTGACTCACACTTAGAGCACCTCACAGTACAAGGGCTCCTTAAAAGAAACCCACACAATTACGCTGCTCTCAGCCAGAGGGCAGAGATTTCTATGTATACATAAATGGCAGTTGGGAGTTTTTTTTCATTAAAAAGGGTGAAATTATGCACAAAGACGTGATTCAACGTAATTAAACTAATTAAAGAACATCATTAATAAAATATCAGTGAAGCCAGCTGTTTACAGTGTGTGGTGGGGCCCGGGGATGCGAGGAGATGGGGGGGAGACAGACAGTGTGTTTTTAATATGTGCTTTTAAGGGTTCCCTGTGGTGAAGGTCTTCTCCAGGGACAGGGGCCCCTTTGTAACTGTCCCTGTGGAGAAAACAACAGCAACATCAACAACATCCTCAAACACCAACATGCTTATTGTGGAGAGAAAAACAACAGTTCTGCTTTCTACAGAAGTTTGAGCTTCTGTGTCATTTGGTAGCAGTATTGAAAAGGCATTTGAATGTTCAAAAATATGTATATGCATATATACAATCCACATGCACACATGCCAGGTCAACTACCAACCTATGCTCTTTAAATGATTTAAAACCAGTAATTAATCATTTGTTTCTTATGGTTGTTTTTTTACTTGTTAATAGGTTTTTTCATAATTCTGGTCTGTTCTCAAATAGACTCAAATAACTAAAGAAGTTTAAAATATTCAGTTATTATACTAAAACCAGTACAATTATTTTGATTTTAGTACATATAAACCTGACGGCATATAAACAAGAAATTGCCTGATCACAACTTGACATGAGTGCACTCCAAACATGTAACTGTGACAACAAGTGATTCTTTAAAAAGCGTTTTTGTGCCCACACATTCAGTCATGTCACATATAATGAGAACACGCCTTTTCTAAGCCAATAAATGAGGGATGGCTGTGGTGATAGTCGACATGCTGATAAAGGAGCAATGGACATAGTGAAACAGAGCCCAATTAATAATGCATTTGTGTCTGACTGTCTGGCCCCAAGGACGGAGCTGCTGAAAAATGGAGGTCATATGTCCTCTTCAAGTGGTCAGTGATCCCTCTGTGCCACCCACCCAGTGTTCAGTGTCCAGCTCCCCGAACTACAAAACGGCCCACTTG
This sequence comes from Amniataba percoides, assembly GCA_037176925.1. Lineage (NCBI taxonomy): Eukaryota > Metazoa > Chordata > Actinopteri > Centrarchiformes > Terapontidae > Amniataba > Amniataba percoides. The sequence continues at coordinate 16,723,206 of JBAJHX010000001.1, forward strand.
TGCATCCAACGCAAGTGCAACCATTAACTGTATTTTAAGACTGTGTAATTTGCCTCACGTCTTTACAGCAGATGGTATGCTATGTAAGGATTTGTATACTAAATAACTGGGTAAACTTAGGTTGAATCTATACAGACACACATATAAGCCCACACTCACACATACGTACTGACAGGGAGTGTGTAACAGTGTGTCTATGTGACGGATGGTTGAGGAGGTGACCTCTCTTAAGAGCAGTCGCTGGTGAGGGCCTGCCTGTGACCCCGGGCCACTTAGGCACATTAATCACAACCCCTTCCTTCTTGCTTTTATCAGCCCCGCTGAAAGCTACTGTCCAGCCTCCACCCCCACTCCCCCCTTCATCACCTCTCTGCTTTAGCCATTCATAAGGCTCTCATCAACTTCAGACCACAGGTATCACTCCATCACTACACATTTATCAAGAGCTGCTCTTATCAGCCAGCAGGGCCTGAATATGGAAATGGGATCCCTGCCACTGATAAGGATGGCCTGGATTATCCCTGGCTCTCCTTCATCAGATAGCCACTGAGGAATGGTAACAGGCCGGAACATTCCACCATTGTTTTGTAGCTGCGCTGATTGAAGAAGAGCTAAGAGGGGGGCACGCTGTAGAGATATGCAACGTGTGTGTTTGTGTGTGGATGCATGTATATTCATTAGTGGGTCAGTGAGGCTGGAAAAGCATCAATTCTAGGTACAGGTGATCAGTTGGATCTCTCACTTGATTGCTTACCTGTTTGCATGCACAGACACACCCATGTACACACACACACACACCCATTGCCCCTGAACACTGCCCTAGTCATCCAAGGGGGCGCTAAAGTACACCAAGCTCACAGAAAAATTAAATGAACAACCTTTTGAATTGACACGTGCACACATATGTACGCATGCACGCAAACCAAATTAATTCAGACAGGAATTACATGTGCAGACACTCACATTATCACACAGAGGCTCACACAGACAGCATGATGATAAGCACACACACACACACACACACACACACAGGCCTACACACAAAACACTCCTTTCCTTAGCATGTGTTCAAACTAAAATAGGCCATTCCTAATTAGGACCTCACAACCTGAGCTGTTTCTTCAAAGGCAGCCGCTCCTGTGCTAATCTGAGGCATCGCTTCATTATGAATTCTTCAAAGTCCCACCCAGCTGTCAAGCGAGCTTGTTGAGAGGGCCGTTATTAGTGCGGCTAATACAGCAGGCACAAAGCGTGGTCTGTTGTTCTGTGTTGCTTGCACCACGCGCAAACACACACACTAACTGGGGTGAACACGCTGACCTGAGATGATTTCGTCTGCCTCTGATGTGCTCAGGTGTGTTGACTCGGACACACTCCTTACAAAGCAGTATTGACACAACTAGGTGGGTTCCTGCAAAATCCCTTGCACCAAGAGAGAGGCCCGCCACGGCTTATCTTATCAGACGCATTATTAGCTGCGATTGGCAAAACTATCAAAAGAACGTTAGCTGACAAAAGAGGCCCTGTCCAATGGCCGCAATAAAGCACACCTCTATTGGCCGTTAAGTGATTTATATGAGCGTCTTAAAATGGCTTTTGGTTGGGCTTTGATAAGACACAGAGGCATGCCTGTGTGTAGTTGACATACTCAGCTGAGTATGAACTCACCGCTACGCCCAGGGTCAGAATCAACAAGAGCTACTACATGTTATAATGGGCCCATATAACTCATGTTACAGACAACTGATGTCTGCTTTTATCACTCAGTGTGCAGGGAGCACACAGGAGATTCTCTGTTGACCAGAGCTCGGTGCTCTAATGGTGTGTGATATGGCCAGTATGATGAGCTGTATTCAAAACATCAAACACATATTGATTTTGATCAGTCCACAAAGTATTTACCTATCCAGCTAGGAAAACAGATCAATGTTTTCCTTCTTCATGAAATCTCAAAGTGGTTGGTATTGGTAGTAGAAATGAAGAAGGCCAACACCTCGTGACATTTGTACTTGTCATGAAAGGAACCTATGGCCTTCATCCTTGTAAGTTTAGAGGAATGAAGTACAGAAGTTGGATGATGGACCCTATTTAAAGAACCCATAAAATAGAGACAAATATCTGGGAAAATGGCACTTGTTGAAAAACAATAAAACTTTTATGGTCACATCTTCCAATCCAAGTAGATATAAACAAAGCTTTCAATTACTAAAAGCATCACAAATTCTTCTAAATCAATATTTTGTCTTCAGAGTTAAGGCTGAATGTTGCTTTTCAGTGGTAATTGCATCGCTATAAGGTGGTAGAGTGTTTATAAAAATATACACACATGTAATAGGGTCTCACACTGTTTTTTCTCTATTTCTCTATTCTCTATTTTTTAAGTACAATAAACAAAGTCCCAGACCTCTAATCTTGTTCTCTGAAAAGATTCATTACAGCAATGCAAGGCTGTCTTAATAGTGGTCACCATGAATAAGAGTCATTCGTTCTGTAGTGAGACTTAACACAACAGATTTGAAACCATAAGCTTGCCTATCTAACCTTAAGGCTGACACTGACCCGTGTAGCCTTTTGCCATGGAGACTGCGGCGTAATAATAGTATCTGACTTCCCTGACTCCTCAGACAGCCTAGTATGGGTGAGGGCGTTCATGCATGCGGACAGCTAAACAGATTTTAATTGCTTCTCCGAATAGCGTTGGTAGTGATATCTAAGTATGTGGCAATGGTTCTCAAGAGCACTCAAACAAGCTTGCCTGAGAGATCACTCTCTGTGCACACACACACAGATACACAGCAATAATATGCATACACCCATAACACAATGACACATTAAGTCAAGCACACAGAGATAAACGTAGTGGAAGCGAGCTCTCTGCAGGATCACAGGAGTCACAGAGGAGCGGGTGCAGGCATTTGAAACATGACTCTGTGACTTTTTAAGTGAACATTATCTTGTTTCCCTAACCCCAAATCCAAAACTCAACCCTCTTGAATGACAAGAGCTGGTGTTGGCACGTCTCCGAGCTCTTGCTCCAACATCTTTTTTTTTTTCCTCCGCTGTAAAGATACAATCAGGTCCCCTGCTTACTTCACAGAAATATCAGAAATATCAGGGACATGAAATCCTTGTTAAGCAGCTCAATGTCACAGGCTGGCTCCTTGATTGGCAAGCTTGACAGTGCACACGCTACTCGCAGTCTTTCACACATTGAGCGAGGCCCATATGCTGAACCGAGACAGCGCCATGTGACTGCGCCTATGGAGCGTCTGTATCGCGCTCAAATCTCCATTTAATCGCCAATCTCAAGTTACCCCACACTTAATAAACAGCAGATTAGTGCATTCTTTGCTATGCCCAACACACATTTCCGCCTCAGAAAGTCCCACGGGGGCAGGTCTCATAGCTGGCATAACCAGTCATGTTAAACGGTCGGGGCAAGGCACGTCATCTGCTCCGCATCTAGCCCTCGGCTCCAAAGATTTGCTAGGTCAGTCTGCAGCCATTGTTGTAGAGGAAACTCAGCCACCTCTGCCCTCATGCCAACATGACCCCCTCCTCTTTGGAAAAATGATCTCCATAACCTTTTGTCTGGAGTTCGTCAGAGCCACATTTGGCAATATGTGCATTGTTCTGGTACACAGTGAAATGAGAAAGAGAGAGAGAGAGAGAGAAAGGCAGAGACAGAGAGAGTACAAGAGGCAGAGCGTAAATGCATGCTGCATGGTTGAAATTAGTGTGCGGTGTGAATGACAATGGGAAGAGATGTCATATTGAAAGGTTACTTGGGTTACTCCGCCGAGTCTGTCTGTCACCTCCATGCCTTCAGGGAGCTCTAATCACTTTACCCTATAATTACCTTGCCACAAAAGGCCCCGTTAAAGTTCCTGTAAAATAAACCTGATGCTATTGTGAAGAAGAGAGGCCCTTTCTTTTAATTAGGGCCATCCATCTTAACCTTGTCTACCTGAGGTGAAGTGAAGGTAGCCCAGGTCAAGCTCCCGAAACGTTCATCCCCATTGTCTTCTCCTGCCACCGACTGGAGCACATTGTGGGTGCTAGCCTGCTCGCCACGACAGTCCTTTTGTTGCCTCCTCGCTGGCTCCTGGTAGGATTTGCTGCTGAATGGGTTTTTTTTACAGTGACACAATACTTGCAATTCACAATGGGAACCCAACACTGCACGCATCACCGTTGTATGTGAAACATATGCAGTGGGTGACTATAAAAAATTAAGTGTAAGCTCATATCATTTAACAGCTGTTGGTGTGACGTAACAGACTTGCTCCTCAATGGACAACTTGAGGCTTGTGGGAACAATGTTTTTTTAGTGGGTGTTGCTGAAAGTCATATCCGGGATCACATTTTTTTTGTGCCTAATCCCTTGCTCTGCTGCTTGATACACCTCTGTGCATACGCCCTGTGTGTGTGTGTGTTTGTCTGCATTTAGAGTTTAGTATTTGTGTGTCAGTGTGTCTCACAGCGTGTGTTCTCACCCATGTGTGTTTAGGCAACCACCAGACAGGGCGATGCTGTGTTTAGATTCTGCGTCTCTTCTCCAAAAGCTCCTAGATGAGGAGCAGGGCCTGATGATCAAAAGTAGTGTTTGTTTTTTCTTCCCGACCCCGAGAGGGAGAAACGCCATGTCCCTGCAGGGCACAGGCGGGCAAACTGCCTCACACTGATCAGCTCTCCGGAGAGGAATGCTTTCCCTTGTGTGTGTGTGTGTGTACATATTTTGTGAGTGTGTGTTGTGTGTGCTACTGTTTCATTGTTCCCTTTTCACTCCTTATCCTCTCATTCTTCCCCCTTCTTCACTCTTTTCAGGTGCCACTGGCTGCTACCTCGAGCTGTCACTGATGTGTGCTGTCACCCATGCTGCAACTGGAGGTAGGAATGAAACACAAATACACACACGCACACACACACACACAAACACACACACACATGCACACACACACACACACACACAGTGAAAATCACAGGCCTTTGCATGGTATCTGTATATATATTCTTCCTCCTCATCATCCTCCTTCTCCTCCTCACTCCCTACGCATCTCAGCCCACTGCATCCGACCCACAGTGCACTGCGTGTGCTTTCATCTGTGCTGAGGTGGCGTGGTCGTATATTATTCATGGGTCGTGCGATCTGAGGCGCGTGTCATATGGCAGAAGTAATAAGATGGAGTACTGGTGAGGAGATGATGAACACAACACTGGCGAGGGAGGCTTGTGTCTCCCTCTCCCGTTGCCTTGCACGGCTCTCTTCGCTTCGTGTACACATGTTGGCGCACAGCAGAGCTTTGATTTACACTGGAATGGATGGCTCAGAATGGGACAGCACAACAGGTGTTGTTTTCAAACAACAGAGATTATTCCAGCGAGTAATGTATTTTACATTTGTTGGAGACAAATGGAACCTATAATGCGCTGGATTTGATAGGTGTACATTTCACTTGTCTTTCAATTGATCTTTTTGTCACTCTGTAAGGAGGAAGCAAGTTATTTAACCCTTTCTTGCACTTTCACACTGCAGACAACCATCTTGCTATTCCTATAGTCTGTCTCATCTGCAGTAACCTTACAGTTACTGCATCACTGTTAACATTAGCAACATAGCAGCACCTTTTAAAGGATACAATGCCCTTTGGTAGAGCAAAGGTATGTATTTAATGGTGGATTGGGTCGAAAAATTAGTAACTGTTCCATTACATGCAGGAGCAAGACTTTTGACCTCCTGCGATGCCCCTCAGCTTTGCAAAGGGAGCAGGGGGGCCTTTTTGAGGGTGGAGGGCAGGGCAGAGAGCAGACCAGCTGACCACTTTTGCCGTATCAGAGACTGAGCCCTGGTGTGCAATGTCTGGAGGCGACATGTGGTTAACCACCTGGCCCCGCTGTTTGACCCACTGGAGTGAGAGGGAGAGAGAGAGGGAGAGGGAGCAACGACAGCCTGTACAGCCATTTGCTCATCAATGGAGGGCATCACCGCCACTTAACACGGCTTATTGATCTGCACAGCCTGCAGGGCCTCTGTTGTGTGTCCATTTCCTATTGATTATTTCAAGTCTATTCTTTTCGACCGCTTTCTCTCCCTTCTAACCACCGCTCTCCCGTGTCTGCTCCACCAGGGAATTTTTTTAAACAGTCATTTGAAATTATAATCTGTTTGAGTAAATGTCATAATCGCCCCAAAGGCCTGGTGCAGATTGGCTGGAGAGCAGAGGTCTCTGAGGTCAATGACACTGGTCAATACTGAGCCATTTGTGTTATGGCTAGTGCAGTGGTCACTCCGGCAAAAATGGCTGACCTCACAACTCTCTGTTCTGCATTTCAGCTTCCTATAGGTTCCATGAATTACACAGTATTCACTGAAGATGCAACACAGACTAATATCACTAACATGACAGAGATAATTCAATTGTTATTGTTTCAACAAAGAAGGCCTGTAGAGTGTGTGTGTGTGTGTGTGTGTGTGTGTGTGTGTGTGTGAATGTGAGTGAATGAAGAGTGATGCACTAGCCGACTGCTCATCAATGCTTCATAGGTTAGATCATTAGATCTAAAGTGACAGCGCTACACAAGGATGGGGAGTGGGGGTTGCTTAGATAAAGATTGGCATATTGCTATTGATTCACCATCCCTGGGGCTTCTTCTGTTACCATGGTTATAGCCAGCAGGGGTTGGGTAGGAGTATGACTCCGACACAGAGAGAATGATGTAACCATTATGATTTTGATTTTAAAAATTTTATTACCATGTTTGAATAATCCCCTAATTCCCATCAACTTTATTGCTCGGTAGGAGCCTGATAACTCATCGTTTGCCTGAAATTTATGGCACAGAATTGCGAAGAATCAGAGCTTGCTTGCTTCCGATGTGCTTGTCAGTGCAGATAACCATCTGTGATCCCATAACCATTACTCTAACCCATAACAACGCCTGTGCTTTGGCTATCTGAGTCAGGGTTTTCATTGTGAGCGGATAGGGGCCTGAAAAATTCCCGTCGCAGCTCATGTCGGACTGCCAAACACCTCAGCTGTCCTTCTAAAGCAGGCTGAAATAAGAGCAGGCCTCAAACGCTCTTTGATCTTTTACTGCCAGGGTCAGGGCTGAAATGACGCGTAAATGAGGGAGGAATGAGTTTTCATTTTGTCAACCTGTTCTGTTATTGTAAAGCTAAGGGGCCTTTGGTGTGACATGACAGGAGATTGTTTTAAGTGCCCACACCAGTGGAACAGCAGAACATGTTTGGGTGTCACAGCCAAAAGGCTGCTCACCTACATTACGTGCAGATATTTACCGTGTCTAGCGAATGGCTGTGGGAGCTTACCTAGACAGAATGAGTGTGCACGTGTGTTCGTGTGAGTGTCAGCTGATGCAAAATAGTCTATGTTCACATTTGTTGAGTTTACATGTGCGAGCAGGTATGCGGCGTAGGCAAGTTACGCGAGTGAATCTGTGCGCTTCCACAACTCTCGGCTGTGTACGTACGAGCTCTTGTGTTGTGTGCGCGTTTCGTCTACTCCCTGAACACACCTGCTGGCTGTGGAGCGCTGCACAGAGATGAAGCGCATCCTCCATCAGTATGATAGGAGAGCAAAGCAGCAGTAGTAAATACTTGGCTAAAAGGGAGCAGCCTCTGTAGCTGTTTACGGTGCTCAGATTTCCAGAGGAGTGGAGCCGGTGCTGGAGTTGCATAAAGGTAACAAAACATGATCATTATGGGATGCATTTGTACTAAATCGCTGTACAGAACATCTCCTTCCGAGTGCCGACATCACCCACGCATTGTTCTGACTACAGAGAGAAACCCCCGGAGCTGACAAAGGCAAAGGAAGAAGTGGAGGGGAGGAAAATCGGGTGCCATATCCATCGCTCAAGTCTCGGCTTGTGTTCAGTAGTTCAATATTACACCCACTCCACCCATTTTTGATTTGAACCTGACAGTTGTTTCTGAAGCGGCGTACTCCATATCACAGGGAGGAAATGAGAGAGCTGAATTCCACAAGATGTGAAAGGTGAAAAATGGAGAAAAACACCCTCCCCCTCCAGAAATAAAAAAAAAGGAAAACACCCAAACACAGAGTGAAAACAAATACATAAATAAATAAATCAACAATAGGAGCTGCAGCTGAGAGGGGAAACATTGCAAAAAATTGCAGTGGGGAGATTTTAAATTGCGGTTCTATCAATAATTTAGATACCTGAGACACAGTGTTTTTGTTCACCATAAGGTTTGATGCGACTGAGAGAAGAGTTAAGATTAGCGAGACTTTTTTATTATTGATGCTGCGGTGCACAGCTCACATCTGGTGTTACACTGCCAACCCCCAAACAGTGCACAGCAATCCCCTTTGCAAAATGACTGCAACGCTGTCAATTGTCTACACAGCTGAATTGTTAGTGGCAGACGCTGTCAGGTCCAGGTTACAGAGCCTTGTGAAATTCCAACAGTTTCTCCTGAGAGCAAATACAGACAGTTTATAAGTAAACTCCTGCACCTATTATAGGGGAATGTGTCTTTACTGCTAATTAAATTTCCATTGTCAAAGTTAAGTTTGGCTGGCACAAGTCGACTAGAGAGGGTTTGCTATTGCACTTGTCTGACCAATATGAATTCTAAAGGCTCCTATAACAATATCAGCCAAGGTTTGATGGGTTTGACTTTGAGATTTTGGCAGATTTCGAACAAAGGGGTGGCTGGACAGATGGAGACAAAAAAATGCTTATAGCTTTCTTGTAACCTCAACTAGACCTTGTAGCACACCCCATGATTCAGAGTCTTGTTATGCCTCCCTAATGCCATGTCAGTACCAATGCTCACGGTTAGCATCACTCCTCCCTACCTTCATCAGTAACTCGGCCAAGCACAAATGACCCTTGCCAGCGCACTGGGGGCTGGCGTGAACTTAATCACTTGAGCAAATTGAAACCACTCGCTCTGCAGTATTTTTACAGGGGTATAGCACATGACCTCAGCCTATACTGACTGACCTCTGCTTTTGAAAGGACTCACGGCCTAAAAAACACACTAATGTTTTTTTGCCCACTCCATATTAGGGCACAGTTCCTAGTTTACCCCACTTGCCGTGTGATTTATAACACTGTTGTAATCCTCTCACAGTTGACATTTAGAGGACACGGTAAAAGTGGTGTCTTCGGTGTGAACGTGTGTTTATCATCGGGCAGATCCACCACCTTTTGAAGGCCTTCCTGGGCTTGTAGTAAAGTTTCTGACCCTGATTACTGGTTCCCAGCTCTGGCTCCTGTCAGCTAGGAGAGCAGGGTCAAAAGCCCTCAGCAAAAAAAAAAAAAAAAAAGAAGAAGCTTAGTCAAGACCACAACTGATCTGACACAGTGCTGGAATGCTTTGTGATTGATTCTTAGTGTCCGTGGGAAAAAAAAAAGTAGTAAAAAGGAAACTTTTTTTGTCTTAATTTCTGACATGAGTCATCTGTTGCTATGCAAGTGGTGAAAGACATGTGACGGTCAGAAACTAAACAAAACAGGTCAGCCAGGCAGACAAGTAACAGGCTAGCTGTTAGCACATGTTTACCTGTTTCTGCTCTTTTGTTCTTTATCCCAGAGCTCAGAGCTGGGATGTCAGGGGTATTGAAGGACTTACGCGCAGGTTCACCGTGATCTGCTTTCACTCAGACTTTGTCATGTCACAGTGTTGCTGCACAAAAGGCATACGTGTTCGCACAACATGCTCGCAGGGGCTACTCCTCGAGTGTTGGAATTCCAGGGCATACAGGGGCTCCCTTATAAAATCCCCAATGAAATCCCCAATGCTCCTTCCCGCCCCCTTCTTAATCGTAAACAGGCTAGCACATAGTACAGCCACTGCACCCTTAATACCTCCTCAAATAATAAGTATTTAGTCTTGATTTACAGAGGCAGTAAAACTCTTCAAAGTGCAGTGTAATCTTTCATTAGGGATCCTGAAGACGGTGACAGCCATATCTGTTCTTCATTACCTTTAATCACTCAGTGTTTTACCTGTTCATTTTATTGTAACAGAGATCATAAAAACACCCTTGTTAAAAAAAACACCCTCCCGACTTTTAGATTATCTTGTTAACACAGTCTTACAAACTGGGCCCATTTAGATTATTTTTTTTGTAGTGTGCACAAAAGGGTAAATAACCCTAAATTTCTTGCTCTTTTCTTGCTCTCCACATATCTCTCTTCTCTTTAAGGCCTGAATGGATGTCAAAGTCTACCATGAAAAAAAGCGGGTTCACACAACAGTAAAATTATATAACTTGGGGATATTAAGAGGAGAGAGTAAGAGAGTGATGATAAGTGAAGTATAACTTTTTAACACAGCACAATAATTGACACATCACTCAGAGAGTCCCTTTGTATGAGCTTTTCAATAGCCTCACCGCTGAACCATGGTATTGATATCCCAATGTAAGCCCACTCCCTCTGGTTTCGACGGGAACTGGGTTGGGTGTATTCAGGGTCCGGCCAATGACACTGACCACTGCCTGTCACTGTGACATGGGGGTTGGGGATCCTAGCCGAGGTATTTGACCTCCGTGACCTGCGACCCCCGGATGATTGAAGTGGCGGCTTTCCCTGCTCTGGTGCTCCAGCTCAGAGACAAGGTGACGAGTCCTTTAGGAGCTCTCTGGTTGCAGGATTTTGGAGAGGGTAGAGGCACGGGGGGCACAGGCGCCGGTCTTTGTTGGGAGCGTTGTTGTAATCTGTCTGCTGGGTTTAGGCCTGAAGACATGTTGGGCCAGTCACAAGAGAAGCCGGGCTGTGACCTTGAGTGGTCTCAACGAGTGTCACTGTGGCTGCTTTGCTCCAGGGCAGCTTCTTACTCATGTAACCTGGATGACTCACTCAGCCAGTTCTTGGGTAACACATGCTGTACTTTGTTACTTTGGCGAGCTTCGTAAACACAAATTTGTATTTAGGTTTAGTGGTTAAAGGTGTGCCGTTTGAATTTTGTTTTTCAGTTGTGCCTTAAAAAACTATCAATGGCGACATGACCCAAGATGACCCAATGAAGTGTCTAAAGTACTTGTCTCATTAGATTCTTGCCACAACACTGTTCACAACCAAATCATATCCCTTTTAGCATGGATACATCTAGGTGTTAGGTTTCACTTCAACTAATCTAATAATCTCTCTTAGTTTTCACCTTGTCCATGCCTCAAGGTCAAACAACTTTTCTCTCCTTAGTGGTCTCAGATGTTGCTATTCCGCTCCCAGGGTCATCCCTACTAATCCCCAGTTACTCCAGTCCTGGTGGATTTCTCCCATGGGCAGGTGAAACCGGATCCCACACCCTGAAGCTGGGCCAAGATGTCCGCAGAGATAAGCATCCAGAGCCCACTCCCAGTCAGTGGTCTTAGGCAAGAATTCAGAGATACATCATCACAAATCCATTAAGGCCTCCCTACTACTTTAACCACAAAGCCCAGCTGCAGCCACTAGACCTTATAGCCTCAGCCCGGAGTCCCAGGACCTTGATTAGAGACCCAGACTGAAACCCACAAGCCCTGGTCTCTGTTAGACTGTACTCCCTCACGTCGATTCCTCACATCAGTCTCTGTGCATCTGTATTATCAATAGTATAAATTAGGGTTAAGTGTCTGTTAAAACCTTAGATGATAATGACACTGACTGATTGTGCACACACAGTGTTGAGTTACGTGAGTGTGGAGTCTCACCTCACACTGTATTTTCAAGGACAGACAAACTTCTACTCATAAGTACAAATGAATATCAGCTCTATCAGAACTTGTCCAGTTAACAAAAGCTTTAACGGCAATCCTTGCAGCAGGTTGGAACCCACGTTCAGTGGCACTTGAAACAAAAATCTCTCCACTACCAGGCACTCGTGTAACCATCCAGCATGACCTTACTTTGTATTCAGTTACACGACGGGTTTGGGTTTACGGTTCGGCTCTTGTAGTCGCATGGTGCCTGCGGCCTAGCCAACCGCATGACGCCTGTATGGGAGGCAGGCGGTGGCTGTCAGCCACAAGGCGGTCGGGTTGACAATCTATAGTGAATGGTGGCAGACTACACTATTGTTTGTGGTGCAGTGTTGTTTGTGCAGCTCTAAAAGACAGCGTTTGTGTATAGCAACCATAAGTGGGAGATTTGTCTCCTCGTCTCTCCACATCTATCCTGCATGCAGCCGCTGTACTGCCTTTCTTGCACCAAAGGCATTGTGTTTTTAACTGCTACAGTCGCCCTGCATGTCTTTGGCTAGGTTTTGCGTCTACTGAGCGTCAGGGCCACTATACCCTTCAATTAACACGGCTTTTAGTGGGAATCTTTGAAACCATGAATGTGACACAAATAAAACAAGCCAAAGCACTTTCAAATAGTTCATGTTAGGGTTTTATGGTGGCTGCTGTGAAAATGTATTCTGGGGAGCTTTGTGTTTTTTTGTTTATGCAATATTCAGTTTGTAGTTTTTGGGGTTTTATTGCAAGATTCTCTCGATTAGTGTAATCAGTGGCACTTCTCATTTGCTAAAAATTATTTCTCACATAACAGTGGCAGAAGCATGTTTGTTACTTACTTATAATGTGTAAGTTCTCAAGAATGGCCGACAACATATTATGACCATTTGAAAAGTTAATAATAATTGAACTGTGTTATGATTCTGCTTCAGGCTTTGCTGCTTGTTATCCATTTAGATGTTTCTATGTTTTCTATGTTTATGTGTTTATGTGCATTTTAGGGCATCCCCCAGTTTTCTTTTAATGGTGACTTTGTGTTAATTGTTAATGCTGTTTGTGTTTTTTTTAATTGAACTATTTTAACTTCATATCAAGGAACTGCACACTTAAACTGCTGCCATATGTGTTTAAATTCAAATGTGTACAGGAATGCTGCATTATTGTTAAATATAGTAACACATTTTTCTCATAAAACTCCTTAATTCAAGATTCCTTTATTTGTCCCACAATGGGGAAATTTACGATTCAAATTCCTAACACATGATAAATTAAATTTACTGTATTTTCTTTAAAAATAAAGAATACATATTGTTCTGAAAATAAACTCGTGTGTACTCTGTGAACACGCCATGACTTGAAAAAAGCTCCCTTAATTATTCACAGGTTGGTCCGTACGTCTGCAGCTCCTTTTATTCTCCACTACAAGGGCATGTAAATTTGTGATTCTCAGGACAGAGCAAAGACCAGCCTGAGCACAAGTACAACCCCCATTTGTTATCAAACATATGATCCAGTGTATAGTGTACGCTATCTATTTATACTGCAGCTTTAATTATCCAGTATTTCCTGCCTTTGAAGTGCGATCAATCAGCTCCTACCTGATGCCAGGAGAGGCCTGCACATGTGCACCAGGGGCATGAATCCCCCTTTTCCACATCCATTCCCCCCCTTTTCTGCCCTGTTGTTCGTATTGTTCCTTTCAGCCTGATAATACAAAACAGTATGGATAGTAAGAGTAGCAGCATAACATCCTAACCCCCCTTCTTTAATACCGACCAGACCGACAGGACACTACAGCTGGTGTTATGCATTCTGTTTGTCCAACAGGATGGTTTAAAGACAATGTCAACTTTAAAGATACAGTAACACGAGTTTTTTCCCCTATTCTTGTTCGACTAAGTGATCAAGTTAATGTTTATCTGTCACAGAACTGTCTCAACAGGAAGTTCATTAGGTTACTTTCTTGTGCTGCCTGTCAGTGATTGATAACTTGTAATGTGAACCCCCCCTCTCCAAAAAAAAAAAGACAACAAAAAAACAAACAGAAATAAATCAGAGGAGACACAGGGACAGGCGGGTGTTTGTAGCACCTCATCACGTTGTAAGAACAACCAAATGAGGGTTTTTTTTTCTGTGCACTAGCACATTTCAGGACATGCAGAAATCTCAGAGAGAAAGCTCAGAGTCTCGTTTCCTGCACACAGCATGTTTTCATTTACCAAACGAGGAGCGGAGCCAATGAGAAAATCAATAGCACAGATAAGCAGCCCCTCTGCCCTCAATGTGTGACGGTGAACCCATATGGACACAGCAGGGTGCTTTAGCGAAACATGTCACTAAAGAAGAGAAAGATCCCGTCTCTTCCAAATGTTTCTGCCCCTCTCTGCAGACAAAAGGCTGTTGTTGGGCCTAAGTTAACAACCATACCTTCAGGTTGCTGTAATTGTAGAATGAGAATTGAGTGATGTCAATGACTAAAAAAAATTAGGAAAGAGACATAGGCAGAGAGGAGAGAAGAGTGCATGCCAGATAGCAGCTGTGAGTAAGTGAGTGCGTGTGCAGGTTTGTAGCTTGAGGTCAGAGGTCCCATGAAAAAGTTAAAAAAAAGGTGTATCAAAGAAACCGAGGATGGAGAATGTATACATGTACAGTCTGATCCATCATAGTCCATGCTTAGGGGTTTCTGTGCAATATGTTCTCTATTACATAGCCCAGGTGATTTCTGTCTGTCTCCCCTCAGAACATGATCTCCTCCAGGCCACGGCCCCCGTCTCGTTAAAGCGGCACGGACCCGGCGTGGATTGAGTTTAAAAGTAATAAAGAAGCGGACCTGCTGGCTAGGTGAAAAACCCGCTATCGGATTCCTAAGAGCAACTTTCTTTTCATGTGCAGACTGCATTCAACGAAGCGTTTAATTCAACAAATCCATGGTTGTGATCCACCAGAAATGGAGCCGGGGTTAGTTCAATTTGTACCAAACGATCTCCACATGATCAAAGCGCGGCGAGCTCTCCCCAACATACTGCTTAAATTAGACTAACACCAAAGTCTTTGGCTCTTGGACAGTATTTGGAATTTCTTACCAGCAGAGAAATTCTTTCGCACATATGGTTTCAATAGACCCAAGATGCCAGCTTCACATCTTTAATGGGCTGACAGGGAACTTTGGTGCTAACTCTCTGACTCCCAAAAGTTCTTGGGCTGTCACCCGCAAAGGTTTTTTAAAATTTTTTTTTACACTGTTCCTTCCCCTCCTATTACTAGGCGCTGAAGAGGAGCGATTGTGCAGCAGAGAGAAGGAGTTGTTCTCTCCCACTCCCTGCTGCAAACGTCATCCCTTGCTGTGAGACTGTCACTTCTCGGAGTGTGTGTTAACCACAGTAAGTCAGGCAGGCCTGCGGTCTGCAAGGAACATCTAACCAAAGTTACTGAGTTACTCCTCGTCCTTCTCCTCTTTCTTCTCCTCCTCTTCCACTCTCTTAGAGATAGAACTCCACACTGCCCTGCAGTGGGCCAAGATGTTGTCAGTCGTGCAGACAGTCTGCGTGTGTATTGATGTGTGTGTACTGATTATGTGAGTGCATATGTACTTCTTTGTGTGCAGATAACTGATGTGCATGTTAGCCAGACTGGGCAAGAAAACCCTTCCTTCTCCCTTCCCCTTGTCTACATCTGCAGGGCATGTGGAGCACAGAAAACACACAAACACACCAGCAGGAGAAAACAGGGGTGCGGTTCACGTGTGCCTGCTGGATATCGAGCACTCCCTCGGCATGTTGTAAAAGCCTCTCTAATATCAGTGTTATAACCAGACAGGCTGCGTGTAGCAGGATCCAGTTTTCTTGTCACCAAAGTTGGAGATATCACGCCCTGCACATGATTGTGACTTGTTTGGATGAGCGGATGTCACAGGCGTTACAGATATAAACGGAATATCACACACGCAAAGTTCCAGATACTTCAGATTTCACAGCTGAATTGACTTAGGACTCTCGGGAGAGTTCAAAATGTGACATTTTCACTCTGCGTCTGCACTTTTGTTACAACAGGCATAAAGAAAATCTGAAAAGTACAACCAGCAGGGGGTTGGTAGGTGGGTTGTGGGTTGGGGGCGTCTCTCCAGGAGCACACTCAGACTTCTCAGCTCTATTTCTGTTCTAGCGCAATTAGTCTGTTCCCAGAAGACAAGGCTGGGGATTCAATACATGAATAAGCGCTTGTTGGCATGTCACTCCGTAAGTTCTATAGTATAGTGGGATTTCCAAATGTGTATGTGTGTTTTGTTTTTATTTGAAGACTTGCATGATGTGTTGCATTAAATCATTTTTATTTAGCCGTATACTATATCTACACATTCTCATGAATTTTCCAGCTGAAGTGGCTCACCCCAACATAATTTGAATATGTGGTATAAAAAATTTCTTAAGATTTCCCTATATGCTAAACCAAAATTCCTACAGCACTCTGTGAATACATATTGTGTTGATCAGCTACGCTCCATGCCAGCACAAGTCCTCATCCGCAGGAATTTTCTGTTGTTACAATTCTACATATCATATTGTAAATAGAGAATGCATCGTAGCAAATTATATTTTTCTGCTCTACGTTTTTTTTCCAACCTGGCTTTGTTTTCATTTTGTTACTGATGTTTTCTGTAAATTAGCATATAAAGAAATTATAGACACTGTATTCTTTCTGAAAGGTATTATTTCTTGTTTCACAGCTCTTTCCTCTCCATTTTATTTAACCTGCATCTCTTGCTTTTGATGCTGATGACGTATTAAAAAAAAAAAAAGCTTTGCATGTGTGCGTGTGTGTTTGTTGCACAGTACAGTTCAGGCTCTTTAACCTCATGCTTAAAATATAAAAATACAACACCTAATCATAAACACATTTTTATATGCATCACTCTCAGTATGTAAATCCTTGTTGCCAACTTCAAATGATATGGACGCTGGCTAAAAGTATTTGTTCACCGCAGTAATTTATGCATAAAGTGGCTTTTGTCAGGCAGCAACAAAGCAACTTTGATAAATGCCCCTTAATTTATTGTCACGTATGTGAAATCAAAGTGAAACATTTACAGGCTGTGCACTGAGCCAGACCAGAGGAGGGGCCTCTTTGGCGAAAGCGAGTGTAGCATTGGCTCCCACCTCCTCTCAAGCCCTCAGGGTTAATCAGAGGCATAAAGGTTACGATGTACGTCTAGTGACTAACGACAATATGATGTGCACGGAAACAATGTGACACTTTGCAGCCATTAACCTGGGAGCAAGACATTGTCCATTTTTTTTGAGGAAGACAGGTCAGATTCAACACAGGATAAGTGTTATTTTTGCCTGTGCACAATGCGTTGTGAATTCTGACCCGCTGTCCTGTGGAAAAGATGTGCTTAATTTTATGTTCCATTTCCTGAGCGAGACAGGAGGACCGCGTTAGCTAAGACCAAAGGAGAATTCCCTGAGCTTTGAACCATGTGTTCAAATCTTGAGCGTTTAATGGCAAAGTTTACTTTAGACAAGTTGTTAGACAAGTTACTTTTAGACAGGTTGCGTCTGTGTTGTCACAGACACAATCTAATTTCACTCCCCCCCAACATGTGTTGTGCCTGGATGACTTGCTCATAAGGGACTTCTTGAGAAATGCACACCCTCTTGAAAAGAGAGAAAAGCTGGGCTAACATGACGATTCACAGGCTGACCCCTGACGCGACCTCTTGCCTGTTTGCTGACATTTTCGCAATGGACGCACTTGAACGAAAAATTGGGGGAGGAGAAGGAAGAAGCTAGTAGTAAGAAAAGAGGAGGGGGAAAGGGAGAATGCCTTTTTTCTGATGGATGAGGTCTTCTCCTGTTACATTTGGAGAGAACACAGCTGTGAGGAGCTGTTAAGTACACGCAAACAAGCCGTCTGCTTCAGACAAGCCTGCCGGGCACCCGGCCCCACATCCCACTTGTACAGCTCTGACACATGATCACAGCCAGACAATACATGTGGGAGCAGAGCGCGCTCCACTAAAAAGTGAGAAATATTTTCAACTAGAACAAAAAACAATCCCCTCTCAATACCGCTGGGACCCCTCTTGGTATTAATTCATCTTGTTTCTCTTTGTCTAGTGCTGGTTTGTGTGCTGTTGGGGAGAGAGAAGAGTGAAAGGAGAGAGTGGGGTTTGGTGGTTTAGTGACTAGGAAATAGGTTAGGAATGGGGAGAAATGTAAAGAACATCTGCTACCGTGACGGTGTCACACTTTGTCTAATGTGTTTTGAATAGGCACGGCTGTCCCAACTTGTGTGAAGGGAAATCTTTTTGATCCATATGCTGATTAAGGGAATTAATGTGGGATTTTTTAAAGCACCATCACTGGATGGAAGCATACTCTTCTGTTGTGGTTGCAATAAAGAGAAACATAATCATATCAAGTGACAGTTGTAAAATGTATTAAAAAGGGAAACATTTTGTAATACATTTTAAACTTACACTGTTATGTGGGTGAATTAATGATAATTAAATAATTCATATTATATCAACCTTGATATAATATCGATATACCAATCGTATCAACTTTGAAAAAAAGCAGGGACCTAATAAAGAAAAAGTCTATAACTTGTCTCAAATCAGTTCATTTGAATATTTTTTCAAAATACTTGTTTCTGAACAGATCCTTATACCCTCCTAAACTCTTTGGCCTCAATAAGCAGCGATTCTATTGGACACATGTGACTGTCATCTCGACAGTGACTACAGAGGGGGCCACATTAGTCAGTATGTTCCCATACAACGAACTGGAAGTGATGTGATCTTGATACTTGTGGCAAACCACAAATAAGCTGACAAAGTTTTTAAACTTTAGCACACTTCCAATCGACAAGTAGTGTAAAGTGGTTTGGGTCAGTTGCCTATTGTAGTGTGAGGAACATGTGGCATTGCGCTAGGCTGAGTCATGCTTGTGATTCAAAGGATAATGGAGACAGTTTGCTGACAGATGGATGTTGTGGTGAAATCTGGATCCCAAAGACAAACCCTGTCCTTTGTCAGATTTTTAGTAATAATCCATAAGTGTTTGTGAGTGAAATTTAAAACTGGTTGGTAATGGAGTAATGGCTTCTTTGTGCGAGTGTATGTGTGTGTATTATGGGTAGTGCTGATGCAGCATACATCACTGCACCGCCACAGCTGGTTGTGTTTTGGGTATGTGCGCCTTTCTCCCTCACTAAAGCTGAACCCTGAACTTAAAATGACTTCTGCTGTGAAAAGCGTTAGCACTATTATTGGCCGTATAGTGCTCATTACATAAGAAGGACAAAAGAGGTGTCTGGTAGGGCAGTGTGCACATGAGCATGCGTGCATGTGGATGTGTCAGAAATGGAGGAGCAAAGAGAGCAGGAAGGATGTAATGTCTGCATCTTCTTTCTGAATCACAGATGCTACAACTGTCTCAGGTCTGAATACATAAAATGAAATTTCAACAGAGCACCGAATGTGTGTGTGTGTGTCTGGGTAAGTCTAAGCTGTAACCCCCAGCAGCACCTACACCAGGATCTCTGCATTTCGATTGTTGTCCAAAATGAATCTACACATAATGGAACTATCATCACCATTTGTAAGACAAGGATAGGATAGGAGACCTCTCTATAAGAAGAGGACACACACACAGTGAGGACAAGCCGCTGTCAGCAGCTCCAGGTCCAGGTCGCAGGATACACTATTGTTAAGTGTCTCCATTTATCACATGGCTTAGGTTAAAGAGCAACCCCACTTCCTGTATCCCACCACTTCACACTCAGCTGAGCTGTTCTGCAGGACCATCACAAACAAAGGCAACCTTTGCACAGCAAAGACTGGGGCTCCAAAAAGAAAATAAACACACAGATGAATAACTTCGGGGGGGCAACTACAGGAGGAAATATATTTATATCAATAGCGCCCACTGTTATTTTTCCACAATGCTGAGTGCTAACAGTAGCTACGTGCTGTTTTGGCTGCTGCCTGAGAGGTTAGGGTGATGAAGGAAATCCAGGTGAAGCATCTCTCCTGCTCTGATGGCGTCACGCAGCTGGCTGCCTGCTGACATGACATGAAGTACAGCCCACTTGGCAGCATTCTGTGTGGCAAAACAGACCTGTGACAAATTATGAGGTCATTCATGGAAACACAAAAATGCTTGTGATAAGGTTGTGATGTATAAATGGTTCGAGCGGCCCTCGTTATAACAAATATTATTATGCACTCATTTACCCATGTAACTTACTGAGGTTGACATTTAACAATTATATATAACAATGCAATTTCTGTTAAAATGGAAAGGCGCTTAATATACATTTTCCAAAGAAAAAGCTGTGTGTAATATGGTTTTAGTTTATCTGATTCATCATACAAAATGAGTTTACTAAATATCTACTGCTCTTTGTTTATGTGTCTCTCATTTTGAAGGCTCACCATTTGACCCAGACTTAAGTGAAATAAATGGTAAAATGCACACAGAATTGCTTTGGAGATGGATAGACAGTCCATATTACTTAGGCTCTGTATGTGTGTACATGCAAAATTGAATTAACTTTGTTGACTTCCAGTGATTCTACATCTGTTTTCAGGCTCAGGGAAAGTTTTGTTCCACTCCACATCTCATTAGTCATCATGTCTTTTACTCTCTGTGAGCTCTGCCGAGCAGATTACTCTGAGTGAGGTTTTACTCTGTCTGTCACTCTTTCTCAGCATCTCTGTAGCTCTCATTCTGTTTGTCTATCCATGCATGCAGATGTGTGTTTAGATGAGGCTTGTGCTGCTATGACATACTTCTATTTGGAATCATTATGGTTTCATTTCATTTGACTAAACTTTTTTTTTTCACTCTCGGGTCACTTGAAAGAAAACAACAGTGCCCCCTTCTTGTTCTCCAGATATTAATTTGGTTTAATTTAATTTAGGAAACATCTCCAGCAAGTTTTCTTGGCACAACCTTTGATGTGACAATATGAAATAATAAACCCTATTAAATATAAATCACAGGGGCAATGTCAGCATCGCTATGATTCCTATTTGATTTTCGAGAGAGAACACATGTGATCACTCTCTTTTCCATTTTTCCCCCACCCTTTATCCCACTATTTCACCTTTAATTGAATACATTTCTGTTGTTGTTGCCAACCAACCCCCCCACCCCACATCTACTTCCTCAAGCACGTAATGCATGCAGTAAATAATTCAAATGAAATTAATTTTACAGCACCTTGTTTCCACTAAGCATGCCAACATCTGTTGTCGAGTCACAAGTTTACATTGTTGGTCATTACTTTCCACAATGAGCAAAATGTTTTATTAAAGCCCCGTGGGAGTCCCTCTTGGATCAGGCAGAGACGACGGTGCTACTGACTGAACCCTCCCTGAACTCTGACAATCAAAGATTGGCTGCAGCTCTATTGGGGCTTGACTACTGTCTCGCTTCCCAAAACAGGCTGGGACTTAATGTGATTGAGGTATTGGACGGCCTCGGTCCTTCAGGAAATCGCTGACCATAATGAAACAGAGCTTTGCTGACTTTTGAAGTGACGTAGTGCTTTTGTTCCACACAACAGAGTAAATCTCACCCTGCTGCTGTTTCACAAAGGCCCATTACACAGTGGATATATAAATAGGCCTTTTATTCTGTTGCCTCTAATTACCATAGTGCAAATACTAACGGCACAATATGAAATGATAATCCTCACGTTAAATCATCAGCCGTTTTATCTACTGTCAACATGCGACATGCAGTACACATTATATTGCTTTTTAATAATGCTTTCCACACTGCTGTTTTGCCTCAGTATTAAAGGAGTGTTTGGTGAAGTTAATGATATTTATTGTGGCAGAGGAAAGGACCTACCTGTACATATACAGCATAATATGTTAGAAAGATGTGTGTGCACATCCCAGTATGCAAGAGGAGGCACAGAATTAAATAGCACATCTCCTTCACTTGCGGCGGGGACAGCTCAGGAAGTAGGCTGTTTATTTGCATTGGTCCACATTTAAACAGCTCTGCACTCACAGCCCTTCAAAGAAAGGCGCATTGTGTATTCATCAATTTTGGTACTCATGGGGAGAGAAAAAATAAGCAGACTGCTATACATAAATCATTAAGACACAATCAAAAGCAAACACAAAATATATAGCGAGATGTACACAGACTCTGGGCTCTGTTGTGAATGTGGTTTCTAAACCTCAAACCAACGCTGCAATGGTGGTTATATTAGTAACTGTTGGAAAAGGGGCTTTAAACACCAAAGTCTCAACAGACTGAGGCTTTAACAGAGCAGAAGAACAGGGGGAGAGACAGGCTGTGGGTGTTTCTGGAAGCACCTTTCCTCTGTAGACTTGGCTGTAAAATGTGAGGGGACCCAGGACACACCCCTGAGGAGCTCTGAAGTGGTTGTAGCCACCAAGGGGCCCTGATAGCCCTGCTGCTTCTGCGCTCCATCGGCCCCCGAGCAGGTGACAGCGACTCGTCCATACTCTGGGCCTCTGCCAGTAACAGATGTGCTTAGTCAAATGACTAATTGAAAACCTAAAACAAAATCAGCAGCTTGGCTATTTGGCCTGCATAATAACAGACCTGTGCTGATAAAGGGAGTGGGAGAAAACACACACACCCCTCTCATCAGCGGCGCCATTAACAATCATGAGCAAAGATGAAAACAACGCTTGGTTTATTCGGCAAATGAAAGCACATAACTAGATGCTGTCCCTGGAGTCCATTTCCAATTTTAATAATACATCAAGGAGCATAGCTGCAGCAAATGCTACTACGTTGAGAGCCAAAGCATACCAAACTACTTACAGCTCCTGCATCGGGAGACAACTCCCAGAGCTAAGAATTTAGCAAATGCATAAAGGTACACAACATGATAGCTATTAGCTAAATTAAAAGAGCCATTACCAGAGTAGTGTGTGGAATCAGTTGCCAGTTAAAGACTACAAACCAAAATTTTCCATTTCAGAAAGAAAATGTCTGCGTGTTTGTTTTTCCCCACCTCATCTCTTTCCATCTTCATAGTGAAAAGCATGCAGCCTGAGCTCGCCTCAAATTATGTACATGAATAATAAAATACCTTCTAATTAGAAACTGTTGTTAAATATGCAAAAATATAATGATAATGAGATTGTGCAATACCTTGGAGTAAAGCATATTATAAATTACTTAGAAGTGCAAGTCGGCCTGACCCAAACATCGCATTTTGAAGGCTACTTGCAATATTATGTCTGGGACATATGGAGTGGGGGTTCAGTAAACTGTGTTTAGGTCTGTCTCAAATTGTGTGTGTACATACATGCACACATATGTCTATGAAAGTGCATGTCTGGTGGGGTGTGTGTGTGTGTGTGTGTGTGTGTGTGTGAGTGTACGTTAACATATGAGTCTGGGTTTTAGTGGGGGGTTAAATATATGTATGTATGCAAACGCATATACCGTCTGCCTCATTGATTCTTCAGGGGAGATGTTGGGTTGCCGCAGAGCATAAGGACAGTGTGTGTTTTTGTTTATTGTTTTTTTTTGTTTGTTTTTTTACGTGTTTCAGATGGTAAGAAAATGATATTACAAAGGTTAAAATGTCTGGTCTACGACATAAATAAAAATACAAGACTGTGTCTAATGTTAGGAAGCTGCCATAATTACAGGGTTTAAACACAAAAAAAATGTTGGACATAATATTCTGCAGATGAAACTTACAAGCTTTGGATCATGATTATAATATTTCTTGCTAAAATTAAAACGACAACTACTACAAATGCTACTAATAATAAAACAATTGCAGGCCCTGTCATACATGCTGTATTGTCAGAGTGGCAATCTTTTACATGTATTTCATATTATTTCATTTTTATTAGCTGTGGCAGCTAAGCAAATAAATCATCACACCACTCAACAAATTTCAGTCTTTTTCCCTCTGCTTCCTTCATGTTTACTTCACATCATCAATCATTGCAGTTTTTCTCTTGTCCTCTGATTGACTTGTCTTCACAGCTATAAGTGACATAGCCTTTATGTTCACAAATGCAGTAAATAAAAATAGAATTCCTTAACACGCACATTTACATGAGGTTTTGAAGAGGCAGCCAGCAAATCAAGAAATGAGGGTTGTCAGTTTGCAACAGACAAGTATGGATCCATAAAAAAAGCAATGATGGGAGGAAAAAGTGTACATTTTAAGTTGGGTTATTGTTATTCTGCTGCTGACAGTCATGTCCAATTTGGTTTTCCTGTGAAGTAAATAATAGCTTGTCTTTGTAGAGAATATTTATACAGGTTCAGTGACTATAGTAAAGAGAAAATAAATATTACTTAAAGTAGCTGAAGACATCATGGGTTTATTCAGACGCTGACATGCAGATATGTGGACACACTCATATACACACCACTCTTCGTAGCCATAACTTTATTGTATTAAGATGCATTATTGAATCATATTTATGGAGATGGGAGTTGCAAGTCAATTGGAGGCAATAATATTCCTTAGCTTTATAAATTCACTTGACACATGCAGAATAGAGCCTGTATTTAATATTCAGCAAAATAAGACTTCGCTCTGATTGAAAGGTTTGCGCCGCACATTGTCAAACATGATTGCTCCTTTCTGGGCGAGCCAGCACTGGGAACAATGTGCATATTTCACTTCTAGTCAATAGGCCTTCGCCATGTTTATTAAAATTTTAACAGGACTCTGGGCTTCACAGGTTCATCAGCTATTCAAAGCTACTGAACAAATCAGCTGTCATCTCCCCTTGTATGTGTCTGCCCCCCCGTGTCCCTGACCTTCCTGGCATCCAGCGCACGCTGCCGTTTTAGATGACTTTCCACCAAGTCTTTATGGCCAAATAAATAGAAGCATGTGACGCTATCCATCATACATTATAATCCTGATTGTTTTTATGTTTGAGCCATAAACAAATACTTGATTATGAGGAAAGGGAATAAATCAGGTGACATTATATGAGGAGGCAATCCAGCCAGCGAAACAGTCATTTAGATTAACGAAGCAAGTGCCACCAATAACAGTTACGACCAGAAGAGCTATGATTCGAGTGATGTAAAGGTATAGGTAAGTTCCTCGATAAAAGCAAAGTACATCAAAGAGCAGTATTGAAACTTGTCCCTTGAATGCAGACAAGACAGCCGTTCACTTTACTGTCCTAACATCTACTGTATGCATAAAGTGTTTATGCTGCGTCTAACCTTCTTGTTTTCATCGGGGAATCATCGTGGCTTTCTTTAGTTATCCATTATTGTCCTCTCACAGTTGTTCAAGTGTCTTGGTTTGGCTTATCAAACGAGGTAAACACACCATTGATGTGAAAACTTGACACAACAATGTGGTGACGTCAAACAGGCTCATCCAGAGTCAACTGTGAGACTAGAGGCCCCTTTGATGTCAGAAATGCAAGGCGGCGTGGAAAACAACAGCCCTTTTGGTGAGGTAGGATGAAATGCTTGCATGTGTATGTACTGTATATGTACAGAGGTATGTTGTGTATGTGTGCGTCTGTCTATGTGTGTGTGTGTGTGTGTGTGTGAAGGAGAGCAAGACAAAGAAAAAGGAAGAGGGGAATCTGTGTTCCTCTGTGACTGAGGGAGAGTGAGGGAAATTGGATGTGTGTGTGTGCATGTGTGAAACTCATTTTACCCAGCTCTCAACTAACATCCTTCATCCAGCACACAAAGTGAGTGAGAAAGTAGCAGTTCTTTGGCAAATAAAATCCGGTTCATGCAAAGCCAGTATTAATTTGACTTTTCCGTTGGAATGAAATGTTTTTGTTTTGGGAGGAAATTGCCCTGAGCAGTAATGAATTTCCCCCCTCAGTGCTGTGTGGCACCATAATTTAGCAGAGCGATAGATCACATAGGCTGACGATTTGAGTGTGCATATATTCTAATAGAAAGCTGATAAATATTAAATGTGCAACATTTAAAAGAGGCTCATTTTCCCAGCTTTTAGTGCAGCGAGAGCAAAATTTTTCATAACGGCTGCTGGCAACATGAGACAGGCAAAAAAAAAAAAAAAAAAGACACAAAAAGCATTATTGAGGCCAATATTTATTCACGTTTATTTATCCAAATGAGTCTGTAAGCAAAAGAGATATCAGAGAGGCAGTGAGTAGTTAGTTTTGCAAAGCTCAGAGCTCTCTGGCATATGACAATACCCGCTGCTGCGTTTCAAAGCATCGATCACCCGTCATCACAAACCCGTGGTGATTTTGCCTTCTTCCTTTTGTGTTGATATGTTTACACGGCCACTCTCTTGTTGTCGTTGTGATCAGTTCTTGCTTTGGTATGAAGTTACAGTCAAAATATGCCAGTGTTTGCCTGCTAAAACAGCTTTCAGTTGTCTATGAGGGAATAAAATTGTCCCTTCAAAACATGTCAGACTCTTTTTTTGTTGTTTGGAAATTAGTTTTAGACCCCAGGATGTATTTGGAATGCTTTGGTGTGTTGGCATATTCTTTTTCATGTCATCTTCGTGGTTAAACACATTTACAAATCAACACAGTTACTTTCTGGATGAACAGCTGGAGTGTCAAAAACAAAGTAATCAAAGCAGCAGCAGTAGCTTTTGTGTTTCTGTTATTTGTAGTAATTTCACACATGATTTTGGAATATTGCTCTACATAGTTGTGTTGAAACACTGATTTAAAGGGGAACACTGCTCAATTTACAACTTAGCGCCATATTTTAACAACACATTTAGTATCATAATCCACTGTTGCCCATAGTAACTAATTTGGATTACGATAAAAAGGGAAGCTCTGAGGGTGATGAACGATTCAGAGAGGAACTGTGTTGTGTACCACGTGGCTGACGTGTGACGTTTGTATTGCATCAACTACAAAAACAGACAAGTTTGATGTGTGCAAAATCATTTTTTCTGTTTTTCAGCTTTATGTAAATTAATCAAGATACTCACAATTGATCGTCGTGTATTAGCAGTGTATGAGTTCAGACTCTACCAACATATTGCTGAATCTGACATCACAAATAGAGAATCACATATAATGAGCAGGCTGTTACAGAATGGTGGGCTTGCATTGTATTTAATTTAGCTAATCATCACCATCATCACTAGTTGTCAATGTATTATTAATTCTATTTACTTATTAATCCTAATTATATGAGAGTTATCATATTAAAAAATTAACAAAAAAACAAATTTCTTAAATGTCCCTATGCTGGCCTGTATGCTTTGTATGTAGCTGTCTGTGCAAATACTATTACCACCCAGTGGCTCAAGCAAAGCAAAACATCTGCAGCACACTCTAATTGTGGTATCAGCGCTAATGAGTGACTAACTGAATGTGAAATGTATAATCATTAAAGTCAAAGACAATCTGCAAAACACATAACATACAGTACTTCTCTACACTGTTCTGTCGCCTTAAGTCTTGATGATGATGAGCACGTTCCAGTAAAGAATTTGTCAAATATTACCATCTCTTTTTCTCTCTGTTCTCCATCTCCACGTCTTCAATCTCCATTTAGAGCAGCAATGGCCCTCAGCCACACAAACCACTCCGCCTGTGTCGCTCTAAATGGTGCCTAATTCCAGATTACACAAACCTATGGGTGAGATGATATTTCCTTTGTCTGGTCCAAGAATAGAGGCCTGTGAGCTTCTGCAAGCATCATTTAGCCCGGCTAAATTACCATGACAAGGAGATGAGCAAACGGACAGTGCCTTGGCTTATCTGAGAGAGAGTTGCACTTTAAAAGGGCTTTAATGGAACCAATTATTAGAAGGATCTCTTCGCCGTCTGCTCCTGGTGCCACTTGATTGTTCTCGTTATAAATGTCCCTCCTTCCCTTGACAGAGTTGGTCACCATCCCCGTCGCTAGCCCGTCTTCATCTTCTTCTCTTGTATAGTGATGAGAAGGTCAATAGACTACTCTTCACAGCTCTTGAACCTTTTCCATATTTCTTAATTAGGCCAGGCTGCATGTAAAAATGAAGCTGATAGGCTGGTACTTCCCCCTGCTCTCTTTCACACACACACACACACACACACACACACACACACAC
>JBAJHX010000001.1:16751066-16769969 GCA_037176925.1 Amniataba percoides
AAATGAAGCTGATAGGCTGGTACTTCCCCCTGCTCTCTTTCACACACACACACACACACACACACACACACACACACACACACACACACACACACACACACACACCGAACACATTCACACCTCATACTGTGTTCTCTTGCTAGGTCTGACTGGATACCTGATGTTTCTCATAGGTAAAGGCAGACTGAAGAATACATAGGTGATGTCTAGTGCTTCATTTCTTATACTTTACACTTGACCAAATCTGTCAATTTGTGCTGTCTCCAGTTGGCATGGCACAAACTTAACATCTGACATACCAGAGAGGTGCTGGACACACATCCTCAATTTCGGGAGGGGCACCACCCCTACCATTGGTGTCAGCGATGGAAGGAAGGATGGAGAGAAACAGGCAGTGGTGGAGAACAGAGGAAAAAGGCCATTAGAGCCGTTGACATTTTGTTCATGCTTGAAATCCTCAAGTTGTTCTACTGAGAACCAGTCGATTCAAGTACTAATTAGCAATCAGAAGAGTGTCATGGCTCCACCAGTAATTGTGCATGAGCATATGTGTGAAGTTATCTCACGGTTGGCCTAATGTGGGTGCTGAATTAATGCAACTACTCCTACAGTATGACCCATAAACTGTACAAGCTGGAAATTGTCTGACAAAACAAAGTTTGAAGCTCTCTTTGTGTCCATTTAGACTTGGCTGTTTACACCAAACCACTCCTCCATTTGCATAATTCCACATGCTTGCTCCACCTTCCAAGCTATTGTGTTTTAAGAAGCACTTTGAAAAGAAAATTGTTTTCTCTCAGGTCACAATCTCCAGTCATTTGTCCAAGATGCATTAAGTGGCTAGAGTGAGACAATGCGCTGGAGTTTTGACAGTAAGCTTTAATTGATGCTGTCTCCAAGAAGGGGCGGAGGTGCTGTGCGAATGACGGTACGGCTGAAGATGAAAACACACGGCCTAGTATTACTGCTACCACACAGTCACCTCTCTGACCTCAGGATGAGGCCTCAGTTCCACTCAGCTGGGGAGGTGTTTCATGAGCAAACTTGACTGGTTAATGCATCGTCTTTGAATATCTATCCTTCTCTGTATTCTCTGTCACTGAGTAGCTATGGATGATTATTCTAACACTTGAGATTAACTGCCATAATGTATTGTTTGTATACTCTCTTCCACCAAATCTGCCTGTAAAAGTGTCACATGTCTCAAAACTCTACAACCTTCTGGTCCTTTGAGGTTACTATGGGTTTTCCTCTACTGTATGCTTGAAGACTGGTGCAAATAACTGAGCCTTGTTTCTGAATGACTGACACCAAAAAACAGATGTTTCCCATTCATCTATCTTTGACTCCTTTGAACAGTAAAATGACCAAAGAGAGATTAATTCAAGAATCATTAAACAATGCTTAAAAATATTTTGGAAAGACATCACACGTAAACTTGGTAATAAAATAAAATATAGACCTAAAATATAAAAAATACAACTAAATAAAATATATAACCAACAATGATATATGATAGAATAGGTAAACAATATTGTATTTACATGTGCAAGGTACCAAATTTTGTGGAGTCAAGCAGTCTTATGCCTCGGTGCAGGCTCAGATGCTGCAATTCTGATGGCTGGTGACTGTGGTCTTTAGTGCGTAGGTCTTCTTTATACTACACTGGGTGTAGAGGTCCTCCATGAATGGTAGCTCCATCCTGTAAAAGCTGCAGAGTATCCTGGAGTCCATGTTGTACCTCCACAGTCTGCGGAGGAATTCATTTATTTATTTTACTTATTTGTTTTTAGTTGCCCTGACTGTTTCCCCAGCCCCACACTCTTTATCAAGAGAGCTCCGGTGTAATGGGGTTAAAGGGTCCAGGGTGAGGATGCTGTGTTGGCGTATGACAGGAAACTTGGTGCAAACCCCTTGTCTTATCAACTTTTATTCTGCTCGGTATCTCAGGGTTAGAACATGGCAAAATTACTCAAGAGCTGGCAAGCAGACAGCCAGGGAGGCAGCCAGACACACTCTCAGTAAGTGCAAGTCAAAGTGACAGCACAAAAGGTTGCTTTACAAAGCGTTTGCTGTTTCAGGCATGTGTGTCTTTTGCTTAATTTATGGACCTGCTGTTTTAGGGCATTTTAGATTAGTCTGTACTGGGGATATCTCATTCCATGTCTCACTGTGTGGGGCTCATTAAAGCTGTGAACGAGCCGCCTCTGTCGCCCTCTCATTGGCCTAAGGTGCAATAACCGCCAATCAGGCGATTTGGAGCTATTTCAGAATTCAGGTACATTAAACTGGCTTTGCATCAAGTTAATACGCAGGGTCTGTTTGGCGACGCTGGCCTGATAGCGTGATTCATCTCTGATGGCTTTTAGAAAACACCATAAAAATATATTCTGGTAATGACTCTGATGTCGCCAAGAGAGTGGGCTGATGGTGTGGTTAAATGCATGAATGCATGCTTGTATTATTTTCAGTATGTGTTGGGATCTATGGTGGCAATTATGCTTTCATTTCCACTCAACTGCACTGTGTGTGGTACTAAGCGTCAACCAAGTCATTAAGTTGGAGTTTGGACTAAGGAGTAGCTGAGTCCAATGTGTTTGTTTGTGAGTGGGTGTTTTTTCTGAGGTTTATGGTCTGTATTTGAATAAGACAGTTGGGTGGGAGTATTACTTGTGTGTGTGGGTAACTCTATTTTTGTGAGGACCAATTTAGACACTGAAAGTGAGGACAGATTGGCATTCAGTGTTTAGAATTACATGTAGTTGTAATGTTGAATATTATTACTAAGAGCTAAGGAAGTAATGAGTTACACATATAAAAGTCCACTTTAGTACTTTAACACAAATGTATCTATACACCTCTATGTTATGTGAATTTATGTTGTTTGCAAGAGTCTACACACTGCAAGCATTTGTGCTCACAAACTGTTCAGCGCAAGCTAATGTTTTTGAACCCAAGTATGTGACTTTTATCTGTGCATTTTGTTCTGCGGTGTGTTTGTGCATGAATATATATATTTTTATAATATTTTGCGTACGTGCATATCAGTGTGTTACCGTGTTTGCGTGCATATGTATTCATGTCTCTGTGCATGCATGTGTGTATGTGCGTTGTATTGTGTTGGTTCAGCTCCTTGGAGGACGTGACCTGTGTGGGTAAGGACAGTGTTTAGGGAGGTGAATTGGGAGGGGGCCAGCCTTCTCATTAGCAGGGCAGATGTGAGGTCGCTCTGACCAGATTGCTAGCCACTTCCTTAAAAAAACAGCTCACCAATGGCCTGGCGTGAGACTTACGAAGGGGGAGCAGGGGCATGGAAATGTTCTGTGTTCCTGACATATTGTGAGTAGCCACCAGACAGGGGGAAGCCAGCAGTCTTAACCCACCTCAGAGGCCACTGAACACTGTCTCCCCCTCTCTCCTTCTTCACAACAACATCCTTGTACAAGACCGATGGTCAAAAATAACACAAGCGGAAAACTGCAATGAGCTGCTACTTTATCCCTCCTGGACCCCTCCTGGGACGATTAGC
The DNA here is from genome assembly GCA_037176925.1 of Amniataba percoides. Taxonomy (NCBI): domain Eukaryota; kingdom Metazoa; phylum Chordata; class Actinopteri; order Centrarchiformes; family Terapontidae; genus Amniataba; species Amniataba percoides. Next base: position 16,754,596 of record JBAJHX010000001.1, read on the forward strand.
AATCCAAACTGAAAGAGAAAAAGACAGAGGGAGAGGGAGGGAGTGAAGGTGGGCGAAAGGGAGAAGAAAGAACAGGCATGGAACCAATTTCACCACAATTTTCAGCCCTTTAGAGATGCCTATTCTTGAAACGATGAGGAGGCCATTAGAACAACAGATTAGGTAATTACAAACCGAAGGCCAAATCATAATCTCTAGTTGCTTTTCTTCACCATGGGCGAAGCAAAGATGGCTGCCAGTTTCAGGAGCATGTGAGGTGAGATCTTGATGAGGGACTGCAAACAGCTTTCGATGAAATATGAAATACATGCAGCGCACTTTTTAAAGTAATTAATTGATCATGTTTTGCACCATCTGTTCTTTAATATTACATCCATAAAAGAGGGCATATTTAGCCTGTATGTTAGAAGTTAATGTGCTAGACTGAAGGCAACGTAGTGACCAATAATTAAATCGACATCAATGAGTCATTCTGAAGTGGCTGTGAGCACAAAGAGAAATGCCTTTTTGTCTGTGCATTATAACCACTCACTCAAGCAGGGGAGAGTGGGGTTGCTTCCTAGCAGTGCTAATGGCCACGGGTGTGTGTGTGTGTGTGTCTGTGTCTGTGTGTCTGTGTGTGTGTGTGAGACACCAGCTAGAATCAGGTAGACGGGTCACACTGTCAAGCAGGGAGCAAGTGCACAGAAAAGAGGGGTCAAGGGCGAATAAATCGCTCGGCCACTCTTTTTGAGATGACAAACACGTGCTCCTGCCAGAAGGGAACCATTAAAAATAATTTACACAAGCTTTATGTTGGCTGAGCTCTTTTTGATGCAGTGTTTCCCCTGGCAATTATGGCTATGGCGCAGCTCCAGCCATATGGCCAGCCGGGCAGTGGGCCGTGAGGCTCAGGAATACCTGGGTGGTTAATTAAGAGCTGTTGCCAGGGCCATAGGAGGCCAGTCTCAGATCTTCCACACCCCAGCCACCACCACCACCGCCACTGCTAACACTCATGCTTCCTCCTAGACCAGACCCTCCACTGTGACCTACTGTTGTCTCTACTCGCTCACAAGCAGCAGCCACAAGGGACAGGGAGAGGCCACCGGTAATTATTTGAGATAACATCCCCCGAGTTGAGGTGGGATATGTGAGAGGGGAGAAAAACTATGTGCTGTGTTGTGTCCGTGCTTTTTTGTGTCTGGATGTGTGTGCACGTGCACCCCTGCATGAGCGCGCGTTTACTCCAGAGCATAAAGGTCAGCGTTTCCACTTTCCTTCTCGAGTGAGTGTAATGCTTCTTTAGGATGGAGGACAACGTAGCCACATTTTTCATAAATACCTCATTCGGTATTCAGACATTTACTGTACTCTGCTCTTGGTCACCAGATCAATTTGAATAAACTATTCCCACTTGTCAGGGAGCACTCGCCTCACTTTGATTGACATGTACATTTTTCAGCAATTGCAAAAAAGAAAATGTGAATATAAAGTAATGGGCCAAAAAATGAATGTACTGCCATATAAAATGGTACTGTAATAAATAATTATACCAGATCAGTACACAATCCCGCAACATTTGATACCATAAAGAGTGCATTGCTGGTCAGGATAAATACCTTTGTCTAGGCAACATCACGAGAACAGCTTACAGTCATTTTACTGTATATATCACACAATATCGCTAAATTGTCTGTTAAAATATCTGCAAAATGCAGACAAAAACGATAAGCCACTGATTTTGTTTTTACAGCAACCTTTGTAAACCTTGACAATTAGAGGGCTGAGATGGTTTTTCATTCATATCTCTGGTCTTCCTCTATCTATTGACATTGCTGTGTTATCATGGTTGGTGTTGTCATAACATATAGCTTTGACCTTGGCTGAGGTCTTCACAAGCCCCCTGTCTAAACATATTGATATTCATAAAAGCACTATCACTCTATCAATCTGCTAGACAGAGATCTAATACAGTATAATGAAGCAATAATGAGGAATTTTCTCTTGTTAAAATGTCATTTATGTAATGAATAAAAGATGATGGGTTCAGCTGTCTCTGCTTTGTTCTCAATCAGTCTTTTTTTTTTTTTTTCGCTCTGGCCTGTATACTAACAATGGCGTCATTGGCAGACATTGTCCCGATAATCAGCCAAAATTGCTTCATGTTTCCACTGTATAAACAATCATTAGGATGTTGTTTTGTTCATTCGCCTCGCCTCAGCTTTTCATTTGCGAACAGTGTCTGCAACCAAAACACTGACAGCTTCTAATCTAAATCTGTGATAGTTCAGAATGTCCTGATTGTGACAGCATAGCAAGGCAAATACATTTGTGACTGTGTCTGTGTGTCAGGAACCCCCTGCTGACTCTCCACCTCATCTCCATATTCCTTTATGGGAAATGTAAATGGATACATGATTATCTTTACACGGACCCAAGAAGGAAATGGGATCCTACCCTTCACTGTGACTAAAGAAGAGAGGGAAATGTTATGGTAGACATTATAAATGATTTATGCGTGTAGAGTATGGCATCTTTTCCTTGATAACCTCTCCTGTGTGTTTTTACGTGTTCGCTTTTCAACTGAGATTCGGCGAGGTCCCAATGGTGCAATGTTCTCTCCCTGTACCTCTCTAAACAATAAACAGCATTATCTGTCCGCCTGTCTGCTTTCAGTTTTCAGCCGTTTACACTGACCTGGTATCTTATGGTAATAAATCCCAGTGAGTGAATGAAGGGTGATATACTTGATGCTGAATAATTGGTCATTTTGGTTGCAGGCTCCCCTGCTTCACATTATAGTGATAATGAAGGCCTGCTGAATATGGTGATCAGTGTGTGTGTGTTGGGCAAGTGTCTCCGTGTGCATCTGTCATCTGTGTGCACGCATGGGTTTCTGTGTGTATGTGTGTGTGTTGCAGAGGTGTCTCCTGAGTCAGGGATTATTGCTGATAGATTATTTCTTCAGCCCCCTCGTTATCACTGGATCAAACAGACATGTGACCCGCACTTCATCACTCTATTCATCCTCCTCTTAAACCGAGCTCTGGAGACCCACAGAGGAGGCTGCTGGAACCATATATATAAGGCTGGGTTGAGACCAAGGGCCCGTAATACTGCTGCACTGGGACCCTTTTGCATAATTATAAACCCCTGCCAGGACATTGTGCAGTATATCTTTACCAGCATTGTGAATTTGGTTTAACGGCTGAGAAAACCCTACTTGAAAATGGGGCGTGGTTGATTTCACTTTTCATTCATCTGTGTGATTCTGTTGGCAGTGAGGTGGAAACACTCGAGATTTTAAAAGAGACACACTAGCTCTTTAAAATATTATTCTCGTCTTCTCCACACTGGCCTCTACTGTCCAGACTCATGTTTCAGCCCCTGTTATTATGTGATATTGTCGTCACCTGTCCTCATTACTAGCTGAAGGACAGGCCCTTTGATGCTCATTAGCGAGCGCCCCTGTGTCAGCAGCAGAGACCAGTCTTAGAAAGGTGGTGTGAGCCGCAGCTATGAGGGACTGTGATGTCAGCCAACCTGTGTATACCATGACAGTGGTGACACCCAGTCGGCCCTCCTTTTGTCAGGGGCCCCTAACGAGGTCATCACTGTCCCCGAGACAGGGGTCACCCTTACATTTGACCCCTGTCCCTCCCTACGCTGTAATGTCAACAACTCCTCACGTCACCTGCCCGGCGGTGTCCCCGCGTCGCTCTCCCTCATTGGCTGCTGGCATGCCGAGCTGTCACGCAAGTGGCCAGTGTGTGTGAAAATCAAGGTGGGCTGATGTCTTTTAATGAGACAGACGTAGTGCCCCGCTAATGTCCCTGCCTTCGTTAGGCAGGACCCAGCTGCAGCCTGTCAGCCCCCTTGTTATGCTCAGCCCTGGTGGGACGGCCGGGCAGGGCAGCACTGCTGTCGCTCTGTCTATCTGTCTATCAGTTGGTCAGCCTCTCTCCTCCCCTCTCCCCTTGGTGGACCTCAGTCTCCGGGGTGGGAAGTGAGCTCTGTCTGCCTGATGGCACGGTACTGTATGTCAGGACTGTACTCTCTGCTGCTTCCCCTGGATCCTGGGAGGTGGTTGGCTAATGATCCTCCGACAGGGCTTTGGGGCGCTCCACGGCATTTTGTTTCCTGATTAGAATGCAGCGGCGGCCTTTGTCAACAGCGATGTCAGCCGCTGTAAGGACAAAGCATTGTTACCAGGAGCATAATTAAATCTGTTTCCTGTGAATCTGCCACCTGTGTTGACCAGGCAGTCAGGGATTCAGAGAGTGTTTTTCACCTCCCACTCTGTGTTTTGTGTTTATTCTCTCCCTCCTCCTACCTCTGTATTTGTTGCTAATATACTGTGTAACAGGAAGCCTGCGATATAACCAGGCACAAGAGAGAATATTTTTCTCTTTCTCTCTAATTCTTCATGGGGATAATGTAAACACAATAAAAATACACTTTTATTTAGTGTATTTAGTTTTAGCTTGTATTTAGTGCAGTATGAAAAACCAGAAGTCAGTGAATAGTGATAAATTGCCAAAGTGACATCAATCATCTTTAAAATTTTGCATTCATAATATTATTATTGTTTTTTGATAGATTTGCACACATCAAAATAAATCATCTGTGTACTGCACAGCATGTCTGTGTACGTGTATACTTTTTTAATTTTATAATTATATGTATATGTATATTCCTTTTTCATCTCTCCTAACCCTGTTATAAAAGACTACAGTTATCTGTCTCATCAAATACACAGTGACATGTGAGCCAGAGCTAACCAGACCATTAAAAGCAACAGCAGTCCCTGGGATATGGACTGGTCAAAAATTAATTGGCCCCATGGCTGTTTGAAAGCACAGAGAAAACAACTCCATGGAGTGTATCAGGATTTCCCACATAAAATATGTCAATTTTCCCCGCTCAAGCCAGTCGAGCAATAATGACCCCATGGTGCTGTAGAGTGGTGTGACAACACAAATGACACTACACTGTGTGCTAATGACATGGGATGTAGTTGCTGGGTAAACATGGCAATTAAACAACAGTCTCAGGCTGAGTGGGGCACACATAGAACCTTCACAGACCCCATTGTGTCTTTGTCTTAGCTCTCTCTCTCTCTCACTCTCTCTCGCTCTCTCTCTCGCCCCCTCTCTCTCTCTCTGCAAGACATTTGCATGCTGGAGGCATAATTGGCTGGTCTCATGGTGGTGGTGGCAGTATTCCTAGAACGAGGACATCTCAATGCACCTCACACGTCCTCACTGTCACAAGGCTCGCTGCTGAAAGCCTTCCTGACACAAACACAGCAACACAGAACGCTCCCACAATGGCAGCCATGTCTGCTCCCACTCAAACTACATCCCGTGACAAGAAGGAGCTGAACTAAGCACATTTCCCCCCCCCCCCCCCTCCGCCTTGCAGTTTCCAAAGTTCAGGATTACCGTCAGCATGCAGGAGCTCTGCTGGAGAAGTTTTTTGCTGTCTGAGAAGGCTGTGTGAGAGAGTTTGGAGGGTGACAGCCTAGCTGTAGCAGTTTGCTGAAGGAAACTCATGTTGAGTTTGGGTAGGCACATTTGAACATGCAGTAACTTATAAGTGGCACATTTTGTATGCATGACGGACTAAATTCAAATGTCTTGTAAATTGGAATGTAACATACCAATGTGTTTCAGGTTTCCTGTTTTAGAAATGACAAAGTAACAAAAATATGTCCAGTTCGTTACTTCTACAGCCTTTCATAATAATCTCCATCTATCATCATAAATATAAGCTTCTTCATCTTTAAATGAATCATTTCGCAGAAAGTGTACGCATGGTTGCCCACAGGTGACACTGCTGTGTGCCACAGTGGCCAAAACTTGCTCGTCACATTGATATAGTACCCCTGCCAGAGCCTTATTTCATTCACCCGTGGAACAATTAGCAATGCTGAGCAGTTTTGCAATTAACAGCCTCATAACTGTCACATGCCCCAATTTTAAATCAGCAGGAGTAATATCTGTTTTAGAGCAAAGTTTAATTACAAAGTAAAGCATTTGCTTTGTAGCGATTACCATTTTTAAATGACACTATTATTACTTTTTTCATTTTTTAAAATGCTACAACGTCTACTGACAAGGCCCCTCCCCTGTGGCAAGAGATCCCTTTTTGGCAGGGTTTGTGTGCGACTGTCACATCCATACGGAGAAATGACACAAAATCAGATAACAATGCATTTTGAGCTTGGCTTTACCCTTGCGTGGTGATAGAGAAAATAAAGTTTTAGGTGACTGAATGAGTGACTGCCAGTGCCAGAGGAATGGCACTCACTTCAGGCTTGACATTCTCCATCAAACCGCAGCATACTCTTGTGAACAAACAGTCTGTCTAAAACTCTAAATGGGCTCAGTCAAAATGGATGCTAGAGCCCAGTCAAGGCTTAAATCATCTCTCTGTTGAGCTCAAAAGAGAAGCGTCGAAGCCAGAAAATAGAAGAGCCGGGCTGATGGAATCTGGCGCAAACACATTCCCACCTTTCCAATCTTATTTTCGTCTCTCGCCTTCTGCCTGGTTCCCTTGCAGGGGCTTAGTGTACTTTTTGTGTCCCAGTGCGTACAAAGTCTATCAGAATGCATTTGTTTCAGGGAGCCCCCATTCACTTTCAAAGGGTTAAACAGACCATTCACCGGCCTGTCAACATTCCCTGGCCCGCCTGACGGAAAAGTCTGCTCGAGTTTTGTTCCCGATCAACACTTGTCTCCTCGGCCCGTTGTTGCTCGCGTCGTGTAATATCCATGACAATCGTGTTGGGCTTTTCAGGGGGCTCTGTAGCACCCATTCTGTGGGGCCACTTTCAGGCCATAAAGAGCTTTATTTGTGTGGATTTGAAAGAGTCATGTGAAGTGCCCTCAGGCTGGAATCCTCTTCAGTGGGTCACCACTGTCTCAATGGGCTTCACACTCACAGGCGGCCATCAGTACTGCCCTCACGTTCTTATGAAGCAACATCAACGCCACTGCTGCAAGAGTTCTGAAAGTGCTCTGAAAGGTGTACCACAGGCAGAAACGGAGGGTGGTGGTGGGGGGGAGACAAAGAGGGTGATGCACAGGGAGAGACAAGCCCAGAGAGGGAGAGAACAGTCTGCAGCGAGGGAGTGGGTGAGGAGCAAAAGTGACGAAAACGAGTATCTTTTGGCTCGAGTGGGGATAATGAGCACAGTAATTTAAGCTCGGCTAGGTGTCCAACATCAGCAACACAGGAGCCCCTTCTGACCCCGCAACCTGTCTCTCTAATACACCCGCCTAAAGTGTGTGGACACACACAAACCACTCGACAGCCAAAGGTGCTGAAGGCCAGGGCGTGGGAAGTAAGGGAGGTCCAACGGCGTATCCATTTTCATGGACCATATGGAAATTCTGTTGTGTGTGCAGCGGACGCGTTAGATAGCGGTGACCCTAACCGCCATGTGTGTGTACGCTGAATGGTAAACAGTGTGGAGAGGGGCGTCACCCTGACCCCGGGCATATGGGTATCCATTCTGAAGGAGGGTTTTCACAAACACAGCCATGCTGCCAGCAGGCCCCTGGGACTTTGATTTGTTAATGAATTGCTCTATTGACTTGCATCTTCGCTTGCTTCATTAGAAGACACCAACAACACTCCCTGTTTTCTTTTTCCCCCCTCTTTTTATTCCACCCTGATCTTATGCACAGAGAGGAAGATGTGGGCCAAGAGAGGGAGGGGGGGCATTACAGAATGCTATTGTATGTTTGACTTAAATCTTCAGGCTTGTCATCTGTTTCCCCCCCTCTTCTGTGGCTGCCATTCTTAAGCCCAGCTAATTTGTATTGTGGCAATTTAAGACAACTCTCCAGTGCTCAGTGATGCAAGAGAACAAACCTAATGCCCCCCACCCCCACCCCCACCCCCATCTCAGGCAGGCCATGGCCCAGGACCAGCCTCCTCTAAATCTATTTCCCAGTCCCTCCCCGGCCCTCATTACCATGTGGAGACAATAATGGTTTTGTCAGGACGATACCTGCTTTACAAGTAGCAGATTATTGTGTCCCGCCAGTGTTAACACAACAAGTACAAGCCCTCTGTCTGTGGCCATTCCACCGGCTGTCAGCACTCATCCATAATGGCAGTGTCACACCATAACACACGGCACACAAAGACGTGTGACCCTGCAGCTACATGCACAAAGACATACAGGCTCTATAAGACTTACACAACATATGGCTACAGCATTATGGCCCTCGGTTCTTCAAAAACCCGCCACCGAGCCAAAAACTTCCTGCCCTTTGTCCAGAAAATGTGTTGCCCCTGGCTGCTAGGCCACACAGTGCCATGGTTGTGCACCAATTACACCATACTTTACCAGGAGTGCCATCTGTATGCCAAATGGGCCATTCTGTCTGGGCATTCTGGCCCAATAGGTGTGAATTTTACAGGCCTAAGAGTGTATTAAAGACAGCAGGGTCCTTGTATGTGTGTGGACATGTTAGGGTTTTTTTCTGTTTGTGTATTTGCGTTTTTGTGTCTTTTTCAGACTGCATATATACATGGATAATATTACTACAATAATATAATTAATTTTTATCATAATATTAAACATGATGTACCGCTTTGACATCGCCACTGTGTGGGTCACCGTCACCAACAGCAAAGAAAAGCAAATAAAGGCAAAGAAAACTGTCCCATATCTAATCTTGTTGAACTTCCAGTGACATCTGGAGACATGGGCGATTTACAGGGAGTTTTTCATTCCTAAACCAACACAATGGAGAATGTGTGTTTTACTGTGGCTGAGGGCTTTTATCAAGTCCCTGTGTAGCTGTCTCAGAGGCTCTATTGACAATGTCTCATGCAATAGCAGTGCTTACACTATCCTAGAACGACATGAGAGGAAGTGTAGCAGACTTTGACAGCCTTTTATCACTGTTACAGACAATAGGAGTCATCACAGAGACTGTTACTGTATTTTTTATCTCTAAAGGAAACTGCTGATATTTTTAGGCAAAAAATTCCAATGATTTTCACAACATGCGTGTCAGTATATTTCCCCCATTTGGAATTTTAGTTATGCTTAAAAGTACACTGAAAAGATTTTCCTGGCTCATTGATGTGAATCTGTGTATTGAAACAGTGTGTGTCAGCGGCAGCAGAGAGGTGAACTTATTTAACTCGTGACCACCGGCTGGGGGAACTTCCTGCGACTGTATATGCGAGGAGGCAGTGGGTCAGCTGGAGGAGCTTCCTGCCCTCTCCAGAGTGGTGGACGCCTGCTGTGTGGGTATAACATGGCAGGCCAGGTCTATTGTCTGGAAAGAGGATGTGCTCTGGTGTTGTCTCGGCTTTGGGCCGGGACACACTGCGTATGACGCACGAAAACTCTCACTGGCTGGTCCAAAGAGTCAGGGTGGAGCATGCCGCGTTTGCTCTAAACTGAGGCCTGGCATGGTGAGGTTGAGCCCAGAAACGGGTGGATAATTAATCTCTATCAGCAGGAAAAGGTGACTTCTGGAATCTTCTATCTGAATCGAAGATTTAAGCCATATTCTGTGTTATCATAATATTTCAATTCACCTCATTATGCTTTTCAAGTACTTTTTATAACAACATGTTTAATAAGTCTGTGATCTTTTTTTCTGCCATGGCTGCCCTTTGACATAAGTTGACTCCAGATAGTTATTTGGAAGAGGATGGTAGATGAACCATGGCTGTGCTCTTTGATAGTTCATCTCATTGGTGCATTGGTGAACTTTTGTGTAGTATAAATGTAGATTTTAATCACCAACCCTACTCTCAGCTTTGACACTACCATATGTGCAGGTTGCCACATGGCCCCTGACCAGGGTCCAAGAGTGATCAGTATGGTGCATCAGCATGGTGCTGGGCAGGCAGTGTGTTAAGGATTAAAAGGGTTCTGTGAGATTCAGGCTGTCAGAATACGCAATGTCATTTTCTTTAGATGCAGCGTCTTACTCAAACTGTGGCTGATGATATGAGTTTACAAAAAGTGGAAGAACAGAATTGTAACCTGAACTTCAAAGCATTCACTCCATTCATTCAATAAAGTCAATGGAGTATCAAAATAAAAACATACATAGTGAACAGCAGCCTTTTGGGATTTAGGGTTTTCGCTTGAGTGTTAACAAATTCCCATTTATGACAACAAATCCCAGATGTCCTACTTCTATAACATAATTAGATAAATTCTTAAGTGCCTAGTTTTAACCCTGGAAAATATTAATTGTAGAATAAATCTGATACACACGTCAGATACACACCAAATGAATTCATGTCTATATGATGTTGTGATTGCCTGGTTTTCCAAACTCCAACTCAAACTCACACTTGTAGACTCGTAACTTAAACAGTGGCTGATTATAATAGCAAAAATCACGTCACTCCATTTCTTGCACAGATACGGTGTCAACTCTTTGTCCCAAGGTATGACTTCCACTTAAAATATATTTTTTCTGCAGTGGAAGTCTGTTAATCAGCTATTACATTTTGTTGACCAAATTAATTAAGAAATTACAGTTTAGCTAAATTTTATTCATAGCATTTTTAATAACACTGATAAGCTTTGCATAATCAGCCAAGGTAGAAGTAACTCAACTAACTGCAGCTTGCTGACTCAAAACTGCCTTTCATTACTGCTAAAACTGTCAAACAATGACAGAAAGTGTTGCTGACATGCTGTCAGTTGTCAATCAAAAAGCAAAGCTATTTTTTTATTCCTGAAAAGCTGACATTTTGGAGATGTAATGATTTCACCTTTAAAGGAGTGCTTGGTTTATATCCTTTATATGTTACATACCTCTGTCATTTAAGCTTTACATGCAATGCATGGGCAGCAGTGATGAAAAGATGATTTATCACAACACTACATTCACAGAATGCCTTAGGCCTGTTGAGATAAATATACTTTAGTTTTACATGAATTGCAGTCCATGGCATGTCTGTACTGTACATATCAATAAGTGCTGACAGCATAAGTCAGACAGCATTCATAGCGTAGATGGAGCGTGCGTGAGTTTGGATAGGCTGGAAACGTTTACCAAACACACAAAATAATTAGGCAGGCAGAGTGATGGGGAGAGACAGAGCTACCCAACGGGGCCAGTCACTTCTACAGAGCTGCATCAGAAACAGTTGGGTTTCATTTTGCATGCTGCTGCGCTCGGAGGAATCTCAATATTTATCCAGTTTGTCTGGCCGTGGCACCTGCTGGGGGAGACATTAGTCATTTGTAAGTATTAACATGGGCATCCCCTCATTCCCTCATCTTGCCTGTCTCTCTCTCCTCATCTTCTTCCCCCCTCTGCACTCTCACTCCCTCCCTCTGTGAGTACACTGTCAGTCATGTTGTAGCCTTTTAAATGTCATCCACTTACTGCGGAGAGCAGTCGCCCCACTTGACAGTTTTATTGGGAGATGGTGTGATGACGGTGATGAGAGAGAGAGAGAGAGAGAGAGAGAGAGAGAGAGAGAGAGAGAGAGAGAAACAGAGATGGAGAGAGGTAGGACTGGGGGGAGGCATCATTGAGTCAAATCAAATTAGAATAATCAGAGTGATGTGATTAATAGGAGTGCCATTGTGGGGTAATCATGCACAGCGATCATCACTGCGGTGGACTTCAAATTAGCGTGCCCTGCAGTGAGGCTTTGATCTGGCAAGCATCAAATAAAGCTGGGCGTCAGGTTGTCACTTACTTAAAGTACACCTTCGCCTTGTCGTCTTTTCGCCACACTAAAAATAGAGACGGAAGACAAAACGTGACAAAAGGCAGAGGTACACTTGACAAATGATCATGACTGCTCTGTGTGGCACCTGCTACAGTGAGCCACTCAGGAGGATCTACATTTCAATTTCTTAAGGTGGATCCTAAGCGCAGAGGTAAGAAAAAAAAGAGACGCGCTAGAGTGCTAGAAAGGAAGACATCAAAGCGACATTAGCCCAAGTGACTTCTTTTTTTCAGGTGTACGTCTGTCAAGCCCAGTTGCGGTTGGAACATTGCTGCAGAAATCAGCAAGGAATTATTTATCCAGTCTCTTTCAGTTTATTGTCCTGACGTCAATGCAAAACATCTGGATACAATTTAGTTACGTGTACACTACATCCTCACTGTGTCCCGTTGGCTCTTCTTCTAGTTTAGTTCAGGTCTTATGAATAGGGATAGGATAGATAAAAGAGGATGGTGGTGTATATTGCTACTGCTATATGGAATTACTGAATCCATTTCAGACATAAGAAAAAATCTGAATTTTAAAAAGAGGATAAGTAGCCAAAGAAGGCCTCTCCCTGATGTCAAAAAGAAAAAAAACTTGGAGACATAGAGGCAAAGAAAAAGAGACATTTAGGAGCTGTCATGGAACATATAGTTAAGTTTGTGAAAGCTCAAGTGTCATGGAGACTGTGCTCCATCTCTGAAACACTGAGCTTGCCTCTACCCCCAGTACAGGAATACTGACATTTTCATTAAAAGGTCACCAATCTTTTCATGTATTCACCTCAGCTTTTAATGTGAGTAGAAAGGTGAGCAAGAGAATGAAGAGAGGAGAGGCAAGTGAGAGGAGGAGGAGAGAGAGAGAGAGAGAGAGAGAGAGAGAGAGAGACAGGATTTAGACATGGACAGAGGTGAAGCAGGACTTTGAGAGATACAAGATCAAAAAGAGAAAAAGACCAAAGCGATCAGTTTCCAGACCAAGGTCAGAGCTATGAGGTACATATCCACGGCTCTTATCTCATACAGATACAGAGCTTTGAATGGTTACATAAAAAATGATATGGTATTGTTGCCTGCCCTTATAGCATAACTTGCGCTATGTACTGTTTATAATGTCCTGGTGTCCTTGGAAAATGTCAGCCTTCCCGCTGAACTTTATTTTAAAAAATGCCCCTAAAAGCAAAGCCCTGCACATTTATTGTATACATGCTAATTAAAGTGATTTAATGTGAAGCCAACACCATTCAACATATCAGTTTTGCTCACTTCAAGGTTGTTTATAATGCTCCTCATGAAAGGACAGACTCAGACAAACAATTTTAATGGTAAGCCAATGAACCATAAGACTGTGCATTTAAATCAGCATTTATATGTAAAATAATTCAGCATTAGTATTGAGAATATCCATTACTGAGCTAATACTTTGAAATGAATGCCAAAATAAAAGGAGGCCTTTTAGTTCTCTAATTTACTATGTCGACCGCATGAAGTTAAAAGATGCCCCTATTTAGCTGTTTAAATGAGGATGTAGAAATTTTTCCTCTGAAAATGGATTAAAATAATTTGGCGAGAATAATCATTTAAATAGCAATAAGGACCCAGAGTGTATCTATTGAGCATAAAATAATTTCAAGTATAAATTAAATAGCTTATTACTGCCTTTCATTTCCTTGAGGGAATCGCCTGCACTCCTTTTTTCTCAGCTCCCTTGGTAGATGGGGTAATTTTCTTTGGAGGCTGGTGGAATAAGCGCCATGCGGCCGCGTGTTCAGCAGGGAAAGTACATGAAAGTCTCCTGTTTTACACAGTGGATCTCATTCTCCATGCTGTCCATATTTCTGTCTGTCTATCTTGAGACTAGTGCTAAAGCTCCTTAGTCTAACAGTGTTAGAAGAGTAAAAGAGACCTCGTAACTGCGGCTCAATGCGATTCTCAAGAATAAATCCAGGTCTAATCTTTTATGCCTTACCTGTCAGAAATCCTTCACTCAGTGCGCCCCTGCATTCCTTTACACATTGTCAATATGTCAGAGAATTGCTGAGATAGGTTAATTTCAACACCTGTCAGCTGATATATTCCCCAAAATGAAGTTGTGCAATAGACTAGCCTGGGAATGTTTCAGTCCTGGAATGCAGTGTTCGGTGACTGGAGGGAGTGAAGCAGGGGGTGGACAGGCCCCGGCTCTCGCTGTGTGACGTCAGCGTGGTGGCATGGCAGAAAGCTGAGGGCCCGTTTGGCCCTGACAGCTGCGTTTGCCCACAGTAATGCACCCTGCCGGCCGGGGCCAAGGCCTCTCTCCTGCTGTCAGCACACCGATCGGCTTTCATGGATCATCTCTTATCTGCCGAATCTGTCATTGCAGAGGAGGGCTCCTTTTGGGGGGCTTTAAACCGTGCTGCCATGGTTCACAGGCTCCAAGCCCCCCTTATGGATACTTTGCTCTCTCTCTTTCTGTCTCGCTGTCTTTTCCAATCCATGTCCCACTCTCTTTCTTTCTGTATCACTCCATCTTGCTCTCAGATGCATGCCCTCGCTGTCATTCCATTTTTGTCTCTCCGCTGTTTGTTTACGAGTGAGAGCTAACCTGAGAGGCAGGGTATTGGAGCCGGGAGGGTGGCGGGGCAGAGGGGGGGCGGATGGTCGCAGTGTTGTGGAGTGAGGGAAGATTCTGGGAGGGAAGAGGCTTTTGTTTGTTTGGACAGATGCGCAGGCCCATCTCTGAACTTCTGTCAGTGATCAAAGGAGCCGATGATGTAGAACAGATTCATGGGCCATGTCTTATCAGCCCTTGCTCCGGCCCTCATCCATCATCCTGAGCCCTCGTCCGTCTCATTCCGATGACAGTACCCTAAACAAGGTGAATTAATCACTGCCGCTCCCGACTTTGGCCAGGTGGCCTCACACCCTCCAGACGTCCATGCAGGCTCGGGGGGCTGTGGTTGTACCCAGCACCAGCACCCCGCCCCCACGGGTGACTTTGCCCTGCGGGTATGTTCCTTTTCCCCAACAAGCCTCTGGCGCTCTTTCAACAGGTCCGTAAAGCTGTTCCACAGATTATTTGATTGAAACAAGAAGGGCAGTATGAGTTAATTTTAAAGAAGATATGCATGCACACACAGTATATACACAAGTATGGTCCGCAACTCTCATGTGTCATATGCTGACTGTACCTTGCCCTTTTGGTGTTGCTATCTGTCGGTATATATGTCCTCTTACTGCGGTTACCTTCGGTCACCGGCATCCCCCATTATTGATTTCAAATGGAAAGTGAGTCATTGCGCTTGTAGAGGATGAAGGGGAAAACGGCTTAAGTGGTTCCTTTGTGTCAGCAGGTTAAGCAAAGCGTTTCACACAGGCTTTTACAGCTAGAGATAGTGCCTTTGTGCCTGAAAAGACTTAACTTAAAACAAATGCCAAATGTGACACCAAAGGGTAATGGCTACACACAAAATGAGGTGTTTCTAAAGAAAGGCTTGTTTGTCACACCAGGCTGTTCTCTCCTTCAAAAGTTTCAGAGGTGAAAATAGGACTTTGTCTAACCCAGTTTCTGTTTAAGTAAATGTAGGCAATTCTTGTAGTAGTCACCGTCAGAATCACTTCAGTTATAAAGTGCAATGAAGTCATAGCGATTTGTTATAGAATAGAATAGAATAGAATAGAATAGAATAGAAT
>JBAJHX010000001.1:16770069-16799299 GCA_037176925.1 Amniataba percoides
TATATATATATAGAAAGAGAGAGAGAGAGAGAGAGTATATACAGGCTATAGTCAGTTATGAATATACTGATGATCATACAGGGACACAACATTTTATATTACTGCGTATGCATATATTCGCATATCATAAATTCATGATCTTTAATTTAGGACTAACCTACAATATAATGACTATAACATAGAATAAGAATAAAGGAATAGGAATCTTTTTTTTTAATGAAATTATAATTACACAACTTAGATGGTTGCTCTCTTTGTAGACATGCATGTGACCCTGCATGTTCAGCGCACATTTTTCATGTGTTCTTGGGAGGTTTGTTGTAATATGGGTTAGCAACAGTGACCTAAGAGAATTACCATTATATTGCTGTCCATGCTGGGCTCCAAGGGGTGGTTATAGCAGTCTGGGAATGAGGTCAGGAGGTCAAGTGCCAAAGCGTAGTGTCATGGAATACAGAGTCAAATGATGGAGCATGTGTGCCTGAAGAGCCTAGCAGATGCACAGAGGGAGAGAGAGAGAGAAAAAAAAAAAGCCAGACAGAGACACACACAAAGTTAAAGTCATTTCTAAGGTGAAATCTTAAGCAAACAGATGTCGACAGGCAGACTACAAGTTCATCCCAAGGTGAGGAGACATAAACACTTGAGGAAGCCATCTTTCTGACGGCTGGACATAGAAGACATTCAGACAAGGCTGTGTAGTAATGAGACGGGAGCACACACAATGAGAGCCGATCAGCCAACTCAATATTTCTCTCATATTCTCCCATTTATGTCAGTAGAGTTGCATAACCTTGCTGTTGTCCTTGGCCTTTGAACTGTTAATAAGCCTATTTGTTAAAATGGCACTGGCAGGCAGCATAAGCTCGGTCCCCCTATCCCTCAGAGTAGAAGTCAGTTATCCCCCCTCTCAGCTCATCTGGCAGAGGTGAGGGGATATCACTCTGACTGCTGTGACAGCTCTACTTTAGCATATTCATGACGAGTAGAGTCTCATTTCACAGGTGTATTAAAATACCCCTAACCCCTTTCTCATAGGGAGCCTCGTCTCACACCGCAATGGCCAGACGCCATGCATGAAAATCGATGGGGAAAATATGTAGAAATATAAGCATGCATCAGAGGCCGGGTCAAGAACCTAATTTCACAGTGACACCGGGGGTAATTTGGCTCTAGAAATGTTTGTCAATTCGCCATTCATTTGAGCAGGCATGGCATTGTGAGGCCCCCGATGTGAGTGCAAGGTGGCCAACCTGAACGCCTGTATTTATGGTGCACTTTTGTGAATACATTACGCCTGTCACAATGAAATAAGTGACATACTTACATGCTGCGAGGAGTAAGTCCAAAGGGGTGAGCACCGGGCGAGGGAGAGATAAGAGGAGAGGTAATTAGTACATTCATCTTTTTTATGATATCATTTTTCAGACATATATGATCACAATGTAAATTAGAAATAAGGAGGGACCTGCAGAAAATGGAATTCATTTGGAGCGGGTCAATCGCCCTACAATAGCGGTGCTGGGAGGCCAGGTGTAATTTACGGTGGCGCTTGGCCCTCTCTCTCTCCTGCCATGCACCTGGCAGAGCCTGATACCCTGCTGCTCCCCACAGCTGCTGGGCCTCCTCTCCCACAGATAACACTCTCATCTCCAAATGAGATTCATTTACCGCACAGGAAAAGGGGGAAAGGAGAAGAAAAGGGAGAAGAGAGGAGACAAACCTGCTCTCCCCTTTTTGCACCATCTTTCTGTCTCCCTCTCTTGTGTTTCTAGACTAAGCACTTACTGTAATGACATTCTATGGATTATTGATTTTTGATTTGGTTTTTCTGCTCGGCAGATGCCCCCCGTTTTAGCAGAGCCATTACCTCCGTAACGATTAGAAACAAAAAGTTAATTATGTAATTATAAAGCCAATAACAGCCTGCGCTGGTTTACCCTGCTTTAGTCGGTTTAAACATTATCTCTTGTGTGCACATCATAACAGGCGGAATGTGAGGAGAGGAGATTAACGCCTTGGAAAGCAGATGCGGAATTTAATTCTCCAGTCCATGGCTGCCTGGGAAACCATTAAGTAATCACAACATTCTCCCTCGATTAAATTCACGGCTGCCACTTTGCACACAAAGGGAAGGGGGAAGAAGAGGTGCCTGCAAAGCTCTGCCATTTTTATTGACTGTAACGTCAGTCCCTGCCTGCAGGCACAGATGAATAAAACTGTTAAATAGGGTGCTTCAATCTGTCAGAAAATGAAAAGTTTGAGTGGGCAAAATAAAATCTAAGTAAAATAAAAAAGGAGGGGGTATGTTGCGATGTGTTAGGGCCGATAAAGCTCACTCAGAGCGGGTGGAATAAATGGGGGAGCAAAAAGATGCACTTGATATTTCCCCATTATTTTCAGTCATTTTACTCTACCGCAAATGATTTTTGTCCCCAGCAGCTACAGATAAGGTTGACGGAAAGAGGAAGTGGCTGAATTGGACTTGGTTTAAATGGATTAAATACACATACGGAGGCACACCAGCATGGGCCTACTTTGTGCGGGCATGCACACACACATAGACATACATGCGGCTCAGACACACATGTATTGACAACCCAGAATGCATACAGTAAGTGTGACTAATTACTTAAGGATGGGTATGTGAGGAATTAATATGGCCTTGAAATGATATTTATTTAATGTTACGCACTGAAGCTGGTTGAAACAGCCCTAGAGGGATAGAGGTCAAAGGGGCGGTCTCCTTCTATAAACGAGCACTTAAGGGCAGAGAGGGGGTCCTGCTCTGATTAATTGGGTAATTCATTAGTTTGGTTAAGTCGTTTAGTAAGATGGGTGAAACGAGGGCCTATAACCTGAGGGCTCTGCAGAGCACTAGCTACAGACGAGGAGGAATACTGTGGCTAATGCGAGATAACAACATCAAATGAACTGTGAACAAATACACATCTATGGAGCCATGAGCCAGAGTGTCTGTGCTTCCAGGAAAATGAGCAATAAACAAAGGCGACGCATCTACACATATATACACACAAATGCCCTTTCATATTATATGAGTTTAAACGTGTTGAAAAGTGCAGTGATTTGTGATGGGTGTGTTTCCACAGCTCATATTGACAAGCATTAATCCTACACGGAAATTCAGGTATGTGTTATTGACTGTGTTGCTGAATGGGGAGCTTGTATGTTAAAGGGCAGTGCCTTATGCCGTATTTAGATAAGCTTTACTTCAAAGTCCCTGCCATCATCTATCATGCTCTTTTGGTTATCAGGCTGTAAAGGGCTCTAGCTTTGGTCTCAGGGTCTGATTGCCGAGCAGCGTAGATGTGTGTACATGTGTTGTGTGTAAATATGACACTGTTTTTTCATGGCTATATTTACACATGCTTCTTTAAAAGCACTTCCGTGAATGTCTGGAAACCCCTCTCAGAAATCCAACACATTTACAGGCTAGTGCATGCACACACATACACACACCTGCATATGCAAACACGAGCGCACACACTGAGTCACACGCCTAGCTTCTTTTCAGACCCATACAGGGCCCAGTGTGAGTGCCAGCCTGTTGCTGTACTCCCCTCCACTCCTGTCCATCAGTTTCTTCCCAGGGGCCCCCAGTCATACCCCAGGGGCCTGGGGCCTGCACTTCCCCAGTCCCTCTTCACTCAGCGCAAATGCCAGGATCAGGTTTGGGAAAGGCAGCAGTTTTTTTGTGTACAGTGGACAGCTGGTACATTCCAGATAAGAGCTGAATTTAAAGTGAGCACAATGGCAGCAAGCATGGGCTTCCTCTTTGTCTATCCCTGCCTATTGATGAGCTTCTCAATCAGGCCCAAATGGTTTGTTTCTACAAGCATCCACACAATATCATAACAGCACTGGCAGAGAATAGCAGGCACTGTGTCTGGTTCCTGTTCAGACCTGTTAAGCCTTTTCAAGGCTTTCCATGTTACACCAGACACTGAATGGACTAAGAGGGATGATGGATTTGAATACAGAGGTTAAAATCCAAGTACACTTGTCAGTTAAGTCTTTGATCAGAGATGTGCAATGACAAATAATTCATGACACAAAATCTGATTTGCAAACAGTTGCTCCATGCAAATCTTAGTAAAATGAAGCATGAGCTGAACACTCTTCTCTCGAAACACTTGACATGAAAAGTCTTGTATTCATAAACAGATGACCACATTCACTCTCGTCTGTTGTAACATTTACAAAAGGAAAAGTCAGTATTCAGAGGTAAGAAATGCAGTGATGAAAGCAATTTTCACCAGTGTTGATGACCATAGCAGACATTCTCTATCTTTCAGCAGCCTCTAAATTCCTCCAGGACCCCTGTGGCTTGGTTCAAACATCCCCCACCTGACCCATACCTCTGCTGGAGACTACTGAAACACTTGGTCCCATCGCTCCATGTCAAAGGAATCTGTCCGGTCAAACCAAGATGACATTTCCTGACACAACAAATAATGTGTTATGTACACACCAAAATACAAATTATTTTGGCAGCCTTTACTTAACATGGAGGCATGCACTCGAGAATATATTCAGCATAGCCACAAGCTCAAGCAAGCGCACTCACAATGCATAATGCACACACACCAAGCATGTGACATCAAGAATTCACTTTCTCTAAAAAGCCCAATTCCTCCCTGAGTCCCTTTTGAACCAGGTCAAAGCCCCCACCCACAAGCCCCAGCAGAAAGGATGGGAAAACTAATGACTACAATAGAGTGTTTGCATTTTTCTTGGGCCCTGAAAAACACAAAGAACAAGGCCTGTGACAAGCTCCATTATTTGGTTGCTCTGCCAGTAAGGAAGACAGCTCCTGCTGGAAAGATGAAAGTGGGGGGTGTGGGATAGGGAGGGCAGGAGAATGGAGTGTGTGTGGGTGTGGGTGGGGGGTTATGTGTGTGGGGTGTCAAGAGGGCCACAGAGATGGCAGGTGATGAGGACGGTCCCGCCCTCGCTGCCATAACCCATGTCGCGTGGAGCTACGGGCCCATCAGCACAAAGACAAATTATCGCAGGGGGAATTTCACGGACAGGAAGAATCTGTCACCTAGTGGAACCCTCCCTCTTAGGGACTTCACACAGCCATTATGAGCTTCTTTAAGGATGGAAAATTCACTGAGAGGCCGGCGTCCAACACCCCCAGTGCCAAGATGGATGGGGAGGAGGAGGTGTGGGTCAGAAGTTAGAGGGGAGTTGTTTTGCTTTTACTTTTTTACACTGTCTGAAGCATACCCTTAAGGCTTATTACTCTTCCTTTTTTCAATGCTTGGTATTATTTATTTCTGTCTGTTGAGAGCCAAAATGAATAGATAAAATATATTTGCTATTTTAAGGCTAGATTAAACCATAATTTATGCATTTGTCTCTTTTTTTAAAAATAAAGATTTTCACATTATTTAGTTTCTGTTTGCATTTAAATGTAATGAAATGACCTCCCTGTCCAGCAGTGAGCACGAGGATGTCAGGCTTCTCCCTGCCTCTGTCGCTGGCATACAGCCTCCCAGAACTTGGACTGTTCCCAGCAAGCGCATGAAGAATCCTGCATTAATAAATGATACCACTCAATTGGGTATTACGTGTACTTAGAGAGTTAGATTTATAAATTAAGGCTTTGTGTTTAATTGGCAACTCCCCGTGAGAGTGTTGAATGTGCACTTCATGGATAAACTTAACATTAAGCCCCTAGATACACAGGCAACAGTTGTTGGGAAATGCAGGCAAACACATGATGTCAGGCATTGTAAAGAAAGGCTGTTCCAACAGGAGGGCTGCTAGCGGTGATAAATGTCTTATTTATTCGGGATATTAAAGTGCTTGCTATGGGGCTTGTACTTTCACCCCGAATGGAAATGTGAGAACAAGAGGCCTTTTAACTCCAGCAACAATTTCCACTCCGATATCCAACATATACATCATCACTAATGTCAGGAACAAAGTCAGAGAAAGCTCCAAAGAAAACAAACATGAAAACCAAACATGTTCAAAGATATTTCAAGTGAAAGAGTATTAACAGAGGTCGAGCCAGGAGTTTTTTTTATTTTTTATTGTTTTTTGTTGAAATGCTTTTGTCATTAGAAAATTAGAGCGCAGTCCTTCACAAACATTTTCTCTTCCCCTAAATCACCAAACCGAATTACTTATACAGAAATCACATTCAGGGCATTTAAAAAAAAAGTGTGTTAACTCTTTTCATTCATCACATGTTGGCAAATATATGATTTGTTGTCTGAGAAATGAAATCATATTCACCATCGAGATACCCCCCACACACACCTCCCCCTTCCTGTCTCACTGTGTCTGTATCATTCATGAGACCACAACATGTGTAATCATGCTCAATATTTTATAACAGGTTGTATTACAACAACTTATTCTCATTCAGAGTGTACGCATGTATCCAAACATCTCACCCAATAATAGGAACAATGGAGCTTTAAGTTGTTCGTGGAAAGAAGCCACATCTATTGTGCTCAAAGATATCATTCCAATTGAACCATTATGACATCGCCTTTTAAATTTGTCTTGGCCAACACAAAAGACCAGTGGCCCTTTAACAAATGTGAAGGGGATTATTCTATTCCTTCAACTTCGAACCCCACAGCCTTTCTCCTCTCTTTCACACAGGGGCATGAACTTGGATGGGTCCTGCTTTCCCCCCTGCTGAACACCACATTTTAAACACACAGTCACAATTGGCTGGATTAACCCGCTCCCTGCCCCCTCTGCGTGGAGCAATCCTATGGACTCGACAACCCCTGCCATGCTGGTAACCAGCAGAGGCGCATGCTAACTGGATCATGTTCTGTGAGAAGACAAAAAAAAAAAAAAAAGACAAGTGTCCCTAACTTTTCTCATGTCACTTTCTCTCACAGCCCCCAGTGTGGATGGGTATAGGCCTCACTTAAAAGAGACTCCTTTGAACTGGATTCATGGGCCATTTGCATAAGCAGATTTGGGTGAGGAGAATGGAGGGGTATTGCGGCTGGTCATTAATATGCCAGCTAATTCAGCACATTGTAAGCCCATTGATGCTTCACTAAAGGGCAGTTATCCCATTGCCATTGTTTAGGCCTGAACCAGTCTCAGCAGTTGTTACAAATTACATACTTAATTGATTTAAAATCTGCCATAAACTGCACAATGAGGGGAGATATGGCAATGGTCTGCGATACAGCAATGCTGAGTGAGATTTTTTTTTCTAGCACTAATGTTAATGTCTGTCTAATAAATGAATGGGCTTGCAAACAGCTGGCTCTGTATTTGTAAGATAAACATCATAAGCAGATGCTTTGCCAGTCATCCCTGCTTATTTCACAGCATCACTAACATAAGCGCACATTTCAAGCGTATTTGCAGCCTCCTTTTCAGCACATTTGTAAAACCATGCCCATCGATAGCGTCTTTGACTGCCGCTCTGATTTTCAGCCAAGATACTTTCCAAAGATAACACAGTGCAAGTGATTACTGCGGGGCTGTTTGTGCCATCATGACTCAGCCATGGTAATGCGCACTCCACATTTTCACACTCAGCACCAATTAGTGGCTGCAACAAAGCCTGACCAAAAATAAACATTGCAGTATTGCATACTTATTACTACAATAAGACGTAATCCCTGGGATATGCTGAACAATATTAGCTTTTCAATTACTCCTCAGAGCCATTGAGCGGCAGTCTATTGAAATAGAGCGCAACCCCCCCAACACACACACCCTGCCCTGCACAGGCTACTCCAGTGTAGCACTTGAGATGTGAGAGCCTTAAACACAGCACCCCTCAGCATACACATCAGTGGCTCCTCACTCCTCGTCCCGTGTTTCCCTCCCTCCTTCTTTTCACTGCACCATCTCTTAATACTCTGAACAGCGCTGATGCAAGGGGTACCGGCAAGTGCGTGATATAGCAGGCCGTGTAGAAAGAAAAATATAACATATGATGCAATAATGTTTTGTAATAAGCAGAGAGAATAGTGAGGCAATCATGGAGACAAGGACAGCGTTAATGATTAAGCGACCGGGAGAAATGGTGACGGGGGAAGACAAGTGACAGCAAGAGGTGACGGTGGCAGCAGAAGAAGAGGAGGAAGTGGTGCTGCGTGTCTCACTGAGATGCCCCACCTTTTGTGAGGCCCTGACCCGCTCTTCAGCAGTCGCCATTGTCAGCGAGTTCTTCGAGGGGTTTGTATGCTGCGGGGGCCTCTGTGTATTCTTCCCCCACTCTCTTCAATCTCCTGCCCCTGATAGGGCCACATCAAAGCTGGAGGAGCTGTGCTTTGTGGGGCCTTGGTCCCTTGACTCTCAACATGTGGTTTTGTGGCTCTGGACATCGGCACCTTTTAACCCATTCTGTCGAGATTAGGCATCGCCTTCAATTGGGCATTAGTGAAACTATAGTAACCAATAAGAAGCTTGTCGCTGAATGGAAACTATGTATCTTGTCACAGTGGAGCTGTCGGAACATCACGATCCCAGACAAGTTCCTCGGCAGGATTTTGGCTGCCTGGATGGGGGCCCCTTCTTTTCATGCTGACACCAAGCAAACTCCTTCCACACACACACTCACAGAGACACACATGCACACACACATTTTTTGCAACTCAGGCACTGTAATGGTAATTTATATTCAACACAAAGAGGGGGAAAACATTGTTTTCCACAGGGCACAAGCATTTAATTATCTCCGTTTTTTTTTTTTCATGTCTTGCCTACAACAGTGAGTGAGAAAATTGGACCAAAATGAATAACCAACAACAGTTTAAAAAAGGGGAGGGGGAGAATTGCTGCACACGATGACTAAGGGTGCAGGGTTTGGAAGCCTGGGAAATAAACAGGAACTAATGGAGTGGGTCGCTGCTGCAGTCTTGGCTGGCACAGGGCAGGTCCTGGGGAGAGAGGAAGGGCAGGCGGAGGGCCAGGCAATGTCGTCTGCCCCCAGCTTCATTAAGAGGTGCAAACACAGCTCCACAGTACTCAGGCCTAGGGCTCCATCAGTCAGATCCTGGCCTTAGCCCGGGCTTAACATGAGCTAAAGACTCCAGACATCACACACTCATTAAAGCCAGGCTCCTGGAGCAACTGTCACTGGCTAGCTGCTCTTCGGCAACTGCTCTCTCCAGATTCCTGTTGAGGGGAATCTTCACACATCCCCAGGTCGGCTCCCTCTGCTCCAGCACCAGTCAACAGCCTGGATTAGTGAGGTTACTACAGTCAAAACATTTATTCGGCGAACAAAGCCAATCTGCCCTTTGCTGGCTTAGCCCGATCTCTGCTATCAGATGGTAATTTATTTCAATAATAGTGATAAGAAGCATGATCCTTGCCATTTTCAGACCGCTCAAAACTGCTGACAGTTTTATCTGTCAGTGTGCGTGCGTGCGTGCGATGTGACGCGAGGTTGCACGCAAACCAGATAGCGACTCCGCAAAGCCATGCAAATGCCATCAAATATACACATCATAGCGTTGACACTTGGCTGGTGCTTTTTGTCTATCCGTTTTGTTATAAAGCCCCAGTTACAGTGTTCAATTGATGCTGCTCAATCGACACAAGTCTCACACTGGCTCAGGCAGAGCAGAGAGAATCAGCATGAGGGTGGATTGATTTTTGGCTGGGTGCGGACAGTGAGCGAGGGACAGTGGGCCTCCAGACAGAAGCTTGGCTGGACTCTGTGAAGACTGGAGCCTTCTGTGAGGTTGCCTGCCCCGCCACATGGAGTGCTCCAACAGTGACCCTGCGCAAACTGGCAACTGCCAACCGTCTGCTTCCGTCTGCTTGGCATATTTGGCCATTTAGTGGGCGCTTGTGAAGATCAAATGGGTTAAGATCACCCCTCTTAGTGAGCGGGGAAAAAAGAACATCAAAAAGGTGTAAATTTCACTTCCCCACTTTTGATTAAGTCAAGCATGAAAAGAAATGTAATACTCTCAAGTGGCAAGGGTTTACACTATTGATGCTGTTACTTCTGCTTCAGGAGGCCCAATCAGCCGACAGGGAGCTGAGTAAACTCGCCCTGAGTTTTAGGGGAGGCCAGATGGAGGGCTTTTGCTGTGCCTGAAAAGACAGCTTAAGAGCTCGCCTCCTCAATCCCACTCAATACTGACTGTGTGAAATCCTGGCCCTGGCTAACCCCCCACCCCACCCGCCTTCTCCAAAGCTGGTGGCTACCACCATATGGGCTTGTTTAAAAACTCCCACAGGCTGGTACAAAGCACAACAACACAGTTTTCATATCAAGTACTCTCTCAAAGAGGCCCCCCCTCCGACTCCTTCCCTTCCGATTCCAAGGGCTGTCACGGGTTCTGCTCTGATTAATAGTTGGTGTTGGCCGTCTGTTTTGGCAGATCATTTTGGGGCGATGATTAATATGAATTTACCAGCTCAATCCAGATTTCATATGTTACAAAAGGAACTGCTGATTGACTGGATGTTTGCCTTTTCACCTGCAAAAAAACCCACAAAAAACAAAAAAACGCACTGCCAAATATTGCACAGATATTAGTGAGGTGACCCTCCAGAGTTACATTGCACCGCCTTGCTATGCTTTGTTGCGACAGCCTCTCACAAAGCAAAAGTGAAGTAGAGCAGTGCCCCTGGTAGTATGTGGTGGACAGCAGAATGGAGTGGCTTTTGTAAAGACTTAATAGAATCTTTAACCGTTCCAACAATCCACTCCCATGGAGTTGCATTAAGTAGATATTGTAAAGGGAAAATGACCTAAATAGCTCAACATCAACCTCATTAGGCATGCAGGCAGGGCCTGGGCCATTTCATGGTGGAAGCTATTGTCAAGGCTCACCCCAGGTAAGCATTAAATTGCAAATGATACCCTGAAAGGCAGAGAGGAGAGGGTAGGGAGGGAGCGCGAGTGAATATAGCAAACACAGAGAAAATGGTTCTCAGGACAACAGAGAATGAAAAGGCAGTTGGAGGAGCTGCTCTGACCGTAAAAAATCCAATACATCACAGCTTTTGGGGAGCAAATTCCACTCGTCTCCTAAGTGTCTTATTTGTAAGCAATGCTGAGCACAGGCCTGTGTAGGGAGGCAGAGGAAAAAAATAGGGAGGGAGCAGGAGAGAGAACCTAATGACAGACTGATAGCAATTACTTGTGCCCGTCAACGGCTCCTCTCTCTCCCAGCATTCCTGGGGAAAATTAGACGAGTGGGAAAAATAAGGCAGAAGAAGAGGATAAAGGGGCTGAAAACAGTTTAGATTGAGTCTGAAGAAGTAGTCTCTGTAGTCTCTCGCCACTGTCACAAACTTTCCACATAAAGTCTATCTCTCAGCAAATCAATAGCCGCATCCTCTGCACCAAACAATCTTCACCTAATGACCCCTTGGATCAACATGTTAATAAAGGGCTCTCTGAAGAATAGTTTGCAACTGCAAAGTGCTCTTCTGAGTGACATTAAAAGATGCTCCGAAACGAGAGGTGTGCTCCCCGGCGGAACTGCTCTCTGTCACCCTTCCTGGTGAGAAATTGTACCTTTGCATATTCCTTGTCACCGGTGGCGTAAGTGAAAGGACCCCGGAGGACAGTGTTACTCACTGCTTGCCTTGTGGAGTGGAGTAAATTAAAGCAGAGATTAGGGCAGGCAAAATTGTGGATGACAAGCAAGGCGGTGGCAGCCACATCAAGTGCTCTTTAGGCCCATATGTCTTCATGAAGCGCCGCAGTATGGGCCACCAATGAGCCCACTGCACAGCACTTTGGTTTATTCAAGCTGAAATAGACAAATGCTCCTCCCCTCTCACTCTATCTATCTTTCCATTGCTCCTCAAATTCGTGTACAGATACAAACTCCTGCAATGTAATGTGAATGTATATATGTACTAGTGTAGAGGAATAACACAGGTCTCTCCCTGAAGCTTCACCACATGCTGGGAAACTGAATAAATCTAAGCAGATCCATAGCACCTCCTGCCATTTCAATCAACCTATCCATCAATCAATCAACCAAAACAAACTTAATAAAGCAAACTAAAATATTATAGGATGGTTATGGACAGTTTCCACATCAGCTTAATACATAAATACTTGTTCAATCGCAACCAAGTGGCTGCTTTGTCATCTTTTCCTGGATTAGACTTTCACCCTCAGCTTTATTATCTATTCATTTTTTATGCTCCATTCGTGTGAAATTGTATCCTAAAACAAACAATAAACCACAACAAATTCATCACATGAAGTTGTGAGGAAGCTAAGCGAATACTTTGACACTGGTTAATCCTTATTCTCCGTGGAGAAACAATCTTCGACCTTAATCTGCTTCCAGGAGCAGTGTGGAATATACCTACCTTTAGGGCTGAAAAGAGGTGTGTGTGTGTGTGTGTGTTAGATGTAGAATTACCATGCAATTACAATATAATGACACACATTAATCGTTAGAGCTTCTCTAGCACAACTGCGAGACCGTGTTGGATGCATTAATTAGCACGCTCCTCATGTTGTGGCCCGGCAATTGTTAACATTTGAAAAAGGCTCTCCAGCCACCATGCTCCCGCAGATAAATATCCTCTGGCTAGTAGATGAAAATATCAAAAACAACTGTGACCGCGTATGAAAGAGAATGTGACGACACCAGCCGGGCGGGAGGCAACAGTGAGCATGCTGGGAAATCCAGAGGCATTAAAAATGTGTGTCCGTTCAGCTCGTATCAAATGTATGTGTGTGCATGTATGCATGCGCATGTTTACTTAGTTGGAAAACTGCGAGTGCCAGATTGTTCATTTTGCACAGTGGGCCCTGTCAGCCATCCTGGCTACAAAGGTGAGGCTTGCATTTTCCACAGGATAACTGCTGCAGTTCCTGTTCTCTGCAATACACCATATTTATCTGTCTCTGTTCCAGGTATTTAGAAATATAAGGCATGAGGCATAAAAATACTTGCATCGAGTTATTTAAACACTCATACATGTCTTTATTTACACCTCCTCCTTAATGATTCTTATTGGATTATGTTAACCCTCCCTCTCATCTTGTATGCAGGCGCAGTGTTAAATCTATGAGAGAGCTCAGTGGGAAGCAGCCAGTGGGTGCTCTAATGAAAGTCACTCTGCTGCCCTACAGAGAGGTCAAGCTTTTACACCTGGCCATAACCACATGGGGCCACACTGCATGCATGGCCTTGGAAATGACTGTCAGATAAGGAACTGCATAATTTAGATGCAGGGATCACACCAGCAGCAAAGCAAGAGCAAGGCCACAACAGAGAAAAGGACAGGTTGTGGATAAACTTTAAACACTTTAAGCATATTTAATATTTTTATATAGATTTTTACCAACTGCTCTTCTACTATTCAAGCATCTTTAGTCAAGTCAGGGTCAAAAAAGTGTTTGATTTAACCAGCTTAGAATGACAGAGCATAGGGGTAAATCAATCAGGACAACTTGTTGCAGGCCAGCTGTCAGTCAAAAGGAATATCATAAAACTCTCAAATAATGATTGACATTTATGTAATGCTTTTTCATGTTTTTTTTTTTGTTTTTATTTTCCTCTCACAACCCCACATATTTTCAACACTTGCAAGCATAATTTTACCCCAGGTTATCAGGTTATACCAGCTCTGGTCAATTCTGCCACATCTTTACACAGCTCTTTATAATAATTAATAATTTTGCGGGCCGCTTGCTGGTAATATGTGTGTATGTGTGTATTGCCACTATCACACCAGAGGATGGCAGAGTGGTTGATGAGACTTGGCTTCATGGAGCTTGGCTCCTGACTATGGCTGCTTTGGATGCAGGGGAGGGCTTAAACAGTGAGCTTTGGGCCCCATTAAGCACTACAAAGCCTGCTTATTTTCTCAATTCCACACCTCCCTTTAAATCATCCTGCATTCTATGAATTGTAAGAAAGAAAAGCAGAGGCAGATAAATCCAACTCCGAGTGGCATCTGGCGTCACATTTCAAAGGTATCTCAAAATATACCCAGAGGATGTAAGTGACAGTTTTGACACTAATTCTGAGAACCTAATAAACAGGAGTGAAAATATACATATAAGGGATATCTCCCCATTCCATTCAGATGATCAGATTGGACAACCATGCAGGAGCAATGGACAGGTATAATGACAAACACAAGACATTTTTCCATGGAATCTATTAGAGTAACACTGCTAAGGACAAATGGGTCCTTTAAAACGTGTATCACACAAAGAAAAGTCCATTGGCTACATGGAACCTTCCAACAGCGCTCAGATCTATAGGCTGCTAACTCGTGTTTCCAGTAGCATGCATCCGTCCATCTGGCTGCCGTGTCCAGGTCTCTGGCCCCCACAAGCAGTCTTTGCAGCTAGACTCCACGCATGGTCTGATCCCCTTGGCAGCCAACGATGCAGCACGCTAATGAAGAGGTAATGAGCCAGCAGATCCCTGCGATCTGCACGGGGGCCACAGTGCAAAAGTTTATGTTCCCAGGACATGGAGGGAGAGCATGCCGAACAAGCTGCAGGATGAAAGCTGGGCCTGAGTCTGCCGCATAGATCTACAGCCACAGAGGGGATTACAGACACCTACTTCCAGCTTAGGCTAGAGTTTTTGAAGTTTGGGCATAGGAGGGGAGGGATCCCTTTGGCAGAGTCCTGTTTGATTCTGGTGGGAGTCCGTCTCTAATCCCCCCTTCCCGTTCTCACCTTCTGCCTGATCCACTGCAGCCTCTCATCCCCGTGGTCCAGGATCATTATCCACCTTGGCCAAGGGGGCTCCCCCTCATTAATTTCCCTAAGCAGATTACAGAGTGTGCGTTTGTTGTTGTTGTTTGAGCCATCTGATTTGCCTAAGCCCTTTGTTTTTTCATCTGGTTTACACTTTAATGCCCCCCGAATGAGTTTCAATGACGGGGGGGGGATCAACCTGACCCACTGGCAGTGCAGCAGAGAACTTAAGAGAAGCTAGGCTAGCCCGAGGGGGTGGATGAAGGGAGGAGCATATCTCACTCCTCTCCACCGCAGATTTAGATGTTCAGAAGGAGGAGACAAGCGTTGGTTTAACCTCAACTCATCTCCTCAGAGCAGAGCTAAGGACTAAATGGGAGACTGGATCACTGGCTGCATTCAGAAGACCAATAAGAGCCACAGACTCACTGTTCGCTTCCCCGGACTACGAGGGACACAGCTGCTGGGTGAAACCGGAACCTAGCTGTCTCCCCAAAGCCAAATACCCTTCTGAAAAATGAACCCTCAGAGTGATGTGGTCAGTTGGCAGGCCACGCAA
Source organism: Amniataba percoides (assembly GCA_037176925.1). Lineage (NCBI taxonomy): Eukaryota > Metazoa > Chordata > Actinopteri > Centrarchiformes > Terapontidae > Amniataba > Amniataba percoides. The sequence continues at coordinate 16,785,303 of JBAJHX010000001.1, forward strand.
GCTCCTCTCTGAATTTGGGACTGTTTGTACAATCCAAAACTGGAGGGGAATTAGTTTGCAATGGCCGCTTGGTCGCTCTGGTTGCTCCATCTTCTCCGTGTGACATCTCATTAGTAAGATGAACGCAGCCTGACCTGGGTCCAACAGCACTTGGCAGTCCAGTGTACTCTCCCGTCTGACACACTTCTCACACATCATTATCAGCTATTAGCCACAGTGAGCTGAACATTACGTAATTAATCCAGCTTTTCATAAGCAAAGAAGGCGGAGGGGTGTATTCACTGGAATCGGACTGATTCCTCATGCAAAAGTGCAAAATTCTGCATGCAGAGTGTGCTCTCTGTTAGGACGGTGGCCACAAACCAGACCACCGATTACATTTTAAATCTTTATCTTTATATGAAAGCATAATTACTCAGAGCTATTATATCACTGTGAAAGAATGAAGGATATCTTTTTATTTGACAAAGCTAATAGAATCGTTTGTCCAAAATCACAGTTTACAGCTACAAACAGAAGCAAAGCTACAAAGGTGCAAGGGTATGAAAGGGCAAAGTAAACACTCAACAACAATCACAGAGGCATCCGGCCCAACCCCCATCCAGAATTTACCTGGTTCCTATCTGCAGCAAACAATTCCATACAATTAATCTGACAAAGCCAAATGTAATTGATTGATAAGGGGCAGGCACTAACCTTCCCAGCTTGCATTTGTCTGGGAGCGCAGACGGACAGTGCAGATGTCATCAGGTCCATCAACGAGCCAGACTTTATCAGACCCTGGGATCGAAACATAGTCCTTTTGGAGTATGGCCCGCATCACCCAGAGAGGGAGAGCAGAGAAAAGGTAGAGCTAATGGGACACTCTTGTACACCTCATCTCCATCTAGATCTACCAGGCCGGGCCCATGTGCTCTTTAAGGTCACAACTGACTCCACATTTGTCCTTTTTTCAAAAGATTGTCCTTTGACACACCGGGTAGCCAGAAAATTAGCTTTTTACATGAGGAAATTTAGATTTTTTTTTACCCCCCTTAATCTTTTCACAGCCAACAGTAACTTTTCATTACCTGCAAAAGCTCGCAGAGTACCAGATGATGGTTGTGACCAGAATTCCTGAGTGAGAATGATGAAAGATGTTGGTTGAATAAACACAGCCTTGTTTAACCTACAATAATGTCCACAGTTCAGCACAGATCCGCACCTGGAAAATGTTGCGGCCTGTTTTCTCCTGACCTGCAATCATAGTATGGCTGTCTGTGTATATCTTTTCATCGTAGGGTCAAAGCAGCGTGCTGAATCACACACAGACTGTCCTCTAAATGGCTACAGAACCTAGGTATTTGGTCTTGGTTTAGACTAGGACATAAAAGACACAACAACATGGAAATAAACTGTTATTTATGCACACACAAGCAAAGTATTTGTATATGGCTGCCACTTGCCATAATTGACCGTCTGCAGCTGACTCTGCGTTGACCACATCCTCACTTTATGCAGTCTCGTTTGCTAAAGCTGGGTCGTCTGTTGCATGAGTAATATGCATTGTTGTTCTCCATCGAGAAAACTAGACATAAACATTTTTTAGCTTTTATATACCTAAGATTAAGGTTTCTTTCGCATTTCATCAGTGCTCTGCTTGACATTCTTTTGTCTGTCCACAGTTTTGCAGCTTTGTTGTATAAACTTACACTTATCACACTTACATTAAATTATAGAATATAAATATAGATTTTGAAAAAAATAATTAAAAGATGTAATGGAATGCAACTGTTTAAACTCAGATATGACTATTATTAAATATCACAATCTGTCATGTTATAATTACAATTATTCAAATTGTGTCTATCTCCTAAATCGTTTAATTTAAAATAAAATTTCTACAATCAACTAGCTGTGTTTGGTTACAAAAGAGTGCTCGTGCTATACAAGAGCTGAATCTTCAAAGCAGCAAAATCCAGTAATAAATACAAACACATTACGTTAACAACTTATTTGGTTTCATATTCATCCCTGCATTAGCAAAAAAATGCTAATAGGGTAAAGTAATTCCACTTTTCCCAGTGCAGTTTCATTTAATCAGTGTCTAGAGATTGTCATGGAAACATTTCATTCGAGAAATGTTTAAGACAAGTTGATTAGCACAGGAAAAATTAAATAATTGTGGGCATTTCTGTTCTTGTTTTAAGAAAATGAGATTTTAGGATTTAATAATTGACAGAATGAAAATGGAGTAAAGTTCAATTATTTGCTTTGGAGATGAACAAGGCTCTTTTGAGTGACTCGATAAATGTAAGTCAATTGTATGTGAAACTCATGAGACTCCTTCTGAAATAAGAAAAAATAAATAAAAAACTTTAATATAAAAAGAAAAAAATGATAATCACAATTTCATTTTTTAAAATAATTTATGATTTTATAGCAAATATTAAGATAGTGCATTCAGTTTAAATTGTATATTTGACAGTTTTACAAGCTGGCCTCTCTGACCCTCAGAACATAACTAATCGAACCATATCCCTCTCACTTTGTTCTGTGTACAGCCTCTCTCACTGCTCTCTTACACTCTCCTTTTTGTGGAAATGGTTCCACATCTGGAATGGTCCTTGGCCTGATGAACGGCCCGCTGTGAGCATTTACTACCCATGACATGCAAGGGATTATCTACCTAAATTTCTGGAGTTGGCTTTAACTTGTGTTATGACCCTGGGGGGTCATATTTTGTGTATGTCTGTATTTTGCCTTCTGTGTAATGTGTGTTGTCTCTCCCTGCCTGAGGGAGTGAGTCATCCTTGGGAGCAGAGAGAGAGAGACACCCTTTATATTATGTCCTAGGTTCCCCTAGACTGGGACGTAACACTTGCCTTCCATTTCTCACTGGATAGTGTCAACTACATCCGCTAAGCTATGATTTTTCTCTTTTGACAGTTTCTGTGCTATATGTCCTGTATGTTCTGTGTAGTATGCGTCAAACTCTTTTAATATACCTTTTGTGCGAATATAATTTCTTGATGTACAGCAAATCAGAGAGCCTATTTGCTCTAATACAGGATTTTTTTGCCTGCTACACTGGGGCTCTCTGGAGCAAGTTCTGCAGGGTATAAGGCCAAGTCGGCAGAAATCCTCCTTCAGTGTTAAACTAGGAAGGAGGAACACAGGCGGAGGAAGGTGGAGATGAGGAGGGAGGGTGAGGCCCACAACCACACTGGGCTTTAGTGGCAGAGGGAAGCTGCAGGCGGTGGCATGGGCTCCCTGACGGCCTCACCCCACTGATCCCGCAAATTCGGTAAACTTCATGGAAATTTAATAAGTGCCGCTGCTTTGTGTTCACCCGCGGAGCCCAGGCCTGGTGCTGGGAGGCACATGTGTGATGGTTTACCCGCAGACACTCGCCAGCCTGTTTCTGAGGCAGACAGAGGAAAGTCCCTCTTAGCGCTGAGGCTCTCTGAGCCAGAGAAGGAGCTGTGACCCCAGGGGCCATGCTGCTTCAGCCAATATAGACTCTGTACGTCCTGAGGGGAAATAATATGTGGGGATGGCCCGGGACTGTTTCATTTCCCCTCCCCTCTCTCTCTCTCTCTCTCTCTCTCTTTACCTCCCTTCAAAGACTCTGCTCAGCTGCTCCTGCCAGGCTACAGAGCTCTTTGAGTTAAAAGGACAGCGATTCTCATTTGAAATCGCTGCCTTTGCTCCCGCGTCTCTCCTTTTTCAGGGACTGGCTTCTGCTGGCTGCACCACACTGAGCAGTGCTCTGCCATGACAACTAAATAGCCCCCCTAATACCACTTCATAAAGCCACGGAGTATCCTCCAGGCAAGGAGCTGTAAATTAAAGACATAAATGTTGCCTTCATGGAAAGCGCAAAGAGTGAACCTTCCACTAAAATGACAGGAGTGGCTTAACAGTCCAGGCTAAATGATACCTTAACCAGGCATAATTTATAGGCATGTCCTACGGTGAGAAATAAATGGATGTCCTGGTTATAAGGACTGTGGACAGAGAACATGTTGCTTTGTGTGTGCGCTTGTGTATGTATGTGTGTCATTTGATTTGGGCTCATCAACAAGTGTGGCTAAGCAAGATATTAGCTATTGGGTGAGACTAGAGATTAGATCAGCCTGAAACCAACAATGTTCAGAATTTTGCTGAAATAATAATAAAAATAAAGATAAATAAAGATAAAAAAATTGAGGATGCATTCATAAGAATGTAAAATGCGTCATTTTAATGTGTCCACCAGTCTAACCTGCACACAACATGAAAAGTGTATTTCATTTACAGCTGTCATCACTCAGCCCTGTCCATCACAGCCACATAAACAGTTTTTGTCAGTCTCATAAACAGTTCAGCTGCCCCCCCTGCAACGGTTTACCTTGTCATCGTTCATTTCCTCAGAGAGGGATCCCACAAGAATGACAGATGAGGAGGAGAAGAAGAAGACAACATGAAAAAGGATTTCTTCTGGCTTTCCCAAACACACACGGAGAAAAAAAGAAGAAAAAAAAAAGAGATGTTATTCTGCTGTTTATTTAGTCTCACTCCCTTACCGGTCGACAGATAACAATGAACAAGTGCACCTATTGCAGGGAGATGACAAGAGATGAAGATGAGTGAGGGAGCATTCTGAGAGATAAGAGCTTTCCCGTGCTCTGTTTGTCTGTCCTTCTCTCTGTCTGTCTGTACCGCTCCCTGTTTCTTTTCTTTCTGCCTATGGTGATGTGACAGGGCTGCTAAGCAGATATATGCACCCATCATTTACGCACCAGGCCGTCTGTAACAGAACAATTCCTCAATTCATTTTTCACATCATTGTTTTCCCCTTTTTAGCGTGTCATGGGGGTCTCGCGTTGTGGGTGTTGTGACGGCAGGGGTGAGATAGGAGGGCAGACAGGCGCAAAGTGGAAGGATACCGGGCTTCTCCAAGGGGATGTTTGGCTTTGTAATTTCACCCTTGAAATTCGTGATTACAAACGGGACAACTTTTTTAATTTTCTCTTTTGTCTGGATTCAGCTGGCTGACAGTCTGCCCCAGCAGCCAGGCCTTTTAATCAATCACCTAGATAATCAAATGTCACTGGCTATCTGCTCCATGTAATTACTTTTGCAATTAAAAATCAATCTCCAGTCACCCCGTCTAATTAGAGGGATGGGCAGATCTTCATCTAGATTGATTTTATAATACATATTGACTTCAAATGCCATAACATTGCCATATTCCCTCATTTTCATGCTGTGGAGCATCAAAACAAAATGCCAGGGATTATGGGGAGGTGCAGCCAGGGGTTGTTCTGATTCTGCGTACCAGGAAAAGGTCTCCAGTCTAGGAAAGGTTCACCTTGCTTGCTTGTCTGTAATGACAACACTCATCCTCTCTGCTCCCATTGGAAGAGGGAGGAGGGACAAACTGAGGTCCAATAATCTACATGACAAGCTACAGCCGGTAAAAACATTTTTTTTTTTTCTGAAACACAAGCCGGTATTGTTGGATAAAAGGAGACCCCTCTCCATAATAGAAATCTAATCTATTGCCATTCTAATAATGATGTAGAGGGACATAGGAGAACATTGGTTTCTAATACAATATTGACATCTTAACATGTGTTATCTGAGGGATCTAACGTAGCTCCAAAGGTGTCTCCAGAGGTGTCTTCTCACGCAATAAATCATGACATCCAGGCAGCCTGTTATGGCAGATATAAACAAATAAAACTCCACCAGAGACGGCTTGTTCATGACTCTCTCCCCGCTTTTAGCAGATTTGTTCCCAGGGAAACAGACAGATGTGTCCATCTGGAAGACATCATAATGGCCTGTATGCCCACCGTTGGGGACAGGCGTGTGACAGGCGTGTGTGCACGATGCCCTACCGTGTGTCTTCCTGTCTCTCATCTCAACCTCGTTGCCTTCAGGGAGACTTACAGCACTGACAGGTCCAATAATGAAGCTTTCCAATGTAGGCTTATTTAGACACACACACACACGAGCGTGCATGCAGGCACACAGAGACACATATGCAGAAACGTACACAAAAACACATGCACAGAAACACAGAAACAGGCACAGCCTCGGGGAAAGTGCCACTCATACACACAAGCCAAACAGTGGAGCCTACAGGGAGACATGAAGCTCAAGGACCAGCTGTGTGCAGAACCTTGAGAACCACAGAACGCGTATAACAGTGGAAAAGGCTGCCACAGGCTTGTAATACAAATATGTACACAGCTAAGTGCTTAACTATATTGAGGTCTCTTTTGCTTGATTGAAGCTACTTCTGCTGTGTAATTACAGCGGTTATAATAGATGGCTTCTCCTGTATGATGTCTATAAGTGATTAATTCTGTCCATCAGACATGTGATGAGGAGTGTCCTTCTTCCCCTTGGCTGATGATAATAGAGAGCTCTAGAGTCTGTAGTTCCTTTCCAGTCTGGTGCGGTGATTAAAGAAGAGATCAGAAGCCCCTATAACCCTGGAGGGACGGAGCGAAGGAGGGGTAGATGGATGGAAAGAGAGATCGAGGAGCAGAAGAGGTTATTTAACCCAACATCGCAAACAGAGTTGGCAGCACTGAACCTTTCTATTACGCACTAAAGAGTAAACAAAGGGCATGTATCTTGCAAGCTTCCCTGGCCCCATGCGGCGGGGGGGGTGTGATTGACTCGCGTTAGCCCAGTGCTGCCTGGGCCTTTTCCCAGTGAGACCAGTAATAAGGGCAGCACTTATCATGTGTTGCCTCCAGCCACCAGCACCACCACAACTACAGCAGCAGGCAGGGAGAGAGAGGGGAGAGAAGGGCCCACCACAGTCGAGAAGTAATTAATCACCATGGAGTGGGAGCTGTCAAATCCCCAGGTCTTTTGAACTGATAATGCTGCCCACCACAATTTAGCCTGATGGAGATGAGATTTTCTTTTCACCTCTGGCAAGAAAGCGCCAAATAAAGTGGAAAAAAAAAGAAAAGGGAAAGGCGGAGGGAGGGCAGGCGAAGCAGCAAATATATTTTTTGAACAACAGCGGCCAGTGGTGTACTTAATGATTGCCTTGCTCCTCTTAAACCTGACGTCCTTATCAAGTCTAAGTGTCCCGATCAATACGTTTCCTCTCCGGCATTCCTGAAATAGCTCACACATCAACTCTCTCCAAACCCCCCCACGCCTTTCTCCCTCTGTTACAGCACCATCTGTTATTATAGTCTGATCACAGAGTGTCTCTGCCAGTCAGACATATGAACAAGTCAATATTTGCTCTGATACCAAAGTTATGCTTATTGCTATGCACTTTTCACCTTAATGTCAGTGCATCAGAGCTGATTTGTCCGTTTACTGCTGCATTTAACAAGCGGGGATGTCAATAATAACTGTCACACTACATTCTTTAACAAAGAAAGTCCATACAGAATCAAATTATGACTCTTATTTGTTTTGTGAGTATCAGTATTGTGAATAAATAAGTGAATAAAATACACAGATAAATGATTATGTCTGAGCAAGCTTTGCATCTAGACTTTGCTTGCAGCGCATTTTGTACAATATATCAATTTGGCATGGTGTCTGATGGGAAAAGAGCTAAGTCATGAAAAAAGCGAGACTTGAATTGAAAAAACAGCAATGAAAACACAGGGAAAAAAATACTGAGGGGCCTTTTTAGAATTTTAAAACCTAGCCTTGTCACGAGTCACCAGAGTATGATCATGCATGTGGGCTGGACACTGACCAAAATGTATGAAAGCAGGAGTCTAAATATGGAATTTCAACAACAGAATGTCTCGGTGTTTGATGTGCATCTCTTGTTTGTTTTGGCTTTAACGCTGCTATTCCCATGGTCAAAGTGCTCTCTGGGTGCCAGAGTTCATGACCTCTGAGGGTATGTTTTGCGACACTGGATGGAGGCGCTAAGCACTGGCTTTAGGAAAGTGCTGGTGGGACTCTGGACCTGTCTCATAGCCAGACTGTGGAATGTTTTCTTACACTCTTTTAAAAGCACATTTCCAAGCAGGTTTATTAGCGGATTGGGTGTCAGGAACAAATAAGCGCGATGGCCCTCCAGAATCCACACTTGATAAGTAAAGTGAGGCGGCTACAAATAGAGGAAGGAGCTGCCATCCAGTGAAGGCAAAGATGAAAGAGAGACAGCTGCCCCTGACAGGTCTGGGTCCTTATCGGGCTGGCTGGGTCCTGTGTCAGACTCGGACTATTATAAGTGGGCCACGCTCTGTGGAAAGTTCAAAGTCCTTCCCTCCATCTCCTTTTTCTTTATCCTCTCTCACCTATGCGTCTGTAAGTGGCTAATGCAATCAAAGACCACTCAATGTCTTTCATGTGAAGTGAACACAACCAGGGAATGTGCAACCGCATGCTTCAAATGTAAGCATTCAATAACACCAATGTTTCTCTTCTTTATTCAACCTTTATCATGTCACACAGGTTATAATGCTCAGAACTGCATATTCCTATACAGGCTAAAGGGTTTGCAAATGAGACCCAGAGGTTAACTATTTAATGTGTTTTTATTTCTAGTCTGTTATGCCATTTTTTTTTCCTGTAAAAAAAGAAAAGAAGTGCTTTAAGTGTGAAGTACAAAGAAGCAAAGGTGAAACACGCAGCGATTCGTAACCATTTTTTTTTTCATTTACGAGCAACTCAGAATTGTAGTCTTAAAAGACATTAATGTTCTTTTCCCCTCTGCAGCAAAATTAGCATGTCAACATGATGGTCTTATTGACATTGAAGGTATTTTTACCTTTTGTCCTGACTTCACACTCATTGGAGGTAGAACATTCGCCAGTGGAGAACAGGTTTCCTTTTTATTGCTGTGACATATAGTCAATACTCAATATAGTTCTTGACACCCTGAGGCACAATAGCAGTCACTTGTGTATAAAGAGTGTCAGCGAGTTATTTTGACCCCCTACTGTAATCATGACCTTTCCAATAACACGACTCCCCCACAGAGTCTCATTCCCTAAAGGCTCTTCCAACTAAGGGCTAAACTGCATTACCCCCAGCCAGCATTCACAGCTCAGCAGCTTCTAAACAAGCTACTGTTGACACACACTGAAGCACACATCCACACATGTATGAATGCGATGGGCAAGGACAATAAATGCCTCAACTGTGCACACACACATATGCACGCAGGCATGCACTCACACACTGTGCAGGAATAGACATAGACACACATGTGTACATGAACAGAGCTTGCATATTTAGCTCAAGGGAACATAACATGTAACCAGCGATATCATGCATAAATGAAAGGGAAAATGATATGGCATGCATTTCATTCCTTTGTAAGATTGCGTCCCCAGGTCATTGACTAAATAATTAGGCGATTGAAGTGACAGATTAAAGGCAGATTGGAAGTGACTGTGAAAGCAGGATAATGTTTCTCTAATCAGCTTGGTCGGAGAAATGCAGATTGTGAAATTTTCCAGCTACTTCCTTAGAAAAATGCATTTCACTTCTGATTAGGGATGATTAGTGTGTTGGCAGTGGAGGAGGGGGGTCAGGGCCTTATGCTCCTGGGTTCCTGAGGCCAGGGAGAGAGAGGAAGAAAGAGAAAGAGAGAAAGAGAGAGAGAGGGAGGAAGGGTGTGGGGTTGTGGTGTGGGATGGGGGGGGGCATAGGTGGAGTGCCAGCATACATAAGCAGAGAGCAAAGCCTCAGAGAATGACTGGAAATGATAGAGCTGGAAATAGTTAGAGAAAAATACAAGAAAATACACTGTCCTCCCAATTCAAAGAGGATGATTTAAGAGTAGATAAGCTTTTGAAAGAAGAGAAGATCACGTAAGAGGAAGCACAGGATCGCTCTGAGTCCTGTCCCATAAGGCAGGAAATGGCAGGGGGAGAGCTGCTTATCACAGCATTTCAACTGGTGCATCATTTATTCACCAGGCCATGACAAATATGCCAGATTTACACTGGCTACAAAGTCACCAGGTAAACTCTTCCCCCTTGTTGTGGCAAGCTAATAGTTTCTGAGCAACAGCATTACGGGAGGTTAAATGCACAACAGATGTAAAGTATAAAATACAACATGATCAAAGCTAAAGCACTCAAGACAGATACGCCAGCAAATGATGATGAATGACTCTCTGCAGAATTGTAAGCCGCACACAAATGTAGCGAATTGCAGAGGTTGAAGCAGGGGGTGGGGGACAGAGGGAGAGGAGAGCGGACACCAGGGAGCAAAAACAGTGTCCAAACTCATCGGGATGATCCTCTGCAGAAGGCCCCCACGATTAAGTTCCTACAGCGGGAATCACAGTTCGGACAATGTGTAATTGATTTCCCAAAAGGCTCAGAGAGCACCCTTAGTGATCCCTGGGATAGCCTGGCCTGTGAAAGTTTGCTTTTCTCCCAGGCTTGCGGCCACAACTGCATGACATCATCACCTAGCACACATTTTTACTTTTATCTCTGAAAGATATATTATCCATGTGCTGGGCTCTGCTAGAGGAGATCAAAGGCAGCACTCTGTTCAGGCACCATATTAAAGTGAAACATGATTTTGCTACAGAAAAATAATCTGTTTATTTCAAGATAGATTCTGTTACATACCTGGCTTGCACGGGCATACACAATTCAACGCACAAATTGACCCGGGTGCGTTTCCACCAAGAACTACTATTATCTGTTCCAGGTGATGAAATGAAGAAAGGAAGACAACATATGTTTGATATAATACAAGTGGCCTGTTGGTAACAATACATTCTCATTAATGTTTACATTTATTAGCATAATTTACAAAGACACCTGTACAGACACTTTTTCTTCAATTGCAATCACTGCACACAAATTCTACAGCATATGCATGTGAGCACAGATACCGCCTGTGTGCACATCAGAAGCACACAAAAAGACATACACCTTTATCCACACACACACACACACACACACACACACACACACACTCACTCACAATGGCAGACATTCACATCCTCTTTAATCTCTTGATGCTCTGTCCAGGATGATCACTGGCTGGTGTGAAGCGTCACGCTCAGAGGGAAACCAGACAGAGGGACACATGTTTGTGCACTCCTAAATGAAGTGTGACCATGGTGCACCTCTGAAGCAGGGGCTGGGCTGGGGGCTATTATGGGGCATGACAGCAGGGGGGCGCTGTGATAATTTGATGTGAACTGGCTTGATAAATCACTGTGTTGTTACCTTGGCTTTAGTATCTGTTTATGTCTCTACAAATTGAAACCCCACTGGCACAGGGCTGAGGTAGAGCCGTACTCTGGCCCCCAACGATTAGTTCAAGGTGGGGAGAGTTTAGATGGCTGGTCCCTATTGGCCATCTCCCTCTTGCTGTTTTGTCTCTCCCCGCTGAGGGAGAAAGCCATGGACATGTGTAAGCAATAAAGCCAAAGGTCTGCCTTCCACCACAGCCTGAGTGAAAGGAATGCAGAACCAAACTATAAAATAATAATGGGCACTGGGGCAGGGAAGAGCCAAGGGAGGGCAGAGGGTGGTGGAGAGGGGGGCATCTGAGACAGACACATCTGCAAGGGAGGTGGTGGTTGTAGATTGGGGTGGGGTGGGGGGGGGGGTGTTAAGGTGGGGTGGGGTCCTGAAGCAGAGCCCTCTTCTGACCCCTGGACGTGCTGTTAAAGGCAGAGCGTAGCAAGCAGCCGAGGCTGGCACCACATCAAAAGGCTGACAGATGAAGGGCAAAGGTCAGTTTGACCTGGGCGCTAAGCTGCTGCTAAGCCTCTTAAAGCCAGAGGAGAGGTGCAGTAACAGGGAGAGAGAGAGAGAGGAGGGGGGGCTGAGAAGGAAGGAAGGGAGTAAGTGAGACTAAGAGCAAGGAATATCATTCGCAACTCCCTCCTCCTCTGTGATAATCAAAGGAATGATAAAAAAGACAGTCATGTAGACAGTAAATACAGATGCACAGAAGTCAGAAGAGATAACATTAAGTACCTTGTGCGGAATCGTCGCACAAGGGGCATGCTTCATCTAACGCTAATAAACCAACATCCCCAAAGCCTGTTTAAAGCAGGTTTTCATAATCACCGAAAATAAACTACAATCAGGACAATGAGACAGACAGATGGAGTCCTGAGGCATTTATCTGCTTTAAACATTTTCCCTTAGAAGCCACCAACTTATCATGAGCTTGTCAACACAGTGACACCATTCTTTCAAATGAAACGCTAATGCGCTGATCTGAGCACGCAGCGCCAGTATCTGTTCATGAAATCTGAGGGTTGATCAAAAGGTTCAGTACATCCAGTTCAGTGTATACCTCGGCAAATAAGTGGAAATCATCACAAGTACTCACATAACAAGGATACAAACACAGTGGAGCTGCTTCCAACCAGAGGAGGTATGACAAAGCAAAGCAAATAACACCATGAGGGGGGAAACGGCAGACAGGAATGAAGAGGAGATGAAAAAGAGGGAGAAAAAAAACAAGAAGTAAAACTTTGAAAAAGTCCAACTGATCTCCTAAAAGGAAACGGCCATATTCCACAATGCAACAGGACAGGAAATGCCTACTGTGAGGATAGGGCTCCCCTCTGGACCCCATTAAGGGAATGCATGAAATTAATAGTGACATCATGTTGCTTGGTCAACAAACGCAGGTTGATTGATGAAGACAAACGGTCAGGGTGATAGCCAGTTGTTGGCTTTCCCTGGGAGATGCCATTTTCAGCCAGCCTCTACTTCCAGCTTGTGAAAGGGATATGGGCTGTCTAACCAGCCCTGTTCCAATGCCACTCCTGTCACTCAAACTCACTCTGGGGTTGTTTTCAACACTTGTGTAAGGTGGCTGAAAGGATTTCAACTGAAGTGCTGAAAAAATAATATATTTCAGGTGTAATGTTAGCATTCAGGCATCTATCATCCTGACAGGGGAGGAAGGCAGTAAATATGACTGTGTTGCATTTGAGTGCTGGGTCTGTTTTATTGCTTTCAACATTTTTTTTTGCAACAGTGTAAGAAGTTCAGTACAATTACACCAAAAAGGTGCAAATATACCAGCACTTCAATTTTGTAAGAATTAAAAACTCAAGATAACATATATTTAATAATTAACTGCCTTCTCCTCAGCCCTCCAGTTTTACCTGGGTGATCCTGAGGGGGTCTTAAGCCAGGTAGGATAACACCATCCTCGGCCTGGACTACAGTCTCCTCCCATTTTGCATTAAATATCTCTATGGTGAGACACATTCAGATGACATCCTGACCAGACGCTTAAACCACCTCAAACTGCCTTCTTTTAACACAAATACTGGACTTCTCAGTCCACAACGGGGGGGTCATTTTTGACCAGAGGTGAGAGTTGGACTGTAGACTGACTCATAAATTAAAAATCTGTATTAATGTGTTGAACTTCAAGCTTTTTAACTACCTCAGTGACCTTTGCCAGAGATGTAGACATGGCTTCCCTCTAATCTTCCAGCTAATCCTCTGCTACAGAAGTTGGGTCAGATTCAGGAGGTCCCTAAAGATCTTCGTCTCCTAAACTATATAACTAGTTTCTTGCTGGGTTCAGAATGGGTAAGGCCCAGTTTTCCCAACACATCCTTGAACCAAAAGTCTGTCTGCCGATTTCTTGGGTTAGCAAAGCCTGAAAGGCCTCGATTTTCAGGTTGACTTCCAGCAACAATGTTCACCAGAAGGCTCGTTGGCTGTTGTCACATCAGGCTCTGGCCACAGTCCTCACCAATAGGGGCTTTAAACATGACCCCTTCACATTTCATATCCCCAAGTCCTGCTGGAGGAAAAATGTTTCCAGAGGTGGGACTCGAAAAGCTTATAGACAGAGGCCTCGCCAGGAGTCCCCGCTTCACCCTTACTAAATATTTCGGTTTATCAGGTCTTTCTGGCATCTTCCCCAGCATTTGATCCAGCCCAGTGTATCTGATATTACAGCTGCATAAATCTTTGGTCTACAATTTGCACTCTTAACTATCTATCTATCTATCTATCTATCTATCTATCTATCTATCTATCTATCTATCTATCTATCTATCTATCTATCTA
>JBAJHX010000001.1:16806070-16820083 GCA_037176925.1 Amniataba percoides
ATACAGCACAACCTACTGCTTTTATATCACAGAGACATATAAAGGAAGAGAACAACTTCACCTCGTATTTTTCCCAGTGGAAGAGGATATATGCCTTTAATGTTCATATGCGCATGTCCAAAGACACCCCCTGCCTGAATACACACATTCTAACATAAGAAACAACCATGAAGCCAAATAAATCTCTATCAGGAAGCCAGCCAACCTCTCTGCCCCCTTGCTGGTGAAAACCATATAATAGTTTAAGGAACCAGAAACGCATTTTCTGGATAGTTGGCAGCAAATGTCCCGTAATGGTTTGGGCTGGGTAACTTTCTAAATGTTATTTTTATTGTTGAGCCTAAAAGGTATGAGAAAAAAAGAATAGCTGACACATGCACGTACACACTGAAAACCCTACAATTGTGTCCTATGCTATGTATGTATAAAAGGACTGAGAGAGCAGATGTGGTGCCATGAAACCCCAGCCCACACAAACATATGCTGACAACCAAAATAAACAGGCTGCAAAACAGTTTTGTACTTATACAGAAAAAATAACAACAAGTCAGCACTTGTGAACTCTTCGCATCGTCACATTCGCATGAAGTCACGTCTTACGAAGCCCCAAAAATTACAAGTTATCGCTGCAACATATCATTTAGCAATACAGTGGCTGAGTCTGCCCTTTACACTTGTTTAACAATGTTTTACGTCTCCAAAACAATCCCGATCACTGATTAACATCTGACAAAGGGGCACCCTCAGCTGCAGGAGATCCTCAAACCATCCGTGAAAGTGAAAATGAGAAGCGATTCTGTTAAACACTCCACATTATGATGGCTATTTACCACACCATTGTAACTCTAAAGGGTGGACCTTTAAATGTCTCACAAAGTAATCTCGCCTCGGGTACAGTTCACTGATTTCTCTACTGCTGGTCCTACAATCCGTCTTGCGTAGCTCGCCTTCCCAACTGTGAGATGTTAGAGGGCTGAAAGGAGGACAAAGCTGACATTGCTTGTGGCTTTTATAATATGTGTCATTTACCCATGAGTAAGGACGTCACGTGGCCACTGGGCATGAGTGTCTGCAGAGCAAAAGTGAAAGCGAAACTGTTCTGGTGTCTTTTGGGGATTGAGCGCCAAATGTGTTGTGCGCTGCCCTTAATATTTTAATAGCACGCCGTGCGCACAGGCCAGAGCAGTGTGTCGGCTTCAAAGATGGAAGGTGGAGGAAGAATGTAAAGTGTCGCAGGTAGCAACAAGCAAGGTTTTCAGTGGTCAGCACAAGGTCAGCGCAGTCATTCAAGTGTGGCAGCGGGATCTCAGATTGACAGGGTTGCCGATGCCTTCGTATTTCTTTTTTGTTTGTTTGTTTTTCGAAGAAAAAGACGTGTTAAGAAAATGACCAGTGGAACTGCACAGTCACACTCTGTGATAAGTGTAAGGGATCATTTTCAAGACCTGTTTGCTAGAACTGTGCCGTTTTATAAGTGACATTTGAGCCTTGTAATGCAGAATTTCATGTTTAAAGGAAATACAAATGATGACATATGAGGAAAAAAATCAAGGTCAAGGTTTGGATTCTCCTCGTTTACAGTATATTGTGTATTTTTTTTGTACTAGGAGTGTATCAGTGCACAGTATGTACATGTGAATACTTGTAGGTACATTTGTGAAGTTAGGGAATAATGGGGAACAAGTTTTTCATTTTAACAGGTATCGGTTCTATTACTAGAAGACCATCTGAGCACCAAAGTTGGAAGACTAGGCGGGAATGTGATAATGAGTTCTGTACTATTTCATAAATATGTTGCATTTGATTTTAAATTGACCATGTACGATGCATCTATACTGGAGAAGTGCACGTTATAACAAAAGCAGATTTGAGGTACATACTAAATAAGGAAAACTGGGCTTGTGTAATCTAAAGTATTACCTTTTTTGTATTAAATTTTCCAATCTAGTTTAAGTTTCATACAAAAGTCAGGTAAGGATAAAGTAGTGTGCTAATAATGAGCTACTGTGGAAAGCAAACAACTCAGTTATGAGACAGTTTCATGTCAAAGTGGATGGAAAGTGCATTTATCTGTTGAAATAACAGAAGAAATAAAAACAGGGGGCTAGTTATCCTTATCTCACGCACACTTCGACACGCATAACACAGCATTACCAAGCATAGCTCCGCTCCTCATATATTTTCCTTTGCTCTTACTGCTTGTCCTAACAATAAATATCTCCCTTCACCCACAGCGTCAGGCCGCAGGTTGGTTTCCTTCAGGGTAATTGATGTGAAGGTTCTGCTGAAACCAACCCTGCACGCATTTTGAAGAGGTGAGCAGGAAATCGGGCCATCAGAGGCGGAACACTGCATTCCTATCACGCAGCTCGGGTCAGAACCTCTGGTAGAGTCAGGATTTGTAGCTTAAAGACTGTCAGAAATGATCACTTTGCTCTGCAACTGCACCCCCACCCTGACACAGCCTCTCCTTTTGTTAAGTTAAAGGATGTACCCCAACAGATTTGGTGACCTGTTCTCTCCTTCGCCTGGCCCGTTCTGGTTTCGGCTAAACACAGTTCAGGTTGTGGAGGCAATGCAACGCTGTTGTACGGGGGGGTTGTTGAGGAGGCAGAGTTACTGGATATTTCCCAGGGAGCCAGGGTGGAGAATCAGTTTCCATTTCACCATGACCTTTCTCTGGTCCCAACGGTGGTCAGCTCCACCGCTACCTCCTTCCTCTCACATCCCCACTGAGCAGCCTCCGCTCCACTGCTGTCTCCCTTTTTTTTTTTTCGTTTGTCAACCTATCCATCTCACACTTTTTACTCGGATAGGACAGAGCAGTCCCACCCCCCACCAACAAAGAGATCAAATTCCCATAGCTCATCTATTTTCTCATCAGCTGTTTACAGTGATTTAAATGTTAGCATTGCACACAGTGCAAATGCGTAACTAATATGCAACTGATGAATACTAAGAAAATTACATCTAAACAAGTCCATATCAAATTAAGGACCACCAACTACATCTAAATAAAGCTGTAATTGCAGTGAATTTTCCCCTCAGGATGGGAGTCATCCCTTTCCAACACCCAGGCTATTCTTAGTGTCTGTGAGTATTGTTTTCAGTCACCAAACGTTTCTTTCATATTAAAACGTGTGTGATGACTTTCTCTTATGCCAACAATGCCGGGAAGCTGTTTGTCAGCCGGCTGACTGCAAAAGCACTGACACACTCAGGACACACCCTTCACTCTAACTGTAACATTTTATATTTACTTTTTCCAGTTATTTTTTAAGGGCATATAGTACAGTTTGCAGTCATATTGGAAACAATGCCAACTCAGTCATGGCCACCATGGTATCGCCAGAATACCACCCAACACTGAGTGTCCAGTCACAGCCATAATCCACATTTAAACACTTTTCTGTCCAGAACTTTTGTGTAAAAAAAAAAAACAACATATATGTGAACCAGATTGAAAGAACAGCTAAGTTAAGACACACAATAACCTCCATCAAAAAAAAAAAACTTTGGAAGGCCATTGTGGAAAGTTGGAATATCTAAAGTTACAGTGAAATTCACTGAATCTGCTGACAAACCAGTAAAAAATCTGCAGAACATGTACTAAATGGACCTTGAGGTGAGACAGTTTTGTCATCTGCTGTTTCCAAGGTCAAGAATGAACTCTGATTCTGAAAAAAGACAACTTGGTGAGTTAAATAATATCCTCTAAAGACATTTCTGTCCATTTCCATTTTTGTCTGATTTGTTTGTTTTTTTTTCAATATTGTAATGTAAAGTGATGGACAGTGAATTACTTGAAGAGATGCTCTTTATACATCATCTAAGACACATTCTGCCATCTCTCTGTGATTTGCAGGTCACTTTTCTTCAGCTTACGGACGTAAAGGAGGATCATGCAAATAAACAGGAGAGGAGGGTGTTCGTAACAAGTGTGGTTAATTGCAAATTCCATTGGATTTACTAAGGTTCACTCAATTTGCAAGGGTCACTTTTGCGTGAAGCAGGCGGAAATTTAAACATCTATATTAAAAGACTCTTGTCGGGGGGAACAAATTAATCTGGTCTCTCCTATCAAAATGAAAGAAATGTGCACTGAATCTGCATGAAAAACAACTGCAAGTCTTTGTTAACAACAATAAAAAGGAGATGAAGAGTTTTAACGACATATGTTGCCCTTAAACTTAAACTTCCATTCATGTTCACTCAGATAATGTAGTGACTGGACTATTTGAAGATGTTTATATTGCACCTGCTTGTATTCTTTGATAAGAATTCTTTTCTTTTGTCCTCTTTATTATACTTTCTGTATTTTAACCACACATATTTTAGAATGCTGCTTAAACTTAAGCTTTCATTAACCTTTTTAAATATATAATTATCTAAGGTAATCATCACTAAATGTTGATTTAGCTTAATCTAGAACCAGACTATGGAAGCCGTGGGTATTACTGTAGCTACAGGGTTTTGGCCAATGGATAATAAAGTTTTATTCCAACAAACTGACAGGGCAGCCTCTGTTGATGTGGATTGCAAGAGTGTTGCCAGTGCCATTGTGGGAATAATCCTCCCTCTCAGTCAAATTCATGTACACGCTCACAGGGCCTTGTTTCGCTCTTTATGTGTCAGAGACGATGCAAGAAAGCAGAGGGCACGCACAGACAGACAGCTGAAGAGTCACCTGTGACATCACTCTGCAGACACGCCTGTCCAGCCGAAAACAAACCTTCAGCACAGAAAATAGAGAGGCGGCCTAATCGCCCCAACGTTTGTGCTCCTCATACATTGATAAATGAAGCCATTGTGCAGTGATTATCACAGTTATTCATAGCCTCTTTGCTATGGGGATGGGACATTTGTTGCATTACATAGGAGCAGACACTGCTGGGCCTAGCGCATGTTTCCCTGTCACTGTGTATTACGGGTTAGCCAATGACATTTATAAATACTTGGTAATCTGCTCTGCTATATGCGTCGCGTTATTAAATTGCCATTATTTTGGCGGCAACTGGGCCCAAGCCTGTGATTAATTGAACACTATTAAGTTGAGGTGGATCATGTCTGTTTATAAATGCTGCTTTTACGCCACAAATTAATCACGGACAAATTACAATAAATTACTATTTGGTGGCGCTAAGCTTTTGCATTAGTAGGATTCTCCATAATAGAAACACAAGAAATATGGAAACATTGTTTCTTCATTATTTCTGGTGCCACTGTAATAAAGAATGATTTAAAGAGCTTGCCAATGTCGAACTGGACACATAAGCATTATGCAGCATGTGCCTGTGTGTGCATGTGTGTGTACGGCTCAGACAGGGGAGAAACAACAGACCATGCTCTGGTAAGCATCAGGCCGAGGCATTTGGCTTTTTCCTTGTCTTGGAGTGGGAAGAATGAGCACGGAGTTGAGTTTTTACTCTACCACGTAACCTCAAACACCAACGCCAGCCCTGCCGACGGCCCTGTCGGCTGCAGCACACATCAGGATTTTCTTTTATCAACATGGAGCGCAGGATGGATGTGCTCAGACGAAATAAAAGAATTAAGATAGTAGCAAATACATTACTTTTAAATTATCTTTACTTTCTGGCATTGATTAGAAGGCCTGTGTTCTAAATCCAGACCATCCAGTACTCCCAAGAGGTTAAAACTTATTATCTCTAAATATTACATGACCAGACTTAAGGTCAGAGAGTAGAGGCAGGTTTAGCAGAGAGAGGGGTGGATTTTATGTTCCAGATGTGGGAAATCTATTCTGGGGCCTGTGGTTAGCAATCTATAGGTAGGGGCATGTTCCAATAAGTTGCACACTTTTATCTACACGTTTCAAAGCACATGGTAATAAAACAGTGCATTTAATGCCCAGTCTAAGTACAGAGAGGATACACAGCGACACCAGAAACAGCAGTTCCTTCATTTGAAGATGACATTACTGGCCCTACTGCGGTGCTGCCTATATTCTGTTACCCCCCTCTTTTTGTATTTAGGGATGACTTGGCCAATGTATATGGAGTCCTGTTCGTCTTTAGAAAGGCATCTCTGGCACAGCCCGGCACACTGCACTGAGCTCAAAGCCTTTTCACAACTCCTTAATGAGAGCACAAGATTTTGTGTTTACACCCCTCCCTCCTGCCTTTTCACCACCTCTCCATACACACTCCCAACTCTGGCACTTTGGCAATTCCCTCTCCCGCCTCATGATGACCAACTGCCTTTGGTAGTTTGCAATTAGCATCCTTCATGATGTTCTGCTTTATTGGCTCTGCAAAGTTAAAACCGGAGTGGGCACAAGCTACGGCTGTTTTACAGTGTTGGTTCACAGACGGTGGCCTCCGGGCCCCCCGCTCCTCTTCTGAACATTCAAACAAACTCTAGTTATTTCAGCTTCAGTGAGAGCTGACTTGGATCTGAGGAGCCTGCCT
Source organism: Amniataba percoides (assembly GCA_037176925.1). Taxonomy (NCBI): domain Eukaryota; kingdom Metazoa; phylum Chordata; class Actinopteri; order Centrarchiformes; family Terapontidae; genus Amniataba; species Amniataba percoides. The sequence continues at coordinate 16,812,502 of JBAJHX010000001.1, forward strand.
GCCACTGAGCCCCGAGGGAATGGGCGACCGGTAGCCTTAAACACCTCTCCCTCACTTCTTTCCCTCCCTCCCCGCCATTGCTCCATTCCATCCACCCTATATCCCTGAGCTTTGACAGAAGGTATGTATTTTAGGAGAGACCCCTGGTGATGTGATGGACATGAGAGCCCTGTTTGAAATGGAAACCCACACATTCTGCCCTGCGAGGGAGCACCAGGAATATCCCAACAGAGATGGCGAAAGGAAATGGAACAAGCGAAAAAAAATTGCCATCTTTATTGAGGTTTTCCTTTTGAAAACACGAGTAAATATAGGAGCGACACTTCCTATTCAGGATATGATGCTCTGTAATGCTATAACCTGAACGGAGTACCCACTGACCACCACAGGTGTAGATCGGCCCTTTTTCTCATATCAACTCTCACTCTTGTATACACTGACAACACATGCTGGTTCAGATAACCAAGAAAAAAAACATGATAACAGAAATGAATGTAATTCATGAAAAGAGATAAAGTGGGCCACACACAAGCTTATCCTCTAGTGTGTGCAGCGCTGGCTTGCTTTCACCATCTATCGTCTCTTTTCCCTTCAACCTCCATTTATTTCACACAGGAGAAGAATAGCATGCGTTTATGCATGTGTGTGTGCGTACTGGCGTACATAAGTGTTTGTGTACATGTGGGCCTGTTTTTTTTTGTGTGTGTGTGTGTGTCTGTTTGCGAATGTGCATGTCTGTGTGTGCAAAGAAAATGATGTGGCACACTCCATCCTCCCTATAACTCACCTGGACTGATAAAGAGAGCAAAGGAATCGTTTCCTGCGCCCGCTACTCATTCAAATGGGCTGGCGTCTGTAAACAAGAGCTGCAGTTATCCATGTAGCGGTCAGATAAGAGGGGAAGGAGACCTCCGGAGTGATGGATCACGAAGGGGCTCCCAGTCCTCTTCTCTTCCCAGCACCACCCTGCCACCTTAGGATAATAAACAGCCGCGGAGCAGGGGGCCAGATAAGAGCCATCACTCACGTTGGCCGGGCTGATAAGACACAGACGCTCTCTGTCACCCTCCATGACATTTGTTTTTCATTCCACTTCAGACCGAGGTAGAAGTCAACCTGTTTCATCTCATCAATGGGCTCCACTCAGGATCCCCCGCTGAGTGTGTGCCAGCCTTTGACACTGATGGCAGTCAGGTGACTGACTGTGTCATGCTGCACAGAAGAAGAATGGACTGCAGCCCGACTGTTTCCACTGCTTCATTCACAAGTACAGTACTGAAACTCAAGCAAACAAACACTTGCTGTAGTGAAGGATTCAACTATCAAAATCATTCGACAAAGCTGAAAAAGGATGTGACGTCAAGTCCCCCCCCCCACCACCCCCCGCTACGCGCTCAGTGCAGTTACTGATATAGAAGAGCTGCAAATATTTCACCGAGGGCGTGTACAAAACATGCCCACTTTGATGAATTGCCACTTTATTTCTAAAGATGTGGTCACAGTGAAACAAAAGGCCTTGTACACCCACTACCAGGTCTCTAGAGAAAATGTCCTGATACTGTAGAGGTCTGTGAACACTCTGTTAATTTTGAATACCTTTACCTGAGCTATTTTTACACCTCATATGTCATCTTAATGGACTGGCCGGGTGAGGCATGAGAGTAGGAAACAACCAGGAAAACAGAGGTGGGTTTCTGTCCTTCCTCGGCTGGCTATAAAACCAAAGTTAGACATGAATCAATGTGAAATCTCCTTGAACAAAAAACTCAAGTTACAAGTTGTAAATTATGCTTTGGAGACTAATATTTCTGATGGGCTACATAAAATTATTATTTAAGTCATTTTGTATTTTGGCACCTTTAATTCCCTAAAAGCGCAGAGGCCTATCAGAGGGAATATGCAGGTATTGTAAATCTGCCTGCCCTAACATTGCCTCTGCCAGGGTCACCTACAAGTCACAGATTTGAGAAGGTATAAAATGGTTACTTTATAGCTATCCCAATTGTTATACCTTAGAGTTATGTGCATTGTATTACCACTAATGAAGGGCGTAAATTCTCAGTTTACGACTGGACCTTTACAGGGGGGGTTGTAAAACACACGCTTTTTGCGTTACTTGTGTTTGTCACTGGAGTTCTGGAGTTCAGACTGTGCACACACTGTTTCCATTAGTCAGGGACCGCTCCTCCGAGAGGCCTCCGTCTGCAGTAATGGGTCTGGGCCGTGAGAGAGCGGCATCCCGTCCGCCGGTCACGGATGACATTTAACAGACAGGGTTCCAACTTCCTGTGATCAGAACAGCAGTGACTATGAAGCTAATCCACGGCTTTGGCAAATCCCTCACCCTCATCATCTGGATGTCAGAGATTGGCAGCGCCTCATAGTTGTGGGACGACAATCACCTGCGCTGACCCCCAGATCTCAGCTAATATGTCCGTACACTGTCCATGCCAAACATGGGATCTGTTTAATGCACCTCTCAGTTCAAAACACTGCTATTTTGGTCAATGTTTTAATTTAGAGCAGTATTTTGGATAATAAGTAGATGTACTCGTAGAAATTAAGTGCCGGTGACATACACTGGCAAAAGAAGATCCAGGGATTTTTTTCCCAACTGATGTAAACCTGATGTCTGGTAGTAGATATAGTTAAAAATAAGTCACAAAGACCGATTGTTTGATTTTAACTTGGATCAGTTTGCTTTGAATAAATGAGTTTTGCAATCAGCGTTGGTTTTACTTGCCATCCTGCATTCTCCTGAGTTCACCATAATCATGTCAGTCACATTTATGGGAGTTACACCTTTTGCTTCAACGAGACAGGGTAATAAACACTCGAGCTCTTCGTTCAGTTTCCAACCTCATGCAGTTTCCTCCCAGCATTAAGAATCCAATACACATTGACGATACCTTCCGAATGTAAAATCCCTCCAGTGGATGTGGGTCATCACCACAGGAGGGATGTAACACCTTTTTACTGCTTTCTGCATGTCCCCATATTGCTACTCTCTGGGGCTGATTAGGTTCACATCATAAAGAACAGGGTGCGAACGGAGAACATTTTTATGTCCATTTAAACACTATAATTCGGCACATTTATTTGCACATGTTGTATGCAATTCATACTGTAACATCAATATAATTCACAACTATGCAAATGCCAGGCCTTTGCCTGTCACTGAGGGTAACATCTGACAGAAAAAGGATGCTGGAGACAGGAGACGAACAGTGCAGCAGTGCAGGATTGTGAGGGATTGACAAATCAAGCAATTAAAGGGGAGGTGATTATGTCATCATTTTCTTGGGCGGCCTCAAAAAAGGTCCTGCTACATTTCATATTCACTATGAATGAATGAATAAGGAATGTAGGGAGGGAGGGGGGGGCTGAGGATTGAAATATCTCACAGGGACATTCTGCTTACTTTTTTAGACAGGCCTTATCTCTCCACGTTCAGCCCTGTTAATATGATGATGAACAATATTTCATGAAGGGCAGCTGAATATGTCTCTCCTGGAGAGAGCACAGGCTCACTCGGTCTCCTCCCCATGTCCTCGTCTTTCTTTTGTACCACTCTTTTCTCTGAGAGTGGAGATGAGAGGGGGGCAGGTGAGAGAAGGGAAAGCGAGGTAGATAATCGCACACACACACACACACACACACACGTCAGAAACACACCATTTCGGGACCCCTCTCTTCCCCTTCAACCCCCCCAAAACATTTTCATATCAATAATCAAGCAATTTTTCTACATGCTAATCCATCAAAGCGGGCTGGGTCTAATCTGCGGGCGTGGGGTGGATGGTGTGTGCCGCTTCCTCTTTTCAGGTGTGCCCCACTCTCTGGCAGACATTTGTCCCGCTATGTGGCACACAAAGCCCCTGCCCTGTCAGCACTGATTGATCAGAGGCCGGCTGTAAAGGGGGAAAGCAGCACACCCTATCAATGATGCTCTACATCTGCACCTGAAAAGAGCCTTCGTCTCCTTCCACAACATGCTCAATGCTGCAGATAATGAGAGTCGTGCTGTTAACAGCTCCCGCAGCTCTGGTTTTTGTCATGTGTATATAGGCAAAGTGCTTACGTTTTAGATGGAGGGAAGAGACAGTTAAAAAAAAAACAGGGCCCTTGGTAGGAAGATTATCATAATGTCTACAAACGCTGACAGGGTTGAATTTCAGTGACTCCTTTGCAGATTAGCGGGGCTTTTAAAAAGGGTGCATTTGCAGAACAATGTGATTGCGTGTTTGATTTTAATTTTCTGACAATCTTTCACAGCGTGTAAGGGATACATGTGGGTGTTTTTTTTCTGTACTCTGCATTGTTGGGATTTAGTCAGGCTAAGGGCGCCTTTAGAAGCATGTGAAGGCATAGCAGGCGCCTCTAAGAGCCCGGGCAATCCTGCAGGAGGGAGAGTGAGAGATAAAATGCAGAGGCCTCATTAGTAGCACATTTATCATCTCCTGTCTGTGATTTAAAAGAATGACTGGGTCAAATCACTTTAAATACCTCGGGGGAAATCAACATTTGTCATTGCAAAGCAAACCTGCCTCTCCCCTCTCTTCTGGCATTAATTTATTCTGGTAAAGCAGCCCCATTCGCCGCTGCGCTGATTTTAATTTCATCCTTGCAAAAACCTTGGCTGACTGTCTATTTCAATTCATTGCTTTAACACACAATTGTCCCCTTCAATTCATTGAAGTAATACTCACCACTGGCAAGGCGAAGCCCCATCCATAGACACTGGGCAGGTGATGCAAATGGTCTTTAGTGAAACGCTAAAGCGTGCGAGACACTGCAAATTATTCTTCTGATGTCCACAATTAAAACCGAATACCATCAGCACTGAACAGAAAAATGTACACGCTAAGAACAAGAAAGAGATTATGTATTATAAATGTGTTATTAATGCGTAACTCGGCAAGGTCGGAGAAGTCAAGATAGGTGTTGAAATATGGATGTCACCCTCAAAGAGCCCGCTAACATTGCTGCAAGTGGACCCTCTGGACACACTGCCTGACAGAATATTTATGTGTTTGCCAGCACACCGGCTTACATTTCTGTGAGCATTATCTGAGGACAGCGCAGTGCTGGTGCTGCTACCAATAGCTCTTCAGCAGAAAACAAAATAAGGGCCTTGAGACTTTTCTTCAGCTGCGATGGCGGTGACTCAGCTCCAGAACTTTCCACCTAGTTTTCATAAGGCATCAGCCCCTTTCATTCATTATGTCTGGAGTTGTTTTGAAGTGCTATATTTAACCTTTTTGGAAAACATGAAAAGACACATCCGGCCATTTCAGCCCTTTGATTTCACATTTTTACTATTAACCAATTTTCAATAGCCATTCTCTCACACTGCGCGCCTGCTGTCTGGATCAAATGTGTCGAGTTTTAGCTGTGGGACGGTCTCTCTTACGACTGCACCACCCGGCCACTTTTTGTTAGTATTGCTGATGGGACATTTAAGATGTCGATGCCAGAGATGTATGGTACGGCACTGCAGAAATATTTCAAAGTGGGGAGGAAAGAAGCAAAAGGGACAGATGCTGAGCAGGTCCTGAAAGAAAAGTGGGATGGCGTAAAGCAGCAGCAGAATTAACGCATATCTATTTCATGCCAGTTCAGACAGAATAGTGTGCCATATGTAAATAGAGGTTCAATAATGAATGCACTTCCCCTGCTTTTATTTGCTTTAAGCTCTCACAGTCACACACACATTGGCACCATGCGAGACACAAATTAGAGAGCGTTTTAAAGGAAATATTCAAAGAGCAGCCTGCCGCCGGAATATCAGTTATTATTTTTGATGTTGCAATTTCTGACACTTTGATGCAATCAGTGAGTAGCCCCAGCATTCAGCCCTCTCCAGGGAGAGAGCTGTCAGGAGTGAGGAGCCGGTGGGTAGATAATTATGGGAGATCAAACCTCGCTAGTTAGTAGGCAGGAACGGGAGGCAAATGCCAAAAACCAGCCAATGTTTCGCAAACGCTTGTTCAAGGATATCCTAATTGCTATAAGTGGTTCCTTCAGGACTGGCACTTCAAACACTGCCTGCTGCATGATGTCATCTCCCTGGCTCCCCTTCACACTCACAATAGGCAAATTAAGGAAGAGGGCACAGCAAAACATACCAGAGGACAGTGTCCTCCCTTTGTCATGACATAGTGCATGTGCTGCATAGGTATAGGCATGTATATATGTATATATACCAACACTCACACACACACACACACACACACACACACATATATGAGAGAGAGAGAGAAAGATACAAGCTGCCAGATTTATGAAAGCACAACAAATACTCTGTTGTTTGGTTTGTTTTCTTCTGGTGGGAAATAAATAGATGGTACTTTTGAACTTTCCTTTTTGCTGGTATCAATGTAAATGCATAACATGACATCACATACCACAATTAATATAGAATGCAGGTTGATTTATATGCACAACACAACAAGTACACTCGCACTGTTCGTAAATATTAGAGTTGCATGATCTCGAAAGCGATACATTCTGACACCCAACTGTGTGCTCCATAATTCAAAGTGAGAACACAGTCCTATCTGTCAGTACCGCTTCGAGCCTACCTCTCCGATTCCCTTCTTACCTTTGCAGTTCAAAGGGAAGGAGAGGGGAAGGTGAGTACAATTAGTTGAAATCAGTCAGAACAAATTGTCCGACAGCATTGTACTATGCTAAGGCATCCAAGTCCATTTGCTGTTGGTGGAATAACCCTCTTACCGTGACCCTTGTACCCGAGCAACATGCATAAAAACCTGCCGTTGTCTAATCAGTCTCTCATACTTATGGTTGACCAATGTCTCATCTAATACAGAAACTAACTTGAAAAAGAATACTAGACCTGTTTCTGTCTGCCTCAGCTACATCAAAGGAAACCCAACCCTCGGCAATCAAAAAGAAGGATTTCATGTTTCAAAAACAATTCACATTTTCAAAGGGGGACCACAGCTGACATACAATCGCAGTAAACCTATTGAGTCTTCAGCTCCCTCATTCTTTTCCTCTCCCTGTTGTGAATGTGAATCTTGAGGGTCATTGATCATCTCATTAAATTCAGCCCCAAAGAAAGCGATCCCTTTCACACAGCTCAGGAATTCAGACGTGAAACACCCCCGCCTCTCTTCAGGCGCACACACAAACACGCTCACACCATCAAACGTCGCCAAATGACTGCCTTTTTCGCAGACAAGAAAGACGGCAATAAAATGATAAAATAAAGTCTATTTTGTTCAAAAAGGGTAAAAAGGGGTCATTTTCTGCATAGAGTGCTGAACTCTTAGCATAACAAAGCACCGGCGGGTGAGCTAATGGCTCTTCATCTGCGACAAGGGGCTCCCTAGCTTTTCACTGTTGTGCTCCTCATAAAGTGGTCTGAAACAACACCTTACTCCTGCTCCTGACCTCCCTACACTTAAACACAGGAAATCCCAATGTCAAGCTCAAAGTCTGCACACATCCACGCACCGACAGACGCAAGGTGAGCTGAAATAATAAACACGCCACAGTGAGCGTCAGTATATCTGCAAAAGCGCTGAGAAACGGACGCAACACACGCAAACACACA
>JBAJHX010000001.1:16820183-16831332 GCA_037176925.1 Amniataba percoides
ATAATAAACACGCCACAGTGAGCGTCAGTATATCTGCAAAAGCGCTGAGAAACGGACGCAACACACGCAAACACACACAAACACACGCAAACACACACAAACACACGCAAACACACACGCTCAGACTAGGCAGGCAGGGCAGCCTTATGAGCGCTCGGCAGCCCCGGAGTGGCGAGGCTCAGTCTAATTGTCTCTCTAATTGGTGATGTCTAAAGGGGGTCTTCTCTTTATTTTTGGACAGAGCGGCATGCCATCACGCAAGGCAAATTACATAGACAGACAGGCTGGAACACAACAGAGGAGACGCAGATGACAGCGAGGGAGGAAAAAGTGAGAGCTGAGAGCAGAAGGAGGAGGAGGATGATTATCATTATTATTATTCTATTCACCATGGGGAAAAGACATGTTTAGAAAACGGAGTTTCAGGTGGCTAAACATCCAAATTGCTCCCCTCCCAATGGCCCCTCGGTCCCCTCCATCATCTCAACTCTGGCTGAGTATGTTAGGGATGAGGTCATGCTGCACTCATCCAACCAGTGGTGAGAGGCCTCATTCTCCACTCCTCAAGCACGGCGCTTTATCCGGGAGGCCTGCCTTTGATGTGCTCGTAATATGAAGGACGCGGGGCTATCAGCTAGCTGTCAACTCGGTAACTACCCTGCATCGCTCCCAGGGGCAGGAGAGCCAGCCGAGCCAACATGGCCGTCCAGCAGCCAGCAGCTCTGCCGCTGATGGACCTGATTAATTCCCCGGAACGCTGGTTTGTCTTCCTGCAGTTCAGTCAATGACTTCATTCAGCAGGGTGAGGTCACCAGAGGCCTGGTAATAAAGGGGCTGCACTTCACAGTATAGACAGCACGCCTGTGTGCAGCTCTCCAAAAAAAAGCCCTAAGAAGAAAGAAGGTGGTAAAAAAAAAAAAAGAGGAAAACATCCAAGTGTCTTTGGCTCCAGAGTGGCAGTCCTTGAGCGAGAGGCGAGCGGAGCGCACTTCCTCTCACTCCTGCCTTCCATTCGCTTTCCTGCCTCCCATTGTAGAAGAAATAATAATTGGCAGGCCGATGAATTATTAGCACACACAGCAGCTACAGCAAGAACAATGTCCCTTATTGGTGGGGGCTCCATTAAATGTGACTTTCTTTTAAAAGAACAGAGGTTCACACGAGTAAATGGATTTCCTAAATAAAAAATAAAATGGCTGTTTCGTTTTCCCTCTGACTCTGACCACCTTCTATTCTGTTTGAAAACTTTCATGGTTTTTATAGAGAATAATGTGTCTATGTGATGAATGAGCGTTCAATAAAACCAGTGATAATGATAGAAGTTGTCCTCTCCTCTCCTTGAGTCATAACTGATGTGGCACAGCGGTTTAGAGCAGTAGTCTCATATAACAATGCTTATTATGAGGCAAAGGCCTTTAAACAAGTCAAATAAAATTGATGTCATTCACTTTTTGAAACTCAATGATAATCTGGGGAATTTCACTCCAACAAATGGCATGGGAAAACGACACAACTTACGAGTGCGAGTAACTCACTCTCGCGCTTATGGGATTGTAAAAAATGACAATTTCTTGAAATGTGCCATAAATTTGCTGAATTGCTCCTGCCATCCCCGGGATGATGGTTGCTTTCACTTCGCAGGCCATGCAAGTCTAGTCACTTCATATAATCTGGAGTCACAAATCACAAAGGGCCTCCCAAGCCTCAGAGGAGTAATATGAGACTTTGGAGGCTTTTTTGGCAGCTCACGTTAGCCCAGCACACGGGGACAAATAGATCTGCGGTGTGTGACCTGCCTATCCATCCGTCCTGCCTCCAGAGCAGAGTGTAGATGGGGAGGGGGGTGTGAATGAAACGGTGGCCCGGCAGTGATGCGCGGCGCTGCGAGCTCATAAAGCAGGCCATCAGCTGACCTCTGAGGCACGGGGGAACAGGCAGGGCCTTTACGACCATCACCAGATTTAACAGCCAATAATGACTGGAATAACCGCTTAAACCTTTACGGACCTGCACAGCCGCATGGTAGCAGTGACAGCAGAGAGAGAGAGGGGGGGAGAGAGAGAGAGAGAGAGAGAGAGAGAGAGAGACAGAAAGAGAGAGAGAGAGAGATATTCAGCTAGTGTACTGACAGGGGCCATGTTTCAACTGAAGGGAAAATGACAGATGCAAAGGGAGAGCACCCTGATATGTGTGTCTCTTTAAGTGGAGCCAACTGGCTTGTCCATTCCCATCCTGATGAATGCACAACAGGGAGAGCTGGAGAGAGCAGTGGACAAGGGAGAAGACAGAAATGACGCAGGGGGGGCTAAATACATGAGGGGAGAACATAAAGAAATGGACAGGGAAGGGTGCAGAGTTTTTTATAATAATAATAATAATAATAATAATAAAACCAAAGATATTTTGTGAATGCAACACAGTGGTAAAAACGCAAAAAGCATTTATTTGACACTTGATTTAGTGTGTTCAGATTATCAGACAGTTTAAACTGAGCTCGTGTCTGTGCATGCAATATTATGCGGGCCATGGATGAAGATTTTCATTTTGTTGTTACCAGACAGCATAACTTTGGAAACTAGCATAAAAATAAATAAATATTTTACATATATTCATATTCTCTGTGATTTATGATCTTGTGGCATTATCTGTATTGTATCTGTATTGCTTGATTTAACACCCATCTAGTAAACTATACACTAAAATAATACACAGCATCACATTTAGTGCAACACACTGTGCCGTATATCTGGAGCTGCAGTATATAAATTCTTTACTAGCAGAAAGTAAAAACCTTAATTTACAATCTTTGTTTTGCAGACTTCTTTTTCCTTTATTCTGACGTCAAGTCTAAGTTATAGCACACTAGCATCCTTTGGACTAAGATCATAACACCAATTCATTAACTGTTGGCAGCGAACTAATTCTGATTTTCAATAAACTCTCTAAACCTAATACAGTGCTCATGAAAGGAGGCCCATTTCACAGGCTGGCACATGTTCAAGCAACATATGCTCACATAATCTCTTAAAAAGCATGATCCAAGTCCAAATTTAATTATGTAATAGCACAAACGAAATCAGAGTGCCGACACAGCAGAGCTCTGATACACAACGTTCTGCCACTCCACTCCCATTCTCCTCATTTGTTTATTGCTCTCACCAGTCCCAGAAGCCTCAGGGGCCACGGCGTCCAGAGTCCACTCAATGGTCTACAGATGGCTCCGAGGTTCCAGGCTCATTTCACATGGTTGTTTGTCTTTTTAATAAGGTCTGCTCGAGATATATGACTATTGTTATATGATCATAATGCTTTTTCATGGTCTCTCAAGCCATTACTTTATAGTGCATTGTGTTTTTACATACTAAGTTCAAAGTCTTTTAACTTGATTTTCTGTTAGTTCATATGGATTTACAGTGGTATGACTCAGTCGAAGCAGTAGCGGTGGTGGCAGTCAGATGAGATTTAGCAGTTTCAGGGACTAAATGGGTGTGTAGCTCGGCTCGGGGTGGGGGGTGGGGGGGGCGTTTGGGGGCGGGCAGCGGGATGTTCATGGTTCTGTGAGTCCTGCGCTTCCTCTGGCAGCAGAACTCTACTTGCAAAGCACTGAGCTGAGGCTCCTGATCTCTGTAGAATACAGATAAACTTTAACCAGTGAACAGTGTCAGGCCTTCGCCGAATATGATACTGTCCCCAAACATTGCTGAGGAGGAGTAAAAATATATATATGAGCATAAAAACCACAAAGGGGTTCTACTGAAGACTATATCCAAGATAGCAGGTCACCTTTTTTTTGCCTGTAACAGTATCAATAAATCCTGGGACAAAACTGCATATCTTAAGCACCTTACTGGCGACTTTTACAGTGCACAGTCGGCGCTTGGCACGCAGACGATAACATTCCCCCCACACAATGGTCTAATCTTCATGGCACAGGTAGCACTGGGATTGTCTTGGATGTGCACTCTGCCGTCGCCTGGGTTTGTCCCAGCATTAGAGCCCTCTGCATTCCTTTGTGCTTTTTAACCAATGAATTAAAGAGGATTTCAACAGGGGAATACTTATCGGAAAAAAATTACCCCCTTTACTGAGAGATAAACAAATCAGACTAAATAAGTTGGAAAGAGTTTCACAAACTCATTCTGTAATCAGGAAGAGCTGCTTAAGATAACAACGCCTGATTTAGACATTTTCTTACACAAAGAGTGAGGAAAAGTGAACCTTTAAGCTATATGGGACAGGGTTCATTTTGAGCAGCTGCCACTGCTGTGTAAAGTAGTTTACTTTACAATTTGTATTTATAGGAGCCAATCAGATCCTTGTGTTGTGAGTAAATAAATGAAATTGTCGGGAAGTATTGTTTGTAGATTATATATTCAGGTCACTTCTCCCAAGAAATCTTTTAATTTTTTAATCCATGCAGATGTTTGTTTTCAGAAAACTTTCTGAAGTGCATCCCCAGATGAACACTGAAAGCATTCTTAAGTAGCTAAGTTGCTCTTATACAAAATACCTCAAAGCGTCTAAGATAATACATGTGGATTGAAATGCAATCTGCCTCTCACTTCTTCCCAAGATAAGTACAGCCATTGACAAGACCTGGCTTCCTCCTCTTATCTCGCAAACACTTGATACCAGAAACTCTGTGCATAAATAAGTCTTTCAAGATTGTGATGTAAATATATCCGATTAATCACAACAAGGAAAACTGCAACAACTCGTGCTCCCACCCCCCAAACATCATTGTAAAAATGTTCCTGTGCTTGCAGTTGTATCAAAAATATTTTTCTTATCCATACTTCACGAGTCTGTGATCACACAGCCCTAAGTCACATAACCATTACACTGACGTGTTTTAATCTATGCTAATCTATTGTAATATTTTCATTTTCATTTTTAAAGATTATTACTAACATTAATTTAAAGCAAGACAATATAAAAAAAAAAAATTAGAGACAAAACTGCATTTGGATAATCTATGCAAAAGCTCTAAGCCCATTTCCATTCCTGATGGATTTAGTGACATCCCCCCCCCCCCTTTTTTTTTTTACCCCTCAGCACTAAAATATTTAATTTTACTGAGTAGATCCCCAGGACACGAAGAAAAACCATCAGGTCCATGTTCAAGTTTAATTACTGATTACTGATTTAAACCTACTCTCAACCCTCCAGCCCCATCTCTGCCTCTGCTGTAAGCGTGAAAGAGAAAGACAGAGACCTGAATGAGAGAGAAACGAAGACCAAGTTGAAGCGCGTGTGTGTGCAGGGATCTCTTTAAAGCTATAATTTCACCACTGCCTCTGAAGGAAATGATACTGCTTTGTCCATGACATCTGATGAACTCTTAAATGACGTGAGAGTGCTGTTCGGAAGATGAGCAAATTCATCAATTCGTCGCCTCTGCTTCCCGTAGTATCCCTCCGCTCCACAGCGTGGCGCTCTCTTCTCTCCCTGTTGAGTCGAAGCAGATTGAGATGAGCCTCGTTTTGGCACCTACCATCTGTCCCCCCCCCCATCATCTCCCACCCACCCGCCCCTTACTTTTCACACTATTAAACGTCTGTGTATGCGTGTGTTTGTGTGTGTGTGTATGCGTGTGTTTGTGTGTGTGTGTGAGCGTGAGCCCATGTGTGCATGTGTTTGATTAAGCTCTGTCTAGATACCCTCATTGCCGCGGATGCCTCTGAATCTATTACAATCCCTCCATCACAGACGCCACTTCATTTACATTCCTTGGGTCCTGTTTGAAGAATAACTCAGGTGGGGGAATATATTTTCAGATTGTCCCTCTTATAGGTTTACCAAGACTCCAATGGGCTTGAAAAGTTGCTGTTGTACACCGGGGGAGGCATTTTCACCTAATGAAACCCAAGATCAATAGAACTGTTCTCTCTTCTCATATATAGTGCATGTACACAAGGGAAATAAAGTATTATTTTTCATCCTCAAATGTATAATGGATATCATTCTTTATTTAATACTTAGTTCAATCCCGCATGTGCCGCAGTGGGGAAATATTTCCTCTGATGATGTCCCTATATTACAGAAGGAAGATATAAAAGTGGAAACATTAGGTCGAAAGGTATGAAAAAAATGCGGCATTACATACCTGAGAAATGGCAATAGACTTTGCAAAATTCACCATCTAACTGAAGTATTATACCACAATACAGCTAATCTTATATAATTAAAAAGCTTACAGACATTTACATATTAATCTGCACTGCCTACTGCAATCGACATATTTTAAATCAAGAGCTTAGGTTTTAAAGAAAAAAAGAGAGAGAGAGAGAGCACCGGAACGAGGAGAGGAGAAAAGAGCAGATAAGCGTGGAGAGGAAGGAAGATGAGAGAGAGGAAGATGAGAGGAGAGCTGTGAGAGCAGTCACTTCAGGTGCAGCGCTTATCGGCAGCAGAGAGAGGACCTTTCTTATGTAATCTGTGATTTCATTCAGCCTCCGTATCAGATGATTGTCTGGGAGAAGAAAAAGCCATTTTGAGGGGAACGGGCTGCGTGAAAAGGATCGTCTCCCCGGCAGCTCACCCTTCCATGTCGAACCAGCCGCATGGCACCGAAGGTCAGCAGAATTATTGGAGGCGGGGGTGGCTCCGCCAGAGAAGACAATGATATGGCCTTAACCCTCATTTAGAGGTGCCATTTCCCCACCTGACCCCCCTGCTAAAGTGTTATTTTTCCATGTTATGAAATGTGATAGCTCTCTGGTGAAACAGGAGTCTCCAGTTAGGGAGGTAATACTTTGGCGTGCAGCGACAGCAAGACAGGCTCAGCCTCCCCTCTAAATAGGCTGGCTGTGCGGCCTTACTGCTCCATGCTACGCAGACAGTTCAATCAGGGTAAAACAACGTTCATTTAACCGCTTGGCTAACAGCGGCCAGTGGCACACAGCGGTCCACACAGGAGCTCCAAAATTGCACAGTTAGGGGAGATGATGGTAATGTCTTTGTGAATTTCACCCAAACATGTCATTTTAAACTGAGGCTCTGCACAGGGCTGTGTTAAGTGTCATTACCTGTTTTTTTTTTCCTCTCTCCACATATGATGGAGGTAACATATGAGGGAGTGGCTTTTGGCATAGGTGGATATATCTCCATTTAGCACAGCAATCAATAATTGATGAGGAATAAAACGCATCAGTGATTAAAAGGTCTGCTTCTGCATGAGATGGAGATCATGTTTGAAATACTTGTCCAGCAATTACAAAGTCAACTTTTACATGTGGTGTGGTATTAATATGTAAGGTGGAAAAATCATAAATGGCTAATGCTTCATTAATTTCATATTATGTTTTCATTAATGTAAAATGATGTGAGCAGTGCTCTGAATAATTCTGTTTCAAAGCGAACCAGGTGCAATATCGTATGTAAATCAAATGTCAAGGAGATAAAGCGTCTAATCGCTTCATAGAAAAGGTTGCATGTGATTGAGGTTCTATTAATATAAGTTCAAATTACTTTATTCTGGAAAAAAAAATCTAATTTCATTCCTACATTCACTGTCACCTCTTGGTGTTGTAGTGGTGAAACACTTTTTTGACTTACGTAGAGAAGAAGGTATCAGCTGCACCGATACATTGATTGCTGTGTGTTATGATGCGAGTGAGCCGTTATCAGAGGAGGTGAGCTGAGACAGAGGAGGGGGAGCAGCAGAAGGATATACATCTTGGTGGACTCTCAGCAGCTCCACCTAGGGGAGCGGAGCGGAGCCTGACTGCCTCTCCGCTCAGACCCGAGTTATTTTGTCACTCTGTCTGCGGATCTAAACAAAAACATGTGATGGTTCGCAGTGACTTGCTGTATCCCCAGCAAATCATCCCTGCATATTTGTCACTAATCACTGCTTTGATGTGAGACGAGAGGACACATGGCTACAGGGTCCAGTCTGACACAGGGCCTTGGTTTCGGATAATGGTGCCCAGAGGGCCGTAGCATACAGGGTAGCGCCGGGGGTCAGAGGAACAGGCAGATTAAGGAGGAGAGGTGTTGAGGTTGTCACCTCAGGGCCTCCACCCACACAAGGAGAAGACGCTGAGACCAGGCCCTGCCATCATTCAAAGCAGATGGCATTTTTCTTAATGTGTCAGGGCTTATTTTTGGGATGCAGCCTCTGGCAGGCCCTGGATAGACTAGTTATTAGGCATGTACGCTTATAATTTAGCCAAACCACGGAGGGTTTGGACACAAACCCTGAAGCCTCAAACTAAAAGTCTTCCCCTCTCTCCTCCCTCTTTTCTCTGCCTTCCTGTCAGAGCGCTCTGCAAAAGTAAAGGAAACCCAGATTGTGAGTATGGCTTTACACGATGAAGCTACTGTGGTTTTGCCAAGCACAGGGCAGCATGCTCACAAGTGTGTAGTTCCAGGTGTGGGATGCGTGCTGGGGCCACACATGCAAAACTACCATGCCTAGCACTTGGGGAATAAATACATTTACCAAAAGCTTGTATCATGCACATCATGATTTGTATGATTAAAAAACTATTTAAAAAAACTATTTAAACTGGATGCAGAAGTGGAAATGCATGTAGCCTCTGATACAACTTGCAGTAAACGCACAGTCATTGATCCAAAACACCCTGACAAATGCACACAGTGTCTGCAGAGCAAGTAGACCTGCTGCACAAGCACTGGAATCTAAATCCACACACTCACATGTCACAACAGCACTCACGCAAACACACACAGGCATCAGGACTGCAAAGAGATAATTAGCAAGCACAGCTGACTCCTTGAATTGTCCTCCGTCCTCCCCCCATCGTTTCCCTGCTAATAGGGGCGTGAGTCCCACTTATTAGATGTGATTATCCACCCAGGGCTGTATGTAGATTAGCTTTATTACATCCCTCAACCAGCTTCTCTGCTATTTAGACAGAAAATGTAATTCAATGATGTAACTTAGATATAAATCTGCATTTACAGGGCAAAGTCCCACCCCAGCACTGGTTATGACAGGTTGGCTGATTAAACTATCAGGCTGACAAGCCCAGCAGCCACACAAGAGGACAGGCAAAAGTACAAAGGCCCTCTTATTATAGAAAATCCCCCAGAATAGCCAACGGTGGGGATATGGTAATGATGTAGTACCTCTCCAGCAGGTCTACAGCACACACACACATACGCACACAGGCGTGAACACACATAGCAACACTTAAAGACACATATTTGTTAACTCAAGTGCATACATGTAACAAACACAAACATACACACACACAGACATATATCTATATATATATATGTATATATATATATACCATATAGTGTGTATATGTACTCATTCACACACACACACACACACAGACACACACACAGACACACACACTTATCTCTCCAATTCCCTTATCCAGCTGAATATGATGACTGGCTTTTGGAATGACCTCCAGGCAGAGGACAAGGCCTTGTTCTGTGGCTCCCTCCCCTTCCCCTCCTCTCTTTCTTCCTCCCACAGAATGAATCTAAAAGACTGGTGACCTTGCTGTGGGTCTGTGAGGGAAATGAGCTACATCTTGTCACAGACTGAACAGGCCATTTGAAACCTGGTTTGTTGGCATTGAAAGGGCCAGCGATTGCAGAGCTGATAAGTGAAAGGGGTGTGAAGGGGTGGCTTTTATTCAGAAAATTAAAAGGCAGGCCTGATGGAAATATGTCTGCATTGGTGTTAAGCATATCGTTTCAGGACGCTTATCAAGTGAGCATCTCTACAGCAAGAGAGAAAGGGCAGACAGTAGCTGTGAATCCATACTCTGCTGCTGGCATGCTGTAGGCACGAAACAAAAAACAACCAATGAAGCTTCTCAACAGCCCTTATGCCAATAACTAGGAATATGTTAATGATTTTCAGGGAGCAAATTAACTTTAAGAGTTTCTTACCAATGTGCCATCTCTGGGATAGGATTTAAAATTCATTATCTGCACAGTTATCCAAATCCATGCTATGGTTCAGACAGACACACAACACACACAAAGTCTGGAAAGAAGCACAAATGAGAAAACTCTCCCATTTCTGTGTGTGTGTGTGTGTGTGTAAGCAAGTCTCCAAACAAAAGCTGGCATCTCCCATGGCCTGCACAAATGTTTGTCTAATGTAAACCGCCATATAGGAGCATCTAATTAGGGGTGTCAGACTGCATGTGGCTGAGAAATCTCAGCCAACTGTCAGCCGATTCAGATTGTTCCCAATCAGCGGGGAGACGAAAAGGGAAGAAAAGGCAGGAGAAGATCCGGCAACTGGGAGCCAGGGACCCGAGCTGGGGGCAATTAACAGCCAAGGTGAAGCCCCTCATTGTCGTCAAAGTGACTATGCTAGCCATGCATGTTAGACTCCTATCCTCCCCGTTACATTGCCAGCATCCGACGGCACTTTTGTAATTAGGCTCGGGATGCGGAGCAGTGCTGCATGGCGGTGGCCACGGTGCTGCCTTAAATGACACATGAAGGAGAGCATGCTGGGTAGGCACCGCGACGGCACTTGCGCACATCCACGGAGTAAACTAGAGCTACAGTTATTAAGGGAGCGGGCACGAGGGCAGGGCTGGCTGGAATGCCACAGTGGGTGAAACCCAAAGAAAGGTCACGGTAACGCAGCATGGGTCTGGTGTCCTCCTCATTAAAACCCTAAGCTTTACAGAGAGGAGGAGATGCTCTTAACCACAGCACTGAGATTTCAAGACCACACCAAGTAAGGCTGAGGCTTGTCTCTCAGAAGGCCAGTGGAAACACACGGTAACACGCGTTAAACATGCAGACCGGCAAAAAGAGGCAAATACAACTTGAAAGGCTGGGGCACACACGTGGGGCATGAAAGGTAAGAGGGGAGAAAAAAATCACAGGCCAAGGTGTTTTTAAACCATCTCCCTTGGCGTTGATGATTAGTGGGTGAAAAGTGTGAGAGGAATGCGGTGGGCTTTTTTTTTTTCCTTTTACCTAAAGCCATGATTTGCTTTGCATAAACAACAACAACAACAATAGCAGGCAGGTTCTTCTGTAGAAGCTGTAGTGTATGGTGTAATATATATATATATGTGCAATGACCTGGGAACATGCCATGTGTAAGATAAGATAAGACTCCCTGACGTGGAGCAGTTTTAGGTGAAAAACAACTGCACTATATAAACCCTAAGAGAGAGGTGGTCGAGAGGGG
>JBAJHX010000001.1:16831432-16847485 GCA_037176925.1 Amniataba percoides
TAATTGCTTAAAAGAGTCACAGTGTCAGCGGAGCCTTCTTCATCGTCTTCACATCATCACCATCTAAGAAACTACAAAGCCACACAATGAGCTCAAGGGTTCCTCATAACATCTCATTATAGTTAATGAGTGCTGTGTGTTTACAATGTGTAGCTCTATAGAGCTAGCAGTGTTTACCCATCCCCTCCTCTCAATGGAGATCACTCAGCACACCCCAAAACAAAGGAGGATTTGTTTAGCCATGGGCTGTGTTTCTTCCCCTCTGGATCACAGGGCTCAATCTAGCAGGCGCAGGCTGTTAGCACTATCTCCCAAATTCATCACAGCTACCACGGAATCCCCAAATATATGCTGGGTAACAAACGCACATAATTAAGTTAGATTAAACATTTAACACTATATGTCTACCTCTGACATAAATACATATCCCATAAGGGGACATTCACAAAATTAAAGTGTGCTGTCTTGAAAATGACATAGTCTAGGTTAGCTTGTCTTTTTTTTTTTTTTTTATTGGCTTGGTTCAGCCAAATTAAGTCAGTCATAGCAAACTCCCGCAACACAAACACAGGTCTGGATGGCTGCATCTGGATGTCCTGTCAAAAGCCTGCCATGACTACACACTCTGGGAGAGGTGTGGAAACATGTAACACTATCCACATGCCTCCCTCACTGGAGAATCTGACAATCAAGTCAAGCAATCAGAGACCGGCATGACCAGACTGGTGCCGACAAAGTTTTTAACCCTGATTATCTATTCCTTCAGCTTTGGCATTCAGAACAGCGGATGCAGCTCATCCGCCTCGCTTCCGTATGCTGCCTGTAATTAAACAAGTAAGAAAATACCAGAAGGGGAGAAAATTAAACATATAAAATGTTTCCGGAACATCACATTTGCATCAGTACAACACATAGCTCACTGCATCATACGCCTATCCACTAATTAAGGAAATAATTATCAGCACCTAGGATCCTTGAGTAAAAAGCTACAGGAGAGTTCTGCATGGTAGGCTCTTCTCTTAATCAGTGTGTTAGGAAGCATGGCAATTGAGAGGCTGATTGAGTCCTGTGTTGAGTGTGTGTTAATCTCTGATTAACATCTGCGTGTGATCTTGTGGAAGTATGGCACCAGTGAGCCCTATGTGCACACAGGGCATGAAATATCCAGGCGTGTAATAACATTTTATTTACAAAGGGCCCACTGGGCACAATGCATGCCAGCACTGCCAAACTGAGCCCAATGCAATTCACTTGAATGCGTTATATTACCCTGGCAATCCAGCTGGGGAAAGGGAAAGGGAATGGCTTTAGTCACACTGGGTTATTAGGGGCTGAGACATGATGGATACCTGTAAAGCAAACCTAATCCAACACTCATCAGCCTCACCAAAGAACAGCAGGGTGCCTATAAAAGCGGGAGGATGAGGCATGATGAGGACCATACGGGAAGGTCTGTCAGGTCAGTCTGCTGTAACCCGCCTGGCCCAAATCCTGCAGTTTATCTGTGGTAAGACCCGCATCGCCTCCCCAGCTAGGACTGAAGCAGGACTGTATTTCAAGAAAGAATGTGAGGCATGCAGACCACAACGCCCATCCACTCCTCTTAAATCAATGGTGCATTTAGCCGGGAACCCACTGGATTAAAATCAATAAAACACACAATTTCAGAGCACAGTGGGGAAAACATAAACACATACCAAACATTAAATCATTAGCATGTGGAGTGACGGCAGTGTATGCAAAAGCGAGTATTTGTGGATGCTGACAGCATGCTGGCGAATGTTATCAAGGCGCAGTGCATGTGCGGGGTAGAGGTGCGTCTGTGCGGTAAGAAAAACAAAATTGGTCGTTACATTTCATGACTTACAAGTTTCTTGGACTGACATTCAAGCGATGCCAACACTTACATCCACTGTAGGGTCCAAATGAAAGGTTCGAGGTAGTGGCAGTATGTACATATGGAATGCAATGAATGCACAATCACACAATATATGAAAATATATGGCTCAATTCATATTCATTGTTGCTATGAACTGACAGCTTATCTGAATAATCTCTACTTTATGCAAGTGTGAAAATATCACCTATGGGCTGACCTATTGCACCCTTGGGGCTCAGAAGAACCGCATCATTTATCTTGTATTGTGAATATCCCACATGATAATACCACAATAATATTCTTGGTCCAAATGACCTTTTTTCCCTCCTATGTCTCCATTTTAATGGAAAATGGAAAACAAAATGAAAAACAAAAACTCTTTGGCAGATGTTTAACATATTGTATTAAAGATTTTTTGTTAAAATTACAAATATGAAGACTGACAATTTTCTACCAACTGCATTTATACTGTGCAAAAAAAAAAAAAAAACTCAAACCTTATTGTGTATCATATGTATCATATGTAAATAAATCAGGGAAAAGAAAAGGGATATTTCATTATGATTTGTATTTCAAAAATGTACTTTTTTTAAACAAGCAAGATCATAAAACATTAGCTCTATTCATTTAACATTTATATGTTATACTGTAAATTTATATTTTCCAAGTATCAGCAGCAGACAGATGTAAACAAACCTTCTCAACCATGCATCTACGGGCAGCAAAAGCCCAGTAATTTTAGGTATTTCATGCTGTCTTTTCCTCTTTAAGGATTCTCTTATAATGAATATATGCAAAAGTCCATTAGAGCATAAAAACACAGACACCAAGCCCTCGCTTCCCCTTTCCACAACATGAAAAAAAAAAAAAAAAAACAAGCTACCGGCATCACTTTCAATGAAAGCTGCGCCTTTCAAACTGCTTTGGTGTCCTACAAAATTACCATATGAGAAGCTATTTACGACTCGACAAAATTTCTGTGTGTTTCCATGAAAGTTCAGTCCGTTCCTGTGATGGAACAAAATGAAAAGCCTGCCTTACTTGTTGCACGCAATTAAGCCCCTGCGAAAAGACAGTCGGGGCAGTTTAACATTTCATAGGGCTGTAATTATTCCTTAACTGTTAGAAAGTGTTGTCCCCTAGGAGCCAATTACTTGAAAAGCGCTCATCACACACAAGATATATACAAACAAATCCTTCAAGCACAAAGTAAATGTTTAAACATTAAAAGGGATGAGCGGAGGAACCCATACCAATCAGTTTTGGTAGGAGCTAATTACTAATAAGAGCAGCAACCCCGTTGTGTTAGATAATTATGACACCAACTTGCACCTCAAACACACAGAGCACCTGGCTGGCTGGTGTACCGTGGCTATGATCACGGGGGAGGAGAGGAATCAAGTGAAGACTGCAGGGACCGAGTGGATGGAAGTTACTGGCATCAGTATCCCAACACATGTGGGAGAATATTCATGTTTACGACTCACCCACGCCTTCAAATCTGATTTTGATCTTTAAATAAAACAGAGAAAAATCTGACACTGAGATAATCTCACAGTTTTCAAACTGTAGCACATGTTTGAAGAATTCTCCAGCAGCAAAAATAATTTTTACAAGCAAATCTGTTTTTTTTTTTTCACTTCACTGAAGACGAGCAAAACTGTGTTTAAATGAGGTAAGTTCCTACACTGGAATCAAGTTCATATCACTTAATACATTTAAAAAACAATTCCACAGACTGAATAGGGCTGGACGCCACCCTGAGTGAATTACATCACTTATTTTTAACTAAAATAAAAACTTAAGAGTCAATATTAGCTTAAGTGACTTAGATGGATAATTCTTCAGTTCAGCAATCATATTAACCTCCACTTACTCTCTACATCTGCTTGGCCTGTTGTTTGCTCATCTAATCAATCTCCTTCAGCCTTGTTCTTTAATGTCCTACCACGTTTGGCCATCTCTAAATATCCACTAATGCCTGGGAAACATCAGGGCCTCAATGATAGCACTGTAAATGTAATTTATTTCTCACTCATGCAAGCACTTGAGCTAAACGATTATGGCTACTGAGGAGCGGCACACTATATAAGATAAATATTGATTGACTGGAGGGTTTGTTAGCTACAGTGAAGAATAAGGTCTGAGTGAGAAGAGGTGCCTATAAAGAGAAAAGGGAAAGGGGTGTTGAGTTGTCTTGTGCCAGCCAGGCTTGTTCCAAATAAAGAATCGGCTGGTTTGACCTGGCTCAGCCACAAACGACCATTTCACAGGAACTTCAGTCTTTCAGATCCAAAACCAAACAGACCGGGTCTCTCTCACTTGCTCTCTTTCTCTGTACATCAGCATCAGTTGCTGTGAATTTGTCCACCAATTTGTCCTGTCCATTTAGCAGCAATGAGCTAAGAACCTGCTGACATGCATGTCAGTCTTATGTGTGAACAGGTTCAGGTCAATTAATAACAATCAATATGATACCTGGTCATTTTAAACAAATATTTCAAATCATCATCACACTTTGATATTAAGATGGATTATATCTATATAATTGATCTTTTGAACATGTAAGTGTAATAATGACCATTATAATCTCTACACGTATTGCAGCTCATGAGTTTTTTTTTTCAGTCATTCATTTCTATTCTCAGTAGAATTGTGTTTTTTTCGTGACATTTCTAACAAGTAATTGGCAAAGTAATACATTTCAAAATAAACCTGCCACATTTGGATGGTGGGAAAAAAAAACATTATTCAGTCTCCATGAGGAGAATTCTAGGTGTGTGTGTGTGTGTGTGTGTCCGTAAATGCCAAAATATAGTTATCAAAATAGGACAGAAACAATGTGAGATGACCTGAATCCTTCATCATATGTGAGAGGGCCTTTATGTTTATAAAGGATCACATTGTCCTGTGTTTCTCCAACACACACACACACCAGACTCTGCTTGTCTTGTTTCATCGTCCTTGACATCATATTGTAGCAGCATCTCCAGAGGCCCCAGCATAACCTCAAAATCCTGTTTAGCCAAATTAACATTAGGACTCCTATTGCAACGCAGCAAACCCTTTGTGATGTAATATATGAGATGGATTGCTTTGAAAAACATTATCGGTTTAAGCGGCATATCTATTCTCATGTTGCCTGGGAGCAAACGTATGTGCCTCTCATATTAACAAATGAGACATCGTGGTCCACCTTATTCCTCAGTAAAAACACTACCAAGCTCCATTTGGGTGTGTGTATCGCGTGCACATGATGGTGTGTGTTGTGAGCACATGCATCCCTAATCTGTCTCGAGTGTGCGCTGGTGTGCCACAGACTGTCAAACTTTTTCCTAACCCTCAATTACCACAAACACACTTGCATATACACACGTTACACAGGAAATTTCCACCAGTGTAAACAACCTTGTGTTGTTGACGTGCGAGACTGACTGAGAGAGAAACAAAGCTGTCTCAAATCCCATTTGGGCTGAGAGGCGGCCCATATGGAAAGTTACCAAATAGTGCTAATACTGCTAATAGGATGTTCCACTCTAAATAGGAGCTCATGTTAATACCCAGATTTTCATTCATGCTGGAAATTGTAGTTTTAAATTACAGTTTAATGCTTCAGATTTTAAATAAAAAAAGCCCCTCAAAAAACCTTCACAGCAACACAAAAATTACCACAGCCTCTGAACAGAGCCTCAGCCTCCCATTGTCAGCCAATTACTATGCAATCTCTTTCTTATGACTGAATAGCTCACTGTTAGCAAATAATGAAAAGGCAATTATGGCAAAGCTGTGTTCATATTACCCTCTTCATTTTATGCAGGCTGTAATTATTGTCAATCCTAGAGGCTTACTCTACCATGTAAGAGGCAGCAGGGAAGAAAATGGAGTGGGCTGGTGCATGGCAAATTGGAAATGTCACAGCTACCTTTTTATCAGCACCACTAGACCCCTTTGTGCGTGTGTGAATTCACACACACATACGTGTGCACGTATACACATGCGCTGCAAACATACCTGGTTATACTTAGGTGTCCATTAGCACACACACATCCATGATATACATCTATTTACACATTACCGGGCACTTATTTACTCCAATCATCAGCATACTTCAGAAATTCAATGGTATGGGGGAAAAAATGAAGAAGAGAAAAAAAAAACGCACATGCAGCACGCGCAAAACGATGTGTGTTTTGCAGAATCTTCACCTCAAGCTGTTACCATAGCTTAAGTACAACGCTAGCGGGTGAAGATATAAATAAATAAGTAAAAACTGATAGATGAAGCGGGTGTGAGAAAAACACACACAGATGCTCGCGCGCACACACACACAAACACACACACTCCTTTTGTTCTTCCCTTTTTTTCCCCTGAAAACAATGATTCCCTGAAGACTCCTGGTTTTCTTTCCCTGCCAGTGTCTGTCTAACAGCAAAGTGGTGGATATATTCCTTTTGCCTTGGCCCTCATTAGCTGTCTCCATGCTGTTCAGTAATAGGGAGTGGCACATAAATGATTCCCTTTATAGAGTTTGATGTGCCACACTGAGAGGACCACAGCCCCCGTATGGACAGCACCCCCCATCAACCCCCCCCCCCCACAGATGGAGTGCACAGGGGTGGGGGGTGGAGGGGAGAGCGGCGTGTGACATGCATGACAAACGCCTTAGCCTGTGCCTGCGCTAATCATAATGGGCAGCGCTGACCCTTAAAATAAAACATTTCATCAATGTTTTCCTAAGTGCCACTAGCAGAGGTACATAATTAGGGTGAGACATCAATAAAGGCCCACGCGCAGGCACAACTGTGGCGCACATGGCACCAGGCGCAGTGACGGCGAGATGGAAATACAGAGGGGATACACAGACAGGAGGTGCAGCGAGGAGAGATCTTTTGTCAATACTCTTGCATGCATCCTTGACAAATCAAAGTGAATAAACAATGTCGTGATTCTACCATACCTTGACAGGCGAGAAGCAGGTCTACTAACACGATTCTGACGGCAGACTTTTCAAGGTCAGCCTTTAAGCTCTTTAACTGCACTGTTTCAGGCTTTGCACCAAATTCAACTCGACATTCATATACCTGGCAAGCACATTTATAATATATTTTTTTGAAAGTTATTTTCTCCTTTTCTCTTTTCTCCCCCCACTCCGTCCCACAGAAGCAGGTGCTGCTCCTTTTGTGTTTAACAAGATTCTTGAAAGTGTGCATGAGGGAAAAGTGCATTTCTTAAAGGAAGGCGTTGCACTACACGAGGCTGTCTTCCAAACACGCTTTTCAAATGGATACTGAAGCCTGTCACAGTCATATTACTTTACCTCTAACATAATAGCATCGTCTAGTGCACTCCAACACAAAAGACAGCCAGGGAAACATCACAACAGGATCAGGGAGAAGAAAAGCCCTCTTTTAACTTTCAAAACTCCTTAAGTTCTCACAGCACACAGACTTCGGTGTGCCGCTAGCTTACGATGGTACGTTTTCCTGCTGCTTAGAAGAAGGCTGGAGAGAGAGGCAGTAAAAACAATGTAGTCATTACAGCTCACTTGAGTGTCATTTTGGCAGGCAGCGTTATATCGCTGCTTGACTTCAGATGTGTAACTGAAATCACTCCTCTGTTGTCTTGTGGCCTGGTGGCTGTTAGGTAGGAGTTACAAGGCACACAAACAAACCAAAAAGATGCCAATTTACTTCCCGACACTGTTCTCCATATTTGAGAATTTTGAAAGCAAAGTGTTTTGATTTTCGCAGAGCGAATAAGGTGACAGAATGTGATGGCAGAATGCAGTGATCAATCACAGACATTTTGTGGAGGTTGCTCAGCTCCTCTAAGATACAGATCTCACCCCAAAACAACAGCACAAACAGCAACAGCTGCTGCAGCAACTAGACCTACAACAGCACCAAAGGTTTCCAGAGAACAGAATATTGAGACTGTGTGACAGACTGTGTGTGTGTGTGTGTGTGTGTGTGTGTGTGCGCGTGTGCACATATCACAGAATTCGCCGATTTGATGTCATGATTGTCACAGGCCCTTGAAGCGAGTGGCCTGTGTGTTCGTCAATTCAGTTTGATGTGTCTCTCTCTCACACACACACACACACCCTCCTTCATACACACCTTGAGCCCTGGTGTTCACTCATCCTGCACCCCTGGCCTGGAAAACCGAGCTGTAAATAAGGCAAGGAGGAGACAAAAAAAGAGGAAAATGAGACTGAATGCAAAGGCAGAATAATAACCTTCATCCCTCAAGTCATCTGGATGAAAGAAATTATTTTCTGCAGGTAGTGTTAATCTGTGGAGGCCTGATGATATGTGAATAACGCAAAATGACCAATTACACTAAACATGCCAGCTTTAATTTCCTGCCTCTGAGGACAATAAATAAACACGGCTTCTGCAAAGGCGCGAGTGGAAAGTGCTCCCCTATCAAAGCCATCCCCGAGTTATTTTCTTTGATTAGCTGCCAAGGCCCAGATACCCCCGCCTGTTTCAAGTCATTTGAAAATGAAATTATGGAGCATCTCTTCGAGATATTAGTGTTAAAGAGCAAGTAGCCCATGGCTACAGTAATCCCCTGTTAATCCTGACCTAATGAGACCAAGCATGAGAGAAGGGGAAACACAGGGTTAAATGGCATTAATGGGACTTACTGGAGTGGCGTAAGCTTTCTTCACGGCCAAATTATGACTTTACTTATAACAACAGTATACTGTAATGTTACATCAGTATATAAGGAAAATAGTGTGGTAACGTGGAAAATCACTTTTTAATCTCTAGACGTTCATCATAATACATTCATAATAAATTATTTTATTTCCGCTGTATTCTGAATAGTGCTACACAAGTATTATTATTATTGTTCACTTTATTTAGCGATAGTTTTGGTTGGGTTTGGGTCAAATTTACAATTCTACAAAACCCAAGAGACAAGACTGAATAAGAGACAGACTTTGAGGGGGAAAGTGCCTTTTATTCCCTCTGCTGCCTCTGAGGTATGAGGTATCGTCACTAAATGCTTCATCATGCCTGAAATATTTGCAAAAGACTATATAGAAACAGAAATACATAGGTTTAGAAAAAAATCTTAAACCTAAGCTCTTTTGGGAAATTTCATTTACGTCTTACACCAGTCTGCCAAAGCAATCATAAGCAATCAGATTACATTACAGAGCAGGGATCACCAGAGTTTTTCCCAAATTAATTATCCATATTTAAAGTAAATGCTTCCCCCTTCAAAAACCAACCTGTTCCAAGGGTGCTCTAATATACTCGGTAACACAGTAATAAGGTACTGTGGTGTGCCAGTGGGGCGGCCTAACTCATCCAAAGATAACACAGCACTCAGCACCCAGATCAGCAGGGCACTTCCTCCTCACCCCTCTGATCTTTAATAGACACTAATCAGATGTGGGCCTGGAGAGAGGAAGAGGGGGAGAGAGAGAGAGAGAGAGCGGTGAGTTTACTGCTATACTGTTGTTCATTAAATTGTTTTAAAGGTATACAAAACATGGTGAAGAGAAGAAATGGGACTTTTTGCTAATATTACATCCTTATCTATTATAATCAAAGTATTCATGTGTCAAAAATGTGTTTTTTCTCGTTATAGGATTTATTCAAAACGCTAAAATGCTTTAAACTGACAAGAAAAACAGAGACATACAGAGTGAGAAGTGTGTGTGTGTGTGTGTGTGTGTGTGTGTGGTTGTGAATCAGAGAGAGAGGGGAAAACATGAAGCTTTTAAACCTGAGATTGAGCGCACCCTCCATCTTTCAAGAATTCATAAATTAATCACCAGGCGGTGAAAATGTCCAAACAAACACATGAAAGTTAGATGCTGCTCTTGTGTGTGAGTGTGTGTATGTGAGCGAGACAGAAAAAGAGAGAACACGTGTGTGTGCAAGCAGGGAGGGTGTACATATAGAAGCTGTGTCTGATCCTTGACTGGTAATTAAGCTTATAGCTTTACACACTTGCATGCACACACCCCCACATACACAGACATTCAGAGTTAATAGGTCATACATAAACACACAGTTAACAAAATGAAAGACCACACTACGTGTCTCTTTTACACTCTCTCTCTCTCTCTCTTTCACACTCACACACACACACACACAGAGGGCATGGGTCCATTTCTAGGACTGTCAGATTAGAGAGGGTCCTTAATTTGTGTGACTCAGTGGAGTTTCGCTGGCTAATGAGATTGGGCTAATTGGTATCGTTACAGTAATCTCCTGAGGCGCAGGACAACACGTTTAAACATATACCCACTGATCACACTTAAAACCTGCCAGTGATGCTAAAGGTCATTAGCGACTGTGTTCGTTTCCAAAGCCATGCAATGTAATGGGGAGGGGAGTGCATAAAACACTGTGGAAGTTCACCAGGGTTAAAACATTCATTTGCTAATTCCAGGATGCATGTTGCCAAAAGAAAACACGCTGTAATTACACAGGAAAAAAACAGAACAAGCTAAAGTAACACTCTTAGACATAACCATGGATCTCGCTATGCAACCCATTTTCCAGGCAAATTAAAGCATATGTTGCTGCACTGAACACTTAATTTGGCAAATTCCCCCATAAACAGAGGAGTCCTTAAGTTTTTAACCCCGGTTAAGTTGAATTTACCATTTAAAGACAGAATTTTCCATTGTTTCTTTTTTCTTTTCTTAAAAAGGTCACGTCTGCATTAAAGCTTAATTAGATGGTTATTGTTGGTGCACTTTTAATTACCATTCGACACATTTTAAACATGTCTCAATCCATTGTGGATCTGTGTTGTGAGCTGGTAAGTAAAGAAAAAATACAATCACAACCAAACACGAGCACCAGGATTTTATAAATTTATTTATTTACTTATTCAGATGTCTCCTACTGCAGCTAGCTGCGATGCTTCAGCTCACGTCTCTACTATGTAAAATTATACAGTAAACATTTTACCTCTATAGGCATCACTGAGCCATTTTCTGGTCATGTCGTCACCCACATTCACACAATTTCGGGTCCACAAAGACACTAGCTAGTCTAAAGACTGGTCTTGCAATAAGACCAACAAGCTAATGCAAAACGCTCATGGTAAACCTAAAGAGAATACTCACCTAAATCTGCAGCTCTCCTCAGCTTTATGGAGTTTTACCAGGTCAGCTCACTGTTTAGTACTGTTCTCAAATGCAACAGGCAGCTGTAAAAAAAAAAAAAAAAAAAAAAAAAAAAAGATTAATAGTTAAAAAAAAAGAAAAGAAATCCAGTGTATACTACATGCCTGGTGCAAACCGGGCTGACAGCCAAATATTTCTTTCAGTAGTTGGTGGAGACCAAACCAGAGCTACAAGAAAGAACAGAGATATGACAAGACGATACTGGATTTACATCCCCTGATTCCCAGAATGAATGACAGTGCTGTTCTTTAACTGCTGCCTGTGTAATTGACATCCTGTTTTCTAAAGTTGGCCATATCACTTTAAAAGGTGAAGACCTATCGATGTGGTTTTCACAACCTATTCCTGATGGCCCCAAGTGATATATAAGAAGTATATATGTTCTCCCCATGATTCATGTGAATTACACAAAGATGTCCACGTTATAGCAGGTACTACAATTCTGCTGCCTTTACGTGCGACAGAGACATAAGACTGATAGATGAAGTTGGTCTCTTTGCGCGGCTACTGCTCTTAAATTGTTAAGATGGGTCAACTGCAGAAATGAATTTCCCCCACAGGCATTAATAAAGTATAACTTTACAAGCTTAAGAACTATTAAAAATTCATCACTTAATACATATACATATCCTTTATTTTATTTATTCCCAGGCCCTAATATAATGAATGTAGAGCAAGGCCATCAGCATAAGTAGGGTATCAGTCTCCCTTTTGGCTCAGGTCAGGGGAATGGCATGAGGCTGACAGAGTGAAACAAGAACAGTAGCTAATGTTAGCACTAATGTTAGCATTAGTATTAGCATTAGCAATAGAGATGAATGGAGCGCCTGGCAGCCAGGCCTCATCTGTCCACAACTAGAGACAGGTGGGCCCTTAAGCCTGGCTTCAGGTTACTTAGACGGGCCACAATGTGCGTCACACACTCACAAACACACACTTAAATACACACACGGCAGTGCAGAAACCCTGATTCATTTATCGTAGGCTATTTCAACATGTTTTTATATATATACATGTTTACATGTATTATACATATATGAATATATATGCATACAACTAAGGAATTATATCATTATCAATATAGCAATAAAGCCTGTTTTGGCCACATTTCCGCAGGTCATCAGAGCAGAGATTAAATGCAGAGATTTCTTTATGCAGTAAGTAACAGAGGAGCAGTATTTTGCATGTATTACAGGGCTTTGTGATGCTAAAATATGTAGGGGAAGTTTGCTTTAGCACTGTGGGGGAACCTAAGCTCTGCCACCTGTTTGCCAGATCCAGAGGCTTTATTGAATATTCTTATAAAATCAAAAAAGGGGGAAGAGAAATCAAAGCATTTCCTGGCTGCCTGTGGCACTGCTTCTGAAGACTGCCCTATTTTTAGGTTTTGACCTAAAGCAGCAGCCCTCTCTTTTAACCTCACAACTGTGGACCCAGATGTTGCCGGTACAATAAAAACAAGGAGCCATCTAACCGTTGTGGACATTTAACAATGCAGCCTCTGACTCACTCTGCCATGTGACAGGAGATGAATCTATAAATGTAAACGACATTTTGTTAGCTGGCTCCCTTACATGCAAGACAGACATATAAGCAGAGCAACTGCATGATCTACAGATTGTAACTACATTTTAAAAAGTGACACCAAAGAAGGGCACCTTTCTCTACTCAAAAATGCATCTAATAGACCTGAAACATAATCAGATGACTGTTCCCTGTATTCTCACAATGAACTAATTTGACATCCACAGTCTTTATGCCCTCCCCACTCCAGAAAATGTTTACCAAGGGATCTGGGGGGGGGTGCCATGTTTGCCTTGCAATCAGATCTGAGCTGGAATGTGGGCAGGAGGAAGGCAGGCACAGGCCTCTCTTCCTGCCTTGCCGGCTGGGTGGCTGACTGACATTGGGTGTACAGTTGGGACGCAAGGACCTCGCTGCTATTTCTAACACCCCTCCTCCTCCTTCTCCATCCACACCCAGAAAGACACATACACACTCTCAACCCCCCCACCTGTTTCCTTGACTCCCCATCAGATGAGTCCTCAAACAAACTGCCCCCTCACGGACACAGCTCGCTCTATTCCTCCTCCCGAGGCCCGTCCCTAAATAACGCCTGGCTGCCATCGAGCCAATACAGGTTTTACTGGATGTTCATCCTCACTACGAAAATAGAGAACATAGTTACACAAAGTTCACACTCTGATATTACACGTGTACGTGCCTGGTCATCTCCTCATAAAGTAAATGAGCTTATAGCTACTGTTTCAAAACATGTTGCAGCCACCTGCATGTGCTGACTGCTTGACCTTTATGCGCAGGATAAAACGTGAAGGAGCAGCTCCGTGTTATTTTATCAAGTGTGACGGCTGTGGAATTTGAAACTGGTAGGTTTGTTTTCAGAGATTTATACTGTGATTTATGCTATGGTTGATCCAGCACTTCATATAATAATACTATACGACTGGTGCTTTCACCCCCCTGACCCTGTCACCTCTTCCTGGCCATGTTCCATAAGGCGTAATCTGCAACACGGTCATGTGATTTTATGAGCAATTTAATTATACATTTGTGACAAGTGCCACATCCTCTTGTAAAATGATAATTAGTGTATGATTATAAGGCAAACTCAGATCTTAAAAAGTTATTGATGCAACCTTTGATAATTAGATTATTCAGTACAGAGATAATTTCTTTTCACATTGTAAATGGAACATTAAGAAAAAAATAATTAGTCTCATTTCTAAGAAACATCCAGTGCATGCTTTATATTTTCATATTCATTTAGCTTTTTCTATTTATCATAGCTGTCTTAAAACCAACAAGTCCAACTTCTTCACAGCAATGTTACTGCGTGTTTTTCTCCCCACTGGTTTGACAACTGTCACAGCTACAGGTTTTAACAGGATCCAACATCCTCACAAGTGATGACTAAAATCGAAGGAGCGACTGGGAAAGTGAGGGAGAAAGGGAAAAAGAGAGCCATTGTAAAAGCCGGTCTTGTTAGCGCTGTGTCACACGAGCATCCATATATCATCCCCAGGTCTGTCACCTGACCCCGATATGTCACAGACCCCGAACTGTCCCCTCAAACACGAGCCCTTCTCCGGTAACCCCTGGGCCCTCCATACCCCCCCGTCTCCCCCAGCTCCCAGTGAGTGTTAGGCAGTACTTTACAGCCTCTGAAAGGGAACTAAAGACCGCTGAGGATTGAGATGAATTACAGCCGGGGGAGCTCCTCTAACGAAGGGCGTCCAAATTTACAGCTTTGCCAGCTTTCTTAACTTCATGGATGGAGGTAAAGCAGGCCTCGGTTTTGACAGAACCCCACTAAGAGCACAAGGGAGGGAGGGAGAGAGGGCGCGCAGGGAGAAGGAAAGCAAGACAGAGAGAGAGGAAGACGAGGCTTAGTTTCTCAAAGAGAACCTAATGAGTGAAAATATATGAAGCAGAATGGCCCTTGTTATTCTCTCCCCCGACAAGAAAAACGGCAGCCAAACGTCAAGTAATATTTATTGCGATCAACAGTCATTGAGAGGTTATGGACACAGAGGCCCTGACTGCACTCACTAACTATTTTGTGAAACAGAAAGAGCCAGCCGCAGCATGAAACACATTTTTCTTTCTTTCTTTTCTTTTTTTTTTTTTTTGAGATCAGTCGGTTTAAACGCTTGTTAAATCAGCCAAATAAAAAAAAAAAGGGGGAGAAAAAAAAAGCCTTTCGAGTGCTGTCTAAACCTGAATGAAAAGCCCTTTGTAGTTCACTCTGTTGGGTTTGTAAAAACAAATGCACGCTACATCAAGCCAATCATTTATCCCCCAGACAAAGATCAAACTAATATTGACTGAAAAACACCTGAAAGATGAGATAGTGAATGCTAATGAGAGGGGGCCTTCCTAGCAGCTAATCACAGTGAGCCTCATTTCATTAGTGGGGAGGGGGAGGGAGGGGGACAAGAAAGCCATCTTCATAAACATCCTCATTTTCCAAGAGCAGAGGATGATGTACAGGGTCTGGATGCAGCCAGACTCCTATAAGAACTCTGAATTGTATATCAGCCTCTAAAGCTGGCACTTTAATCCTATTTGCATTCATATGACTATAGCTCGATCCTGGGAGCCTTTATCCTTAGATTTGCCCATTTGTATGCCCCTGTGAGTGCAGGAACTCTATGCACGATACCAGTATCTGGATGTCTCTCACATCTCTCGGCCCAAATTCACTCGCGCAGCCGCTGCCATTCACTGGCTAGGGAGGCACTGGGAGAACTTATTGGAGAATGGTACAAATGAGTAAACATGGAGACTCTTGGGCAGGTAATGGACTCTCATGCACACACATGCAGACAGACGCTCGGGTCTCATCCGCACACACACACAGAGAGAGAGAGAGGGGAGAGACGGGGAGAGGGGAAGAGAGAGAATTAAATACTCTTAGTGGTTCCCTAGTGGAGAGAGCCACAGGCTTAGCTCCACACCGGCTGATTTGTGAATCTCTTCTCCTTAAACAGCTCTGTGCCTCTGTGCACACGTTGTGCTGGCGCGGGGGGAGCAACGCTTTCACCCATTTGCACATTAATAAACCTCCAGAAACATTTATTAAATGCTGGGAGAATAGACAGTATTTACATGTGAAACTCCCGAGGACGTCAGTGTGTTTGGCGAGGGCCACACCGCTGGCCCCTGTGGTCCTGCAAATCCTCGGCTGCACACGGGGCATGATAATGACATCCTCTGTCCAATTACTCCAGCTGCCAATAGCACTGGTCATGATGGAGAGGAACACACTATTAACCCTGTTAGCATTATCGACACAACCAGCATACCTCAAATCAGGACTCTATTAAGGTGATGACTGAAGGTGATTATTGGAGGGACCAAAGCAGGAATCAGGAATTGTTTGACCTCTTCTGTTAAAAAAGAATCAAATGTAAAATAATAATAATAATAATAATAATAATAATAATAATAATAATAATAATAATAATAATAATAATAACAATAACAATAA
>JBAJHX010000001.1:16847585-16911009 GCA_037176925.1 Amniataba percoides
GATCTTCCACTTGAACCACTCTGTCACCTGTTTTCACTCAACTTTTGTGGCCTTTCTTCTTCTCTACACCACTTCCTCTCTGCTACCCCCCCCCACCCCCACCCCCCCCCCACCCCCCCCCCACCCCCTCCGCCGGCATCAGGACCGGAGGATGTTGGAGCGGCGAATGGCAGAGCTGGAGGAGGAGCTGAAGGTGAGGAGACACACAGAACGAGCCGTATCATGGCCACAGACACTTTGCATGCTCTTGCTTGATTAGCTTGGCTTTAGCTTGTGCAGGCCAGTGAGTTGTGTTGTACTGCACAGTGTTTTCAGGAGGTCTGATCACATTTTTTTTCTTGTTAGCGATGGATTCATTTGGTTGTTTTTCACCTAAATGAATGTTTCAACAAGCACCTTGAATAAGTATTTGTATCCGTCTGATCTCCGTGTTCACATAACTGTGGATGTGAAATTAATACCTTTCCAATAATAGAGAAAGAATTGGCAAAAAGGTCATTATAAATATACCACCAGCAGCCAGTTAGCTTAGCATAAACACTGGAAACAAATGGAAACAGCTAGCCTTTCTCTGTCTAAATGCGACTCCAGTCTCTGGCAGTTAGCCCTCAGTTATCCTCCAGTCTATTTATTTCTATTGTTCAGTTAGTGTCTTCATGTCTTCTTGTTTAGGATTTGTTTAGGCAAGGATTTTTTCAGTAGTTCTAATTCTTGCTTCCGTTATTTTCAGCTGTCCTCTGCTCTGAGGCTCTGTATCATGAGCAGTGAATAAGAACTGAAACTATGATCCGTGGGCTTTGTTTGTCCACATTTCAACAACATTTAAAAGCTCGGCAGAGTAATTCTGCTTTCCTTACATGACCAAGGTTATGAGTGTGGCAGCAAAGGATCACAGTCCCCGGACAGTTTTCAATAATGTACCAGCTTTAAAATGACCTCACTGTCTTCCACTCAACTGCATTTAATACAACCTGAAAGACAAAAGGAATACAGTCAGTCAGTTAACAACATTTAAATTAAACCAAGCCAACATTAAATTATTATTAATCTTACAGCCCATAATCCACTAATGTGAAAACAAGCAATAAAATCGCATAATGAAAGTCAAACAGGTTTTATACTTTGACTCGTTTTTAATTTTTACCACCAGGTTCTGGTTGACCTGAGAGCAGACAACCAGCGTCTTAAAGATGAAAATGGAGCACTGATCCGTGTCATCAGCAAACTCTCCAAATAGATGGAGAGAGACAGAGAGAGAGACACGAAGAGCAGGGAAGCCCCCCTTCCCTCACTCCATCTATCCATCCCTCCCTCCCCCCCTCCCTCCACACATTCCTCCCAGTGCCAAAGAGCGAGAGAGAGAGAGGGAGAGAAGCAGCAGAATGTCCTACGTACATGAACACCACAGCTCGACTTGGATCGTGAAGCCCCTCTGTGAACAGCTGGAGTGGCTTTTGTGTGCCTTTTTTGTTTTTTTCCAACAACAAAAAAAAAGCCCATTTGTCACAGGAAGACCTCCGGCGTGACGGGCCCATGGCACCGGTTCAGAGGCTCACACAGTAGCAACATGAGACTTGACAGCAGCCAGAATGCCCGCGGCTGGTGCAACACATGAAACACAACATCTACTATAACAGTGCATCAAGGGAGCACCAACATGCACACACATTCCTATGCGTGCATCACACACTTCCTCGGTGCACATTCCACGAGCGCACAAGGCAGCTTGGGCCTTAAAGCTCTCACTTAGTATTTATTTTTTTTTGTGAACACACTCACGTCACACATTTACAAATTTACCCCACCTCACAGTTCAAATCTGCTTTGTTGTCAAGCAGTAAAGGTTTGGGTGTAGTTCTTCAAAGAAAAAAAAGGCTCTGAAACACATTCAGGCTCTTTCTTTGCATTCAGCGACGTCCTGACAACAGGGGGAAGCTCTGTTGGGTTGTTTTTGTTTCCACATGCAAGTGTTTGAACCCACCTACCTCTCCACCTATGCACTTCCCCACGTACGTTTTTATTTTTGTGATCACAGACACACTCCATGCTCTTAAAGAGAAATGACCGCAGAACCGGGTCAAGTCGACCACAGCACTTTACTCTCTGCAAAGCAATAAGAAAGACCTGCAAGGCTTTGCCCCATCCTCCAGACAGACGAACGTATTTCAGAGCAGCACCTTCTCACTGAGTGAGTGGAGAAGTTACCCACAGCTGAAGGTCAAAGGTCATTGCACAATTATAGAAATTGCTGTTCTGTCAAAGCCTATCATGCTATGGATGGTTTTAATTATTACCATTGATAAAGATATTTTTTCATAGTTTTTTCATTGTCAATTCCTCTCTTGCAAGGGAGCATGGTTATGTATATTAAATGTGTATAAATATTAGTCTTGAATAATACCCCTCCCCTTGAAGTAAAATTCCATGTAGCCTTTCTTCACATGTTGGTTTTCTAATATATTGAATGGATGTCTGCACCCTAATAAAAAGTGTGTTTGTACCAACTGCCTGTTTACTATGGATTGTTCTAAAAAATCATCAAATCATTCATTCATCCACAACACTAAACTTCACTTGGATTCCCAGCTTCTTAGTAACATGTTGTGACCCATCGAGTCACCGAATTGCTTGCTTTTTGAGATCTGTGGTCACCTGGTTGTTTGAGTCTTGCTACTTTGTCCACATTATGCTTGTGTCATCCCTGCATACAGTTTTGTGGTAGCCAGATGTTCTACATCACTCAGGAGACAGAAAAAAAAGGAGCAGAACAGCTGCAACACTGTTCCACAGACACTGAGCATAAAATCTATTTACAGTTTGTTTGGACTGTTAAATGAATGCGCTGCTGCTCCCAGGTGGACTGTACATCACAAGTGGCCAGGCTGACACGCTAGAAAGTGTCCTTACATATTATGGCGGAGTGCTCAGGCGTCAGGGCAAAGCTTTAAGAGCCCTGTCGTCTTTCGAGCTCCTGTCCATTTGCATTAAAGTTTAGTTAACACCAGTAATCCATCTGTTTGTCTCATCTGAGAGCAGAGAGATGGACCACTGTCCTGCAGGGTAGAAGTACTGACAACAAGCTGAGCTCCTAATAAGGAAGGGCAGGCTGGCCGAGGCACTCTCTCTGTAAATATCCCTCAGGTCTGAGAAAGACGGAGAGGAAGGGAGCTGGGGAGGAAGAGGGAAGCGGATGGATTGCAGCCTTATATGGACAAAGCACTGCTTTTCCCAGGGTTTGTGGCTTTGACCCCCGGCATAATGCCAGATGTTACACAAACAGCTGCCCAGCGCCACCAAGTGGTGCAACTAATGAAGTGCTACTGTTGAACTGAGTTTTTTGTTTTTTTCTTTGGACCTCTTTTAACAGCTGGTTTTCAAGAACCACTAAGAATAGACAAGGAATTGTGTACAAAAACAACCTCACACAATACTTTAAGACCTTGATTGAGAGAAAATATGTTCAGTAATATTCTATAGTACAGCTGGATTGTTTACAGCCTTAAATACTTTTTATTGTGTTTTTTTAACCAAATGTTTAGGCTCTGTCTTGTAAAGGGGAGCTGTGCTAACTTTAAGTTTTTCCAGTTCATACTCTCTCTACATGGTATGATTTGAGTGGTGCTCTGGTGATATGGCATTGAGTTGAAACACTCACAAGACATATTTAAAAGAATCTAAGCTTAAGACATGGAGATATGTCATCTTTTAGTCCCTAGTAATTCCCACTAGGTGCCAAATAGAGTCTTCCACAAAACCCTCCTTGCCTGTTAAATCGCCCCCGTCTTTCAACCTCCTGTGCTCCCATTTTGTATCTGAGACTTTCTGTCAAACAGTTGAAGCCTGACATCACCATCACCTCTGAAAGCTCATCCACCACCACAGACGACAATCCTACAGCTGTGTCAAAGGTCGAGTCAATCATTTTCACAACTAGAAAACTGGCCTTTATGTATAAAATTGCTTTAGTGCCACTGATAACATTTACAATATAAACTTGTGGCAGGTGGTTGAAGAACACTGGCTGGTCAAAGATCCCCAGCTGAATGCAAATGGAGGATGTTTTGGAAAAGTGTGGTGTTAAACTAAGATAATGTAATTGCAGTGGGGCTGCATCAATAACTTCCACCCATGGCCCCATAGACACCCTGCACCCCCTTTTTATGAATAATAATTTAACATAATGATAATAATTTACAAAACCCAAGTGAAAAAGTGCTTCACACAATGGGAGAAAGAAAATTAAAACCAAATAATAGGAGAAAATTGAGATCGAGATTCTAGTAAAGTAACCACTCTGGGAAAATCAAGACATATTAAACTCAGAATAAAAGTTAGAGGAGTTATAAGGAGGAAAACTGTCTCAAAGGCTTTCTCCACATAGACTGCCACATAGATCCGCCGGGTAAAGAGTGAAATAAGAATTAACAAGCAAAAAGGTAAAAAGGGTATTTAGAGCGCCTGGTGAGCAAGAGAAGAGTTTGGAGAGAGTGACGTGATACTTCTCGGAGGAGATAGGATGAAAATGTAAACACTCTCGCTGTGACCTGGAGAGTATTTTTACTGCCTCAGCCAAGCAGCTCTGCTGTTTTAATTTTAAATATGTGTTCGCACAAGGTGGCTGCCATAACAAGACAAACTGTCCCACTGTAATAAAACTGGAAAATATTATTATTAAGATCTTTCTCTTTAAGATAGGAGTTCATACATACATAGAGTAGTTAGTTCAATTGATATTTCACTAACATCTAATGAGCATGTACAGTATGTGGTGGTGTCCTAACTATCGATACACTGCACGGCTGTGTGTGTGTGTCACATATCCTCCACATGAAGTCCATGCCATGTTTTCCAGCAGACCCAGAAGCATGTCCAGGTTTTCTTTGCCGCACACAGCTTCATGGCCTCCTCCTACAGCCAAGATACTCGAAACTAGTAAACTTGGATCAACTTGGTTAACTTTGCTCTCAGGAGATGTGAGCTGTAGAGGGAATTAGAGGTTTTTTCCCCTTTTTTCTAGAGGTTAAACTGTAAAGAACTTTGTAAAGCACTTTGGGAACCTTTCTTTTCGATTGACTTTTTTTTTTTCAGCATTTTTCTTCTTTGTTGCAGAAACAGATGCTTCTTCCTGCTCACGTGAGAGTGAAACATTCCCACTGCAGTAATGTGTTCACAGGGGTTATACTAAATGTCTGTGTAGGCTGTTGACTGCCACAACTCAGGATAGTTTTAGCTTGATCATTTGTTTGTATGTTTATTGTCTTTCCTTAATGAACCAGAGATGGGTAATTAATGAGAAGGGAATATTTGTCTTGTAATTTACTATGTCTGATTTTTGTTTTGCTCCGTGAGTTCAGTCATTTTTCTTTTATTTCTGATAACCTGATGCACAATGATGTCATTTGGACAAGTCTTGTGACACAAAAGTGTCAAAGTACACAATCTATTTGTAGCCGTAACTGGCAGGAGCCCGTGAAAAGGGTGTGCGTTGTTACACGGCAAAAATTTCCAGCGTTGACCTCATGCAATGGTCACCAACCCTGTTTCTGAAGATCTGCTGCCCTGCATGTCTTAACTATCTCCCACCTGATCCCGATCCTAATTATGCTGCTGAAGCTTCTCAAAGGCCTGAGGATGGGTTACTTATCAGAATCAGGTGGTATCAGGGAGACCCCGGAAACATGCAGGGCTGTAGATCTGTAGAAACAGATGACCACTGATCCAACGTCTCCCACCTGTGCATGGTGAACTCACATATTTTAGTTTAGTATTACATGAATATGGCACACAATCATCATCATCTAATCGATAGAGTAAAATAGTGCAGATAAGTAGATCAGCTTGTGTCTAACCACGGATGTTTTAACGTCAGACGCAGTGGGTGAAATAATCTTTCATTGTTCATGAGCAGGGACCTTCTCAACAAACCCTGACTGCATTTGAGGAAACAGACTTCCTGGTTTAGCGCTCCACGGTAGGATCGCCTCCTCGCCATGTCATGTGACGCAGACCCGTACATCTTCTCCACCGACACCTTACCCACTGATGCACGCTTCCTCCCCCCACTGGCCAACGGGCTTCTGGGATGGAGGGTGTACAACAACATCATGCACATGGGTGGCGTGTACAATGGGGAGGGCGGACGCTGTCACCGTGCTGACGTCCCGTGTCCTTTATCTGTGAAGGTTGAGACAGAGGAGCCGGCCCAGCACACCTACAGCTTAGACACCCACACAGGTAGCCTCTGCAGGGTTTCACAGTGTGGCTCCCAGAGCTTGTGTTGATGAGGATGTTATTTCATTTTGTGAAAGAATCATCGCTGCTCGTTGTCTCATCTGCTCGTCCAGGCATCTTCAGCCACACTCTGAGTTCAGCCAGCGTGACCGTCTCGCAGTCTCTGTACTCGCACCGCTACTACTCCAACCTGATGGTGATGGAGGTTCTGATGGTGCGCCAGGTGACCTCCGAGGAGCCAGTCACCGCTAAACTGGTCACTTCGTTCACACCTCAGAGCAAAGACATTGTTTTTGAGTCCTGTCCTGATTACAGAGGAGGAAGGTGAGGTCAGCGAAAATACAACGCACATTTTTATGTCATATACAAGTATGATATCTTACAGTCAACGTGTGTCCCGCCCTCAGGCACGTCCAAGGAAAGACAACCAGCGCCGAGATCTCAGGAGGTTTCTGTCCCACCGTGCACCTCATCTGGTCCCACATCCCCTCCGCCCTGACGCTGCTTCCAGAGCAGAGCCAGGGTCGCTGGGGCTTCCTCCTGATTGTGGCCAACAGTGCGGAAACCGCTGAGGCCAGTTTCGACGAGGGCCTGAATCTGATGGCTTCCGGGAACCTGCGTCCATCCCACGAGAAGGCCTGGAAAGAACTGTGGCTCCAGAGCAAGGTGGAGGTGGTGGGGTCGGAGAGCCTCTGCAAGGCTCTGATTGGCTGCATGTTCTACCTCCTCAGCGCTTTCCCCTCCATACATGACACCTCCGGCTCGTTTGGTGGAGTCAGTCCAGGCGGGCTGTCAAACGGTGGGGATGGTCAGGACTACTGGGGCCACGTGTTCTGGGACCAGGTAAGGCTAGTTATGTATTTTACATGTTGTTTGTTGGTTTATTGTGTCACACGATGAATCAACTTTCCTGTGACAGGAC
This sequence comes from Amniataba percoides, assembly GCA_037176925.1. Classification (NCBI taxonomy): domain Eukaryota; kingdom Metazoa; phylum Chordata; class Actinopteri; order Centrarchiformes; family Terapontidae; genus Amniataba; species Amniataba percoides. The sequence continues at coordinate 16,854,739 of JBAJHX010000001.1, forward strand.
ATTTGGATGTATCCCGGCATTGCCCTTTTCTATCCTAAGCTAGCCCGAGCTGTGCTGGAGTACAGGGTGGGGACTATAGATGGGGCAAAAAACAACGCCCAAAAACAGGGATACAAGGTAAGATGATCACCATTTTGTCCTTACTGACAGTGCAGATAAGTCAAACACTTCCACTAAAACTGAAGAGAAGAGTTTGTCGGATAAAACACAACAAACTCAATGATCCTGGTGACAAAGATGTGACTAAAAAATAAAAAGAGTTTCTGTACCTCATAGTCCTACGAGAGCATTTTCATTAGGTATTTGATAGTTGACTTGACAAAAGGATGCTTTGTGTTGCTATAGAAACATAATGTTCAACTGAAACCGACTGCTGGTGGGTTAGGGTTAGCCAGCAGTGTTGGATATATTGTACTATTACATTATGTTATCATCAGGCTGTTAGTCTTTGTGTGTTCTTGTTCTGCATTTTAACAATAACAATGAAACTGCGGTTCAGTCCTCTGAATAATGAATGTGATGTTATCTTTACAGGGACTGAAGTTCCCGTGGGAGAGTGCTGTGTCAGGCAGGGAGGTGTGTCCAGAAGACATTTATGGAGAACAAGAGATTCACATAAATGGAGATGTCACCCTGGCTTTCCAACACTATCTGTACCTCACTCAGGTATTCTCTTTAATCCCCACCAGCCATCATCCGGTCTCCCCCTGGGTGATGAAATTAACTGAGCTCTTTGTTGCAGGATCTGTCCATGTTCACAGAGGGCCGTGGCAGTGAGGTGATCTATGGTGTGGCTGATTACTGGGTTTCTAGAGTAGCATGGAACCCCGAGGAACAGAAGTACCATCTCTTAGGTAAACTCCATTGTTAGAGAAATGGTGAATATATCGAAGTAATATATCATTACGTGGTTATCATTCTTTAAAAAAAGCAAAAAGGCATCTGGAAAACTCCACAACATTATTTATGTAATGAAGTAGATCCTGGCTCTCAGTATTATTGAAGTTTTAAATGTTAGGACAATTTTAATTTCATTTCACTTCTGTAATGTCAGATACAGTTTTTTTTCTTCCTGGTTTCTATTTTTGCTGATTACCTAGTTTTTTCCATCAAATGTTATAAAACTAATTTAAAAGCATGACTGTATGATATGCATGTCATCAGAGCAATATAATGGCATGAATATCTTACTAAAATATTATGAAATGTTTCCCTTTTTGTGCCATTTAGGTGTCATGCCACCTGATGAGTATTACTACAATGTCAACAACTCGGTATACACAAACACAGTGGCCAAATTCAGGTACTAGTATGTAGTATAGCATATTTCCCTGCAGTGCATATTAAATTGTTGTTGTTAATAAATAAATCATTATAATAATAATAATAATAATAATAATAATAATAACAATAACAATAACAATAACAATAATAATAATAATAATAATAATAATATACTTTTCATATTTCATATTCCAGAGCTGATCTCAAGTCTCTCATGTGAGACGCATTATTTGCGTTTATCAATATTAATGGTAGGCTAAAAAGGCAACCACGCTGCACAATCTGCAAATATAATGCCCCACCTTATCAATTCATAACACAGACCAGCTTAACTGTCAGAAAAATCTGAAGTCACACTTAACCGAGCCCAATACCTACTATTAAGATGGCTCGACATAACAGGACGCCTGCCAATAATTGTACATAAAGATATGGAAAAGCCACAGTCCAGCTATGAATATTTCATGAATTCCGACACAAAGAGCATGCTAAAAGGATCAAAGAGAAAAACGGGAGAGGAGTCAACGTGAACATCCAAACAATATGCAAGAATCCCGACAGTATAGGTCACATGCAAAAAGACCAGGGTCACGCTGAAATTGTCCATCAGTCAGACAAGCAGAACTGATTTGGATGCTAAATAATGGTTTAGATATTCAAAAATTCCATATATATGCGAAAGGCTTCAGTGCACCCTGGATCTGGCCTATCAGAGGAGCGCTCTGCCACCACACTCCCTCATGCAGACCCACGCTATGCCTCTGAGCCTACGACGAACACACGCAAGCACACGCACACACACACTTGCAGATATGCAGACACCCAGACACGTAGTACATGTGCATGCACACGGCCGCACTCTACACACATGCACTCAGTCTCTTACTCTCAGACAGACATAAACACAAACACATATTATGCACATACTTATGTGTCTCCCCAGTAAAATAAGATCCGCTTCTTGAACTAAATTAGGTTTATGATTACATCTTCTAAATATACTGGGAGCTCCATGTCAATTAGAATTCAATTTCTTAGGCCGGAAAGGAGGAAAAAAAAAAAAACATTAAAAACATGTACAATGCACAAACTGCACATTTAAAAACTAACGCACCTGGCCACACCCCGGTGTGCAAAGAAGAGAGCAAGTGTCTAAGAACAGGTAGGTCTGTGCCATTTAATTGAAATAGCTGAACAACAGGGTATATTTTGCACTCCTGTTTCTTCAAGGCTACATGATGGTATGTTTGTTGTCAGCTTTTATAACTAGAAAAAGTTGAGCCAAAAGCAGAAAGAAAGAAAAAACACAGGCATTGTTGTAACAAAATGTCCCTATTCCTTTATATCCTGTATGTTTCAAAACAACGTAATCAATGCAAAATTTATACAAGGCAGTGTCTTTAAAAACACAACATGGTGCCACAATTATATTGTGATCTTCTTTCCATTCAAAGGGCCTTCTTGTTGTGATTGTCATATGCCACTTGCCATTGAAATGTGGTTTTTCATGTTTCTCATCTCATTGAATGTCAAACATCTCTTATTGAGGGAGCCAAATCCATCTGATGATTTTTCCACCCCACTCAAATGGAAATGGTGCATGTGACAAAACAGTGGTATTAACATAATAAAGGAATTCGACTTACAAAAACCTCAACATCTGCTGGGTTGGAGAGCGTAATGGATAACATTTCTTTGAATCCAATTGATGGATCTGATGGCGCTTAGACAGTCATTCACATCATAATGTCTCAGGAGAGGCCAATAATAGGAACAACATGGGATTAATCTCAACACTCTCGACGAGAGACGAGACAAAATATGCATGGGCCCATAGATCTAAAAGGACGTTGTTATAAACAAATTTGTTTGAGAGTTTTCACTTTTTCTTTCTTTATACGTGGGAGCTGGAACACAGGAAGCTCTGCAAAGGTGTAAAGAGACAAGAAGTCCTAAAAGATGCAGTGTGTGTTATTTGGCAATGAGTGTGATGTTTTTAAGATGAGGAAGATGACAGCTCAGCAATGTTGCATTTCTTTTCAATATGTAAACAATGATTAAAGTCAGGAGCAGCTGCACGTGTGAGAGCCACAGTGAAACTACGATGATGGTGTGTTTGAGTGTATTTAAGCTGCTGTTACATTTTTAATATACAATGATTGAACTGACAACAGACTTTGGACAAAATAACATTTTACATTTTGAACCTATGAATGGATCTTACCAAGTCACAGAAACAGATGTAGTTTATATATCGTATTATATGGGATGTTTTAAGAAAACTGCAATTTTTAGATTGTCAATCAAATCGACTCATGATCATATCAACTACTGAAAAGATGATGAGCAATTGCTGATTCCCCTGCTGATCTTTAGATGATTTATTTTAGTTTAGTTTTCAGTCTGTGGGGCAAAACAAATTGATGAGTTCTGTACATATATAAGTCTGCTGCCTACATTTCCAAAATATATATTTGGTATTTTACATTTTGAGTGACAGCATACCATAACGATGCAAGCATTTGCTTATACTATGTATTTTCCATATTTAATTTTTTAATGACAAACCAAAAAATGCTGTTTTATCAGATGCAGTTTTTAACACTATACATGAACATTACACTTTTCAAATGAGTCTGCATTTTTAACTGCATTAGTTAATATCAATGTGATGTAGGTTTTATTAAGGTTATTGATGTAGCTTAAAATGTTTCTGAAAAAAAAACACATTCAGGGATTTACAACACTGTTTTATACTTTGTAAATTGTAGCTGCATTGTAAAGAATACACAACCTGTAGAATTAAAACATGCAAAGAAACAAGCTCCCTGTAACTCAGCTAGCAGGCAGTGTGGCACATTTGTGAAGAGGTCTCCCCAATGACAGACAAAAAGACCACAGAGGACGGTTACAGGACTGAAAGGGGAACCAACGTTCCCGTCTTTATGTGAACTAGATTAAGATCACATTAGTTATCATCAATCGAATTCCTAATTTCATGCAGCTTTTGACCACTGTCAACTGTCCCTTTGAAACATAGATTTCTTCTATTAGTCCTATTCATGTTTTATTCTGGTGATGTGACATTTCTTTTTGATGCTGTAGTTCAGACCAGCCTGATGACTTCTGACAGAAGGAGAAAATCAAAGTGAATAACAGACATGTTTTAAATGTGGGGTTGATCTGTCCGACCAAGATGCATTCAACGTCCTGAATCTGATGGACAGATGATTCCTTGTGGGCTGACCTCCAAGACAATGGTTTAATAATAAATACAGTGTGTCTGAATTAAAAAGACACTGCTCTGCATTTTTAATGTAAATGTATTTCTGCATGCAATTAAAAATGAATGATCAGAGAGCTCTACCACGCAGACCTGGGGCCCTTGCTCGGCTGTTTGACCACGGGGACGAGGGGGCCAAGTCCTCGGGAAGGCCAGACTTGAAGGAAGGAGAGCCAAGTGACGGGGAGTTTGGGGGGGAGAGGGGATGCAAGAGTGCTGTCTAGGGAGGTGTATACCTCTACAGACTCCACTTTAAAGACTGTCCAAGCTGTACCAAAAAAAAGAAAAAAAAAAAGAAAACCATGGGAATCTCTGGCTGGTGATTAACGTGCTGGCTGGAGGTTTAAATCACTCTGGGAGAGAGATGGCCCAGCGTTTGACTGTGTGATATACTCCCTAGCAGAGCTCCTTTGATGGAAAAACATTACTGATGGGAAACTAAAATGAGATTGCAGAGAGCAGGGGCAGGAATTAGGGCTGACCTGAATGGGTCTGGGGGTAACATGGAGGCTATCACATTAACCTGACGGGGGCTCCTTTAATAGGGTCCAGGGCTTAAACTGATATATCAATTTCCCTCCATGTGGACGACTTCAAAGGCCAGAGCTCATTCTCGCCGCTTGTGTTGGCCCCCCATCAATCTCTGGCCGCTGTGGGCATCATCACCTCCAGCCTGAGACAAGCCAGGATAAAGATCAGCTCGGCAGGCTCCGGCCAATCGGCGACTTTTTCCCCCAACTGTCCACTCGTGGTCGGAGAAAAGATTACACCCTTAAGTACCGGCAACTTTTCTTGGAGCGGCTGCGCGACGGCCGGTGCCTACCAAGTTGGAAAAATGCAAAGCAACTGAATAAATTGGTTTTAGCGTGCAGGTCAATCAAACACAACACTATTCAGTTTCAGTATCACAGAATGATTGTAATTATAATCACGGCTGACAAACATTTCTCCATCTGTGTGCGCCAACGTCACAATAATTACCCTTGTCACACTAACTGTGTAATTTAGCAACACAAATCATGGCATTTACCTCCGCTGACAGCTACAATGATAAAGATTCAGTAAAAGCGTGGCAGAGCACCTTCCAGTTCATCTCCTCTGTTTGTATAGAAGGATGTTTTTCTTTTTTTTTCCAACAACAGAGCAACTCCTTTCTTTTCGCTAAACTCTCTGTTCTCAGAAATCATATCAAAAAGCCTCTCTCTCGCAGTGCAAGCCCTCCAGGGTTCTGATGTCACTTCCACTGTAACACTTCACTGATGACTGACATATGCTTCACATGAGCGTGAAGAAAAAAAAAAAAACATACACCCTACACACACACCCTTTTTTGTTTTAGAAGGCACTTCCGACTTTACGCTAACTTGTTTTGTCAAAACAATTCCCGAAGAAATTAAACGACACATTACTCAAGTCAAACCTGAAACCTAGATCTGCCACAACAAACCTAATCCAGTTTGAGCAGGCCCTGTGTTGTGGTGTCCTCAGAGTGTGTGTGTTTCTCTTGTAACATAGCTTAGGTTTCAGGAAGTTTCAGGCCTGGAGTCAGTCATCGGAGGGAGGGTGGGGGGTGGTAGAGGGGGTTGTAATGGCATAAAAACAAGGGCTCCGATAGCGCTGATAATGGCCATGCCTCTACCTTTTTAAAGGACTTTCACTGAGTATAAACAGTCCACAGAAAGTCTAAAGGAATTACTAGAAAGTGATGCAAGTGATTTGGAAACAATGCACGCAGCGTGGAGGTGGAAAAAAGCTAAATAAACATTTAATATGAGGGTTTTGATTTATCATGCCTACTGAGTGGAGCAGTCCGCTGCCAAAAAAAAAATAAATAAAAAGTCACCAAAAAGAAAAGTACTCATCTCTAAGGTATTAAAGTCTAAGAACACATTCAAAAGGGGAACCCTGCATTTGAAGGAGCAGAATTAGGTGCGATTAGAAGAGATGGGAAAAAGTCCATATTTTTGTCAGAGAGCTTCTTTCAGCTTTCACCTCGTGATCAGAGGCATCATTTAGACAAAGAACAAAAGACGGCAAATATTTTGGGAAGGAGAGAAAAAGGGGTCTGTGTAGTGAGTTGCAAGAGTGAAACTGAGCGGGGCGGTGCGCCAAAAGAGCCCGTTGGTGTGGGCTACAGTTTGCAGTGCGTAGCAGCCGAGATCTATGAATACAGATCAGGGGAGATGTGAGGGAATTTTACAGCAGGTATTGTCTGTCACTCACCCCGTCTGTCTGTGTGATCACTGCCTCTGCGGCGGCTGTTTCATCTTCCACTCTCTCTCGCGCACTCATACTCGCACACATACATACCCTCCTCCCCCAGCGCTACCAAAGGAGACCTGGTGCTGGGGTGTGCCCTTGCCAAAAAGTGACAGGTGTTCCAATAGAGAATCCAAAAATCAAAGGGCCATTATTCCTATTATATGTTATGATACCCTGCTTATGTCTGGCTTTGTATAAGTTACTGACATCTGGATGTGACTGAGAATATAGCAACAAATACAATGGAGAGAGTGTGAAATAATATCTAGCCATGACATCAAAATTTCCATGTTTTTTTTTGGTTTACACAGAGTTCAGAAATATGTTTTATTTCCAATAGTTAGATTTTAAGATTTCTTCCCTTTTTTGGGGGGGGGTCTTGTTCACACAATGGAGAGAAATACCTTGCCAAGTCGTGTGTCTGCGTAGCCTGCAGCCCTTTAACACACACTGTGAATTATGCCTGCAGTGAACATAAACACGTTTTTTACAGCAAAACAGAGTTGTATATACACACCGACTTGAATCACTCGCTCTTTCTCTCATTTAACAGCATCACCGCTGAGCCGAACCTTGCTCTGTATCTCCACAGCACATCACGAGCTGCCTCCCAGACAGCCAACATGTGGATAAGATGGCCGACCGATGTTAAAAGTGAGGGTGCCGTGCGAAAGGGGGGTCGGACTCCTCGCACAAGCAGTTCCAACACGGTCTGTCTGCCCCAAACGAGTGTTTTGCCTTTGCATGGGAGTGTCAGTGTTGATTTCTAGCGTCAGGAGAAGCAAAACACACATAAAGCTGCCCTCCGCTGTTCAATCACAGCACTCTGCAGATGGGAGCGGGGCCTGCAGTCTCAATCAGCTAAGTGTAGCAGACAGCTGTTGTGTGGCGGATGGAGTGTGTCATTAATTCTGTAAATACAGCTTCCCTCGTGTGTCTGAGAATCACCCGCTCAGGCCACATTTAGGCCAGATGAGCAAAAGCCTCGCGAGCGTCTGGTGAAAGTGGGCAAAACTGTGAATGACTCAACGGAGCGGGGAGGAAATTTAAATGCTCCTTTTGAGGAATCTCATTTTTCCTTTGAAAAGACCCGGGACAAGGTTGCCAACTTTACTACAAGGTTTTCAAATGTAAAGGAAAATGAAGCAGCGTTTTAAACAAACAGGCGTTATTGTTGTCTGTTCATGTTCCGGTTGTAACTCATTTTATCCCAGCAGAGCGACAATGAGCAAAATAAATGCTGCGCTCTTTCAGGGGCAGCGCAGCATTCAAACTGATGCTTTAGCACTTGTATTGTTCTGTAAAGTTGGAGCAGAGAGGCAACAACATTCTGGCTCTTCTTTTATGGGCTATCAATAATCTTTTTCTGACACATTATTTGCTGGGCTGGAGGAAAATAGGGAGCAGCACGGTCAGTGGTTCACCACAAAGAGTTCTGGGAGCTGGCGAGGGCAGTGTGCGTGGGCGATGCATCCACCCTGGGACCCTGCCAGGATGTCTTTTCGACCAGGCTGCTGGAGCACGGAGGGCCAGCGACCGAACTGCACACAGCCTCTGGGAAAAACACACACGAGCAATTAGACGACACGGCAGTCATGAGGATGATGATGACTCTCTGGCCGATCACGTCAAAGTTTTTACACAGTTGCATTAAATATCATTTTGAATGGCTTTTTTCAGTATAATCCATGTTATGTAAAAGCTTCCGATGCACCACAGACTCTCTCCTCTTCGTAACCTTCACTAGCGGTCTCTTTTCCATTTCTCCCCTTTGCTGCTATTTTCCCCTTGATGGCCATCTTGCTAGTGTGAAGAGTTTTACACCCACATTCCCTCAGAATTCAGCACAGCTAAGGCTTTTGGGGAAATTAAATAACCTGAGGATTGAGCTACTTTAGGAAGCCCAATTAACATATTTGCCTCTAGAGGAAAATATTGCCTGAAGTTGAATGGACGGTAATTTTACGCATGGATTTTTCCATTCTAATTCTCGGAGCTTTGAATAATCCGGAGAATTTGTTTTACAGAACAAGGGGTTTTAACGTTCTGCGCCGAAGATGAGGTGGTTGAATTCTGAGAGAACTGTGTGTCAAAACAAATAACACAGCTGTTCAAAGGGCCACACATTCTGTTGTGTTAATTGAACACGATTCAGCGATTTAATCCAGTACAGTCGTCTGTTTTGAGTTTAATGTACTATGTATGTGTCTTTCCCAGAGCGAGAGCCAAGTCTGGAAAGATAAACTGTGTTTGTGGTGGCCCCTTCACGGGATGTATGTGTTTTGCAAGCAACCGTGTTCGACCACTGTGATTTTGGACACCCCTACAGTCTGCTGGTAATCTCTTGTGTCCCTCCCCTTGGGTGACTAATCCAAGATATCCATTTCGCCTGAGCCTACAATATGTTACACTCCAGAAATGTTCATCCAAACTCCAATGTTAGGGCTTTTAATTACCTCTGCGTTGCCTTTTCTCCAGCCTCCTCTACACACACACACATGCGCGCATAAAATGGGGGTCAAATTCCAGTTCCAATCTTAGTGTACCTTCTCCAACTCTACGTCTAAATCCCACCGTGCCCAAAGATCAAAGTCTTAAAAAGTTGGGATAACCCTTATTACTTCTCATTAGTGGGTAACCTGATGCATACTGACAAGTCCAACAGTTGCTGCGGTCAGCTGCCGATGCCTCCAAATGGCCCGGCCCCTCTGCGAAAGAGGCTGACCAGACGCTGAAGTAGTCCCTGAGTCTAGTCTAGGGCGGCTTAGCATGAGCTCCATTTGCGCTGTAGCCTCTAGGCCCAAACCAAAAGGGACTGTTAAAAATGGGCTTTAAGTCTCCAACGGCTCTGCTGACATCCTCTACTACAGATCATTAAGGCTCCACAGCCTCTTTCTCTCTCTCTCTGGCCTCAAACACACCAGTGGAGTCATTAAAGGCAATGTGTAATTAAAGTTGGAATAAACAAAGGCTTCTCCCCAGGTCTTTTATTCCTCCCTCAACCATGTGTGTGTCTCTCTCTCATTTTCATACATGCTTTCTCTTTCTCTCCCTCCCTCTGTTTCCCTTTTTCTCTCTGTGTCTCGGAGAGAGAGTTGACACATAAGAGAGGAAATTCTCATTGGCTCCCATGGTGGTGGCAGGCATGGACGAAGGCCCTCAGCCTAATTAGAAAACTAAATACTCTGAGTAATGCCTAACCCTTGGGAATACAACTGCCATATCTCTTACACATGTGATGTGGAAGGACCCGGAATGCCACTGGGGTGTCTCGCTGAAATATCCTGTGCTGTTCCCCTTTGCACAGCTGTCCACACAGACTCATGCACTTAAGACAGGCTCGCTTTCATAGTTAAAATAGAAATTTGTGTCCTAAGTGCTGCAACACAGCTAATGCTAAATATTTAATTCCCGTGGGTGCTAATTATGGTTGAGTACTGGCAACACGGATTCCCTTTTTTCACTCCACATAACAACTGTAAAAGCAATTTAAGCATTTTTCAATTAATTAAACACACAGTCTTCCAGTAACCTCTTGTCATTTTGCCCTCCAGGACCATAGCTAATTTGTGTAGAATAGAAAAGGGAAAGGGGAAGGAGTGGGGGGTGGTGGCTGTTTTCATCTTCGCAAAATGCTCCTACAAAGGAATTAAAAAGGGAAGACACATAATTTTCATGAGAGTTTAAAAAGATCAAACTCTATCACTCTTTTTTAAAAACCCTGTAGTATTCTAAGTGTAGTTTTGAATGTTATGAACCTACATATCAGATGACTGTAACCATGAGCAACCAGCCCCCATTATGTTATCAAAGTCGAGTAAGATAGTCTGGCCATGAAGCTAATCCCTGATGTATTTTTAGTCACAACTGACTGATGAAGTGAAATTACTACATCAGTGATAAAAATGGGGCTCTCTGAAAAGCCTTTACAAGATCATGCCGCAACCAAGAGAGCTCTTTAAGCTACTGCAAGTCTAAATGAACTTGTACAACAGTGGTGAAGTGCATGACAATATGGTGAAGATGACGAGTAGCGAAATTAAGATAAGGGAACATTATGCTTTATAATATGCTGAAATTATCATTTCTGCTTAAAAGTTCTGTGTTTCCATTGTGCTTGTGGGCCAGCTAAAAATATGGAAACACCCCTTCTTTCCTTTTATTCAAAAATTAATCGGTGAAAAAAAAAAAAGAAATAAAAGAAGAAATTTATCACATTTTTTGTGATAGAAATATGGGCAATTTTGAAGGGCACTTATGTGGCATATAGTATCAAAGTTCATATAACATATTACACAGTCTCATATATATTATCATCTCTTGTGTGTGTCTGTGAGTTATTAGGAGGGGTAGTGGCACACCCGTCGTCTTATAAAGGCCCCTGTCATTGCGAGAGATCAGACGCTGGCTGTGAAATCCAGCTAATAGTCATTATGGGATCCCGGTCCCTGCACACCCTACCTGCTTGCCAAGGCGGCTCCCTCACACTTCATATTTGCATTGTGTCATCTTATCAGCATTCACCCAGACAGAGGACAGATCACGCCGCAGAGTGACAGCCGCATCACTAATATGAGTAAATAAGACAGGGAGGAGAGGAGAGTGAGGAGAATTAGACGTCCTGCACAAAAAAAAAAAAACACAAAGAAATTCTACAACAGCGCAACCTTGTGACACTAAAAATAGCCAGAACAATATTATTTTTCACCTCATGTAAAATTAATGTCCATAGTCTTTGTAGATGGCCCTGGCAAGCGATGGCCCCCCGCCCCCCCCCTCCTGTTCTGAGCAGTGAGGAAGGGTGAACTCTAAGAACCCTGTGTGCTCAGTCACTTCTGGGCCCATGCAGTCAATAAGGCTATTTCTGATCTCCGGATGGCTAGGGTTTCAAAGCCTGTTTAAATGGGCTCCCACAAAGCCGGAAGCACCAACCTCAGTCCTCTCTCTCCCTGTCTTTCTCCCTCTCTTTCCTCTTCCACTCTTTCTCTAAATATTGAGAGGGAGCTCAGCTTGCCTACCCCCTCGGTCAAGAGGAGGAGGGTGAGGTGGGCTGGGGGTGGTGGTGAGGGGGTGGTCCTCCCCTTCCACATGCACGGTGGTGAGGAAAGACAGGGAAGCGCAGGGTCAGGGCTCCCGGTGCTAAGCTGTGAAAGGCAAACGTTTGGCAGAGTAATTACACGCCGCACTGCTCTGGGAGTGATTAGTGATAGTTGTCTGTTCAAAGTGTTTGGAGCTCACAGCCTTTATGGGCCACGCTTGCCTTCCCTCCGCCTAATGTTTAGATTGCATTTGCATCGAGAAGAGAGTTGCACGTGTCAACATAAACAGTGTGCCTATGAAGCTCGCCATGTGTGCACTCGCTTGTGTTTTCGCTTGACATATTTTACCGTAATATCCTGGAAATACTATCACATTATTGTGGAGTATCTCTCCCGATTTATCCAGTGTGATTTTGTCAGCCCGATGCTGGAGTTAGCCATCTCTGTATTATGATTCTGCACTAAGGGCCAGAACTCCTGAATTTATGCATCCTCAAACATCCTAATGCTTTGAACATTTTTTTGAAACAAACAAAAATATCTATTCAAAAGCCTTTGAACTCTAAATACTGCTTTCAAGCTGTATTATAAACACTGTATACTCTGGTAGCGAGCCTATTTAGCACTTCCTGGATATAACCCCTCCACTTGGCACAACAAAACCCACTCCATTCCCAGGTCAGGTGACACTGCGGTGCATTGCAATCAACATGCTCAGGTGGTGCGGCCCGGGCTGCCAGCCTTTGATGTCCTTGCCGTGTTAATGTTGGCTAGCGATGCTGTCCCAGCACAGCCTGCAGATGTGTCTGCAAGCTGTAAGGTGAGCAGCTACACTCCTGAGTAACATGTCCAGTTGTAAAGCACACCCTGGCAGAGGGTGTGGCGGGGCGGGAGGGGGTGTAAACAACAGGAACAGACGGATACAAGGTAGAGGACATGTGGGATTTGGAACTGAATGATGTTAGCATTGGAAATATTCTGATATGAATAGTGACTACAGCTAAATCAATTCCTTTCTTTGTTGGAAGCGCAATTATACGACTGAGTACATTTTTATGTTCTTAATTGATTTAAATTGTGAACTGACTTCTTTTTCTGTTTTGTTAATTTTTTTTTTAAACAAAAAAAGCTGTTTTGTTGAAAACCCAAGATACAATTGTAATAGATTTTAATCCTATTGACATCTACTGGGGCCTAAAAAAAATACCTCAACAAATCAGAACAGTGTTTATCAAAGGGACGAAAGGCATCGTATTTCAACACCTTATCACCCTAATCCTAACACAGGGGCCGACTTTGACGCTGCCTGGAGAGTTGGGTGGCAAAGCAGAGGAGAAACAAACACAGCCGTGGACAGAGAAGGAAATACCTCAGGGACTTTCTGGGATTGGGGAAGAGGTAAGACAGTACCTGTAGTGCAATCCCCTCCAAATCTGCACCAGGTGTCAGGCATTAAGGAGAGCATCTCTGAGCTTTCCACGTCTGGCTCAATCACCCAGGGCAGTGTGTCAGATGTTGGACAAAACTGATACTCTCTCTCGAAGAGGAACAAGAAGAGGAGGAAGACCTGGGGCTGAGCACAGTAAAGAGGAGGTGGTTTCGGATGGAAAGGGTAGAATCCACGCAATGCCTGCTAAAAATATTCCTTTTCCAGAGGTAATTTCATTATTTTGCCACAATTCTCATCAATGTTTGACATTTAAATATTCAATTACATGTGAAATTAGTCTACAGAGAATACAGTGCATTGCAAAGACGACGGTAAGACAATAAAATATGGGAAGCAGAGCTGAACACTTTGGGTTTTAATGAGTTAAGATAGATTTAGAATAACATTACACAGTATCCCATTGAGACTTTCAGTTAACTACAAAGATAACTGAGCGCTGCCTACTCCCTGCGTGAAAACACAAAGCAAGGAGTTATACTATAGAATGCTTAGCTTGATATTAATATTACACTCTCAATCATAAAGACAAGTTCTAAATTGAACACCTGGCCCCTTCTCAATTTCAAGTCGGCATTTTGCGTGCGCAATTGTCCTGAAACAAAACAGTGGCAGCGGAATACTTCAGTATCAAGAGAGAGGAAAGTACATAGAGCCATGTTGGCATTGTTGTTGCCACAGATTATACATGACACACCGAATAAAAGGGGCTGATTGTAAGATGTTTAAATGTATCAGAGGCCTGGGAGAGGAAATTTAATACCTCAGCACTGGGAGAAGGAGAATGCGACTGGGCACGTGCGGAATGCAGAGTGGCAGGAGGAAAGCGGCAATCTAAATTTCTAATGCTGAGGATGTTTCCCATTCTGTGTTTATGAAACATGGCTGCCGGGACTACAAAGGTAAGGGGATACAGCATCAAAGTCTGCCCTGACAAAAACAAAAAAGCAACAATGCTGCAGTGGAATGCACGACAGAACATAATACTCCACCTCCTCCTTCTCTTCTCCCCTAAGCAGTCTCATTTGATTACAGTGTAGCGGGCCCCAAATCAACCCCTTAGTCCCATTTCTCACTCCCCACCGGTGCTGTGAGTAGGAGGAAGAACACAACTTGCCAAAGTGGCCCAGGAGGAGAGGAGGAGAGGTGATGTTGTGGAGGAGAGTCCCTCATTTGGGGAACAAAAGAACACGGGAATGAGTGAGCCGAGGTGTCCGCGGCACGGCGTGGAAAGCCGTTGTTGTCCTGAGTGCGGCGACCGAGGCAGAGACTGCATGTCTGATGACGGCGGGGCAACGTATCGTTTACAGGCTCCCTCAGCAGAAGCCCCCCGCATGTCCGTCTCCAGCCACAGAGTTTGCCCTCTACTTAAGGCAACAAGAGTCAGGCTCAGCATTACAAGCCTATTAAAAGATACTTTTAATTATGCCCCCGCTCTCCCGGGATCACTTCTTCCGTGAACTCCGTGTTTCTTTGGCATGTGCACTTAGGAATGGCACAACCAGAAGCATGTGTTGTTTTCTGCCTCCAATTAAAGGGCATGTTGACAGATTAAGGCTGCTTCTGGTTTGTGCTCCACTAATGCATTTAGGGAAGATGATGAACATGGAGAGAGGCTGCTGGGGTGGGGAGGGGTACTCGATGAGAGAGTGTGAAAGAGAGAGAGAGAGAGAGAGAGAGAGGCTGATCGAAAGAGAAAGAGAAAACGAGAGAAAGAACATGCACATGAACCCTGAGGGATTAATGTGTTTACATTACCTGGGCTGTGATCTATCACCAACCTCGTCAACTTCTATTATGCATCACATACATAAGCAAGCAACAGACCTGGGAGCCCCTGCAACTCACTCATACTATTTCAATTGGATTAAGTCAGTGCAAATATCTAGGGCACAGCTCCCACACTGTGGTTTTAGCATTCTGGTAGTCATTTGATTTGTACGTTGTATCACTTTACCTTTACGCAGGCATTGCAGGAGCACCTCCTACATGCCTCGAGAGCTTTAAGTAGTATGGGATTTAGATGATTACCATATGGCACCTATAGCTCCTTCATAACAAACACGCTATTCAGCCGTAGGTCTGGTTAGACAACAGTCAGGCGCGGGAGCTCTCAGATCATGAATCAAAATATACAGGTACACACCATGTGAGAGGAGTACAGGAATGTTGAGTATGTGGATTCACCATCTGCGATATTCACCAACATGAGGTTTCTGTTGTCCCCAGCTGTAGTAGCAGGTCTGTATTGTGTGTAAAACACTCAGTCGGAGAGGTCTGCCACGGCTATATAGACGCTGACAGTGGAGTCTGCAGCGGGGCCCCCTGAAAGAGCTCACAGTCACACTCAGGCTTCATTATATCCAATCAATATTTGTTTAGTCACTGAGCCTATTGACTCATTTCTGAAATAATATTACAGGTCATTTGTCTTGTCATGGAGGAGGGAGAATTATGCCCCTTTTACACCATCCCCCATTTGGAAAAGGGGATATGGGGTGAGTCTGGATACGCCCTATGGACACAACTGTAAATAAATATTTTTGATAAAACACTGAGAAATCAATGAGTGCTTCCTGTGATCCATCTCGAGCGAATCAATCATCATCTGCGCAGCTGGCTGTGTGGTGCGGGGGGGGGGGGGACGGCGTGGCAGTGAGAGAAGGGTGCAATCTTTGTCTGATACCTCTCATTTTGGAATCGCTTCTCATAATAGGGTCATCATTTCATCACTTAGCCAATCCAGAGCCCTGCCACTCAGCCTTGCGGGGATCGTGGGGAGATGGGAGGTGGGGGCAGAGAGGCCCCATCAGGAGTAAACTGAACACACACACTCGAGCTCCATACATCTTCATTCGGGTCAATAAAAGAAAAAGAGATCAGAAGAACAGAAAAGAGATCAGAAAATAGATTTTCTCTCCTGAAAGACACTGGCTCATTGCGTTTCATGTAAATTGTGCGATTTTCATGAACAAATAAAATCATCAACCAGAAGTGTGCATAAGCTGATATTTACCGGGTAAAACATTTTGTATAAACAATCACAGAAGTCTAAGAACATCGGCATTCCTAAAAAGTAAGAGAGAGCTAATGAAATTATTGGAAACACACAAAATATGATTGTTTGAAATACAGAACAGAGCACTGTATTACAGCACACATGCACGTGTTGAATAATTAGTACATCAAATGGTAAATAAAGTGAATTTAATTGGTGACACAGGAAACTTTTGTCTGAAAGTGTGTGTATGTGTGTGTGTTGGGGGTTGGGGATGGGTGCATTTCACTGACTGCTTGGTGACATGAGAAGACTTCCTCAAAGATCTAAACAAATCCAAAACAAAGACAAACAAACAATCAATTATTCTTAATCTTTTAATAAAAATAAACAATATCTTTGTTACTGAAACATTAAAAAAGGTACAAAACCTGTAGCAACAGCCGTCGTCATGCCAATCACATTTTTTTAAACACATGAATAAAAGTGATTAAAATTAGTGTTGTACTTCAATAATAAGAGGCGATCACAGCTGTATGGGATGGCAGTTGTTTAGTCAAGTGGCATAGTGCACATATGTTTAATCATTTAATAACCCCCTCTTGAAAAAAAAAATGCAAGGTCAAAAATAAATTACATCCATTATTTGCAGCAGATCTCCCCAAAGCATTTGGAGCGAAAACTGTTTTGAATTTCAATTGGCTTCCAAGTGGCAAAAGCCCTCAGCTAATACATCAAAGAAAAATTGGTGTCAACTAATCGGTTTAGGACACAGATTTAGAATGGTAAAAAAAATCCCATGAATACTTCAAGCCTTTCTTTTTTTTTTTCCCTCCCTTCCTGTGTAAAAGGCTCGGGAGCAGAGCAGCTGACCTTGCGCGCTCCAGAAACCTGTCCGCCACTCGACATTAACCGACTGTTTAACTCGCCCAGCCGCGCAATTAGTCCGCCACGACGCATAATGTTGTGTAATAATACCCTCTATATCCAATTTAGATTACACCCGCTCCCTCAGGCATTTTCAGTGGCACGCATCATCATTCATTCACTTCTCCCTTTTTGCCACGTGAAGCCGTTTCTGCGCGTCAAGAGCGGGGTCGTTTCGGGGGAATATTTCAAAAAGAAATAAATAAATAACCAAAAGCAAAGCTAAGCGACAAAGTTTAGAGGCTGTCAAAAAAAAAAAAAAAGAAAAATCAAGAGACGTATTTATAGATTCAGATCAGCACGTGGCGTGTGGACAGCCCACTAACGCACATCCAAAACACCACGCGCGCCTCTCCAAATGATATTAAAAAGAAGAAGCGCAAAGAGGAGCAAAAAAAAACTATACTCACCTACACCTCCTCCTTTATCAGTGCGGTGCTGAGAGGTGGAAGCGGCTGCCATAACCTACTCCTATTATAGGCTCCGTGATCTCAAATTATGGGGTCCCTCCTCCCTCCTCCCTCCTTCAGAGAGAGCCACTGTGAACGGAGGACACATGACACGGACAGACCCCTTCATCCCGCGCCCCTCTCCTCCCCAAACTTCCCCGCATCTCCGCCGTGAATCGATCAAATGAACTGCGGCTCATTTAGTTTTTTTTTTTTTTTAAACACAGAGGATCGTTTAAAAGATGAGGTGGAGGTTTTCTTTTCTCTTGTCATAGTCATTTGACTCTATGTATCATGGAATAAATGTGTGTGTGTGTGTGTGTGTGTGTGTGAAGTCGTGTTTCCCACCTCTGGGCAGGATTCAGCTGCGTGTCCTGGTGGCTGCTGCTGGTGTGAGAAAAGTTGCAGTAATTAGTTGATTGTCTGAACACTACAGGAGGCTGCGGAACTGGGTCTCATCAGTATCACTGTCATCTGATTAGGCTTTACCGTAGGCTCGCTTTGTGCATCCATCCCTCTTTCCATACACCCCCTTCTCATTCTCCCTCTCTCTCTCTCTCTATTTTCTTTTTTTTTTAAGTCTGCGTCGGCTCCCACTGTACCGGCGTCATCACTCTTTGCTCTCTAGAGCTTTTCAGAGCGTAAAAAAAAAAAAAAGAAAAGACACGTGACAGTGTGTGCACACACTCTTTAGCAGCGCCTACAGCGATCCCTTTCGGCTTATCTGAGACTTGAACTGGAAAGTCAATCAGCACAGTGAGAATGGCTTAAAACGTGAAGAAAAATATTCTTAACGGCCTGATAATAGATACTTTTTTTTGTTATACAGCCACATGCAAAGTATTACGCACAGATGGCTATTTTAATTACCTTTATATAATAAGTTTAATAAATCATAGTCTAATTATAATATATGTAATTATTATAATGATCATAATAATAGCTTAACACTATTTATTTGGTTTTAACACGCAGGTTTGGCAGGTGTCTCAGGACTATTTTCTCTCTCTTTTTTTTTTTTTTTTTTAAAGTAATTGCCGATAACAGTGGCCCATTAAATAAATCTCGCCCATCCAGTGTGTTCCGGCACTGAAACGTATCTGCGGTGATCAAATGAGATTACATCCGCTGGTCCGGGCGGATTTGGTGTAGTTGGCACTAATCTGCCCCAGGCTTGAGGGTTTATGACTTTCTGGGAGTGTGTATCTGACTGCTTTATTCCCGGATCTGTTGCGAAAACTATTTAGCCGTCGCCACAGTAAATCGTTCAAACAACGAGCGACGGCGCAAACAAAACGACACCAGTAAGAGAGAAACAAGAAAACAAAACATAAACAAAAAAAATAGACACACGCCTTCGATGAGTTTGTTTACGCGCAGCTACCGAACAGTTCGGTCGTTTTTGTTTTGTTTTTTTTTTGCGCCATCTTACTTTTACTTTTCAGTTGTCACATATCTTACCAAATGCAAAAAACCAGCCGTGTGGCGTTAGAAAGTCGACGTGCAGCAGCGGTGAATCCATCTGTGACGCTCCCGTTGCGCATTTTAAGGCAAAGCGCGCGGAGAGCACGCAGCGTCATTCTGTTGATTCAACGCGCGCGCTTAAAAAAATGACGAGTTTTTTTTTTGTTTTCCTCTCTTTTTACGCACAAAGAATGAATAACAAAAAAAGAAGCGAGGGAGAAAGAGAAAGAGGGAAAGAGAGAACAGAGCAGTGGAGCGCCTGTTTTAATTCCTGCCGGTATCTTGCGAGCTCACATCCTGGCACACAACAGCCGATTTGTTATTGATCAAGTGTGAAAGTGACGGCTTCGTATTTGAGAGGAGTAAGAAAAAAAAAGGGGGGGGGGGGGGGTAGAAGAAGAAGAAGAAGAAGAGGAGAGTTGGGAGTTGACAGACTCGCATGATGTCGCCATCCAAAGGGGGGCTGCCAGGCGCACTTGAGACTCACTGCAACGAGGCTTGTTAAAGAGGAGGGGGGAGAAAAAAATAGAGAAATAGAGAATGAGAAGGATTGTTAGTTAACGCGAGAGAAAGAGAGAGAGAGAGAGAGAGAGAGAGGGGAAGGGAGGGTGTGTGAGAGAGAGAGAGAGAGAGAGAGAGAGAGAGCATGGATTTGGGCAGGGCTGTGGTTACCCAGCATAAGCTCGCCTTTTTCCTTCGGTGACTACACCCCGAGAGGAGGAGCGTAGTAGGCGTCAGGATCCTCAATTTTTCAACTTAGCATCTTGGCAGGACATTTTCCCAAGCAAAGCCCCCGTCCGACGGGTTAAAAAAAAAAGAAGAAAAAAAAAGAAAAACTTCTGCGCGGGCATGAGAGCGACGGTGCAACTCAGATAAGGGAGCAGCGAGAGAGAGAAACGCAGCGAGACAAAACATCCGACGGGCAGCGGCTTGTTGGCTGGCAGCGACCACCAACTTAAAACAAAAAAAAAAGAATAATCATAATCCATCCGACATCTCAGCCTCTCTTTATTTCATTTACTTTTTTCTTTCTTTTTTTGCTTTTTTTTTTTTTTTTTTTTTAAACTGCCTTCCTCGCTGTCATTTAGAAAAAGGGTGGAGGGGTGGGGGGGGGAAACAGAGGCAGACAGAGAGAGGGTCCGCAGACACTCGGCTCTGTGCGCTCCGGCGGCAGCGCATGAGAAAATAAAAAAAAAAACAGGGGGGAGAAAGTGCGCAAGTTAAGTGTCTTCACGCTCTCCGGGCTCCAGCATGGCGTATCCTCAGGGCTACTTGTACCAGCCGTCCGCCTCTCTGGCCCTGTATTCGTGCCCCGCGTACAGCACCAGCGTCATATCGGGACCCAGGACCGAGGAACTCGGGAGATCCTCTTCGGGATCTGCTTTTGCGCCCTATGCCGGATCTACCGCCTTCACCAGCGCCTCGCCGGGCTACAACTCCCACCTCCCGTACAGCGCGGACGCGGCGGCGGCTGCCACATTCACCTCGTACGTGGTGAGTAAACTCAAGGTGATTATTCGGCCCTAAAAAAGCGAGGATGTTTTCTGTTTTTTTTTCCCTCCTCATTTTTTTTTTTGGGTTTTTGCAGAAGTTTAATATGTTGTCTGTGCGCTCGGAGACTGAGAGGGGAATGTGCGTCACTGAGGAGTGAATGGATTTAACGCTGCGCACTGTCAGCTTACAGAAGTGTTGTTGTTGTTGAGGAGGATCCATTTAATGAGTGTTGTGCTTCTGTGTAGGTCTGGAGTAAAAATTGTAGCGGTTTTTTTTAAATGGGAAAGAGAAAGACATAAAGAGAGAGAGTAGGGGGACGCCTCGCCGAAGCTTCTGCGCTCACAAGTGACTGCAAAGCGCCGAGTGATGGCAATTTCTGGCGCTGCGTTTGCTCCTTATCACCTTATTAGCTGTGCCAGATGTTAAACTTAAATAGTGCAACTTTGTGGGGGAAAGGGATGGAGAAGAAAATGTGGCGTGCTTTTGTTTGTATTCTCGCTTCTCGTGGCTGCAGAGAGAGAGAGAGAGAGTATATCTGGATTATTTACAACAGATGCAGCAGAATAGGAACCTACACTGGAAGTTGGGCCCATCGTTCAGAATGTCAGCTCCTTATCAGAGATTAAAATTATGCTATTTTTTTTCATGGCGACAGAAATGGCCCCTGCAGGCTGACAGCATATAAATAATAATGAAAATGCCCACAAACATTTCACAGGCCCCAATCGAGTTCAGACAAAAAAAGTGAACTTAAATGTTGAACTACTGGATAAAAAACAGTGTATTTGTCTGTGAGTGTGTATGAGTGTGTGTGTGTGTGTGTGTGTGTGTATGTGTGAGCGCGCGAGTGTCTGTGTGAGAGCTCGCGCGTGCCTGTGCGCGTACATGTGCCCGTGATCGAGCCACTTGGAGTATTTTGAAGCAGTTTAGAAAATGACTGACAGAACTTTTGCACTAAATAAATAAAACATTTAAAAAAATTGTTTTCCATCACAGAGCTCTCCTTATGACCACACCACGGGGATGGCGGGCTCAATAGGATACCACCCTTACGCAGCGCCCTTGGGCACCTACCCTTACGGTGACCCGGCGTATCGTAAAAACGCGACCCGGGACGCCACCGCCACCCTGAAGGCCTGGCTCAACGAGCACCGCAAGAACCCGTACCCGACCAAAGGCGAGAAGATCATGCTGGCCATCATCACCAAGATGACGCTCACCCAGGTGTCCACCTGGTTCGCCAACGCCAGGAGGAGGCTAAAGAAGGAGAACAAGATGACCTGGACCCCCCGGAACCGGAGCGAGGACGAGGAAGAGGACGAGAACATCGATTTGGAGAAAAACGACGACGACGAGCCAAACAAGCCCACAGACAAGGGAGACTCCACAGACACAGAAGCAGGTTGGTGGTGCAAAGAAGGGGGGGAAGGAAGGAAAAAAAAAAAACAAAAAGGGGAGAAAAAAAATTCATCATCAATTTTTCATCGCAGTCGTTTCCACTCAGGGTGCAAAATTGATTGCTGGTTAATGGTGGTATATTATTTATAATGGGACAATTGCTTTAAATAATAATCACCTTGAAGTCCCCTCGTTTGACTTCTCAGGGGCTGAAATTGCTGGTGACGCAAAGTGTTTAGCAGTCAATTTATCTTTAAGTGCATAATAAGGATACAGCTGGTGTAATGCGCCGGGTATTGGGCTAAAAATATTGCCTTTGTATGATAATTATAGCCCGGCTTTGAGCGGCTGTTGAACGCTTATTATCATAACTATTGGAGTGATGCGATAACATTTAATGCTGACGATTTATTTGCAAATTAAAACAGTGGCTCCGTGCTGTAGGTGTCCATGCAGGCGTTCATTTGCAACGCCTGCATGTGCCCTTTCACAAATGTGCAGAGCGGTTCATTCACCTTTTTTTCCTTTCTTTTCTTTTTTTTTCTTGAGGCTGGCACGCGTCTTTATGGGGACAATTTATAGCACGCACACTAACTGTGTTTAAAGGAAGCGTGCACATGCAGCCTCATTATTTTTATGTATCCGATTTCACTCAGCTCTCTCGATCACCTGCAGCACGTTTGTTGTTGTTTTTTTATTTTGTACAAAAAAAATAAAGAAATAACTAAACGTTGATGTTCTTTGGCAGTAACTCTCCGCGTTATTTGTGCCTCAGATCATAAACTGCTGAACCCAGGGGACGTCGGCTGCGACCGATTCAAAGAAGAGAGCCACGGCAAAGACGCGGATCCCCTCCTGAGCGACTCGGAGTTAAAAGAGCAGGAGGAGCGGACTACGGAGCTGCTGCTGCCGGACTCCGCCAAGCCGACCACCTCGTCTCCCTCGGCGGTGCCCCGGGGCAGCCAGGCCGCGGTGCAGCCGGACAAGCCGTCCGACCTGAGCCACGCGCCGGGAGCCGTCAGCAGCAACGTGACCTCGGTGATCCACTCGCCCCCCTCCGCCCCCCCCAAACCCAAACTGTGGTCCCTCGCGGAGATCGCCACGTCCTCAGACAGGTGTAAGGGCAGCGGCGAGGCCCCCCCGGCGGGCCCCGGTCTGAGCCAGAGCGCGGCCATGAGCACCGGCGCGTCCCCGTCCCGCTCCTCCCCGCAGTGCCCGATCCCCAACAGCACGGTCCTGTCCAGGCCTCTGTACTACACCTCCCCTTTCTACCCGGGCTACACGAACTATGGCGGCAGTTTTGGACACCTTCACAGTAACCACGGCTCGGTGACCACGGGCTCCACGGCACATTTCAATGGATTAAACCAGACTGTGTTAAATAGAGCAGAGGCTTTGGTGAGGGAGAGCCAGAAAGTCAGAGGCCAAACGCAGGTAGATCTTTGTAAAGACTCCCCTTATGAACTAAAGAAAGGTATGTCAAACATTTAATACCTGATTATTTTCCACTCACCGCGGGACTTTTTATTTATTTTATTATTATTATTATTTTTTTTTTTGTGGTTGCATTGAAAAAGAAAAAATGAGGAAAAACAACACACAGAGAGAAGGAAAGAGCAGAAAAAAGAACAATGATGAAGCAGATTCTGAGAACAGTTATTTTCTGAGTAAATGCTTATTCTCAAATTTTTAGTTTCTGAATGGTTACTCCTAAAAAAAAGTGTAACAAAAATGGTCTTAATCGCTGCAGCCGCCTGAGTCTATTTGTATTAAAGACTAACATGTATATTTAATGTAGCATTTTTGTATTTAAAATGGACAACACACTATCTTTGAAGTAAATTATGGAAAAAAATACTTATACTTGTGCAGCGGTTATTTTTCTTCGGGTGGGAGCAGTTGGCTGACGTGTGTCTAAAGTGTTTCAAGGCCAATTAATCCACAGGAAATATTAATTCAATTTTGCACCGTGACAGATGTTTCAATGGTAATAATCTTTTCAGGGGAAAAAAAGAAATGAAAAGAAAGGGGAGGGAAAAAAACACCATGCTGGTGTGAGCTGTGGCGACCCTGAAAGGGAAGGCCTACAAAAAGAAAAATGTTGGAATACCGAAATAATAAAAAAAGGCTTCAGTTTCGTTTTGCTGGATGCAGAGATTTAGAGATTTTTTTCTTTTTTTTTTTGTGAATGAAAAATGTTGGAAACAACACGGAGGCATATTTCTGGTCTGTGGTTGATCACCACTTTTTATTCAAACACAACCAGGGCCTCCTATCTTTTCTTTTTTTTTATCATTACTACTTGAGCACGTTTCTAAAAGTGGATATTGATATAATAACAACACCGAGGCGCAGTCATTTAACCCAATTACCTTTCGTGTTTTATGCAGAGCAATCAGGTGGTGAACTCGGGTAATGAGCTCGATTTTATGCCAAATTTAGACCTCATTACTATTTTCCAAAAGGCGTGGCAAAGCTGTTAAAAGGGACGCGACCATGCATTTAGAACATACTGCCCTATTATATGTCATTAATGGAGAGAGAGCCTCCTGAACGGCGCGTCAGATGGTGCTGTTGTTGTAGTGTGTGTGTGTGTGTAGTCGGTAGCGGAGGCTCTGTCCTCGTAAACTCTTCCAACTTCTGCAGGTAGGTGTCACACTTGCTCCTAATTTCAGGGGGGCACTCTTTTGTTAATCCGTCACGGAAACCCATCCCTGATCAAATGGCCTAGTTAAAAAAGGAAGCGGAGCCAATGGGGCACACACAGTGATCACAGTTATTATGAGGATTATAGCAACTTTGACAAGTGGATAAAAAAGGGAAAAAAAGAGGGAGAGAGACAGAGAGAGAGAGAGAGGAGGCAGGAATTATATATTTGACCGACGTGCAGAACTAAAAAAAAAAAAAAAGGCTGTTTCCCAAACACACTGTAGAAAAGAAAAGATTTTATTATTTTTTTCACCAGACAGTTTAAGATATAAACTATATTCAAAGCAAGAATAGAAATGCTTATTGAAATCTAAAAATTATTTACAATCATTCTTATTTTTTATTTTAAAGCGTTCTCAGATTTGAAAGTGTTGCAGGCCACAAGTCTGTGCAGCACAGGCCGAAAGTTATTTATCAAATATTTCATGTTTGGGTTTTTTTTAAGTATATATTCGTTTATTCAGTGGTTTTTACATGGCACTTTAAATGCAGACAGATATATTTATATTTATTATCATTATTATTATTATTATTATTATTATTGATGTTGACCTCCACTGAAGTGGGACAGCATGCTCTTGTTTATGGCTGCCATTAATCTCCATAGTTTACTTTCCCTTCTCCAATTTGAAATGTCCCCTGAGGTTTCTATAATTCCCTTAGCCTTAATGTCCTCTATTCGGGCCCTCTATTTTAATCTGACAGAGTGTGCTGCAGCAGTGATTGCGACACATCAGCCGGCTAAATAGCATAATTATGTTTTGTTTAATTTTTTTCTCCCTGGCTGATCCCCCTGAGGGGGGTGGGGTGGGGGGGGGGGGTTGAACTGTTCGGTGCAATGTCCCCTATGAGAGCAGTAGAGTTTTATTAGAAACCGCGTTGTTTTCTCGGGGATTGATTGAAGAAGTAGGTAGCTGATGTTTCAAAGGGACAACACACACAGTGTTTCTGCGGAGTAAATCATCTGTGTGAGGCTGAGTAAATACTGTGACGTTTATGTCAAGGAGCTTTTTTTTCGTGCGTGTGTGTGTGTTACACCAGTGCGAGCCAAACACAGGGACAGTTTTTATAATATTATAATATTGAACTGTCTTCATTTAAAAAAACAGTAAAAGTCTGGGAGTGTAGGAGGTGGATCTAAAGTTACAGCCTCATCAGAGGCCAACATGTCTGACTAACTTCTCACCACTTAAAAACTTTTTTACAAATTTTATTTCGTTTAATGCACAATGTTGTTTGGAAGTGGAACTAATTATTTCATTTAATTTATTTACTTCCTTTTTAATCCCTCCCTGTGATGTTAAAATTTACCATCAACTCTGTCTCCCCCAACTGTTGGTTATCAAACCACACAGAAAAGCAAGAGTTTGTTATTATTATTATTATTATTATTATTATTATTATTATTATTATTACGTCCCTGTGGGAATGCTACATTTGAAAGCAAACATATTTTTATAGCACATAAAAGGTGAAGACGCAGCAGCTCTGACGTCACTGTGGTTCAGCTCATCATTATGAGCTGCGTGTGAAAAAATAATTAAAAGAAAAATCCTTAATTAAAAAAAACACATATTTGATGGTTGATTATAGGCTACTTCCCTTATTTCTGCGCGCGATAAAAGCCAGTGAATGAACTGCAAGTGAGTGCAGGAGGACAGACCTGCTCGCTGCAGCCTCCCTCGGCTCGGTCCCGGCTTCCCCCGCGCCTCCGCGCCGTGTCGGCTCATTGTTGGGGCTGCGACAATGCGCAGAATACTAAGTAGGGCTGAAACCGTTCCCACGTGTGAAAATGGGGGGAAAAAATAATCCGACAGGAGAAGAAGCAGAGGAGAGAAAAGAGCAGGATAAGGTCTGCTCCCTTCGCTCCCGACTGCGTTGCTGTTCAGCGCGCAGAGGAGCATCCCGGGGAGTTTGTGGGGTGAAGATAAAATAACGTGCTGCTCATTAAACAGTCGTCATATCAACTCAATATTATTTCCTCCCCAACTGTGGAAATAAAGGCTTCAGAGGGCCGAGACTTCATCTCAATCCGGCGAATTAACTATTACATCTCCTGAAAGAAGCAAACCACATTTTCTCTCCTCTGTCTAAAATCGAATAAATGCGTAATTATTATTTATATATGGCTCCGAGAGCACTTATCAATAATAATATATTTTTTAAAAAAGATAGAAACTGACAAGAAAATAAGATCTTTTTTCATCTCCAGAAAAAAAACAGCTTTTTTTGCCTCTGTGTGTGTGTGTGTGTGTGTACATCACCTCAAAAAGTAGACACGACATTTAATGTGTGCGCCTCTGCGCTGCCATGAGGGAGGCTCTCGGTGTTGCCTGAAAATAGTGCTAATATAAGACTAATGAATAACAAGGGTAAACCGTGGTTTCTTGTTTGTTTTCCGCACTTTTGGGAACGGCGGGATGTAATGAAAAGAGAAAAGTTAAAAGTGTGGCATCCGCGTCCTCGCATCATCCCCTTTTTATTATTATTATTATTATTATTATTATTATTATTATTATTATTATTATTGTAATCATCGAGTGAGCAGCCACATAACCCCACATGAACCAAACACCCAACTCTGCTGGGCGCCATCTAAATGTAGGGGCGGATTTAGACAGAAAAAGGTGCAACTCTCACCCCACAAAAATCAGTTTTCACCACACATCTCTGGCTGAACTTTACGCATCTCCACATTTCTGGTTAAACTAGATCGCGTTTGGAGCAGACTTTTTTTTTTTTTAAGGTGTCATTAAATCGCTTTATATTTACACACGCAGCATGTCTGATAATCTGCTGGAGATCACTTTACCCAGCTCTGCTTCGACACCAGAAGCGGACCTGCGCTGCAGACTGCACGATCCTGAGATCTCAGTAGTCTTTGGCCCAAGTTGGAGCCGTGGAGCGGACAGATTAGACACCTGCCACCGGACGGACGGCTCCTCCTCACACGGGGCTGGAAGTGAGGACCTGTTGATGGACACTGAGCGGACCAAACGGCGCTCTGCGTAAAACATCCCGGCTGATAACAACGCACGAGATGCAACACATCGGAGTTAAGGGGTCAAATTCAGCTCAAAAAGTGTAAATAGACACCCTCCGTGTTTGACCCGCACAGATTATATGCAGGGAAGGTGAGGAGGAGGAGGAGGAGGAGGAAGGGGGATCATCAGCCACATGAGTGCTGCCAAATGCGGTATAAAGGAAGGATGAAATAAAAGGAGGGATTTTTTTATTTATGGAAAAGGGGGTCGTTCATATCTGGGACTGAAATGCAGTAGGCTGTTAAGGATTTTTTGTTAAGTTTTTTTTTCTTATTTCTCTCTAAAAATAGCCTTCAACATCAAAACCTAAGCAAAAAATTAAATAAATAATGTTTTACAGGGATCAGCTGTGGTTGCAGTCTGGGGCTTTTATTTCTAAAACAAATATATTGCTATAATATCTATAGAACAAATGGTCTACTTTGTTCTGATTTCTGCATAATCTGCCACAATATGAGCATTCAGCTCTCTTTTCAGGAAGTCTTACATGTGAGGGAGTGAGCGGCTCTTCTTCACTTCAGTGACTGTTTAAATCGTCACCTTTTCCCTAAATGAGAAGGCTAATTAAGGACACAGTACTTCAACTTTTTAGTTTCCTGGTTTGAGACAGCACATGAGGCCGGAGCTGAGGAGTTGTACGCCTTTGTTTGGGCACGACTGCTTGTAAAACAAATTCAGTTTTACTCTGAATCAAACAATCAACTCCTGAAAATTGTGTGTATATGCACACGCTTTTGGAATCCAAAGGGAAGAAAAAAAAACTTGTGGTGAAGGTAATGTGAGTCTCAAACCTTTGGCACCTCCAGCGTTCATGTTAAGTGGAGTTATAAAACGGTCTTGAGCACACTGTAAAGCGGCCCAGATAAGGTGGCAGAGAGTGATTTACCACTATTTTTTTGCACTTCACGGACTGTTTTTCTATTTCTCTGTGGAGTTCCTCTGGGACAGATTACACGTGTAATTTTCAGCTGTGAGATGGTTTAAGTGTCCCCCCCCCCTCCCTCCCAACATAAATAAAACATTTCTAGAAGGGGAAAAAAAGGGGGGGGGGAAAAACATTAACGAAGAGTGATGAACTATGAAGTCCTGGGAGGCCAGGGGTTGAGTTTGGGAGAATTGAGGGATTCAGTTCCAGTGGCAAATAATAATAAGCCTGTTTAGCTAAGGCTGGATTATTAAAACATGTTCATTACACAAAATTATGAAAATAAAATTAGATGGATTTTTTTTTCAAGTTGATCATTTAAATTCAAAATTTTTAACCGTGCAAACAAGTTCTCTAATCTTAATGTCTAAATACCATATAACACACACACACACACACACACACACACACACACACAGTCCTACTCTGCAAGCACCTTGACTCCTTGAAAGGAGCTGCTCATTGACCAATCTGCTCTGACAGCAGTGTGGCGTGAGCTTCTGACCCTGTGACTGCAAAGGGTCTGTGTTCAGTGGCCATGTAAGGGCTCACTGGCGCCCACACTGGGGGTTTCTGCCCTGCCCTGGAGGAGGTGACGCACACACACACACACATAGAGACACACACACAATACGAGGCATACATGCGCAGGAGGGGCTTAGACTCCACGCCAAACCCCCTCAGGTATGCACAGCCACAGAGCAGTAAGTGTGTGCATCCAGTCTGGAGGTGGAGACACCGGCAGGTTCTTCCTCCCGTGGCTCTGCACAGGTCCTGTCTGTGTCCTCGCCCGGCTCCTCCCTCGCTCTGGTCACAAGGTGAGCAAGTTCAGCACGCCCTCTCCCGAAACACTGACTAATGTCTAATGTGTGTTGTGACACGGCCCTGCTGCCTCACACACACACAAACACACACAATGCTGCTTCCTCCTCAGCAGTTTTCATCACACCAAGCGTATGAAAGATAATGTAAAATAACATAACAGCCATGTAGTATTGATCTCTGCCTACCGGGCTGCACCGGGGTCAGTATCTCTGCAGATGTAACTTGTAAATGTGTTAAATGGTAATAATGTAGCAGATGCGGTTTGTGAGGAAGCATTAAAGAGGGAATCAATATATGTACGATAAGGCCCTCTTATATTACAATACTAATAGTTGTGATGAAGATTGATGAACTGTTTTCTTTCAGTGACTTCAGAGGGTCCAGGAGGGGGAGGAGGAGGAGTGCCGAGCCGCCTGACTGTTTATTTACATTTGCCCTTTTTAAATGATCCCTTTCTACTCAACATCTGCTCCACATTACCACACAGATATCTGTCCTAATGACCGCTATAATGCCCGCGCTCACACACACACACATACACACGTGCTCCGACAGGAGTGGCCGCACATACACTGCCTGTAGCATTACCATTATCCACCATTCACCTGGGACGCTTTACCCTCTCCAAACCACCTTGCACAACAAATGGACCTTCTCTCGCTGCCGGCCCTTTTGTTTGCTCCGAGCTTTCCACTTTTTCTCCCAGTTTGGTGTAGCCTGATGGATGCAAATGGGCACTTACTTAATTGGATCAGTTCCCAAGATGGAGATAAACGGGGCACTGCCTTTTTTTTCTCCCTCCCCTTGCACAAGTTATTTTGAGCCGTGCACAGTTCAGCGGTGTGTGGAGGAAACGTTAATGAGGAGGGGCGAGGAGACGCCACCACTGCTGGACTCATTCAAAAACTCTCTGTTCCAGACCGGCCCTCGCTCCCGCACAATGGGAGAGAAAAGGCAGCCGCATGGGCCCCATGTGCAAAGGCGTCTCAATGCCAATTTAGTAAAGTGCCTGAAAGTGATGCAACTCGCAAACTGTCCAATCGAGAAGCACCACACTGGCTGGTCTGTGTTTTTTTTGGTACGTGCAGGTGCTGTGTATTTTATCGTTCAACAGACAAATTAGATGGCAGCCAAATCTAAACATAAACACGGAGAAAAAACAAATCAGCTTTAGTTCATGTCCACACTTGCTCGTGTAACACTTGACAAGTGAATGTTCCAGACAGATGATTACAAATGGAAAAAAAATGTTTGGTAGCTTTTTTTCACCCCCCCTTTCTCAACACCCCTCCAACACCCACCCAAAAAAAAAAAAAAAAAAAAAAAAAATCAAGCAGTGGCTGCATGCCAGTGGGAGTGTGTTGGCTGCTGCACCCTGATTAACAGGGTGGTTTACAGCCAACTCCAATAGGTAATCTCATCAGAGAGGGGCTTTAAACAGATAAAGACCACCTCTAACTACCCCCCCCCACGCCAACCCCCCTCAACTACATCCTTTTCCACAAGAGACCTCCCATTTAACGCACTAACTGAGAGCTGCTAATACCTAGAGGAGGCTAACATGGGCAGCCATGAACCAGGCTCAAATCTTCTATTGACCTCATTTTCAATAAAGGAGCCGTTTCCAGTCTGATGGATGATTTGTTGGTCTTGCATGGAATGGCCATCTGGAGGGAAGGATATGATCACTGTAGTAGGTACCCGTCACCTGCCAGCAAGGATCCTCTGTATGGGCTGAGGCTTGCAAGCTGCAGCGTCCGCCTATGAGTCTCACTTGGGTTGATGTTTAAACCCACTCTGGCTTAAAGGAAGGAAAGGAAGAAAGGAAGAAAGGAAAGGAGGGGAAAAAAGAAGAGCTAACTGAATTTTGCACCATATGGTCACTATTGGCTCAGGTTGTTTTTTTTTTTTTTTTCATCTCAAGTTAAACATGAGGTTATTTTGATCCAATATGAGAGAATCCCTGGTTGCATCTGGAGACATAACAGCAGTTCATTCAGTTATCAAAAGCTTTGTACCCAGGCCTCTTTGTTGCAGAATAAAGAGGAGGAATCCAAAACAAATCTGTGAAAGAGCTTTGGCTGTAGTAAAACCCCTTGTCCCACAGCCTCCTTTTTTTTTTTTTTTTTGTTTGGGGAGCTCAGACCGAGTTCACAGTAGCTGCACTTTAAGTATAGAAAGATCTGATTTATTAGCTTGTCAGGGGAAGCATTGTTCAAGAAAGCAATCAAAAAGCACTTACCTAGCTCCTCTAAAATTACAGCTTTTTTCACTGGCTAATTTGTGCAACTCCCATGGAGAGGCTGGCAAAGAGTTTGATGAGGCATATAATGATGATTAATGAATTTATTGCCCTGCTGCTCATCAAACGGTTGTAGTATATACTTCTCTGCCTTTCTTCCAATGTGTTGCGCAGGCTCCGGAGCGACAGAGGGGGCAGAGATGAGATAGTGTCGTCGTCCTCCTCCTCCCCACTGCCTCCCTTTGGCTGTTAACCCCGACTGACCTGATGGGCATGAGAATGCAGAGGAAGGTCTGTGGGCAGAGTGGGAGCACAATGGACAGTTTAATAAAAGGTTAAACTGGAAATGCGAGTAAACCTGCTGCAAGGTACGCACGCTCTCAACTTTCAGTCTCTGATCACTTTTGTGGGAAAAAGCTGGGGGTAACCAGATCCACGCGGCTTCTTCTGCCCTCCTCCACCACCACCACCACCACCACCACCACCACCACCACCACCGCCGCCGCTGCCGCCACCCCCCTCCTGTGCACCAGCCTGAAAGAGAGAAAAAGAAAAAAAAAAGCTGCAAAAGTCTTTGTAATGAGTTGATAAAAGTGCACACAGTCTACGTAGGGAGCAACAACCACGTTGAGAAATGGGAGACCGGTGTTCGCATGCAGCATTATTCTGTTCAAACAAGGCCTGCTCTCATCACAAATGATGATTAACGACTGACGGGTTTGTGTGTGTGTGTATGTGTGTCAGTGGGCTTGTGAAACGGTCACTATGGGGTCAAAAGCACTTCTACGTGTTTGCTAAATACGCCCCCACCCCCTCCATCCAGTCTGCTCCCATAACTCTGGGGTCACGCATCTCTCCGTTCAACATTGTATGGGATGTTTACACTTGATTACACCCCATGCCTTCCTATCCCCTGCTCTTTGGCCGACTGTGCTTGATTAAGTCCTTGCTTGTTCACCATTGCTGGCAACTAAAGAACGCATTGTTGAGCCCCCCCCCCCACACACACACACAAGCATACACACACACAGCCCAAACACCACCACACACAGACGCACACACATCCCCAACCCCCACCATCCCCCTCTTTGGGATCAGCTCCCCCGGATGGGCTTGTTTCTGCATTCACTGATTCATTAGGTTGGTCCCTTAAATACATCAAAGAGCTCCTTCGCCGCTCGCACAATAAACCAATAAAAGCAATTATAACCCGGCATCTTCTAGGCAATGTCGATCTCTCGGGGGTTAACGTTAGATAATGAAATGAGTTTGATGACATAAGTTTTCTGAGAAAGCTCACTTTTATGCCTCTTTCTAGTATGCGCACACTCTTTGACTTATTGGCGGTTCTCTCTGAGCGCGCAGTGCAAAATAGCACACGCCACAGTTTCCCCCTCTCGAAAACCATGCGCGCAAATTCACCCATATATCATAACCCCCGAATTCTGTAGTTAAAATTAGAAGCCATATAAAGTCTTTGCAAGTATAGTGAGAAGCCCGCGCAAATATAGTGGTGCTGTGGCTCTCATGCGTTTAACATCAAATGTAACCAGTTAAAGTTCTTTAAATATTCATCGCCCTCCCTCGCTCTCTCCTTCTTCCTACTTGATGGAGTGGATGGAGAGGTTTAGGTGGAGGCTGTTCTGGCCCTGATAACCTCTTCCGCTGGCATGGTGGAGATGAAATGCATTTGTCAAAAGGAGGAATTGAGATTCACTCAGCGCTGCCAGATGTTGCTTTCATTCCCTTTTTCTCAAAACAAGAGACAGCAACCCAATCAGGGGAATCGGCATATGCAGATCACGGCCATAAATTTTTCATGAGCATGTTTCATCTTAAAGCAGATAAAAAGGAAGAAGGGGAAAGTGGTTATTAAACAAAAGATGGAATCAACAGAGTGAAAAATGGCGTTAAAAATGAAGTTTCTAAGTGGGTGTTTTGCTTCATAAGCCGTTTCAGTTCTGTGACAAGTGTGCATACAGTTCAAATTATTGTACTGCATACAGTATGCTAAATGGGAACAGTTAAAACCTCATATTATGCAGTTTGGTAGTATTTCTAGAATGTAGGATTTCTGTGCCACAAGTTAAAATAAGAACTTTTTTCCCTCTCTTATTGGAAACACATTGAACCAACGGTCAGCAGGTTCACTTGCATATATCACCAATACGTTATAATCACACTGTCTGTCGCCTGTGGGAATCCTGGAATTTTAATGAATGATGCTTCAGCCTCTCTGGATGGAGTGAAAGTGTGTGGAGTAGGCCTCGCTCAAACAGTATTTGCAAACACTTTTGATGGTACATTTTAGCCGAGATGGGTGGAGTTTGCCACATAGGATGATTAGAGGTATGTGAGGATGCTTACTGAATCACAATGGGGGGGAAGGAAAGTACATTGTATTTTTGACAACTTGTATGACAGCCTGAATTTTACTTGTGCAGTAAACTCCACAGAAACACAAAAAGTAAATTCAGTACAACTGTATCCAATTTGAGTGTGTGTACAACATTGCCTGGACAAATTAAAGTTTGAGTCGATGTTAAATTAAAATAGGCTTGCGAACAGAAGGTAATCTGTCAAAATCCTGAAAGTGGCTAATATTTAATTCCAGGAAAATGTCTAAAATGTTTCACATTAAACACAATCGACATGCCCTTGAGCAAGGCATTTGACCTCCATCTGCTCCCGTCAGGCTATGAAAAAGACTAGTGGTCTTAGATGACATTTCCCGAATAAACACAGTTTGAAAATACACCCCGCAGTCATGATCTAAAGTGTTCACCTGAAATAAAATGCTTTCCCATGTGCACTTACAGAGGACGAATGCAAACTCTCCTCCAGTCCTTGACCTGCTGACTGACTCACAAATGCAGCAACTTCATTAGCAGGTCACCAGTCGGCACTTGCACTGTCATTAGTAAATACACGAGTATTCACACACACGTATACAGTAAAAACCTAATTCACATTATGTCATCGACTAGAGCAGTTTTACCTGCAAAGCTACAGGGCGCGGAGTAGATGAGGGGTCACCCGACCAATTACAACTGTCCCACCTGAAGCACTGGATAGCGAGTAAAAACCTTGATTCATTATCAAAAGTGCCTGGCTAAAAATGCAAAGTAAAACAGGGAGAGAAAAAAATATGATATATGGACCGGGATAATAAGCGTACTGTTAGACAGTCCCAGTTTGTGTGCATAATTGCTTTAATGTGGGCAATTAAGCCTAAGTGGATATGATTTTACTGTCTGCCCTACATTCAGCGTGATCGCTGCCATGATCAATACTTATGATTTGTAAGTCACCAGCAATCGACGGCACAGTGTGATAGTTAAGCATTTGACCTTGTGAGGAGGAGCTCTTCCCTTGTTCTTGAGACTATCAAAGGGCACATGGATGCTGGGGGACAAAGGATAAAGGCTGCAAACACAGGTGCGTGCTGCAGACACACAAGACAGGCAGATACACTTTATCTGTGTATGACTACAAACTTGAATCACCCTTCTCCTGCAATATTCACAATGAGTCTCTTTGTTGCATTAACAGGGGGCTTTGTACAGCCAAGTATAATATGAAAACATGATAGTAAGCCTGGCTTTTGGAACAATTAATATTCAGCTACATGAAATTGAAAGCATGCAGGCAGGAGAAAGGGTGTGATGATGTTGGAGGGAGGATTTGAGGCTTTGGCTGGGCCTCTCGCCTACACATTCTTTCTCGACGTAAGGCCCGTTTACAGTGTTTGAAAGTGACACAGACACACACACACAAGCACACGCTTCAGATTAGACGTTGAGCCTGAGTGACTTAAACAAGAAAAGATAACTCTTTGTATGGTGACAGATGGATAAGCCGAGCTATCTCAGGCTGTAATCTTGGAATAGTTTGAGACACTTTGTGTTTTGGCAACAGACGAACATGATATGTGATCTCCCCGTGAATGAATGAGCAATAGTGTTTTAAGAGAGTGGGATCTGTTTTTGATTCGTGTTGTGTCATGTTTTTACCATAGGCGATCAGACACCAACATCTGGCATGATCACCCCCTAAAATCCAACAAAAATGTCACTGTAAGATAATACGCAGCACTAAAAATCAGAAATGCCACAGGTAAATATCTGGATTGCTTTCACATATTTAAGGCCTGTCTGTTATCTAGCTATGGTGTGTATTTTACCCAGTTTTAAATGTATGTCAGTGGAAGTACAGGTACTAGTGAAGTATAAGGTCATCTCCTTACCAATTAAGTACTTGCCTGCGATCAATAAAGAAAAACGTCAGAGCGGGAGAACTCTGAGCCTCGTTAGTATTAGCACACCCTGACGCTGGTCAATCAGCTGCTGATAAAGATCTACTCTCAAATCTCTCGAGTGCATGTCTACTCATGCATGTGTATCTTACAACAATACACGTTTTGTGAATTAATAGAAGCGCTTTGAAACATGCAAGCATCAAAGGCTCTACTTACGATGAGTGGTGATTTAGTTACAAAAAAACATTTAAACCTCTCTGATCCCGTTGCCTGTCTGTCATATATATGTTATCCAGTACAGCGTTACTCTTGTACCGACTTGTCCGGAATCTCATGTTTCCACTCAAGCAGACTCTGACCGCAGGCATTTCTTGACCAGCGGCTGGGGCAAAGTTTTGCTGAATTATGTCTCCACTGTCTGTACGGGTGAATGAGGCTGAATCTAAAAGGAAGCAGGACCAGAGGCACCTCGCGCAACACGATGATCAAGTGCTTGTAGCATGAGTAGCCAGAGTACACAGGGCTATTAGATGTGAGTGATACGGTTGAAGTTACTCCTGTGAACTTTGCCGTGACTAGACGCTTGGTACTGTTTGGGGTGGGTTAGGGGATTGATGGGGAGGAGGGGCTCTTGAGTTGGGGAGCGTATGGCCTAACAGTCGATATTTATCCCAGTGGCCACGCAACTCTCCAACTCCTGTCTCCAGTTGGATTCGACTTATAAGTGCTGCCATTCTTTTTCCCGTTGAGCCCAGGCAACACGTGTTTGTGACCACACTCTCTCTTTCTCTCCCTCTTGTCTTTCACCCTCTCACTCCCTCTCCACCAAACCCAGTTATTAACACAAACACTGGCTGACACTTGTTTGTGCTTTTAATTGTGTCTGGATGTTATGTCTCTTGTGAACACATACATTAGCATTTCTCTGGCACAGTATAATCACTCCTCCAAACCACAACACCATGCAGACAGAGCACAGGAAATTACCACATGCAATCATGTTTGCTGCACAAGCACATTTGGCTTCGCTCGGCTCCTGTATAGTCTGCCGCAGCCTCTAACTTTGTGCTGGGCTGTGAGTAAGTGCCCTTCGCAGATGCTATTTCTTGCAGCCCAGTGTAGTGACAGTAAATTAAATTACAGAAGTGTTCCTTCCGGTAATATCAAAAGTGTCAAACTATTATAAGACTATAATACAGGTTGCAAAGGTAAATTGCTGCCTCGTTTGATAATTAGTATAGAAAAAGTCAGTATCTATTAGCACTGAGATCCAGTAAAAAAAAAAAAAAAAAAAATTAACAAGGTCTGGTAGAACAACAATGTAAGGATGTGAACATCATATTACTTTCTTTACCTGCAGACTCCTGTCTGATTATCAAAGACTTCACAGTAACGCCAACTGTCAGACTGCATTTATGTGTTGCTCGTTTTTCTCCCATAGATGGAACACAACCCACAAAGAAAGCCTCCTACTCTTCAGGCCTCTCCGCATACTGTGAACAAAGCAGTGGTGTGCCAAGGATTACACAGTAAAATATGCATGTCCCAATGAAATATGTATATGGCCGTGTGTCATCAATGACATGGCTTCTACAAAGACTATACGGCGTACACAGAAACGCATGTTTCTCTGATTCTATTCCCTTGACTTTAATTGGTGTAGACACAAGAAAAGACTCATCTGGGGGAATAATTAAGCCTGACACCAATGTATTTGGTGTGCATCTTAACACGTTTCACTGAACCACTCATTTACTTTATTTGAATAACTTCACGAATGGTAATAACAAAGCATGCAATAAAAGAGGCTCAGTGCGCCAGCCAGCATTGTTTCTGAATTAAACGCCCCAAATATCTTCAGGAAATAAGATTGTTTTCCTGCGGATGGGGGCCTAATCTACTCAGTCATGGTGGTTTGAAGAGGGAATGTTTTCAAGTTTTAACAGGGTTGGTTCCAGCATTCCCACCACCACAGTGATCTAACTATGAAGAGGGGCTTCTCTTTTCCTCTCTTCACCACCAAAGGGAAAGGAGGTTACATGGATGAGCTGTGAATTACACCCCCGAACAGCCTGAGCAACCCAGCTTGAAGGCCTTGGACCTGTGAAGCGCCACTGATGATTAAATTATACCTATCAAGACTAGCATTGTATCATATGCATACAGTAGAGCAAAAACTTTACCGTCTAAGCAGAGATTAAGGAGAACGCTTTTTTGGATTCATTACAAGAGTTAAGCCCAGGGCTACAGGGTCACCAGATAATCTTCTCATGACTCAGGCTCCCACAATCAACACAAAAGCCTTAGAACCATAACAGTTTGACAACAGTCAAGTACAAGAGGTGCAACCAGAGGGGAGCTGTGTTAGTTAGTTGCCTTTAGCTGCTTGGTCCTGGGTCTCAGGTGTCCGCTTCTCTGCAGGTATGTGTTACCATAATAGAGTAGTTAAGAGGGCCTCTTGTCGAGGGTCTTTCCCTCCTGTCTCGGCACACTGACTCCAGTGTGAACAGGGGTGCCTGGCCGATTTAGCGCAGTCTTGTTAGATTGAGTATTGCACAATGGAAACTGTCATGCGGCTTGTAATGTGTAATTGAACTTGGAGCCATTTTGCTTGAGAATATTCAGACCCAGCTCGATTGGATTTCAACTGGAAAAGCCGACAGACATCCCGCACACTGTTTGCTCAAAGGCTCATTTTTTTTTTTTTTTGAGCCGGGAGGACAGACTGGGGAGCACTTCTCAGAGTCGCTTTTTCCAAACGGCTACATGTCCAGTACAGTTGCACCCTTCTCTTATGTCTCCAAAACCACAATCAACCCCCGCCCTCCAACCCCCACACTGCTTTCTCACAACCCACCCCACCCTCGCTGGGACTGTTTTGTCCTCTGGAACTTTCATTATGTGAAGAGGATAAAAATACAGCACCCTGTGAATTTATGGTTCCTTCAGAGTTGCCATTGAAAATATGAACTTTTCAGACATTCGCTCTCAAACCAAAGTAAGAAAACAGAGCAACCACAGCGTTTATACAGAGTCACCGCAACATAGAGGCCTATAGTCACTGTACTCGCACTTACAGCTTCTTGGTATTAAGGCGCAGACACTTTGGACTCTACACACACGCACGCACGCAACATGCGTACACATTCATACAAGCATATAAACATTTAAACATAACATGTGTACATATGAGTAACATGCTCAGCATTCAAGAACAAATGAAAATGTTCAAATATCTGCACACAGAAAAAATAAAAAATAAATAAAAAAAAACACATCCACCCACAGACAGACAGACAGTTATGATAATCCATTACGTCCTCTTGGATATGTTATAAATGTTTGTTGACTGTGCCAGTTTTAAAAGGACAGTCCGTGTATCTTATTCTTTTCCAGTGTAAACCTCTCCTACTCATTTCAACCTCAGACACCGATGACACATCCCTTTAAACATCCCTTTCTCTTGCATGGACATATGACTCAATGATAATGACAGTATTGAGCGTTTTATAGAGTCATAATTACAATCATCTAAACCTCCATTCTTGGGAGTTTATGTCCATCCCCACCTTTCTTTCTTTCGCTCCCTCTGCCTTTCTCACTGACAGCTGCTTTTCCTGGGAAAGCGCCTCTTTTCTCAGACGATAATCTATTGCCGTCCCCCATCGCTTACATGTAGCTACATGGTGAGTCAGTGCTGTAATTCCGTCATTAGCTGGATAATGTGTGCTGTCTGTGTGTTAAAACTCTAAGTGCCAGCTTTGGTGTGACCCTGGGGCAGCCTGTGGGTTTGACTGATGCCAGTCTACCCACCAAGCGTCATTTGAGCTCTGTAATGGGTTTTGTCCAGCTCACTTTGGCCTAGATTGGCTTAGGGTACCAGGAACTCCACGTGTATGAGGACTAAATGCTGCTTTACTTTCTTCCAAACAAAAAACTTTTCATGTTTAGAACCTGGGGGTACGATCTTTTTTTTTGGTCTGACAGTTTTGTGGAAGCTATGAATTAATACTTATGATCAAAAAGCAATATAAAACTAACAAAGAAAGGGGTGAGCCTTGAGTATTTTAATACATAATGGAATTTTCATTAAGTCACTTCAGAGTCTGTGAAAGCTCATCCATGTCTTGCACTCCACCTTTTCTATTCCTGGTGAACTTGCTGACCGTGCTCAGTGACATGTCTCCGACA
The DNA here is from genome assembly GCA_037176925.1 of Amniataba percoides. Classification (NCBI taxonomy): domain Eukaryota; kingdom Metazoa; phylum Chordata; class Actinopteri; order Centrarchiformes; family Terapontidae; genus Amniataba; species Amniataba percoides. Next base: position 16,894,978 of record JBAJHX010000001.1, read on the forward strand.
CGGGATTCACACTCGTACACAGTAACACCCAATCACCTCAAGCCACTTTCTCCACAGCCAGCCGTTGCAGTGGGAGCATTCACCGCACTGCCTGCCAGAGACAGACACCTCTAAATCAAAAGTGGAATTACAGTAAAACACGGGTTGTATTACGCCAATACTTTAAGATACATCAAACGACACACAGCTAAATTGATAAAACATGTCTCGGCTCAGTCCCCACCTGTCTTTTTCCAATAACAAACCCGCACAATTAAGTTCTAAACTCTGCCATAAATCTTCCAAGACGCATGTTTAAAGAGTCCCTCCAGGCAGGCAGACATTTGCTTTTGATTGCAGCATGAGGAAGAAAGAAAGAAGTTTGTGTCTGAGTTTTTATTTAAAATGTCATATATAGTTATATACACAGACACACACGAAAATGCATAGAAAAATGTAAAGTTCTTTTTTTTTTTTAATGCACACACACACACCCTCACAAACACAAGGACATGCATCTGCTCTCTGCATATGTGTGTGTGAGTGTGTGTGCACACGTCACATTCAAACAGTGCATTCAATCACAGATGAGCTCTTACCAGTCCATGACAAATCTCTACCTGTGTGTGGGATCAGTGTTGTTGCACATGTGTGAGCTCGCCCTGATCCCACAGCCTCTGCTCTATCACCCACCACCTGAGGCCCTGCCTGAACCACTGTCTGACTGACTGACTGACTGACTGACTGACTGACGGGAGAATCTCATCTGACAAAACGCACAAGTGATTGATTACCGAGGCTCACCTGAGCACCCGAGGGGGTCCCGGCGTGCCAAAGACTACGGGCCCTAAGAGGGAGCACCTTTCCTGGGATTGTCCACCTGACACCCTGGGGCAGACTCCCCATCACATGGATCTGTGTGGTCATCGCCACTGCTACATGTATATGTGCAATCCACCAGTGACTGTGTCCTACCCACCTGAAACATACACAGTACACCCTGGGGGAGGGAAAATTAATTAAACACTAAATCATTTATACTTGGAGACAAGTGTCTTTTCTGTTGATTTTGAAAGGAGCCAAACTGACGAAGCAGGTCTTGGAAATAACCTTGGGCTATCACACTGACTAGTCAGAGAAATAGGATTTTGCCTCATTGAAAATAAATTCGATCATTTTACACTGTACAAGAGCAGGCTAAATTGTGCGAAGGAAAGGACAATTAGCGCAAAATCAATCCCTTTCTTTCTGCTTCCTTTTTTTCCCCCTCTCATTTGGTTGTTGCTTTATTTTAGCACCATAATGAATGCTGGGAGAGGAACACATAAACCATGAGATTCTTGGAAGAAGAAGGCAGACAAACCCCCATCTCGCTCATAGCTATGTCTGGATTGCCTTCTGCACTGAGATAGGAGTCAACATGTTTAGCGACATCAAAAGAAAACCTGATACCTTAAGTATAAGAAGATTAACACTTGCAGTGATCTTGAGCTTAGGCTTCTCCAGGACTTTCAACAGACTGTGCCAGAAGGGACAATTACCGATGAATTGGCACCAACATCTCGTAGTTATTTAACAAAATCTGGCACAGTGTATAAGCTCTCGTCCTTAAGACTTCCTTTCAAGTCTGGCCCCGGTATCAGAAGGCTAACAGATTGGGGAATGTGACGAGAGCCGACAGCAGGGGAATCTGCAGGAACACTGAAAGAGGGAGGTGGGAAAAAAAGAAAGCAAGCAAGCAAGAAAGAAAGAAAAACAAAGGAGACAAAGAAGCAAACAAAGAAACAAAATCATATCACTGAGTAGACATTTTATTTCCTGACTTTGGGGCTGTGTCATATCTCAGGGTGGATATTTGTGGTGTGTCTAAGCTCACTGGTATGCCTGTGGGTTTTTCACTGTGTACCTCAGTGGACTCAATATGACAACTTTAGGAATGTGACATTGTGTAAAACTCTGAAAACAAATGCTGACAGTCTGACACAGAGCCACAGACGCATGCAAAAACATGCACAGGCACACACACACACACACACACACACAGACAGGGGAAAAAAAAAGAAAAATACTTTTTAATCGTATAATAATTTAAAGAGCACATTATTTCATGATTATTGCTATTTAGAGTCATTTATAATACTCAAGTGTCATGCATGGTCCCACAACCACACACACACTTCAGGTGCGGAACACCTGCGAGAGATGTTACATTGCCACGAGCGCTGTGATAATCCTTACCTTGAGCGCCACGCACTCGCCACAGGACTTCTCAGGGTTTAGAAAGTACACTACTCTTTACACATATATCACTCCCCATTAATCCAAAGTACATACTGTATGCTTGTACCTACAACGATTTTGTACAGCAAATGTAATCTGCCTGTCAGAGGGGATGCCAAAAGAGGAAGCCGCATGGGGGAGTCGTGGACGAGCTGCTCAGACAAAGACGTCTCCTTCCCTGCAGGAAACTTTGAAGGCGCCCCCGCTTTTCACCTCAACAACATACGAGAAGGGGCAACAGCTTGGGTGAAAATTCTCTTTCATGTTTACCTTTCATTTTAGTTAAATGTGCACTAAGCATTATTTCTTAAGTTACTACTGAACGAAATAAAGCTCATGGTGTTGAAATGAGGTGGAATCATCACTTAACTTTTTAACTCCTTTGAGGTTTCACCGTTCACTATTTTGGTTAGATAAAAATCACACATTTACTGTATGGTTCAATCTCAGCATCTCTCATCAATGCCCACAAGACTTTTCCAGAAACAAAACAAAACAAAAACAGAAAAGAATCTGATAAACCCTCTGTACACCACCTGCCCAGCACTTAGTGGTAAACAGACAGAGTCAGCAAATCACTTGTGAGTCAAACATCAAGCCAGGAACTGGTGGAGACCAAATAAAATAAAAAAAATAAAAGGAAAAAAAAGCATGAATATTTCACTTGTATATCACATTTGGTCAGAATCTCTGCTCCAAATCAATACTAATGCTGCTCTGTGTTTACTAACCTGTTATGTTCAGTAACTTTACGAGAATCTGAGAGTTGGTTGATGTACATTTTTTGGTTTATTTTGGTATTTTTCTGAACTTACAGCAGCCACAACTTGATTAATGCAGCATTACAATGTCAGTTGTCAAGTGCTGTTTAGGAAACATGTGGAGACATTAAGTGTTTGGAGGCAGAGAGAGCAGCTTTCTGCAAGTTTCTGCTCTTGATTCAAAATAATGTTGCAGACATCTTAAACATTAATCCACGTGTCCTCGATCAACCTGAAAGAAATGTTTGCTCCAACACTTTTATTGTACTAATGTGCAACTATTTTGCATTCTCTCAACATATTTTAAGGGAATATTGACCAAATGATCACTTTGAATAAAGCCACAAAAATGTTCAATGGAAAAGGTTTTGCAATATTTATTTGCGGAAGCTAAAGCACTATTAAGGTATTTATGGTTTTAGTCAGGCAACTGGGCACAGGGGATGGCTGAGTGATGGTTAAGGAAACATCAGTGCTGCAACAGATGGTTAATGTTGGCCAACAAAAACCACTTTGCTAAAGTTAGATAAAGATCGTGGTCTTTGTTCATCAGACGGGATGCAGGCATTAGTGTTTGAGGTGAAATGCATTCATCTAACAACTGGATTTCTACACTTTTCCTTTTCTCTCTGCTACACGAGTCTCACTCCTTTCGTAATTGGCACTGAATGTTGAACGTAAAAAAGTTCTGCAAAATAGCTGCACATGAACTTAATTTCTCTGTGACATCGTTGCTTTGCTAATGAGACTATACGTATCATTTGTCGCCCCTCGTAAGTAGCTGGTTAAACTAACACTGACACTAGCTCTGAACCATCAGCTTCACTTTTCACATTGAGGAGAAGCACGATTTCAGAGTGACTTGTTCCTATTCAACTTGTTTTCCAGCCATTATGGGTCATCAACTTTAACAGACCTGAACAGACGTCACGGCACGTTCCATGTTGTAAAACTCAGACACTGCTTTTTTTTTTTTTTAAGAAAGCTGTGAGTGATCTGACGCAGAACTCCAAGACATGGTAAAGATAACAGGTGACAAGACAAGAGGCTCCGGTTCATTGTTGGATCTGGAGGCTGCCTTGGGATACTGTGACAGACGCTGGAATCTGACACATCTCCATGGTGGATCGAGGCGTTGGTGGGGGGAAGGAAAAGTGAGTGATTTGGCGTTGTTTTGGAGAAATTCCCTCCAGTCATAGTGCTCTCTCATTCCCTAACCCTCTCTGGAGTGGCTCTGACAGATAGACGGCGGAGACGTGACCTGAAACAAGCGGCTGTTTGATCATCTCCATACCGCTTTCATTCTGTCACAAAGATCTATGCAAAATCACATAATATTAAAACAGATTTCAGTATTATTAAAGTGAAAATAAGCTCACTGGTGCCAGTGAATTATACATCAATAACTCTGACAAAATCTATTTTGTAAGTAAACTGATGAGCCAGGGGAAGAAAGAGAAATTGTGATAAGTCTCAAGAAGGGTATAATGTAGGCCATGGAGAGATTTGGCATATGTCTGTGTGGGAGCATGTGTGTGTGTGTGTGTGTGTGTGTGTGTATCTGCACACGTGTTCATGTTCACATTTTAGAGACAGAGAAAGATTCAAGCACATCCTAAACTGTCAAGTGCTGTCAAAAAAAAGGACTTTAATTTCACTCTCTAAACACGTGAAGTTAAAATCGGTGAGCGTGCATGTGTGTATGTGTGTAGTGAGTGTGAGTGACAGTGTATGTGCAGACAGACATTTGTGAGACTGTTTCATTTAATTTACAGAGAGTGGGAGTACATGTAGACATATACTGAAAAAAAACCCCATCTAGATCTTTCTACAAAAGGTAAAGTGTATTTACAGGAAAATACGCTCACAAAAACACACTCAGAAATCCGCACACCCGCACACACACAAACCCTCTGCTATCCCAGCACCTCATAAAGTCAGAGACCGCCCACGCCCAAACAAATTTAAAACAATCAGAGCAGACTGCTCCAGTCATTACTCTGGTCTCGGTGACAGCTTGCCCTGCTCACCTCATCTGTCTGCCCTCTATAAAGACCAGCCTTATGGGCAGGCTCAGAGCCCCCCCGACCCCTTCTCACACCCTTCCTTAGACGATGGCCCCTAAATCCCCTTCTGACAATTTAGGCATGGTGTGGATACTTCTGTTCCCAGCCTCTGTGCCTGGGGAGGACCTCCAAGCAACTTTCAGAAGTACCTTTTAAACTAAAACTTTCAACATACGCAATGTCTCAATCAGAGATAATACATCTCACCCCTTGACAATATAAATTTATATTTAGATACGATTTCTTTGTTTTAATGTATAATGTAAAAATGTTAGTATATCGTTTGGACTAGTGTTTACAATAAGTTAAAAAAAAAAAAAAAAAAACAGTTACTAAGGAGCTCGAGAAGTAAAATGGCAAGTGGAAGTGAGAATATTCCTGTGTAAGAGCAAAACTACCTAACCTCCTGCTGTGACCTTCCACTAAAGATCATTCTTTCTGGCTTTGTTGATTTATGATACAGTACACAGTGAAGAGTGACAAGACAGCCAGGGCAGTGAGGGCAGCAAAAGAAAAAAAAAGTCTGCCAAGTCATCAACATGTCCCAAACCCAAGACTGATTTCACTATTGTTCAGCTTTTTTCTTTCTCTTTCTTTTAGCCACTGACACATTTGTGAACGCCAACACAAATGTGTAAGCAAAACAGATGGATGCAACTAATCACCTCATATTTCGCCGACACATACTTTTAATCCCTGTATTTCTGGCAATGTAGAAACAGTCAGACGAAAATGCAAATCTTTACCTCTTCCCCTCAGGCACACGTGCGGGGACAAATAAACGAACGCACCCCAACATAAGCCTCTCCGACTCTCCTCCGCTGCTGTACCCTGCTGCAGCCGACTTAGCCAGGATTTACGCAGCCCAGTCACAGCGTCTCCATTAATTGCTGAAAGTGACACCATGCACGGTTATTACACGATTACGACATGACAGCTCTCGTTTTTCACCATTAAGAAGCAGACGGGCCTGTGCTCAGCTGCAGCAGGGTGTCAAGCGCATGGGAGTGAGTCGGCAGGAAGACAGGTTATACTGCGAGGGGCCGCGGCCGCAGCATGGGGTGCTTAGCTTGCTCATGTGCTGGCACGACACACGGGTGACGTTAAGAAATTTACCTGACGGAAACGCATGCTGGCGGCTGAAGTTGGGCTCGGTCAACGGGGGACGGCGATTTGACTCGTCAAGCACGCTGGCGTCTCGAAAAGAAAGCTGGTGTCATTTTTTTCCCCCCATCCTTTGTGGCATTAGAAAGAATAGTAGTAAGTAAGGTAGCAGCTCATATAAGTAACTGTAACCTTAGCAGACATTTATGAGAAATAGTGGGTGCATGTCAAGCATTCAGCGGAGCAGTTTGGAGTTTATAGCTACCACTGCCTTGATATCTAATATGTCTCAAGCAGTATAAATTATGTGAGAGGGCAGCGGGATCTGTAAGGTCATGGTGGGGGATCTTTGGGGCAGAGGGAGACTGGCAAGATAGTACATATATTTTACAGTGTGTACACCATTAATCATTATTCTGTATAAAAATTCTTTCTATTAGTTTTGGCAATTCACAATTAGCAAACCTGTACAGGCAGTAACTGATTCAGGTTAACGCACATTCACGATCATAGTCTCCTTGCCAAAAATAAAATAACATTGTCATCTAATGTGATTATTATGTCCTCAACTTTAACTACAATTATGAGAGAAAATAGATCTGGTTTGCAGTTCTATTAATTGCCCACTTGAAGCAAAGACGTCAAGGCCGTATGGATTTTCTGCCAGGGATGTCGTGTGTAGCTGTCCCTTTCCTGAAGCGAGAGCGTTGTAGAGGGGGGCGTTGGTGAGGGGAGGGGGGGCTGAAAGGAGGATGTGAATAATGCATTACAAGGTATGAGGCTGGTAAGGAGCCGGGGCTGTGGGAATTTAACGGCATTTGTGTTTGTCACACAAATCAGGAAGTCTCGCCGCGCTCTGAGGCAAATCAGAACCGACGGCTGAGAACGGAGGATGACACCACCTTTTCAACAGAACTCGGGGCCTGAGAAGGAAGCAGTCGACGGGAAAGTGAGAGAGGAGGCGCACATGTGGACGTGTGCGCTAGATGGAAAACTGGAGGGGAGAGAGAAGAGATAGGGAGAGTCAAAGGGAGCAATGTCAGCCTTTCTGAGAGAGGTCAAACACAATTGAAATGCTTGCCAAGTAAATGGTCCAATCATCGCTGAATAGATGAGATACACCAGTGAGAACAATATACATACCAATGATTACTTCTCATTGTGTGAACAGTTTTTTTTTCCTCAACTGGAATTCATGAATACTATATAATATTAACTGGAATATTATCGCTGAACAAACATTTCTACATTTCTGGAATTGTTTGTGATTGATGCTGTTACCCAGAATGATTTACAGTGAATAAGTCACCCTGGGTAACAGTGACTGATGACGACACTTGGAAATGTGTGAGAGGCTGATAACTAACCTATGGCCTTTGGGGATCAAACTTTTTAGTTATTTGAGGTACATGATGATCTATAATCTCAACTCAGACTGCTGCTGTTTTTTTTGTTTTTTTGTTACCATGTTACACATAATATCTGCCACACTGCTCTTCACAGGGAGAAATAGATACCTGCAATTCAACATTTACTAGCAGTGACTCTCATGCATGTGAGACCTTCAGATGAATGAGGGCCATGCTGAGGTCAGACAGACTAAAGATAAAAGCCATTGACCTCTGCTCAGGAAGAGATTCTCTCCCTGCCTGGCATGCCACACTGCTCTGTGGCGTGTCTGTCAGTAGGTCTGTGTGTGTGTCTGTGTGTGTACACGAGTCTATATAAGATCATTTGTGCGTGTCTATGTCTCTATCTATGTAGCAAGGGTCAACTTGGGCTCCTCACATAAGCCTGTAAGGCATGTCTGAGGCAGTCTGGAGATGGGGGTTGGTCTTGAAGATTTTCACTTCGCCTGGTTTGGAAAGAGAGACGAGGCGGGGGTGTGTGTATGGCAGGGCTATGGGAATGGGCAACTGGGTGCGTGTGGGGCGGGGCTGTTGCCCTGCCACTGATGAAGAGGGTGCGGAGGTGCAGACAGACAGGAAGCAGATCGCACTGCACTGCTGTTTTTTTTACCCTGCCCGTGTGCACTGAACTACTTTGACCCTGCTTTGTGATTCTATTATATAGATAAACATTAACATTAACAAAATGTAATGGATGCTTTTTTCTTTACTTCCATGCAGCGCAGAAAAGGCAAACAAACTAAGGAAAGTTACAGTAAGGTTTGCCCAGCTATTCTGATGGAATTTGTATGCTAAATCATAGCTTCGGTCCACTTTCCTTTCTTATTGTTGCTGTAACTTCTCTGTTGCCCAAATGAGACCACCGGACCAGACCATCAAATCATGATGAAGCAGCCACAGTGACAAAAATGTGGAAAATGTCCAACTACTCTTCCAGAGAGGAGTAGTTTGAAGTAGTTTTGTGCCTCGCTGCTGACAGGAGATTGCATGTTACTTAAGGTAATGGCACAAAGGCTCGCCTGCCAAGCTGAGGCTGGCAGACACATACCAGACCTTCACTTAAAAGGCCGCGTCAGGGGTTAAGTGGTCATGGAAAAGGAGGCAGGGAGCTGCCGCTGAAGTTATTAGGCAGCATAGTTTCTCTCGTCAGCAGGTGGGAGGTGAGATCTGGTGAGAGGAGCAGGTGCTGCTCAGGGCCAGAGATCACAGCTGAACCTTAGGCTGCGATAAGCCCAATGCCACTTAAATTACACCCCCAGCACTGCTGTGACCCAGCATGGTTTGTATGTGTGTGAGGGAGAGAAAGTGAGAGAGTTGAGGATATAAGTGTGAGAAACAAAAGCTGTCACATGTGGATATATGTGAGTGTATGTGTGAAAAATGTATGGGTGTGAGAGTTCTCCTTTTCTTCTAATGGTGAAGGTTATATGACTGTCTACATACTGTATGTCCATTAAAGAGGAAACACTGACAGCTAAATAAAGTCCAGTCAGGAATGACAGCTAAGGGCATGTTTGTCTGTTTATAGTCCCTCTCATTCTTCAAATTCTCTTTCACTTCAAACATCCACCCAAGTGTTGATTTGCCTTCACAAGGCTTGGGGTGCGGGGGTGGAAAAAAGGCTGCCGATGAGAATGGAAGACGGAGGCCTATGTGGTTTTGTCAAACGCGAGTGCTCATCCGCAAACTGGCATCAAGCCGCAGATTTCAAACTCTGGTGTTTTGTCTGAAGCCGGTGTCAACACATGTTAACGACACTTTGGAAAGAAAAGGAGTGGGAGAGAAGGCAAGGTATGGGATGAAAGTGGCAGAGTGAGAAGGCGAGGTAAGAGAGCAGGGTGGATGCATTTATTTGATGATTAGGGGGTTTTTTTTGTTAGTTGCAGCCCAAGAGACCCCCGGCACCAGAAGCACTTCCAGGAAACCAAAATCATAAACAAACAAACAAAAAAAAAGGTAAAAGAGACAGGGGATGAAAGTGGACAGAGAGCAGAGGCACGGGGAGCTTTGAGGATGAGGCGAGGTGAAGTATCGATCATCCATTGACAAACACAATAGAAATTTTAGATGTGATGTGAGAGGCCCCCATCCATAATTTATCAGCGAGCCAAATGTGAGTGACGTGGGGTGTGGACAGGGGGGAGTATTGATTAGTGGGGGGTGGGAGGAGGGGAGTGCACAGCGCAAGGAGGGCTCCATAGAGAGGAGAAGGGGGGAGGAGGAGGAAGGGCGGGGGAGGTGGAAGGGAGGCAAAAGAGAGATGGCTGAGCGAGGAGGTGAGGTGGGGAGGGGGGTGGTGGGAGCTGTAGATGGAGCACAGGAAAGCCATTAAGGATGGCAGTGTTACCAGACACTGGCAGCGACTGAGAGCGCAAAAGAGAGATGCGCGAAGATTGGAGGGGAGAGAGAGAGGAAGAGAGAGCGAAAGAACGAGAGAGAGGTCAACATCCACCCCACCCCGCCATCACCACACCCCCCTATTCCATCCCACTCCACCCGTCTCCCCACCACCCCAATCAATATGACCATGTCAAAACATAAAATGCATGCTTTTGCTCTTAAGTAAAAGGTGTCTCAGATTTTTAAAAGCATTGATTCAGGGGACAGGTCGATGGAAATCAAGGCATATTTTCCTGTGCAAAGAGGGGCAATAACACTCAGCTGATAATAGCACAACAGGGGGACTCGGCTGTGTCTGCAAGGATCGCGCTGGTCAGATTACTACACTCCACTCTCCACCAGGAGAGGTCTCGGGGAGGGGGCAGGTCAAGGATTCGAGCGCTCTCCGCACAAGCAGACTCTGAGATTTGTCTATGGGGAGAGTACAAGAGGGAGAGTGAGTTGATGGCGCTGGACTTTTACTGGAGCATCTGTCAGAAACATTTTACACATTAAAGTGATGAGTATCTAGACAAGAAGTTCTCACAGGCTCGGTCCCGGGGGAATATGCACCATCAAACGCGGCCAGACGGATCAGATAATTCCTCTTTTGCAATGCTAACCACACAGAGCCAAACAAATTTAATGAGAATTCTTTCGAATGATATATTGTGGTTTAAAAATGTCAATCGTCATACCTTGAGGTGATACTGCCGGTCTATTCTGACTGTTCCCTTCGATTAGTATTTGGCAGGTTTTTCTGTGCGCCCTGAATAAAAGTCAGTCACCGAAGGGGAAAAACGAGGCTGAGGCAGAAAGGTTCTGGGTGGGTTCAGCGGTTAGGGAAAGTTTTTCCCTAATGTGGGCACCAGTGAGGCAGAGACAACCTCCATGCCGGCACTGGGGACGCAGCACCGCCCATGGAGCCAAACCCAAGTAGTTAAAACAGACCAGGCACAAAGAGAGACAGCAAGAAAAACACAAGATGAGAGAAGGAAAAAACAAAATCATGTTCCATAATCAGAAACAAAACTAGCACCCACCACATGAAGGGCACTGCCAGCGTGCATCCATGTGTCCCTTGTTGCTGCACCAGTTAGCGCCACAGCCACAAAATGGGGCTTTAAAGACAATGGCAGCGCAGCAGCAATTAGCCTTATCCTTGGGTGTGGCTACGCTCTGAAGACACTCATCTGTCCACGACCACAGAGGCGTGTAATGAATGACATGACATTGCTGTGACACAATAAAATAAACAACATCTGGCTGAACTTAAGACAACTCCCTTCCTTTTTGTTGACCCCTTGACCTTTCACAGGTCATAAAGAGGGCTTTAATCAAGAGCAACGAGCAACTGCTCACTGCAATCAAAAACATACAATTTTTTTTTTTTTAATCAAAATATATTAATTATATAGAATCTGAAGAGTCACACGTTTATTTTCTAATATGAAGATTGGAGATTGGATTTTTAGAGCCATTGCTCAGGATCGTGGCTTCCTCAGATTTTGTTTGATAAAACAAATATCAGATTATACAATACTTGTCAAAAGTCTAAATTCTGTGTTTTTCCATATTTAAAATAAGCATGCAAATTAATTGTGTGATGCAGTACATGGTCAGTCAAGGCCTGTTTCAGAAAGCTTTTCACAGTACACAATGACACTGAGAGTCAATGTCACAAATTCAACTCTGTTGAATTACCTCTTGTGACCCCAGAGGCCATTACAGAACAAAAGGTGGAAAAGTAGAGCTTTAAAAAAACAACTCCAAGCCATCAGAAAAAAAAATAAATCACTCATGGGACAGGCAGCAGGTTGTCATGCCTTGATAACTGACAGTGGTAGCTGCAGCCCGAGACTGAAACTCTGTTCTTCAAGATACCCAACAATCTCTCTAACCACCGGGCCAAGATAACACCCCAAACAACATGGTTTTTAGCTCAGAGAGGTGCACGCCTGACAGGCAGCATTACGCATTTTGGAACATCGCCCATCAAACTGTACACCCAATGCCAAGACCTCTGAGCAGACGAGGTCTGACCTGAGCCTTTCTCTGACACATGTTGTGGCAATCGCAGGAAGTGGACCGCTTGGTCACTGGACTGGTTCCGTCCTGATTGTGTGATCCGTTTTCAGTGTAGCACACGAGAATGTGGGAAATGGAAGCCGGCGAGGAGATAATCTGGTCACCTGATCCAGGCTCGGCGGAGGCGATGACAGCCGTGCTGTGCCACCGTGTGTCATACGATGAGGGGGCCAAACGGCAGGTGACTGACTCACCCCCTCTTAATGGACAGATGACCACGCCACCAGGAAGACGTGGGTGGAGGAGGACGGATGGACTGGGGGGAAGAGGAAGAAGAAGAAGGGGAAGGGTAGATGGGGTTAAGGAGGGAGAGCGATGGCTTTCATTCGATACCCCATTTCATGTGAATCTTGATAAAAATGGGTCTGATGAGGTGGTGAGGGAGGGAATGAGGAGGGAGGAACGGAAAGAAGAGTTACTCCGTCTCTCGCTGCAGTGGGCTCACTGCTGGTACTCCAGCGACACTGTGTGAAGCCAGCAGGTATGGAAACACTGTGTAACACATCCATGTGCAATCGGGGATGCATACGAGCACAGTGTGTGTGTGTGTGTGTGTGTGTGTGTGTGTGTGTGTGTATTTAACAGCTTAATCAATTACCTAACCACTTGCCAAAGAGGAAACAGGATTTGCTCAACATGCCTCCCACCTTTCAAAAGAGGAGTCTACACAAATAGCTTACGCACACAGCTTAAACAAAGAACAAAGCATCTCCCCGTCCTTTTGTTTAAAGGAGACTTCTGGTACATTGTATCAATAGCCAGAGTTCTCTGTGGAAACAAAGCCAGATGACAGTCATCAGTGCGAAGGAGAGGGGGTACCCGCACACATCTATATTAATATCTTGTATTACTACAGTCACACAAGATAATTACCTAAAATAGATAAAGGGCCAGGCAGCACGCTAACACCCTCATAAATGCAGATGTTATGCGGATGATTTAATCACGGGTCTAACAGATGTTTTTAGGCTGCCCTCTTTCATTAAAAGCCTGCCACAGCAGATACAGGAATCAAAGATTATTCTAGGAATTAGGATATGAAAAGCATGTTAGCTCAATTAAGAAAATTAAATTGTGTACATTAGACAGGGCCATGTTCAACCAGCAGTGAGCATTTTGCCAGCTAGGCTGGGGCATAATAAAATCAAAGAATCACGGCTTAATTGAAATGCACTTAAAAAGGATCATGCTGACAAATGCGATTGTATTGAGGCGCTAATGTGCACACCTCCTCCCAGTCCTCTTTAAATCCAATGAAATTGAAATATCCAGGGCTGCTGACCGCTTCCTGATACAATCAGCCGGCCGGCAGCACAGCATATTCAAAGAGGAAGAACAAGATGATGAAAAAACAGGAAGCAGGTAATCAATTTAGAACAAACACATGAGGACAGCACCACCCTTACTGCTCCCTTCTTCTCACACGCAGACACACACACACACACACACACACACACACACACACACACACACACACGATGTTGAGACCATCAAAACAAATGAGAGGTGAAGTGTAGATAACAAGTCATCATAGCCTTATCAGCATTGTCCTGCCAAGGGAGACTGTTCACTTCTTTGAGCTCATAATAGCACGGGGTGGACGCTTGAGATGATGGACCACTTTGTGTTTAGCCAGAGGCTCAATTAACATGCATAAACACACACAAGCGCCCACAGGAACACGTTTACACCCACATTTGCGTATGCAAACACGCGCTGACATACATATAACCTCCTGTATGTTTCCATACATCTCATCTCCGTTTCATTAATCAGAGGCCTGAATTGCTTACAGACTCAACGGGAGGCTGCCTACTGCCATCAGACAAACACATTCAGGTCTGTGTGGAAATCCATTTCATTGTCTCCTGATCAAAAGCACTGAGATCTCGGTTTGCAGCACTTTAGCCAAATACATAAGTAATTAAGCTTTAACGACTAAGTTTGTTTGTACGTGTGTGCTTCTTGGCTGCATGGCAATACTGCATGGTTTAAAGTTGTTCTAAACACAGTAAAACATTAATATCCAAGTTTATAAAAAGAGTAGATCATATTATTATTTGCTACTCTCCAAGGCTCTCTACTGCAGCCTACTTTTCTCAGCACTAAACAGAATATATTAGGTTGGATCATAGTGGTTGTGAAGGGGAAAGAAATTACCATCTTGCAAGCTGAAAATCATGTATATGAAAATAAACAACTCTCTCCCTTAACACTTTTATTTTACTTAGTAGTAGTTGATGAGAACATTGTACTTGAATTGCAAACACTAAATACCTACACCCTTTTTTGAGCTCACGCTATTTTTCACAAACAAGCCTTTCCCTCTTCATATATATGTAAGCAAACAAAAATAGAAGGTCCACAGTTGGACTGCTGATATGAAACACAAAAGGAATGTGTTTGCTATTTTTCCTGCCATTAGTGTGTTTGCTGCTGAGCAGAGCAGTACTCTCCAAGGTAATTCTCTGGAGGAGCCACTAGGGGAGCTTCCACCCCCCTTTTCAGCAAACTTGAGCACACAGTGTATTCAAACACAGAGGAACACATGGCGCACGCACACACACACACACACACGCAGGGACAATGGCAGAGACAAAAAAAGAGCAACAAAGAATGACAGAGAATGAATGAGATCTTTTGTGGTATATATGGTATATGTGGCTATGCTTTTTGTCTTTTCATTATCATTGTGGTCTTCCTCCTTTCATCATTCAGCCATACACATGCACTTCTCGCTGTTGACACTGCTGTGCGACACAGCGAACGAGCCAGCATGCTATTGTAGTACAGCCTGGTATAGCGATGGGAATACCCCGCGCCCCAAAGTACAGAACACACCTCCATTATGCATTACACATCTAAGATATTTAAGCTCTTTGTAAGAGTTAAGTCTTGGAGCCATGCCGTGTCATTCTGTGGGGGATGATAGGGAGCTTTAGTCATGTCTGTATTAGCGGGATGACTTCCAAAGCCTCTGGGATGGCGTGTTACAACCACTAGCTCCAGTCAGTCTCTGCGTTGATACCCAACTCTGCCTGGCCCTAAGCACCAGATCAGAACCCCAAATAGGCCTTGCATTAAAGGGGATAAGCCTTACCACAGGGACCGACTATTCACCAAATAAGATCAAATGAATCGCTGAAGGTTTATTGTGAGTCAAAATAAATAGAAACGCAGTGGTTCTACAGTCCTGCATGGGGATGGAGCCAAGGAGCAAAGCTCTGATTTCTTGTTTTGTGCATGGGGGAAAAAAAAGGCTGAAAAGATTACTGTGCTCAACAAAAAGTCTTAGGGAGGGAAAGTGAGACTTGAGACCTGTGAACATCAACTGACACGAATTCCAGGACACGTGTCGTCTTCAGAAGTGGGAAAGGCAGTGTTTTCCCTTCTTGGAGCAGGAGAACATGGTTCTTATTCTAAGATAAATACCGCCCATCTGTCTGGTGCTGTATGGTGGCGGGGTGTGTGTGTGCCAACATCGGAGCCCTTCAAGAGACACTTAGGTCTGTGTGTATATTTTCACAGTCTGATTGAAGTAAAACACACCCTTTAATGTGTCATTTCAAGTGAACACCGTGCCCAAATGAAAACACACACACCTACAAGCCCCACTTAATTGAAGGCTACAGGTTTTCACATTGCAGACAGTTTTTTTTTCTTCTTCTTTTTTTCTTCTTTCCAATGGGAGAGGAGAGCACTTTTTGAAATCAATATTCTCAACTTGTTTTCCTGCAAATTAAAGCTGCCATTCTCAGGCTGGTGTCACCGGGGACCAGCACAGAGAGACAGAGAGGGATAAGAACTGCAGCAGTAAAGTTTTAGATTTCAAGCAAAAAAGATTGAAATGTAATCCTGCATTATCTCAAAATGACTGTAAGAGAAAGAGAGAGAGAGAGAGAGAGAGAGAGAGAGAGAGAGAGAGAGAGACACGGGGAAAACATACACACCAAAAGGGAGCGCATA
>JBAJHX010000001.1:16911109-16926752 GCA_037176925.1 Amniataba percoides
GTAATCCTGCATTATCTCAAAATGACTGTAAGAGAAAGAGAGAGAGAGAGAGAGAGAGAGAGAGAGAGAGAGAGAGACACGGGGAAAACATACACACCAAAAGGGAGCGCATATGCTATTTTTGTTTTCTGACAGAATAGGCAAAAATATTCAAAATGAAGAGAAGAATAAAAATACAATGACAGGATCGTAATTTCAAACGTTCCTCACACATTTCTCTTTTAGATATAACATAATAAAGTGTCTGTTACAATAACTTGGTGTTGACATTCTTTCCGTCCGTGGGAGACGAATTTCATTGGTACAACTTTCTGCCTCATCTTCCATCTAATAACATGCAATTGCCTGCAGTTAGTCGACATACCATGCAATTTACACACAAGACTGCACTCTTCTCGCTGTCTGCTCCGCTAGACCAGGACTGTACTTTGCCATAAAAAACACATACACTCTTCAGGAAGCTTTGTAGTGCCTAAGAACCTCAATTAGGTTCATCAATATTTGATGGAATGACTCTGATAAGGTCTGCTCCCCCCACCCTCTCCCCCTCCCCCTCCAGTGCCCCTGTGCTGGCGTGATGTCTTTAATTGTTGGCCCAAAGCGCTGGAGACAGACAAGACCTTGTTTTCTCAGTAATGGATGGCTCTGTCCCTAACACAATATTGCGACTGGCTGTTGTGCAAGCATGGCTGCCGCACTCCTGGCCTTCAGTGAAAAGGGGAGGGATGTTTACAGAAGTGGAAGACAGTGGAGGAGTCATGTGATAAGCATTGGACCCCCACCCGCACCCCACTTCGCCTCCCTACATTGTGTGCATACAGTATGTCAGTATGCAGTTGCACTCAATAGAGCTTCATCGCTCCCTCACAGCACTGTAAACCCGTTGCTTCTATACATCTAACTGTTGCAACAAAGAACTTCTCCATGACTGTGTGAAGCGCTGCATCCACACCAGGCCAAGCTCTTTAAAAACTATCTTGCACGTACGGCAGGGGCTGACGAGATAAAACAGGCACAAGGGGGAAAACATGAAAGACAGTCTTCACCCTCCCTGCCTACCCCCACCTCCTCCTCCTTCCCCTGGCGTGTGTGTCACTTTCACCTTGGCATGCAGCGACCGCATCCTCTATCCTCGCCTGTGCTCCTCTTCCAGGACCCCTGAGCTGTCCTGGGAGGTGCCTTTACTAAGGGATTTCTCTTCATTGACTTCCTGGGTAAATTGATTTTAATAGCCAACACTTGGGGCCTTTTCTCACGGTCTCCTCTTTCAGCAGCGGCAGGCTCCGTCACGCCCTGCCATATTTCTCCACTCAGGACGTCTGGGCTATTTTCCAGGGCTATTGGAATAAGAACTGACGAATCCCTTTCAAGGTCCCAAGGAGATAATCTCCTGTCATTTCTGATTTGCATAACATTATTTAAAATTTAATGTAATGGCATTAAGCTATAGAAGACCCTCCCTTTTCTGTGAGCCCACATCTGTTTGTGGTGTGTGTGTGTGTGTGTGTGCGCGCAAGTGCATTTGTGTATGTGCACATGCGGCTACACAACACTCTGGGTGCTCATCTCTGGTGGGGTAACAGGAAGCCCCCTTCCTCCCTCTGCTCTTCTCTCTTTCTTCCTCTCTCCCAGAGCGACCCCCACCTTCCAATCCGTCCCAGCTAACGCAGAATACGACCGCGTTGCACTGAGATAATCAACAGATAGCTCAAAGCAGATGAAAGAGGTATCAGATCTATCCACACTCAAACACGCACACACACACAAAGACACACACGCGGCGCTGCTAACAAAGCAGTGCGTTCCAGGGTACAGGGCCAAGGCATAGCCCAGAGGACAGAGGGCCGGATACCATTCCATTTGTCGGATCCGTACGTGTCCTACTTAGAAGGCTGCAATGGGATTCAATTAGGCTGGAACCAAGACGAGCTGATAAATTAATTTATTAATGAATACAATGGAATGGAGAATGGAGGGATGAGCTTGCTCATTTGTTGAGGCCTGGCTAGCACAAACAACTCCACTACAATACGGGGCTTTGATTGGGAAGGAGATGGGTCAAACGGGGATAATGCAATACAGACTTTAAAAGCTTTGTGGTGGGTTTGTGAGAAATTTGAAAGTATATTCATAATGTATAATATTAAGCCAAAAAAAAAAAAAAACTACATTCACTGCTCTGTTTATACCATCATATCTTGTTTCTTGTTCATGTTTTCCGGTGTAATCTAGAAAAACACAAGTGCATGTAAAGACAAACATGAGGACAAAACCACACACAGTCACATCCAGGCATGAGGCAGGTAAATGTGTGCACAATGTGCAATTGCATTACTGATACATGCACACATACAGAGAAAGCAAACACACACAGAAACATGTTATTACACTGTAGACAGACAAGAGCACAGACACACACAAACTCATATACACACCATCTCTATTCTCTGTGGTAGAGCATCTTCCACACATTAAAAATAAATTCATTCAGAGTCAATTTGGAGAATGTTTGGCGAGGCAGGGCAGGAATACCATCTGAGCTCTGGGAATTGTAGATTGCTCCCCCTCTCCCTAAGGCATTCTCTTTGTCTATCTATTTGGTGTGATTAAAAATACAATGATGAATGCATATTTCTTCCAGATGAATAACTTGAAGGGGTTGGCAGCAGATGAATCGGGGAGCAGTGTGTCGGTAGAGAGACTCGCCAGGTCAGACCGATTCACAGTCAGATCCTCTCTAGGCTGGACTTCCTCAGCATGGAGGGGGAAAAAAAAAAAAGGAGGAGGTCATCTGGACAACAGTCCACAACACAGGCCTGGAGCTGGTTAAATTCATATTAAAGCTGCAGGCAAGATTTTTATGTAAAAACACAACATCTAATCATCCTAGAAATGGAGATGCATTGGGACAAAATTCCCATTCACCTGAGAGGCTAAAATCTCCCTTATTTGCCTAAATTCATTTTTAACGTCTGGTAAAGTCACCAATAAAGCATGATCCACGCAGAGATGTGGTATGTTAAATATCTGGACTCAAATACAAAACTGTTTTCTGATTATGAATTCATAAGCACAAACGTGTAGAAATCTGCACTTGCTGAATGTGTCCATGTTTTGCAAAAATAAATTTAGTTTAGACTGTGTATTTCATCGGCATCACATTCAGAAACATCACTGCATACTTGTATATGTTTTTAAAATTCGTTACATCTTGCAGCCATTTGGGGCCGCCAATGTACGAAGTTGTTTGTGAAGCTTTATTTCAGTCAAAAAAAAATATAAGAAGTGGGACAATTGCAATCCGTTGCAACACTCAGAAGAGCTACCACAACTGTCCTCCCGGCTAATGTAAACATAGACAAACACACGGGTATATGTGCCTAACCACACCCATCCTAACACCATACATCCATACATACAGTCAACTGGGTACCAAACATATGAAACGTAAGCCTCCCAAATGGCTGGGGAGGGTCTGGGCTTGAAGGGGAGCGTTTGAGGCTCATATCCCCAGTAGAGATTGCTCCTGGCAGGGCTACTGAGTGCCCCCCCCTCCTATTGCCCCCTACAAACCAGAGAGAGGAAGGCCCTCCTCTCCTTACATGTCAACTTCAGAGAGCATGCCTCTTGCTGCCTCAAAGCTTTGATACCAAAATAGTCCAGGAAGCCTCTGTCTTAAAAATGCCCCAGCAGACCTTGATTCCAGGGATAGAGGGAGGGAAAAGAAAGAAAGAGGCAGGAAAAAGAGAAAACACAGGAGATCTAGAGTATTACCAGGAAAGAAAGGGAGAGGGAATATTTACGGGTTTCGTGTGATTGCTCAACACTATAGTTTACTGCAAACTGCTCCGGCAATGGGATTGAATCTTGAACAGCAAATAAGTCTTTGCATTAAAATAATTCAGACAAATTTGGCGCTGGACGACAGGATGAAGAAGAAAGGTGTGAAAGGCCCTTGCGGGAGGAGCCAACGCTGGCCTCCTCTGGGGCCCTTGGCTTCGAGGTCTTTCACAGCATCCAGCACACGCCATATTTATATAAATAATACATAAACAACGTTATTCATAGCATCTGAGTGAAAAGAATGCTTTAATAATAGAATTGGTGGTGAGTTTAGAGAGCAGAAAAAATATTGAATATCAGTGAGGAGAGGGCCTGTTTTTAATGATCTGCAGCTGAAGTGAGAGAGAAGATGGAGAAAGAGAGAGAGAGAGAAAGAGGACAGAGAGGCATAATCAGAGAAATACTGGAGAAAAAAAGAGACAGATTGATATACAGAAAGACAACATGAGGGTAAGAGGGGGTACGACTTCCAAATCCAGATCTGTAGAGAAGCATACTGTTGGGTCCATCACTCACAAATGACATGTTTATTTCTCCATGCATTCAACAACCTCAACTGGAAATTTGTCTAACTCGGTATAAAGCTCAAAACGACATAGTTTCTTGTTTAATGAACTCCAACAACATGACCAGGTAAGTGGAGAACAACCAGTTGAATATCAAGGCATGTCAGTGGTAGTGGGGTCGTGGGGTTTTTTTTACAAATACTCCATCACAATCTTCTCACTTGTGCACTGTGAATACACCACCTCTTAAGCACTTACAACTCCCCGCTGCTCACATCAGCTCCTCCATCAGATATTCTGCAAAGGTCTAAGTAACCTAATCCGATGGGCTTCGACTGCAGTCAAGATGTACCGTCAGTAGACTGACTATGATGGTCAGAGGGCAGATAACATCAGATTGGATCAACAAATGATCCAAAACTGTAGAGAGCAAGTCAGTCGAAAAGGGTTCATGCAGGATCTGCATCCTTTGTTGTTGGTTATAACGGCATTTGTAAGTTATTGGTAGAAGGCAGACTCTTAAGGTTTAGTGATTAAAGCCCCTATACCTAATAACAAATCAGTTTTACTAGTGCTGGGACACGTTACACCTCACTTGGGGATGCTGTATCAGGCCATGGGAGTGAAAAGTAGAGCCTTTCCTGGAAGTGCATCGCTAAAGCAACAGGACTAGATCCCTAAATCCTGCTTGCACCTGGACCGCAGACATTTGGGATCCAAAAGGAGTCTGGCAGGGAGTTGGTGCCAGCATTTCCTGCCTCCCCTCTTTCCTGTTAGGTTCGACGTGCCTTACTGTAGGGCCGCTCTCCAGCCAGCTCACTCGCTAGGTTAGCAAGCGGGCTAACACTTGCACTTGCTCATCCTGCAGACAGACCTATTGGTCCGTTCAACTCCGATCCCACCTGCTTACTCAACACATAGGTCCAGGTTACCTTGTTCACTAAGCAATGCCTGGCTCTAGTCAGATGAAAGCACTCGCACCTGTCAAACAAACTGCTGGAACTGTGATAAATTAATGATCAAATGGCTGACTGAGAAGTACAGTGGCACTACTGAATCCTGTAAGCACCAAAGCCAAAGAAATAAAGATAGAGGGAGAGGGTGAGTGAAAGACAGAGAGATAGTGAAATAAAGAAAAAGAGACTGAGAGAAATAGATAAAAACAAAAAGTAGGGGGAGACAAAAGGGAAGAAAAACAGAGGGAGGAGAGGGAGAATACCAAAGTGGGAAATATGAAGATGAGGGAGGAAGTAAAAACTGGAAAGAAACTGACATCAAACCATCTTCAAGGGTGTGTGTGTGTGTGTGTATGGTTGCATGTGCCTTCAAAGTAAGGGGAGCAGCGGGAGCATAACCCTCAGTAGGGGCCAGTACAGCGCCCTCTATATTGCGCATACACACACCGCAGTAGTGGCGTACACTGAGCGTATTACTTAGTTTGTATCTATTTGAAGTCTTTATGGACCCTCGAACCGACTTAACCAAACTCTTGTGCTCCTACGCATCTAAAAGCTGACAACAGCCTAAAACATTGGCCCAGCAGCTGCATTAGTTTGTGACAGTGTTCCGACATTGCAGTAAACACACACACTTTGATAGAACAGCATTTTTATTATAGACATACAAGGGAATATTATCAAATCAAAAGACGCCGTCAAAATTCATTATTTATCTGCAGTATTTTCATGGGGCTTTACACAAGCATATTGTCTTTCTCTGTGTGTGATTGAATATACTTTGGGGGATGACAGATTGCTTACGGCTTCTGAGGAAAAAGGGAGACGATGTCAAAAAAGGGTTTTTGTAAACAACGGATGATTGTGGGTTTTTTTGTTTTTTTTTCCTGCCGGTTGAAAGACGAAGTCACTGCGAGTGAGCGGATACTCTGTTCTCTTCTCGGCACATTTCCATCCCTATTATGTCGTCCAGGCATTGTGGCGGAGCGTTGCAGCTCATCTCATATGCAGTTATCCAGCTAACAACCAGCCTTCCCCCTGCTGCTCCACCGGCCTTTGATAAGAACAGAGGGAAATTAAAATCATGAACCTGAATTATGAATCCAATGACAAGATCGCCTCCGAAGGCTCTTTCTCCGCACCGTCTCTCTCGGCTAGTTCTCCTCCTCCTCCCTCTCTTTCTGGCTCTTTCTCACTTTCACTCTTGTTCTTTATTTCTCTTTCGATCCCCGTGTTGTTCTCTTTTACTTTTTCTTTTTCTTTCCTCAAACCCAACTGCTTCTCTCTTGGTTGCAGAAGATTCAACTGCTAGCATATTCAGAAAGAAACTGAGAGGGAAAAGAGAGGAAAAAAGTTTCAAACGACGATAACACACAGTTTGATAAAACTGACAAGGGACTCAATTAAGGCTTCCTGTCAAAGCAGGACTGATATTTTATTAAGTGGCAGTGTGCCATCCGATGGGTACATCAAGCGACACATCTGTAGACGAGAGGACTGCACCAGCCGGGTAAGAGGGACACGTG
This sequence comes from Amniataba percoides, assembly GCA_037176925.1. NCBI lineage: Eukaryota > Metazoa > Chordata > Actinopteri > Centrarchiformes > Terapontidae > Amniataba > Amniataba percoides. The sequence continues at coordinate 16,917,941 of JBAJHX010000001.1, forward strand.
TTGCCACTTTCAGGAAACATCAGTCGAAACTCACTTCATCACGTCTGCTGAAAAATTAAGAGGCCCTGGTATTAGGATGCTCATTTACTTTTTCATGCACCGCCCCTTGTATTTGAGGAGGAAATCTTGCTGTCCCCCTTTTCCCCCCTTTTATTTTGAACACATCCAAGCACAAAGACCTCTGGTATTAGCTTTTGTTACATTACCGCCAGAACAAATGCAACCAAGATTCTGCCGCATCAAAAAAGAAAACAACCGAAGGCCTTCACTGACGCTGTCGCACAGGCGGCTTTTAAGAAATGGATTTTTAGGGCAACGAGTATGCTTATTTTTGAAGCCGTGTCTGATGTTGCAGTTTTGATGCCATTTCCAGGATTCCTGATTCAGAATATTAAAACAGGAGAATAAAATGCTGCAGAAACAGTGCAACAAAATTTTCTTCCGAGCAGGCCCTCAAACCGTTGGGTGATATTTAACACGATTTTGGCATGAATAAGCTCGTCTGAATTCAAGGAGAATACATTTGTTCAGAGTTACAAACAAGTAAAAAGTCTCTAAGCAAGTTTGTGTGTGTGTGTTTATTATGAAAATGAGTCTGCACCAAACCTACAGGAACACTGTCACAATTCCCTTAAACTACATTGACAGGACTTATTCCCTCAATGCTAAAATAATGTCTCATTTCATACAAAACTTCTTTTTTCCCCTCTGGTTTTTACACTTTTGTCTGCAAAATTGATGCCTGGTTGCTGTGGCTTTGACCCTAACACATTTTACTATTGTTTGCATATATAAATTAAAACTCAGTCTAGCGTTGCACTCATTTTAAGTCGCTCTGGATCAGAGGCTCAGTAAAATACCCGAAATGTAAAATGGAACGTAGCTTTCTTTGTCTATCACGGCAGAGGATGCGAGTATCAACATTACATAAAAGCCAAGTTGTTTGTGTGGACAGCCGCATATATATTCAGCAAGTTCCTTCTTACTTTAAATTTCTTTTTAAATAAAAGTTAACTTAATTCCTCAGAGAAAGCAAACATGGTGGTGTTGTTAAAAAGAAAACAGCAGCGCTCTGATGTGCCTGGAAGAGGCCATGGTGTTACAGTAAGATGAAACTTTAATTCTGAAGTCTCTCTTGTAATTGAGATTGCTCTTGTAGGATGTCGTACTGCTGAGAAAAAACAGATGTCCCTGTCCACCCAACCAACCACCCACACCCACACACACACACAGAAATCAGGCAAAGACACACAAACATGTACACACACACACACACCATAAATATGTGTGAGCATGGATTTACATGTTGTTGTACACAAGTATGAGTCTACATGCCGACTTGCCTAGAGTATATATATGTGTGCGTGTGCATGAGCATGAGTGTGTGTGTACATGTGCACATGACAGAGCTGACACAGCTCGGTGCTGACCATACATAGTCTGTTTCATCTAGAACAAAAGCTCTGTTGGAGGACACAAAAGGCCAGGTTCAAAAGCATTGCAGCCGTCAGGAGCCCAGGCCCAGATACATGAAACAATCAGTGTAAACTTGTCCACAGCTAAGAGCGCTGTGATGCACCTACAACAATGCCCCCTCGTGCTCAACAGGCACAGCTCTGTCCACATAAGACAAGATTAAAGCCCTGGATAGATCAAACAGTGTTGATGATTAGCGCAAAAGAATGTTTTTCGTGTTTCTATCATTGATTAATATGTTGCTCCCAAGACGAGCAATGATTTATGCATGCCGCGGCGATTGAAACTGCTCTGTGTAGTTGGCACGGCCATGTGGCGGGCGGAAAAGAGGCAGGGGACACGTGCGTGTTTATTAGAGGATTTCTCACATATATGTGTACAAATGAATCTTATATGACAATTGTGACGAGTGATGGTGGCTGTGTAACTCATTCTTAAGGCCACATCTCAATGACAGCTACCACAGATACACTGACAGATTCAGGCGCTGACGAGCGGATGCCTGAATCTTGAATCTTGTTTTAATGAAGAGAAAAATACGTACCCACACACACACACTCACTACTATAAATGTCTGAAGGTCTCACCCCCTCCTTTCTGCTATTCCCCTCATTTCTTCTCCTCTCCTCCTTCCTCCATCCCTCTCTCCAGGATATTTATGACTGATAGATCTGTCAGCGCTCTTGCTAAACAAATGAAAGTTGCAGCTTGTGCCATCGAGGCGACGCTTTCATCAGCACTCGGTGGGCTCTGTTTGAAGTGGGCCCCCGCCTCCCCCGTGTACCGGCACTGAACTTGATGAGCTAGTACTTGGGAATGTGACATTTACATTGAGCTACCACATGTAGCATAACTGTGTTTATTTTTCAGCTGCGGAAAGCCGAAACTGTATCATAGCTCTATCCTACATCTGTCATATGATTATATAACTCAAAATGTATTTTTGTGTGACCGTCTTGCATGCCATTTGGATTTGCTGTGATCACGCAGCAGTATCAAGTTAAATTACTTTAGAGTACTTCATCTCAAAGAAAGTAAAAGGAAACAAAAGGAATCGGTGTCATCACCAAATAACAGTACAACTTAAGTCCTACTCTTAGACGTTTTACACAAGGAGGTATAATGTCATTTTGAAAAGAGCAATGTAAATGAAATCCTGTCTGAATTGGCCATGTCAGTGGTTTTTATGGACTGAGCACTTCTGAGCCAGGAAATAGTTTAGCTTCTTTTAACCCCTGTTAAACAAATACTAAAAATTAGCTTAGTGTTAGCTTATTATCATTAGAAAACGTCCTTGGTAACTATTAGGCCATCTTCATTATTACGGGTTATTATTATTCAAGACCCATTATGCTGCAAAGCATCCAAGATTATTGTTGCTGTTGTCACTATCATCATTATTATAAGGATTATATTATGGTTGGGACTGCACATAGAATGTACACATAAATTAACCAGGTTAATATTTTCATAGACTGATTACAGAGATCTTTTTTCCATAGATGCCCTGCATTAAACATCATTTCACTGATTCTTACAGGGCTTACAATAATTGTGCATCCAACTTGCATAAACACCAATGCAGTAAGTTTAATGTACCTGTATTAGAAAGAGTGTAGTTGAGAGAAATAGAATGTGTATGTGTGTGTGTGATGGTTCAGGTAGTGTTTTTCTCCCCCTTCGTACCTGCAGGCTGTTCTGCTCTGACCACATACCAGTGTGTGTTGTCAGCCCAGGGGCATTGTGTCGAGGCTGGCCTGGCTTTGGTCCCCTCGCCATCACTTTGCTACTGTTGCTTGAAAACCCAAAAGAACTCCACTGACCCACTCTCTATTGTATCAGTGTATCACTCATATCTTTCTCTTTTTTTCCAGTCTTTAACGATTTGCTTTTATTCATCAATGGACAGTCCTGCATAATTCGATCCACAGAGACACCGCATGAGTGTTGGCTAATTAATTTCAGGTTGACGATCACTCTCTTTAATATAGCAAGTGTAGCGGAGAGCATTGCTTCCTTATTTATACCCACATTTTGGGACAAAGATTGACAGCTCGATGAACAGATGGGCCAACAGGTAAATGGAAAGATGGATAGAGGTATCTTTCTGCGTCTCTGATGTATGAGAGTGCCCTGTATGTACTGTGCTGATGGTGCCAGCCCTGTGTCTCTAGCTTCTGTTTCCCCTAGAGTGACTGCACCGGAACAGCTGAATAATAAACATAATAGTGGGTGTGAGTCAGGAGAGCATCAATCATACAAAGCACTGGGGCCTATAGCACAAAACTACAAAACTCCAACACAGGAATGCCTAAGGGATACACAAACACACACAGAAACCATACAGAGCGAAAGAGAGAGAAAGAGATGTGAGAGCACACTCACAGTCAAATGAGTGCTGAGGACTTTGCTTTTGTTCAGTTGCAGCAGTTCAAGTAAATTCCAATCTGTGCTCAATGTGAACAGACCACTCAGGTTACCGTGGCTGATGAAACGTGGGCTTCTGTTCTCTGTAAGAGAAAACTAAGTACACTGACACATGTGATGAGAGGAGATATTAAATAATTAACATCAAAACATAATGTAATAACTTACATCTGTTGTATTATGTTACAGCACATGGATCTGAACGGGAACTGAGTATAGTTAAGAAAACTTCCATATGTGATCCACTGTAACCCATTATTATACTATTTTACTTAGAAGCCACCTTGTAAAAGACACATGCATGCAGAGGTGATTTTCTATGGCATACAAAGCTATTTAACCATTTCCCTAAGAACATTAAGAAAACCTTAAAGGAAAAACAAACAAACACAAAAAAACAGAAATCTGTTGCTGGCTCATTAAGTTCTTGTTAGGCTGCATTTCAGCTGATAGATAAATAAAAATAAATAATAAAAATAACTGTTTTTGCATAATTTCCCCGTCTGTTTGTTGAGTAAGAGCAGTCAAATCTAAAAGCTTCATTCAACTCAAACAGAAACGTGTTAGAAGGCTCCAGTTCTGACCTTTGTTTTGTTCAAATTACTCGTGGTTTGGCACAGACTCACAAGCAGCAACACATAAATACATACACACACATGCACAAAATGTTTAGTCTCCTCCAAATACGTACGTGTGTATCTGAAAGCGAGAGGTAAACAAGTTTAATCATCCTGTTCCACGTCGGTTCCACTGACAGTTTACGTTAACAGACTGGGATGAGATGAGAAAGGTGGAGCGCCAGGGTTTTTACCCTAGCTGAGGCTATAAGTGGAAAAAAAAATGCCATGAAGAAAAAGAAAAAAACAATACATAGTTAGGCGGTGATGTCACATAGCCTAACAGAGCTAATTGGATACACATATATTTGCAGAGAACTTAACGGGCCCTTAAATTATGCATTAATCAAACAAAGCTTAATATGAACTGACAAGGAGCTTGGCAATCTGGCAGCCATCTGGAAGACAGGCCTGTCAGTCAGAGAGGTGAGAAAGAGGGATGGCTGAACTCTGGGTTAACCCTGGAGAGGGGAAGAACGAAGGAGGAAGAAGGAGAGAGACGGCGAGAGACAGAGACAAAAAACAAGGGAAAGACAATGAGAGATCGAGCTTGAGAGAGTCACTGAGAGAAGTTGGGTCTAAAGGTTACACTGACAGATATGAAGACTACAGAAGTTGATGTGGACATTGCCAAAGATGAAGGTGGAGGAGGAGGGGGGTCAAGTTTCACTGACGCCAAAACAAGGTCAGTAAGAGAGGCGTGTTTTTGACAGCTCTGGTGAGAAGCATCGCCAGGGTCGTCATATCTCAGTTTTACAAATAGCCACATGTATACGCGCAATGCTCTTTATGCCACACACCTACACACACACAGCTAAACACACACACACGCACACGTTTGCAGAGCTGCTCACAGAAAAAACAAACAAACAAAAAAAAAAACGGATGCACACCGAGAACTGCACAGCCACCCCTTTTCTCTCTGTCACGCGCAAGCACACACTACAATACCACATTCCACAGGCTTCCAACACACACTCACTTAACCCAGATGGAAAACACTTCACACTAAACTTGCGGTATGTCTGACTGCCGCCACCCCTGCCCTCGTGAACCCTGCTGACAAAGGGTGTAGCAGTTGATAATATTGCTGTCAGTCGCAGCTGTGTGCCGCGACTATACTGTGGGTGCATACAATCAGAAAGTTCTCCGAATGGCGAACAGTCATACCACCAGTCTGATCGGTTGCCATTGGCAGCCACTTCATTCAGATGGGGACACACAGTAACGAGGCGAACAAGAAGAAAACTGACAAGACTGTGATATGAGCAACGAACGATACTTCTTCCAGCTCACACTGCACTTTGATTCGCTCCCTCCAGTGGTTAGAGCGATTTTGATTTTACCCGCCTGTAGTGTACTTAGACTCCTTTTCTCCTTTAAAATCCAAGTCTGATTTCACATTGTTCTCCACCTAAGTTATGTATGACAAACGCCTGGGGCCAAATCACCATCAAAGCGGCACAACGCTGGAACACGGCGCTTCCGAGCTTCTTACTGATGACAGATGTCACTTTTGAAGTGAGCAAGGAGATGAAAGTGGCAGGGATGTGACGGGCAGCATGAGGACAGCTTCTCTGCTGCGACCTGCCATCATCAGTGCTGCTGAGGTGTAATGGGGAGAGACTGGAGGGGCCCGGGAGCCCCGACGGCCGTCTGGGGGTGTCTGTCTTCTGTGCCGACGGGGGCCCAGTCTTAAAATGTCCTACCCACCTAGCCTGCGAGCAGCCAGCACCCGACCTGGCAGCCCGTCAGCCAGTCAGTCAGCAAGCCGGCAAGCCACCTTGCCTCTGCCACCCGATTGGGATGGAAGTGTCTCCCTCCGTTACACTGGCTGCTCTGCCAGTGGATTCGTCGGGGTATAGAGAGAATAGCTAATCTGAGGGAACCAGCAGCCCGGAATCAAAGGGCCACTGGCTTCTCTCTTCCTTGTGTGTAGCAGCGCTCACCTGGGTACTATCCCCGGTGTGACAGAGCGAGCAGCAAGAGGACTTGGTAAACAAGGCAGAGCAATGCAACTTTCAAACAGAGAGGCAGCAAGTGCAGGGAAACCAAAACAAACTCTTAACTCAGGAAATTCACAGAACGTTTTCCCCCTGCCTTCTCCACTGTTCCCGGTGTCTTTATTGTGGCTTGATATGTCACCACTGTCTATATCTCCTACTTACTCAGGACTTCAAGTGGCTGTCTCTATTTTGCTGGGCCATAAATTATTCAGTGCCATGTGTCTTCTTAGTATCTGCGCTTTCCATTGGGATGCTATCTTATCCCCTCCTCTGAAAGAGGGGCTGGCGCTTTGAGACAGAGTTTGCAAAAGGTAACACAGGAACTTCAGCACCGACAACCACTTTCTTAGTAGGAGCTCTTGTCAAGTACATATATTTGTTCCAGCACAAGGAAAATATGAAAAAGAAAAACAAGAAAAAAAGTTGTATCTGAATACAACATGGAAACCAACAAGCTCCACTGCTGCTACTACAACAACTTGGACTAGTATCTGAGCTAAAAATAATGACAGTATTCCACATAGAGGGGTGTGTGTTTTGTTTCCCCAATATGTGTGTGTGTATGTGTGTGTGCGTGTGTGTGTGTGCAGCCTAGGGAGCCCACTGTATGTAAATAGCCATATGAGACTGCATAGCATTACTGTCCAGACATTGAAGAGGTGACCTGATCCCAATTAATCACACAATCCCAGGGAGAACTGTCACATCCCATCTCCATCAGCAGCACCATCCTGTTCTGTCTCCCTCTCTTGTCATTTTCTGTTCCTCCATCTCTTTTCCTCTCCCTTTCTCTCTCTCACAAACACACGCACACAGACACACACGCCAGACGCTGCCTGCATACCCTACCAAGGCCCATCATCCCCTCACCAAACTCCCTTCCCTCCCCTCTTTGCCTCCCCCCTTTTATTCAAACACACAGGGTCTAAAGCTGACAGGTCAGCTGGCGTGGGCCAGTCGGTCCCCACCTGTCCCTTAGCTTTTTCCCCCAGAAGGCAAAGTGCCAGAGGAGCGAAGAGGCACTTCTATCTTTACAGCTGCCAAAACAGGATGCAGCCGTAGGCTTTTTATCCCCCAAAGAGATTAAATGTTTGCATTGCAGTGGTATCAGAGAAAAAGAGTGTCTGTTTTATGGTTTATCACACTTTTGAACAAGAGTACACCGGGTTCCCGATGTTGACAAAAACATTCGACATACATGTGAAAGAGGCAGGTTATTTTTATCAAAATGTCACATTATGCTGAATACTTATTAGGCCAGTGTATTATACATAAACATACACACTGAACCTTCTTTTGAGTGTGGTATGCAAGTATCTTTACTGCTCTCTTGGCTGACATGCTGTAGGTCCTTTAAAGCTTATAGTGATGACTGCATTTCACACCCAAATGCGCGCACACACACAAGCCTGAGCTATAGCCTTGTAAAGAGTATCATTAGGGAAGTGTAACAAGAAAAATTATGTTCCAGGGTAAGTGTCATTTTATATTTTTATTGTCACCTAATACTATTTCTAGGAGACATTTCCTGAGTGAAATTGGGACAGTGTATATAAAAAAAATCTAAAAAAATCACATGACAAAATTGCCCCCCTCCACCCAAAAAATCTGTTGTACAGTATTTTGACTCTTGTGTGATCTACAACTCAAAGGATTGGTCTAATGAGGGTTGTCTGTCGAATCTATCAGCAACACTAAAATGAAACATATCCCAGATTTTTTTATCTTTTTTTTTCAACATAGATACAAGTGGAGATCAAAACACCAGGTATGTCTATAAAGTGGCATAGTGGATACAGGAGTCATGCTGTAGCTTTGTCTTGATTCATCCTGATATAACCATTTTGAGTATTCCCTTTGAAAAACGGAGAACTGGCATCTTGTGAAATCACAGAAGAAGTCAGGAGACTATGTATCACATGTCGTTAAAGTTCCATTGTTTCACCCATCTGTTCCTCGACTTTTTCATGTCAGCTTGTTCAAGCTGCTCCCTTTTGTGCTGTTACAGTTACAGGACTGTGACACAAAATCAAAAGTCTACGGGGTAAAGTGGGGGTTTCTGTCCTCATTCAAACAACATATGACAGTAAGGTAGTTTTTAAAAAGGTTGTTGTGTAAAGAAATAACTTTTTTTTGCTGTTGTCTGGTAAAACGAAATGAAATGAAATGTGGTATAAAACTGCAAAAGACTTGTAAACTATTAAATTATACTTATAAATTAAATGAAATAATTTATTAAACTTCCTCTGTGTGTGTTTGTCTGTGTGTTTGTGTGTGTGTGTGTGT
>JBAJHX010000001.1:16926852-16951943 GCA_037176925.1 Amniataba percoides
ACTTATAAATTAAATGAAATAATTTATTAAACTTCCTCTGTGTGTGTTTGTCTGTGTGTTTGTGTGTGTGTGTGTGTATAGCCTCCTCCGCTGCTGCCATAGTTCCTCATTAGTGGTTGTGTCTGTGAATGGTGACTGTAATTGCAGTTTCTGTAAAAACCTGAAAGTAAACCCTGGGAGAAGAAGCTCTGATGAAGAAGGCCAAGGGGCTACTGTAGGGCCCACAGAGGAACCTGCAGAGGAGGGAAAGACCACACCAGGGATTGAACCTTCGAGGAAAGGAGGAGGAGAAAAGAGGGTCTGCATTCCCGAAACAACATAAACTCCCCTCCTCTTACATCTTCTTGTGCACTTCCCTAACCCTCTCTCTGCTGTCTCCTCTTCTCACCATGCTATATAAAAATGGAAAAATGAGGAAAAGAAATAGAACAGTGGGATAAGTATTAACGATGGTAATGAGGCCCCATGTGGCCTCCGCCATCTTAAATCTTGCTAATCATCAGGTGAGTGAGAGCTGTTTTGCTGGGAATCCACAAAGGACAGCAGGAGGTGAAAGTGTGCGCAACAATAAGACACACATTTCTGAAAGTACCGCCAACAGCAGCAGCAGCCACAGAGACATTAACCTTTACCAGAGTGAGAAAAACCTCTTCTGAATGAATGAATGAAGTTTAAACTTTCCCACCAAGAAACACCTGCCTAAAAGAAACCATTTACATCTTAGTGTTATTGTTTGTATTTTTATGGAGGAGGTAACTGCACTGACTTACAACAATGGCAACCGCAGATGATTAAATTCTTAGATCAACAACATCAACAAATATCTTAATGTTGAAATGGAGGAGTATTGAGCTGAAGAGTGAGAAAGACATTATTAAAAGGAAAAATATAAAATAAGATGATACAGAATAAATGTTTATTTAACATGACTCTACATCAATCTGTTTAATTTTTGATCAGCTTTACGTTTATATACTGCACAGATAAAGAAATGGCGACGAGGACTTCGCACCAATACCTCTGTCTTCTTGGGGAAAAGGAATCTAAGAGATAAACTGCATACTGATTTAGTGATGGGATCAATACTGTAAAGAGAAGAAAGAGATTCCATTATGGCAGGTTTATGCTATACATTATATGGACTGTGCAGTTACTCTGAGACTACTGAAAATGAATCTCAAGTGTGTTAATCATCTGCTAGCATTGATTCAAATTTAAATTTTAAGATATCTCAAAAGCTCTTGCAGTACACACAGTAACTTCAAAGATCAAACAGGGAGACTGCCATTGTATTTATGTATCACACTTATTTTCCTGCGTGATGAATCCTTTCCCCTTTTAGACACCAGTGAGCGTGTGGTTTATCTTTACTACTATTCATTCCAAAATGTTAGAGTGACTGTCCTACCAAGAAAAAGTAACAACATCAGTCACTTCAGCAAAATCAAAACGACGAAGAAAAAGGTGCCCAAACCTTAACCAAGTAGCTGTTTCACCCAAAACCACTATCTTTCCATAATCAGGTAGGTTTTGTGCCTAAACTTAATCAAAGCAATGCTGTTTAAAAATGTTTATAACCACAATTTGTAATTCTTTATAAGGTGCTCAAAAAATATGTTGTCTTGTCCAATACCAGCCAGCCACATATTTTGGCATATTCTGTCAACTCACAGCTTTGCACAAGAGACATCTCAAAATCTGAATGGATCTGATATATACTGTGGACATTCAGGGTCGAACTCTTTTTATGGTCAACCAAAGGAAAAACAAAACCAGTGCAGCATAGAGCGGTTCCCACAGGGTACGGCCTACGAGTCGTCTTCAGATCAACTGTAACCGTTTCTGGGCCTATATGTTCTCCTTCTATACTGTGTGAACCTTGCACGGTCCAGCTGCTTTGACATATCTACTGTAGACCCAGCCTGGGTAATTATGAGCTACAAAACTCACTGACCTTGTCAAGATCTCACTACCCTCCCCAAGCTAGCCGAGTGCAGGGGAGGAGGGGGTACATTCTGTGGCTGTCTGATTACCCCTAACAGACACAAACCTATTAACACACACACACACACACACACACACACGCACACACACACACACACCTGGACCGTGGCTGTTTACCTGCCAGGTTAAAGGGCTGAAGTCAGTGACAGAAGGAGATTTAACAAGGAAGCAAGAAAGGTGGAAGAAGATGAATATGCAGGAAGAGTAGAAGAGGGGCAGCGGGGAAGGAGGGTGGAAAGAGAATGACAGTACAAAGCAGAGGGAGGGGGTGAGTGGGGGTCACAGAGTGATGAGGGGGTTAAATGCCACACATGCCATGTCTCAAGGCCTCATAAAGACAAGCTCGGCTTTGCTCCCAAGGTCAGGGCATGCACACATGCACCTGTGCGACGGTACTGGAGGTTGTGTGAGCGGGTGGGCGAGCGATGCAAAGTCTAGCCAGTTAGCGCATATTGTCTGGGACAAATAGCCTCGCAAAAATAATATGCGCACCACTCTTAAAGGGGATTAGAGAGGAACAGTTTTTAGTCTTGTCTGCAACAGATGACAATGGAAAGGGGTTATGGGGTGTGAGGTAAAGCAGTGGGAGGAGAGGGAGGGATGAACTGTCTTGTGTCATTGTTTGATTTTAGTCACATTAGTCTCAGCAAAAGTGACTAACTGCTGAGAGGGAGGTGTGGTGTGTTGTGTTTTGAACTCAATCAACTTCATCCTACTAGTCCAAAATATCTTTACATGACAATTTCTTATGAAGCAAACATGAGATCAGTGCCTAAATATGGCAGAGACAAACAATGCCAGCACCACAGGATTGTTTGGATTTCGCTTGAATGCTCAGACCAAACACTTCCAGTCCAAAAAGCAAAATGAGTCAGTGATAACAGGATATAGCAGTAAAAATGCATATACAAAAAGAAAATTGGGTGTTAAGAGCTTTAGTTTTTTTAACATTAAAAGAGAGTCCTCAACTTGTTTAACACCATTAACTTAAATAACAGTTTCCCAAACAGGAAAGAGGTGAAAATCTGGGTTCTTTTCTCAAAATTATTTCATAGTGAAGGTATGTAATCTTCATATTATTCATGTCCACAACATGTTTCAGAGTTTGCACTCAAAATTACAAAATTATATGACACTGTGTTGGAATCCCCCTGCTGAAAGATGATAATAGCTGAGCCAAGTGGCAGGTTGAACATGCCAGCGGCCAACCAGCATGCACCAAAGTCTCTCTAGCCAGCCAGCGAGAACCCCAGATGGCTGGCCAAACTGTGGTCAATGGAGTCTGCAGGAGACGGCATTACAGCCATCCGTGGTTATCAAAGCCGCCATGATCACTATGGTAACTGAGAGATCTGGAATCATCTGGAGTGCCAAGTCTTCAATTAAGGGAGGTGGGAGGCAAGAGGACAATATGTGCCATCTCCAGTCCAGGCAAGACAGCAGTGAATTGGACAAAGGACACAAACCCTTTGCAAACATGCTTGCATCCACACGTGTGTGCTCTGTAAAAACACACACACACACGCACACGCACACGCACACGCACACGCACACGCACACGCACACACACGGTGTACACACCCTTAGTCTGCTAGGCCCAAAACAGCACCAAAGCCAGACAATGAATGTGAGATGGTTAAGAGTCTGATCCTTTGATCACTTCCAATATCCAGTAACTTTGCCACCTAAACCATTATTGTCCCATGAACTTAACAGGCAGAGGCAGCCTTTAGCCAATTACAGGGCGGCATTAGCATTAGGCGGGAGCGTGTGTTATATGAGACAACCAATTAAAATCACTTATGGGCAGGGTAATATCCAGTGATTTAGGCCTGAACAAAACGGCTTTAGGAGGATTATCCTCAGCGTAACCTGATCTCATTCTCTTCCACTCAACTCTCACACACACATACAGACATCCAGGAGCTGACACCACAAGTTTTGCAAACCTTGTACATACACACACATGCACACACTAGACAGATGACAAGACAACTGGGCCTTGGGCTACATTCATGTACATGCCTTTGTCATTCCCAGACAGGCAGTGATGAGTCACATTCAAATCTACAGACTACAGTATAGGCATAGGGGATTGTTTGCAAACACGTGCTTACACACACACACACAGATTTTACTAGCTCTGCCACCACATGCCTTGTGACTGAACTTCAAGCATCCCTGTAATCAAACTATATTCACTAAATGCTTCATTTTGTCTCTTTTTTTAATGGAACTGTCCAATGAAATAAGCACAAACACACACACAGAAATTTGTGTATTTGTGAATGACAATGCAACGATGAGTGAACTGTGGAACAGCAATGCTAAAATGATGACCCAAGACACACCAAACAGAAGAGATGAGCCTGGGGCAAGTTTATGTCGAACTGAACTGGGTGGTGATTTTGTAGACATGATTTTGTTTCACTTACTTTGCTACATTATGAGGCAAGAGAATGCCAGAGGTGATGACTACTCTTCCTGTAGTCAACAACCAGTTTTGTTGATGAAACTTAAGAGAGCTCACTTTTTAAAGAAGATCTGCTCAACAAAAACTGATTTGATGATCTCACTAAACACCCTCAAGAACTCTTTATAAGCAATTTGCATGTTTTTCCTAATTAAGTGGAATCTGGAATAGAGCTGAATTTAGAATTAAGCAACTCCCATTGTAATTTCCAGCAATTCGCATATATTTTAACAAATTTAATACCTAGCGTCAAGTTTCAGGATCTTCTTATAAGGATATAGGACCTTAAAGGAAAAAAATCTATTGTATTCCCAGTAAAATGTCACAAGATGCTAAATGCATTTTCAGACTGAGCTGAGCTACATAGACAGCACCTGTCAGAGGGACGTCGGTCAGTGTGAACTGTGTCTACAAAGATCCAAAGAAGTCAGTCATACATTCCCTCAATCCCAAAGGATTTACTCTTTATGCTGAGGCCTTCAATCTAATCTTCAACAGGTTTGGTTTTCAGTACTTACGTCTGTGCTCTCAAATAGTTTTTGCACTCAGGTTCAAAAGAACAAAAGACAATTCTCAGAAAAATGGACGGTTAAGTACTGATAATATTGTTGAGACCACTCCTGACTTTAAAGCCCATGTTTAATTGAACCGGCGAGCCTCTAAAATTACATCATTATGACCACAGCTAGTGTGGAAGAATTGAACCGTTTCAATTTGGTTTTTTTCAGAGGGCCACTATTTCTCATTCTCGTGGTCTGGAGCGCAAATAGCGATCATCTCATCGCCACTTATGCACACCAGCCAAAACCAGCATGTAGCCTGCTGCAGAGCTAGGGTCTGCTAATGAGCTAATGGCTAGTGCTCTACAGCCATTTGACTGACATGGCCAATCCGTGAGCTCTGTTTGCCTTTCACCTACTTGTGGCTCTGCTGTGCTGCCAAAGTTCCCACTAATTCTCCCCATGGGCGTTTTCTAAGGCATCCACAGAAAACCATTGAAACGCAACCTAAAACCTCAAATGGGCATGTCAGTGTGGGCTAAGTTTAAACTGGCACAGTGGAGTGTACTTTCCTGCACCTCAGGACCACTGAAGCTGACCTCGACATGCGGAGAGATGGTTTAAGGGATGTGTTTGCTGATGTGCCTTGGCTGGATGTGTCTTCTAGATCACTAACAGTGAGGAAATGTAGCATTGTCAGGTTGTTGTGGCGGGCTATGTGGTGAGACTGGTCCTCACTTTTCCCCCAACTTCTAGCAACCACAACTGCATTTTTCCAGGGGTCAGGACAGGAAAAGAAATCTGTTTAAATGAAAAAAAGGAAGAAATGTTCTTCCAAGATCTTGTAAAACACCCATGTCTGGGGACAAATTGTTTGACTCAAATAAGGCTTGGATAAAGAGATTTTGGAAAGAGAAAGAAAACCAGAATTAGCTGACAAAGGAAGAGATCAGTAGTTCTGCATAGAAAGAGATAAAAATAAAAACAGCTGACAAGCAGTAAGCCTTTTAATCTTTCTGGTTTGGAAATATAAATAGCATTTCTGGCAGTCGTTTAAATTCATCAGTCTAAAACAAAATCATACAGTCTGCCAAAATGTATGACACAGACACTCTCCATGAGAACATTAGTCCAGCAATTTGAAACCTTGCACTCACAAATCACCGTACAAAGCACAAAAGGGAACAAAGCAAAACTGACCTTTCAAATGATTAAGCTGAAACATTATCATCATGTTCCCTATTTTTTTCCTCCCCTAGATCACAACAACTGGTTTGCCAGTTCGGAGCTGGCAGGGGCAAAGCCCATCTATGATTTCAGTTCAGAGCTGCCGGGCTGAGGGGCCAAGCTGGCCAGTGCCCATCTGGAGCGGGCCAAGTGTCTGCTCCACTCAGGCTCAATGCACAGTGGTGATTACTGTGATGGTGCGGCGGCGGTCATGGTGGTGTGGTTATAAATATAAGCCCTGGTCTGATCCCTCTTGTTCATAAACAGAGGTTGGAGCTGCTGTGGGAACCAAGCACAAAGGTTTGTGGGCCTCTGAGGGCAACTGAGCTCCACAGCCACTACACTACCTCAGGTTCATCTGGCCAGCTGCTGGTGTTTCACCATATGAGGACAGTTGGGCAGCCAATAAGGGCACTGAATAACAGAACAGAAGGATGAAGCAACGGCTGGCACCGGGAGAGATGGTGGCAGCGATATGAGGGTTGGAGCATGGGAGCAGAGAGAGGCCACAGGGCATGGTTTCAAATTGACTGAGAGTTTCTGCTGCACTGTTTTAAAGACATGAGGCTCAAGGATTATCAAACAGACTCAATTTGAAGAGACCAATTACAGACTGAATGTGTCATTTCCCAATGAAAACACACTCATCAGTTCACTATCACTTGATCTTGTAGCAATTACATGAAAATAACACTGACCAACCCAACACAACAGTTCCACTGTGAGAACAGCCTTGAATCCCAAACACACGACATCTCCTCCACTTGATCTAATTAGCGTAAGTAGGAGCTGAACTCAAGCGGCAGCATTCTCCAGTGGGCTAACGCTGCCATGTTGCCCACTAATCCATGCACAAATCAGCTCACCACCAGCAACCCCTCGCCCTTCTCAACTGCTGCCTGCCAGTGGTCACTGGGCTCACGGTGTCTGCTCCATGCCCAATCCTATATTAGCATTAGCATCAAGGGTTAAGCCGCTAATGCTGCCAGCTGCGCGCGGCTGCCCCCTCCGCACCAATCCCTTCTGAACAATGAAACGGCATGAAGGCAGAACAGTTGGGATGGGGGTGTCGGGTGTGGGGGGGTGGCATCCCTAGGGGGTATGCGTGGCTGTAGTGCCCTCTTGTGCCAAGCGGTTAAATTTGATATTCAGGAGTGTAGCAAAACAAAATAATCGTGATAAAAAAATAATCAATTAACAAATAAACAAAACCAAGAATAAGCAAACAAAGAAAAAAACTCTAAACAGTAAATATTTATCTCATTAAGTTAATTGTCTAATAAATGGATTTTGACAGCGCTGCACAGTTATATCGACAATGAAGTCAACTATATATTTGCTAAAATATTAGAGGTCAGTAAATGTTGATTAAACATTTCTATCATGTTCAAATTGTTGAATATAATTTGTTGCTTTTTAGAGACTTTTTAACCTATAAGCCTCACAAAGATATTTATTCTGCTTTGGTTCTAATGGGTAAGGCCAGCGCTAAGAGAAACCCTTGATTCTGGCAGTGCTGGTGCATTGCTTCACTAAAGCATGTCAAGGCAGTACATTGGTGTAGAGCACAGAAGAAAAGGGTATGGCTGAGCTGGCGACACTACTTTCTCAGTTAAGCTGATAATTGCCCTTATTGATGTATAAAAGATATCCCACAGAGCCTTGTGAAACACCATTAGCAGGCAGAAGCTGAATTGTTCATGAGCTGCCTCCAAATGAGGAAGAAGGGCAAAAAAAAAAAAACTCTGAAGATTAATAAGACTTCCCCTGGAGTGTGATAATAACATGATGTATGTGTGTGTGGGCCTATGTGTGAATGTGTATTTTCAGCCCGCCTCTGAGGAGTTTCCATTACTAACAGACATTATTCCGGGGGAAACTAATCTATTTTAAATCTCAGATTGAGGGGGAAAGATGTAATGTCATTTAGCATACAGGGAAGGGTGATGGTCATTATCATAAGGGCCCTCCTCATCTCGACTAAGGCTGCTGAAGCCTAAATGATGACACTTAAAATGTCCCCAGAGCGCCACAAAAACGAGACACTCAAGGCAAATGTACACTAGTGAGGCACCGCGTGAGGCCAAATCTTCCATGGAGATGATTCTATGGTGAATGACATGAAAGTAAGTGGCCCCCAAATAAGGTTGATCTTTGCCTCTGTGGGCTCCTGATGCCCATTAGAGGTCTAAACTCAGCTAACAGAAAAAACTAGCAGCCACAAAGGACAATAAATAGAGCACAGTGATTACCAAAGCAACGACTGCCATGGACTTGGACCACAGGGGAATGCAGTGTGCAGCAGAGACTTGAGAAGCGCTAAGTGAAACTTTATGTGCAAATTCTGAATCACGTATGGTAATATTAAAAATAAAAACTCCCATGAAAAGAAAAGGGTTGACACGCCATTTAAGTAACTGCACAGCAACATATGAACTAAGCTTAATTATTAACTTACATGTCAAGAAGAGTTCTACCAATTGCACCAGTTGCAACATACTGTACATTATATGAAATGTGGATACACTTAAACTTTCTCTACTTCACATGTTGTGGAGCAAGAGCTTGAAAAAGGAAGTTGAAAGAACCCATTACAAATATTCATAGGCTTGACTGAAAAAAAAAAGGACATTTGTGAAATATTAATCAGAGCATTGCACGCTGAATCCAACGGCTCCTGAAGTCTCTGTGTACGTATTCAAATCCAAACCTCCTAATTATTCAGAAAGGGAAGCCACGGAAAATTCTGACAGGGCTTATCAATGAGAAATGACATCTTGTTAAGTTAGGAATTCTCTTTGTGTTAGCAAGGTTTCTCTAGTTAATCTGGCACCTTTCTTGATCTGCACCAAGGTAATTGGAATGCGCCGCGAAAATGCCTGCCGCATTGAGCCAGCAGAGAACAATGAAAGAAATGGATATCACAACAGGCGTAAGCTTCCTAATCAATTCTCCAACTTACTGTTCAAAAGTAGGTTTGTACTTTTTTAATGAGGACGCAGGGGCTGAATCCTTCTGGCTCCGCTAACATGGCAGATTACAGCTCCAATTAAGTAAACTTTCACTTAGATATCAAGTAGTCATCCCTTTGAAAGAGTTGTCTCTTTGTTGTGGAAACCTTGTTTGTTGTTGGTTTTCCAGACAAAAACCAACAAATGTCGACTACAACACCTATATTCATCAAACAGCTGAAAAACATAGCTGAGCGAGAAACTGAAACGTGGAAAGATCACATCCTAAATTTTGCTTGACTGTGTGGGCTAATATGGTTACTATTCTTGTGTGTGTGTGTGTGTGTGTGTGTGTGTGTGTGAGATTCTATGTGCTGATGTACCTGTGTGCATGCTCATTTATCTAACTCCGAGTAAATGTGTGTTATCCAGTCATCACACCCCCAGTGCCCTGGCATTAAGCAGAAGGAGGGGTGAGAGGTCGGGTCAGGGGCACCCACGACCTTTCCGTCTCCACGGTACAGTGTCATCCTTTGGGCAAGGCAAACAAACAGGCCTGGCCTCCGGGCAAGGTGGGCTCAGCGGGGTGGCATCGCCAGGTCACAGTATAGCCTGTGACAGGACAGGACGGGATGGCAGGCCCCTGATAGATACTGGTCATTATTTTCACCCCAGAAAACTGGGACAATTACAAACAGAGAGATGCCATGGCAACTGGGTTATGGGGTCACAGGCAGAGGGCTTTTCATCGCAGCTAAGCCAGCCACATTTGTCAACTCAGCCACACAGGAGCACACACAAAACACACACAAAGTACACACGTAAAGTTTCTTACATTTGATTGACCAACAAACTTCTGTGAGCAATTTATCCCAATGGACAGCATATCTACATAAGCTGTGTTATAAATAAGACTTGTTGGTTTTTGGTAGGTAATTACAGTGTAGTATGTCATGTCCACAGACAGAGGCTAAGGCAGGATGACAGGAACATATAACAAATAGTTTACAGCATTTTCTTTTGTACCTGAACTACAAAGACATTCTATGATGATTTATATCTTCAAGCAGAACATAAAAACCAAATTATTTTAAATTATGTGCAGAGCAGCACTAGTGTTTCTAACATGACATTTTCACTGTCCAAACGAAAGCATTCCCAAATGCTCAAGTGAACATGTTCTGAACTTATCACAAAACCTTAGTACCCTCACAATCCCCCAAATCCCAAATGTAACTAAGTCAAGGAACTGAATATTCCCAGTCCTTTCTGCTGATTTTTTTTTATGTGACCTGCATATTTTCCCAGGTTGTTTTGTATAATTTAAAGAGACTGTAAGGGAATGAGGGGTGTGTGTCATGGTGTCTCTCTGAACTACCTATATTTACTACTGAAAGTGAATTCTTTATGAGAGCACAGATATCAAAGACAGCGGGATCAAAGAGGATTTAATAAGCTACCCACTGTTCTACGAAACCTGAACTTTCATGTTGTGCATTTTCCTTGGTTTCTTCATTTTGGGCTTTGGGCCAAGAAACTGACACTAAAGGCAAGCATGTGTAGTCACATTGTCATTCTCTATTCCTTTAATTTGTTAGTCTGTAAACCTTGTAGCGGAGAATGTCCCGGTGGCTGGCAAGTGCTGATTTTTTTAAACAGTGTCAGTTTTGTACACGACATCAGCTATCTGCTCCTTTCATAGTGTTCTTTTGGTACGTTTCCTTTGCCAAGGGAATTAATTGTGTCTTGACATTTGTCGATGGCCCTTACGGTTCATCCCCTTACAAAAAAATAAACACATACTAATTGCTGTTATATCATAAATTCTTTATTAGGAATTAATGCCTGTGTAACCATGAAGCGATTGCCATAAAGATGGCAGAAGTTGCTATGGTGTACTTGTAAGATAGTGTAATAGCAAAACTGTGCACTGAATGCATCTACAGCTCATCTTTTAATATGTTAAACAGAAAACTAACATATACAGTAATTGCACAGAACAAGTTTCTGCAAGATTGGAAAATTGTTATAAAAACAGATTAACAGTTTAGGAAGTATGTTTATTTGCTTTCTTGCTAAAGTTCAATGACAAAACGGATACTACTTTTTGACTGTGCATTGTGTATGAAATTAATGACTAGGCTTAGCATCATAACTTAGAACAGGGAGAACATGCTAGCCTGGCTCTATTCAAAGGTAAAAATAAATCAGCCTACAAGCCCATCTAAAGTTCACTAATTAAAATGTTATATATCCTTTGTCTAATCCTGTTGTGGTTTTTCAAGTGTTTATGACAGTTTCTTGGCCAGGCACAACAATTTCCTGGGTTCTTGTCTTTGTTATGGGTTTGCCAGGCAACCAGTGGAGACTCAAATAAGCCACTGTGCCTAGCCAACAAAAAGTTCAGCCCAAATTCAGTGTCTAACGATTCCTTTGTCAAGATATTCTGTCAATATAAACATTGTGTTAACTTATTATTGCATTTGAAATACAAAGCTTCCTACACAGTTGATTACAAAGTTGTTCAACCCTACAAATGAATTGGTGCTATGACATTATCCCCCAGGCTGTATTAGCCTAAATATGACACAGCATTGGGGATATTATACACTGTACATATATCATCAGAAACAGATAGTCATGAAACCTGATTATACAAGATGCATGAAAATCTGTACAGTTTTGTGAACAAGAAGAAAACAGATAAACAAAGGTCCATGTC
The DNA here is from genome assembly GCA_037176925.1 of Amniataba percoides. Classification (NCBI taxonomy): domain Eukaryota; kingdom Metazoa; phylum Chordata; class Actinopteri; order Centrarchiformes; family Terapontidae; genus Amniataba; species Amniataba percoides. The sequence continues at coordinate 16,938,730 of JBAJHX010000001.1, forward strand.
TGTTTTTATTTTAGGTGTCTGTGAATGGTGTAAGATGCACAGGAAGACATGAGCGGTTCAAGAGTGATGTCCAGTCAAAAACCTCAGGAATATGGCCTGTGCAAATAGAGACCAGTTAGACCTAAACCATGAGATGGTGGTTGTAAATATTAATTTGAAGGAATAAGAGTTCTAATCTAATGGTGACTGAGGATATGATTTAAAACTGTTAAAGAAGAGAAGAAAAGAAGTAGAAAGGTAATTAAAATAAACAATCCAGCACATAGTAGTTTAGACTACATGACATTGTTATGGAAAGAAGGGTTTGTAATTCAGCTACGCAATCATGGCTTTTGGTTATGATATCCATGACAGAGGACAACAGAACTTTTTCTGCCACAGAATCTAATTATTGTTTGCTATTATATAGACCTTGTTTCCTCACTGTTATTTGCCATGGACGACGCTATTATGGCAATCACAGAATTTTGGCCTGTTAGAACTGGGTTATTTATAGTTATTTTATGTGGGTTTAAAGATGTAACAAGTATAACAAAAAAAAAAACATGGAATCATACAAAATTGCTACAGACTGTGGTATTATGGCAATCACGGTTTTGTGTCTTGTTAGAACAGGTTTTTTCTTGCTATTTCATGAGGGTTAAAAATAATAAGTAGAATTTTCATTGAAAACAATGATTGGGGTCTGACAAGAACCTCTCTCAATCATCTCGTGTGACGGTATCTGTATGGTATCTGCTCCCCACCAATAACAGCACTAGATGTGCAGGATGTGAGAGCGCGACAAACAATAATCAACAAATCCTACTCATTATACCTTTCAAAGCTGTCAGCACGTTAGAAAACAGTTTCCTTTTTTGAGGTTACACCAACAAACAACAACAAAAGCAGATCATGCCTTTGTCAACACTGTATTAAGGCAATTTCATTTAAATTACATTATGTGATGAAAATTATTGGTTTATAGGTGACATGTTTTTACATGCAATGTATACTTAAAATTTGATGGCCAAAGCCATTTGGTATAATACTGATACCAAATACAGCATAGCGGGAAAATATAGTTCTACTCCAGCTGATACACCTCAACTCTGATCTTCTGCCTCCCATAAGAGGATGCTCCCTTGTGAACGAACCTCACAAGACCCTCTGATGTCATCGACTACGAAGTCTGCGGTGCTGAATTCAATGTCTTCCCCCCCAAGAGGATTGTTGTACCTCACTGTACCAGTGTGCATGTCAACTCATGTCTTGGGGCATTGACACATAGCTACTGTGCATGGTGCCTACTGTATCCATAAGTACATAGAGAAAACGTATGGATAAAGCATCATGCATCGCAGCAGTTCAATGCCATAGTGAGACTTCAGAGGTGAGTTGTGTACAGTATGTGATGAATTTAGCATACAAAAGTGCAGCTGAAGTTGTGCTAAAAAGCCTGCCTGCTACAAATACACAACCTGCTTGGAGAACCCAAAATGCAAATGTTTTCAACAAAGGAATCATACAGAGACACATGAACATGCAGTGTGTCAGTTCCATGCAGTCTGTAGTTCTTTCCTTTTTCTTAACAATATCCAGTATCTACAGTACCTGATTTGATATGTATTAGCCAATTACATGGTAGCTGTCCAGTATAGAATACATTGGAATACAATACTGTAGCCAGCCTAGACGGCAAGCTGGCTGGTTGCATGGGTGATTAACATTTAATGTTAATGGTAGGCTTATGTTCAGGGCAACTGCACTGGGGTTAAGTAATGATAATAGCAGAGTTGGCCACACCACATCTGTAATAATGCTGTCTGCAAAGCGTGATGTGATGATTGTGAAATTACTACTCTCTGCACCGTTTACTGAACAGTCAAACAAGCAGTTCTACTGTCAAGCAACCCGGTCACAAAGGCATACACAATGACACACATCAGAGAGAGAGAGAGAGAGAGAGAGAGAGAGACACACACACACACACACAGCTCACAGACTTACATACACAGTCACTCGGAAATGAAATTCAATTTTCCTTGGTATGAATTAATGAAAAATGAATTAAAATCATGTTTCAATACAAAAGAAAAAAAAAAGCGAAAAGTAGACTCAGCATTCCTAGAAACAAAAACAAGTGAAATTTACATGATGTTATATTGTAGTTTTAGGACAATGCTGAGCTCTACTTGAATAACTGAAGTGGTGTTTCCATTCAAGGATGATCAGACATGGTCTTCATTTATTAAGCTGTGTTTACTGAGACGATGAAACAACATCATCAATCATTCTTAAAGACTAGTGCCCCGATGGGGAGAATTAGAATGCATTACAGATGTCACGCATCATCAAGCTAAACATCTCATTTCCACCTCGCTGTGTCTGTTCGGTGTCTGGGACTTGGATCTTGATCTGTCTGCGAAGCGTTTGTGTGTGTGTGTTTGTCTGTGCCTGGTTACGGTTAAGCGCTCTTGTGGCCATTCTCCCTGGGGCAAGGTATCCATCACCGTCCAAGCGGTTTTTGACTGGGCACAGCTTAGGCCCTCGAGCCTGCTCTGGCCCCCTCAAATCTCCCTGGGGTCTCTCAGTGTCAGGGGATACCACCTGCACCAAACACACATACGCACACACACTCACACACACACATAATGCTCAAACAAATCACTGTGACCCCAACACTCCTCTAATGCCCTCATTAGATGATTAGTCCCAGAGGTGGGACTGAACTAACATCTTCCACTTTCCAAAGCCAGCTTTGGTAATGGTCAGGTACAGCACACAAGGATAATAAGGCAAATGTATATTTTGCTTTCCTCATCAAAATGGTTTGCAGTGTTTTTTGTACTGTTTCCTACTGGGATGTATGGAATATGGCCAGCTGCATGTGTAATTGTTGTACTGAGTGGAACAACAGGGGAGGCAGTCAAAAACAGAAAGGGTGATTTAAATGGTTTATTGAAACACTAACAACTGATGAGGAGGCTGAAGGTCAGCAGGTATAGTTAGCACCAAAAGATTCAGCTGCCGAACTGTGCAGGCTGCTGGACGAACATCCGGCAGCAAGAGTGCAGAAGCATGGTGCCAAGCATGAAACTAGCAACAGAAGATCTGGGAGGTCTGGCTGAGCTGCCCCAGAGTGGGAAGGGCGTCAAAGGGCTGACTCTGTGGCACTGGCCAGCTGAAACTGGGCAGCTGAGCAGTGAAGGCAGTGGACTTGTCGGCTCAGGGCAGGAAGGCCTCATAAAGGAAAGAGTAACTGACAAAATGCAGGCTGACCGCTAGAAGGCCCAGGTACAAGCACGATGCAGACCTGAGGCTGGCAGGCCAGCAAGTAAAATGGAAGCTACCAGAGCAGTGTGGCATACAAAGGAGGCTACAGTGACAGTTTGGGAAGAAACAGGATGTGGAGCAGAGCTAGTGGAACTTCTACCTGTAAAACACTATGTATTCAGCAAGCTGGGTTACGAGGCTCAGGCCAGGCAACAACCGGAATACAGGCTGACTGCACTGCAAAACAGCATAGTAGTGATGGAAAAAAATACTGGCCTAAAAACAACAGAACAACTAAGATGAAGTATTAGAGGCAACGGGCTAGCTAAGTATCTGTAGGGTTGACAAGGAAATGACATACAGGTGAGAAAGTGGTTGCCACCAAGCAACAGCAGAACAGGTGAGAGAAGTGGGAACAGGTGTGTGGATGGGTGGGGCAATTAGCTGATGTAAAAATTAGGTAAATTCTGCGGTCACCTAGTGGATTGAGGGAAAAAAGCAAAAGGGCTGGAGAAGATGGACAGAGAGTATTGCCTTTTTTTCATTTGAGTAATGTTTTGTTGTTGCTTTTCCAAACTTCTACATTGATAATACATACAGACAGAGATACAGAGAAACAACATCAGCTTCACAGCTTTTTCAAAATTATCAAAAGTTATTTATTATTACTCCACTGATTTTTAAAACCAAACTATAATGTTTTGCAAGTGGACCACAGCTCCAGAAACACCATGATCAATTTTTAAAACAATAAAGTATTTTTTCTGTCAAGATCCAATCTTAATGTGAATAACAACAGTATAGAGAAGTAACCAGTAAGTTGTAAGCTAATTTCCTAGAGAGAGAGTGTGTCTGTGTGTGTGTTTGTGTAAGATTGCTCACTTGAATGAACACGTAGTTGGGCAGGAGGACTTTGCCTATCCGTATCCTTCAATATTTATTAATTCATCCAACATTCCTCCAGCCTGGTGTGTCACTAACAACAATGAGCTGCAGAAACCCACCACATGCGCCTCTCCGGGAATATTAAAGTCAGTGGCTTTGGTGTCATAATTAACTATGAAATATTGATGCCTATAACTTCTTCTGTGGCCACTGTGAGCAAACCCTTAAGACACACCGGGTAAAGAGGAAATGTGTCTGCGAGCTTGCGAACCTGAGTCATCAATGAATAATTGACAGAAACATAATTAGCTTGGTGCTCTATTGTGTTAGCAAAATATAAGTAACATTGATTTTTTTTTTCATGCCAAACCTTAAGCACAGCATGAAGAACCATCTGACCATATGTAGAAGTAACTGAACCTGATGCTTTTTCATCCAGGCTTACTGAAAAGACTGAAAAGAATGTGTCAAACTGCATTAAAAGTGTTAAGAATATGTATCTATATAATAAAATAAATCCAATCTGAGGAATTCACTCACACATACACACACATCTGCATATTATTATGGTACATCAAATGTGGCTGTAACATTGATAGCAGAACAAGAGTGGGTGAAATAGACTCACAGCTATGCTATGCAGTGCGGCATATTTGGTGCACAATACAGAAATGTAGACCTAAGTCATTGAAAAAATTAAAGTGATGTCACGTAATCCATACCAAGGTTGCAGCACACACCCACACATACACACGCACACACTGAGTTTAATCAAACAACCAACGCACACGTGTATATTATTATTTATTCAAAACACATGCCACTATCAAATGTCAGTGCTGTTGAGGGGGATGTTACTTTTCACAACAACTTCTGGAAATCCTCAACAGCAATGAGAAAACCAGATCTTTTCCTATTTGAGGAATATTTCAAAGTGAATGTAAAACTCCTACAGAAATAGTTGTTTTCAGGTCTTTTTTCATTAGCTATAATGTTTTCATTGAAACGTTCTTTACTGTTACCATTTAGTCATGCTGCACTTTAAACCCACTGTTTTGGGGGCATCTATTTGTGTGACCTGATTAAAGGTATTTGAAACTTAAATAACCAAATGTAATGCAATCATCTATTTTTAAACCAAACCTGCTGGTATAAAATCTGCCCAGAAATAACATTAATATCCAGTCACCACACTTCACAGAGGATGAAATACCTAGAAGAAGTGCATCCCTGTTCTTTCTAGAGACACATGCTGGGTAAACAAAGCCATTTGGAGGCTGTGGGTTATCATGTCACCTCTTTACACAGAAATGTATTTATTTTCAAGTATTTCTACAAAACCATTTCATCTACCATTACTGTTATGTTAACATTTCAAGATGCGGCGTTGCGCAAGATGACTGTACTCTTCCTGATGCATCACTGCCTGAAAGATAACAAGACAATTCACTAAGTCACAGCTAGTGCTGCGTAATAGGCAAATTTATGAAAAATCACAAGCGAATCACTGGAAGCCAACAAATCCAAAGCTAACTGAAGGCTGTCTGCTCAATACCATCCTACTGCCATGGAATAAAATAATCCCTCTCATCTGCTCGGACTTATTAACAAAGCCGTCAGCTTGCTTTTACAACCAAACAGGCCTCAGTCAGACCCTCACTCCGACAGAGGAGAAGGAGCAGGAGCAGAGTCTATGTAATGCCTCAAACAGCAGCAGCACTGCCCTCCAATATCAGCATATGCGCGCACACACACACACACACACTTCCCTCTTTCTCTCGTGTCGACTAAATGTCAACTCTCTTGACATACAGCCTTGTTTGCAGCCAATGATTACCTCATAGCTAATTAATCCTGATTCAATCAATGTGAACTATTCAGATATTGTGTGTGTTTATGCTGCTTGTGTATGTGCATATGTGAGTGTGTGTGTGTGAGAGAGAGAGAGAGACAGAGACAGAGAGACAAAGAGAGAGAGATGGAGTAATCAGAAGGGAGGACCAGTAGGTTAGATGATGATGGATGGCACTCAGTGAGAGGCCTGTTCTAATCAGCAGGACCTTTTCCCCGTGGTGGAGGAGGTGGCAGCAGAGACGATGGGAAAAGCTGAGTGACGTTGGAGGAGGATGCGGGTGTGTGCGTGTGCCTTTGGGAGGTCCCAAGCATTTCCAAGAGTCTATGGTGCATGCTTCTAACAGAAGACCAAAACCAGCAAAAGAAGAAAGAGATAAAGAGGATACGATATTGTGTTGAGAGAGAGAGACAGAGAGTCAGACATGAGGCGGAAGATAATTCACAAGTCAAAGGCTGAATCTGACAAAAGATAAGAGAAGATCCTGACAACAAAAAGTTAGAAAGACATTCATCAGCATCAGTAGACACACTTTCACACACATGGACACTAGGAAAAATAACCCTTTTGACCTTTCACAGTCACTGAGCAAAGAGCGACAGACGGTAAAACGGAGAGATGAGAACAATACACAAAAAACGACAAATCTTCACAGCTAAATGGAAGATGAAGGCAATAAGTTGGATTGACTAGTGTACTCTGCATGTTTTTTGCTTTTTGATGAATGTCAAACAGATGGGATAAGGCCTTATGTCCCCATTCTCGCCAGAAGACCACGTGTCACAGAGTTAGTGTTACTTTGGAATGCACACTAAAGACAAGCTCAGTCTAATAGCTGCTCTTTTTATAGTCTCCCTTCTGCACCGCACCAAACCACAAGAGGTCCTGGCATACATCTTATATCAAACAGCCAAGGCCCAGAGAATTAAAGAAGAAAACATGTTTGTTGTCTCCCTTCCTCTGTTCATTAGCAAGCACTCGAGGAATCGTCCCCAGGTAGCCCCTTTCTGGTTGTTTTCTGGAGTGGCTTTAGAGAAGTTCTACCAATGGCATGTTTAAAAGATCATTTGTAGATATTCAACACAGACAAACCAGCCTCATTTAAAATGTTAAGGCATAGTTTATTTGTGAGGCTTGTTTGCATTTGAGTAAACATGGCGGCGTAAACATGTTATAAATATATGAGTATTCTTATTAATCTGGGATTTTCTAAGATAATTAAAAGTAATTAGTTAACAAGCATTAATAAGTGAGGAAAAAGCTGTCGCCTTGCCTCTGTTCAGATGACACTGAAGGGGGAAGGTTGGCTGACCCAGATAAAAAATAAATAAATAAAAAAATAACAAACCCTTCTCTGAGAAACAAACTTGTCAAACGTTACAGAGAAATGGATGGTGTCTCTTGAGTTTGAAATATTCATTATTTATTATGGGGACAGAAAAACGCTGCCAAACTTTGCAAGAAATAATGATGACAAATAAAACATTGATGTCTTTCATTTGAATTGATTTCTATGTTCAATAATGACACAAGTTTTTCTCTATGATTTTCAATTAGCATTATGATGAACACAAGGGGAGAGCAGTTTGTCACCTCGCAAGTCTCTCGCTCTGTCCATGTTACATCTCCACTTTCCCACAAAGTTGCAGGTGAGGTGAACCGGAGACTTTGCAGTAGGCGTGAATGTGAATGTGCTGCCTGCCCCTGCGTTCCGAGTTTGCATCCAAACAAAAATCCCACACTGCAACGCACCACATTTTTTTGATGCAAGAATTACGGCTGTGCCACTCTACACCTGTGAGTGTTGTGAAATGATAATGACTATTAAATGCCTAAAATCTCACCCACCATTTATGGCCCACCATTGCGTGTCTATTATATGGGAATTACTGAATAAGGGAGTGAATGCAGAAACACCATATCACTCTACCACACAAGATCTACTTTATCTCATGCAATTTAAACCACAACGAGCAGATACAACGCTTGCAAAGAGACAGTCGAAAGTGTCATAAAAAAATCTATAGGTTCCTCTTCCTTTGAACTTACAGACTAATGAGACTTTCATGTTTCAAGGCGCGTTATAATTATTAACTTCAGGAATCCGCAGCTTCACAGTGTCCCCTCCTCAAAGTTGCAGAGTACTTTAATGTATTTTTTTTTATGCCACCGTAAGAGGCTTCTGACATACAAGGGGACAATTCAATATTATTTCATCAACATTTTTTTAAAGAAATAACTTTCTGACGTCAGTTTAAGCAGATTGAGACTTGACTCAGGCTCATGACTGGAGATTTGACTCAGACCCGAAGAAGTGACCGGTGAGCTTCACAGACATGACCGCTCTGTTCTGTGCGCACACTGACTCTGCTCTCCCTCTTCACTGACAACCACTGAGGTCATCTGCTTGATGCATGATGACACACGAGGCAACGGATTTTCTGGGACCCTAAAAAGGGCTCTTTTGAAATTGCGGTTTCTGTGTTAATGTGGCACAAACTGTGCGTCTGCTGCACTCGTGTGTGGCATTACTCTGATCAAAGGCGGTGACACACACCGCCAATGAGCATCAGACGTTCGCAATTGCCGCCATCGTTAGGTAAGGTAAGAGAAGGAGAGCGGTGATGTTTCGACGCCCATTCTGCTCCCTCCGGAATAGGAGGATAGGAGGTGGCGGATTACACGCCTGCACGTTTGTAATTACACATGCAGGCGCGCTCCCATGCAAATACGCACAAAAATCTACACCCACACGCAGCTATTCGCTCGTATGCAAGCACACTAAAAGGCGCACCACGAGTGCTGCACAGGTGGTGCCTCGTATGAGGTCTGCACTCCACATCAAAAGGACACCTCTGACATCTCAGATCGCTCACAAATGATGATGCACAGAGATCTTTTGCCACTACAAAGGCAGAACAAAAGAACTGACATGAAAGAGAAGTCAATAAACATAAGGCGTTTAATAAAACATTTTTTCGGCTGAATTCACTACAAAGGTTTTCACTGTTTTTCCTCTCAGACGACACAACAAAAAGAAAAAAGCGAGAACTGTTGAGTCACATGATTGACTGAGAAGAGTGGCAACAATCCAGTAATTTTCTGTCGGGATGGGCCTGCCCTGGTTAGACTGCAGAAACGTGAGGGCAACAGAACGTTGTGGTGTCAGTGAAAAGACATACACGTGTGTGCGCACAGAGTAGGTCCGTGGATTTAAAAAAAAAAAAAAAAAAAAAAAAGAGAAGTCCCCGTTGCAATGACATGCTGTGCACACACGGACACAGAGGCTCACAACTTGTACCAAATAGGACCAGCATCAAAGTATGCTGCACACAACCTCACAAGCTGTGCTGGAAATACACGCACGCACACACACACACACAGCAGCCCAGTGCAGAGGCGGCTGAGTGAGTAGGAGCGGTGGCTTACAGATGTTCAGTGTCCCACAGCAGTTGTTGGAGCTACAGTGAAGTGTCAGCCCAGGAGGACGGAGAGCCGAGGCACAGCGGCATAGAAACAGAATGGAACATGAGGTCACACTCAAAGCCTCGCAGCCCACAGCACCTCAAACTGCTGGGCCTGCCAACAGCCTGCGAGCAAACATCAAGTCATCACGAGTCAGAGAGGGGGGAGGCTAGACGATGACTAATCTGAATTTCATCATTTTTAGGTATTGTACTTTTTTTTTTTTATAACATTACTGTGCTCCTCGGCCTTGATCAATAAGCCAAAAGGAACAGGGAGACAAAAGGGGCGATGTGGGGGAAGGTAACACAGCGTCAATAAAATATGAAAACTTTTTTTTTTTTCACTGAATGCCACTGGGCAAAATCAAACCGATATTAAAAGGCAAAATAAGTTACTGATCATGTAGTTTTTCATGTTCATGTTGATTTTTCAAAAATTTGATTTACATTTATAGCATACATGTATAAAGCTGTCTGTGAAGACCGCAAATGTAGTGTGTTATGGAAGCATTCATAGTGAATTTTAATGGAGTCATGATGCTTTATGATTACACTTACAAACACAGATTATGCTTTCTGATTAACTATATCAAGAGTAATATACTATTAGAGATGTGTGTTTAAAAATGAACTGTATGCTGGGACTATGGACTGGACAAGTTAAAACTAAAGGTTGATTGATGGGGGTTATAATACATTGCTAACTAGACTTAAAATCTAGTTGTGTCATAAAGTATTATGACTGCATTATAATTCAGTGTGAATGTTCTCATACAATTTAAATGTGGTCTTCATATAAAGTGTAACCACTTTTTCTAACTCAGTGACTCAGCACAGTAGGCTGGCAAAACATAATATTCTGAGGCTGAAGACTTAACACACAACTGTCAGTATTTAGTTTGGATGTTCAGGTCATGAAAAAAAAAAAACGTTTTACTTTGCCAACTCTAATTTAAGTTCAGGCCAACAACACACTGTAGGCGTAGCACTGTGTAGAAACTCTACAGCAGTTACCTTTGTACCTCATAAGTACAATGGACTTTCCTTGACATCTTGCATGTCCACTGTAAATCCCTGAAAAAAGTAAGGTTTGTTTGAGAGTTGAGTGACAGCAATTTCTCCGAAGTTACTGGGCAGAGGGGAAGCTGCATAAATGGTAGTTAACATTAACTCATTGCTTTTCCAGGTGGTCTGTGGCAAGGTGAAAATGGTCCTGGTCACAGGTCAATCTAGTCTGTTTTTTTTTTCTCTCTGATGTGGCGCAGTAAAATGCCTGTTGGCGTTTAGACACCTCCCAAAGCTTTTCCTGTTGGAGAGACCCTTCGCACTAGTGTGTCCAAGTCCTCCCATGCTGGTTTTGGCCTCAGACGCCCAAACCTGACTGCATGAAGTATCCTGAAGACAAATCCAGATGAAACCAACTGGTGATTTCCTCTGTGTTTCAACATTCTGTGTACTATTTCAAGTAGATGATGCAATATAATTCAAAAGTTCGCTTGATGCAGTTATTTTTGATGTTTAAAATGACTAAGCCTGTTCCTTTTTTCCCCCATTTCAAACATTCATCGCAGGCTTTTTCATGTTTTTATGCGCAAATGTAACAGCGGGTGTGAGGGTGTTGTGTTTGTCTGTGTGTACACGCTCGGGTGCAGACTTAAGCTGACTGAAGGATCACACACACACGGTAGTGTAACATGAATATTCTGCTTTGCGTCTGGCTTCTGTGGTCTCCCTCGGTATGGGGAGCCGTGTAGTTGGAGGTGGGGGTGGTGGTCGGGAAGGGTTACACTCTCTAATGGGCTACCCAGGGACCTGACGCTGTTCTCCAGAGACACATGGGCTCCATACATCCCTGCCTGCAGCCTTTGTCAAAATGCACACTTCCTCAGATATTCCTTTTCAAATCTATTAACTCCAAACTCAAATCCACACCCAATTAGGCTAAGCAGGCCAACTTCTTAGGAACTGTATGAGACACACAGCATGAGGATACTCTGATGTGGCGTGTGTATAGGTAAGTGCGTGTTTGCTTATGATTATGAGGTGGGAGTGTGTGAGACGTAGTGAAATTAGAGTTGGTCCCTCAAACAACCTATGCGCCCACTTCTGGTGAGAGATGACTTCGACCAATGCTCATCAGCATTACACCAAAGAGGTTCATCAAGAGAATTAATAAGCAATTAACCAATACATATGGAGGCAATGGTAAAAAACACTATCCAGCAGTTGCACGTTTGCACAAAAATCCACAAAGTTGACTAAACTTAATATTTCTCAATACACTGTTAGATAATCTGGGATTTCAAGTATGCATGATAAAAGAGTTGATGCGATAGTAACTGTGCCAGATTGCACATCTGTGTGTGCACAATTGAAATATATGTGCATCAATGAAAGTCTGCATGTTCTCTGTGTACATTTCTATATGTGGATGGCTCTATAAGGTAGCTGAGTGATTGTGCACATTTGTATCTGTATCATCATTTGCATGTGATTCTGTGTGTGCATGTCTGTGTGTTTCACCTGTCTCCATGACCACCATGGAAAGCAGCATGCCTCCTGCCCCCTTTAATCAGAATAGCACAATGGTGAGGCTAAAGCCGCCTTATCTCGACACAATCAGATTAGAGAGGATTGCTGCTCTGCTGAGCACCACAAAGTAAAGCCCCCCCCCCTTCTCAGCTCAAGATGATTTGATTAATAATTTGTGATCATATTATCCTTTAAGAAGCATAAATTGTTTTATTTTTATTTATTTATTTTCCATTTGTTTCTATTTTTTTTCCTACAGTTCCTAAGGCTAAACAGAGATTGAAAGATTATCTTCCCCACCTGAGCAAGTGCTCTCTCCTCCCTCCCTCCCACTCTTTCTCCCTCAATTCATTTCTCCCCTCTGCTTACTCGTTGTTGTTGTTCCGCCAGTGGCCAGATGGGGGTGCCATGACTGCTGCACACAGTGGGGGCCTCCTCCACACCTAATCTCATCAAAATAAACATGCCAGCAGTTGTCAGCTTCTCCAGCAGCGAGAGGCAGGGAGGGAGGGTGCTATAGAAACAGGTCAGGCTAATCATGCATATAATTGCATTTTGACATTTTGGGCTACTGGGACCAGACCTTTGGATATCAGGTTATCCTCGAAGCACTTAAGTGATTAACAAATGAAAATGCGGCTCTGAAACTTAATTAGATATTATGTCTCGTCCATGCCTACGGGGTGGAGTTTTAAGGTAGCTGTTGTAAGTGAGTGGGTGTGTGTGTGGAGGAAGGGGAAGTGGGGGTTGGGGGGGTGGGAATGAGGTTTTATTCTACGTCACTCAAGACACATTGCTATACAAATAATTTATTTCCAAAATGTATCACTTTCATTTTGAGGAGAAATGAGTTCTTAAGCAAATCCCTCAATATTCACTGCAGCTGGCGATTAAAGTCTTTCTGATTTATAGTCTCCAAACTGCACATATGACCCAGGTCGCAATTGTTATTAAATGGCACGGAAGTGAGAACACTTCATCATTAGCATGCTTCAACTTCCTTATTCGCTCTTAGGAATAATTACAGTTACCCTCCCTTGTGGCACAGTTAAGGAAAGTAAACATTTATCCTCCATTTTCATCAAAAAGCCGCTTTGGGCAGTGAGAAGTCTACCTCTCTCTCTCTCTCATGCTCACTCTCGCTCACGCTCGCTCACACACACACACACACACACACACACACACACACACACACACACACACACACACACACACACACACAC
>JBAJHX010000001.1:16954291-16979166 GCA_037176925.1 Amniataba percoides
ACACACACACACACACACACACACACACACACACACACACACACACACACACACACACACACACACACACACTGCTACACCTGCATATTCAGATATGCACAATTCCACACAGCCACATATATACACAAGTATGCACACACAAAAACATGCACAAAGCACATTCGCAGGCAGGCATACTCATCTCCTGCATTTTGCATAGGTGACACTTTTCATTATTCAAAGCTTCTTTCTGGGGATGTGGTGTGCACATCGAGAGGCGACATGCACTCTCTCCAAACAAGGTACACCTTAATTATGCATGCTCAGACTACAGGCATTGCATTTTGGTGTGCGTGTGTGTGTGTGAGAGTCTGTCTATGTATGTAGGTTTTGTGCTCACTTGCCTAATTGTAAGAGTTTATATGTGGGACAAGTGTGCATGTGTCCTGTGTGTGAGTGTCCTCAGCATACTGCTGTCTCTGTATGTATCTATATGTAGATAGTTGCCATTTCTCTGTGTACACCTGCACATACAGGATACAATATCTTCATATATACATCCTTGTAAGTCTACAAGTGCATATGAACATCTATGACGAAGTCTGTGTTAAATTTCCATATTATCGACAAACAAGTCACTCTGAGTTCCAAGGAGTCAGTTGAATAGTGGTACAGTTTGTTGCCAGTGCAAAAAAAAAAGCTGGAGAAAGCCAAGCTACATTAGCAAAGTGCATTCAGCGTGAACAGATGAGATGCAGTGTCATAAATGCCTCCCACCTGACCCGCCCCTCATCAGAGCCGACTTCCGCCCTCGACAAACATATTTGTATTGTTGTTGTGTACTTAGTCTCTTTATCCGCCTGACAAGGTTTCAAACTTGCACGACTCTCCCTGAAGAGACAGTGGTGATGAAACAATTCTAAAAGATGGCGGCTCCTGTGGTTCACTCCTGTGGCGTTACGGCTCACTGTGAAACACACAAGTAGGCTTTCATTTAGGCGATTACACCAGATTAAAATTTCCATTAATGTTGGGGAGTGCACGTTCCTTTAGAAGAGGCCTCCGCTTTGAGTGTCGACACAACAGCGCATTAGAACAGTGAGCATCACATTAACCAGCAGCACTGGCAGCTCAGAGGTGCAGCAAGACAGGGATTTTCAGCTTGATTGGGTTTTCATCTTGGAGTAAAGGGATGAATTATTTATTTTCCAACTTGAATGTGTGTGTGTGAGAGAATATACTAAAGTGTGTGTGTGTGCCTTAGTGTGTTTGCGATGGATGAAAAAGCCAAGCCAAGGTAAATACTTTAAAACATTCTACCTTTCTCTTGATGCAGAAAAACAACAAGCTTGAGGGTCAGAGTGCAACGTTCCCAAAAGTGAAATTCCAGCAATTATTCACGGGAGATCCACAGCGGGTGCTCAGGGCAACATGTCCGCACCCTTGAGTGGGCAGAGGAGACTGACAGCCCCATTATAAAACGGCCCGCGTGACAGATAAATATTTCAGACACAAATAAATAAAGGATGCCCGGCGTTTTCCCTCTGAATGACTTTTCACAGCCGAATGCCCACGGCCGCTTGCCCCGGGATCTCCTGACGGCACCCTTCACCCCCTCCCTCACTATCACCCCACCACCTATTCCACCTCAGGCTCTGTGCGACACCCCCAAAACAGGCCACCAACCCCTTCTGATGATGCCCCCTCCCTCTCTCCCTCTCTCCCTCTCCTTCTCCCTTGTGCACAAGACTACGGTCCTTCTCCTGCTCTGCAAATATCCCCTGGGCCGACCGCCCCTGGCAGCAGCATGCAGGTAAAGGCGCTGCTCCTCCATTTCTGGGTACAAAGAAGCAATTAATCTACGTGTCTGAGACAGGGTGTCTAGGAAGGCTTTCCTATTGTGTTTGTGGATCTCTCTCTGTCGAGCGAACTCGGAGAGCCACGGTCCATTGTTGCCCAGTAATTACTGTAATGTGTAGAATACATGTTGAATTGTAATGACTTTGTTCTCTTTTTTGAGGGGATAATGTTACCTATGAGGTGATTAGAAATGAGTTGGGTAGAAGGTTCTCGTGGGATACGTTAAAAAATAATAGATTTCATTTAATAGTAGATTAAGTGTGTTAAATGTCTGCAGCTGTAATAGGCATGGCTAAGCATCTCTTCTGCCCTCCCCAATAGTTTCTTATGGATTACCTCGCTCCATTTTATTAGGGCAGAGTGGCATCCCAGAGGAGCACAGTGTGATAATTCAATTAAGGGAAAAATTATGAGATGTTCCTGTGGTTAGAGTCTAAGAGAGGCCAGATGGGAATCTAGCAGCTACCCACTCCCTTGCCTCCAAGAAAAGAGATGGAGACGGAGAGAGAGACAGAGAGACAAAGCATGAGAAAGAGAGCATCCCAACAGTATCGGCTCTTCTCTCTAAGGTATACGCTGGGAAAAGGTAGGAGACAAGCGTAAGATGAGAGATCAGAGTAAATGATGGGAAATCTCAGATCAGCTTCCTCAAAATATAGAACAGTGTCCTTTGTTAAGGCTACATTTGTAGCAAAGTTTCAGGAAGTTGAAATCTCTGCCACGAACAGCGCTGAGAGTGACTATTTCAACAGCAGAAGCTATATACTGTGTGAAAAACCATGTAAATATCAGCACTGACAAGTATTGTACTTTAGGTATCAGACAAGCGCTGTATCTGGCTAGAATGCAGTCGTACTGACAGGTTTGCCTGTGTTGGACTCGTCCAAATGTTTCTTCTGTGTGTACAGTAGTTTGGATATCAAGTTTTTTCTTTGATGTCCTGCTGGGCGGCACAGAGAAAGCAACTCTTCTACCAATGGGACTATTACACCAGACAAGCTGAAATCCTGAGAACACAAGGTCTTTCTGACTGTCTTTTTGTCTGTCTCTCCTTCTTTCACTTTCCCTCTCTCCATCCTTCCCAATATTTCTCTTTCACAGTCTCCCTAACAAAAATCGTGTTGAGCGGTGTTAGCATTGAGATAAAAAGAACGCTAAAATATTAATGGAGGTGTGCTTTGTTCTGGCGAGCGCAGAGATGTAGAGACGGAGTTCTTCTAGAAACCAGGTCTGATTCATTAGCTGGAGTGTCTGTGTGAGGAAGTCCACAGAGGGCTGCCACATCCACTGAGAATGCCGGGTAGGCCACCCCCCTCCCAACCGCGGTACCCCTCCTTCCAATCAAGCCCTCCTGTGCACTCTCTCCCCGTCTCTTTCCTCCTTCCCCTTCATTCCCTCCATCATTATCCCCCGCGTCCTTATTCTCTCTGCAGTTCTTTAACCCCAAATTCTATCAAAACCTTCGCTTTACTGTCATGCGAATTCTTTTCATATTATCCTCTGATCCTCCTCCTCCTCTATAGAGATAAAATTCCATTTACCTCTTCCCAACCCAGCCCCCCTGTATGCATGTTGTTTGTTCCTTCTAATGCATCTCCAGATGTGGAACTGAAAGAAACAAAAACAAAACATGTCTCGCAGCTCCACTCCACACTACATCTTGGGGTAAACAAGCCTGAGACCTAAGCGCTAGGATCTGGTGCCGGCGCTACACTTTACACTTTACCCTCAGTGACTGCCTTTGAGAGGTAAAGCACTACGTACTCACACACACATTTGAATTATGCCGGGCTGCGCCGGGGAAGACTGCACCACGGGGAGAGTCCAGCCTCTTTCCCCATCTCTCTTTTCTCTCATCTTTCACTCCAGCTCACTTGCCTCTTTCCCTGTGAGACAACAATGATCAAACCATACTGAGTGGACACAGTCCCTCCACAAACTGGAGAGGGGAAAAACCTAGAGAGAATAACAGAAAGAGAGATGGAAATGATAGACTCCTCCAAAACTCCTTTCTTTCACAATCCCTTAAAAAAGATGAGCTGCTTCCCCAATGAATAGGGAACAGCTCATTGGGATAGTCTAAGAACAAGATTGAGGATTTCTGGGATATGTTTCATCTTTTTATGCTCTCATTGAAAAAAAAAATCAATAGAGCAACACAAGGAAAAAAAGGGGAAAGATAACAATGAGGCTAGATAAAGTTAAGTTTCCACAGATGTTTGATACTTGTTAGAAAAGTACTACACTTGTGACTTTGTTTCAGGATTAAAACTTATTAACTTGGGTTTCTGTGTGAGAAAACTCTTGAACAACAGTGACTTGCCAAAACATTATGCTGAAATCAGCGCGTGACGACTTCTCCATTAATAGGTCGGAATTCATAACAGATGTACACGAGCTGCAGTGTCTGTTGTGGTTTATACGCATCTATTGTGGTTTGTTGGAATGCAGCTCTATTCGTGTTCAAATGGCTCGGAGTAGTCCAGTGGGAAGTTGGGGAAATATGGGGACACTTGTTCTACTTGTTCTTTGTGTAAACAAGACTTGACAACCTTACCTGACGCAAGAGAGGGATAATGCACTGTACAACAGAAACCCAACAACTGAGATGTTTATTGCCTGAAATAAACAGTTGTGAGTAGACAAGTGCAGATCATGTTTGACATCTTCTTCCCAGCCACTCTGTTAGGTTTATGTTATTTCATATTGACTTTAAATTGTTATCTCCATTTGGTTTGTTATGTTTTTGTTATATAAAATAGTATATGATGTATTATACTATGTTGTGTTTAAATGAATACAATTTGTTATATTAGGGTGCGTACAAATACACACATGCTTACAAGCAAACAAATACGCACACACTCCACACACTTTTACCTTCTCACACATGCAAAGCACTCTCTTTCCTCCGAACACACACAAGCACCCTAGTGAGCAAACAAGCACACAGATGAGCCACGACAAGCTCAAAATCCCTTTATTACCTCTTGTTGTGGAGAGGATGCAGAAGTGGCCCGCCAAGTGCTCCCCTCTCTCTGTATATAAACCCTTAAAGCCTCGTCCCACAAACAATGAAAGGCCAGAGCAATCTGTAAGCAACCCTGTTCCCATATGGGCCAGCCTGCCATGGGCCTCGTTTGCCTTTGTCCTGTGGCTCTCTGAGGGCCAAGCCTCGCACACCCCAGCCTAGCTCCAGGCATTTATTAAATATGCACCTTCCAGTTGCTGTGAAGAAAGATCCCAACCAGCTAATCTCATCACAGGCTGGGGACCCTCCACATATGTAAATCTACATCTGTTCCCCTTCAAAGAGAGAGATTCTCCAGGATTATCCCGCACACAGACCCAGACGCATGCACATACACACACTGACGTTCATGCACACCAAACACACACAAACGCACATAAGTGCTCGTTTCTCCCACATGGCCACTGCCAATCAAGAAGTCCCCCCTCTTGCCACATGTACTTGTGTGCCATCCCCTGACTCCAAACATACCCTCCTTTCTCAATTAGCTTGATGACAAGCAATGGCCAAGAAATTGCTCTTTGTGTCATTGCTTTGTATTTTCCTTGGTGGGAAGTGACAAGGCAAGGCCTTACAAAACCTGCTCCACGCCTAAAGGCTATGGCTGGCATCGGGGTGCTGGGGCTGGGCCAGGGCCCATAAAGAGCAGCGCCAGAGGCCCAGGAAGCTGGCACCATACAGAGAGAAACATCCTATATCACCCTGGGATGTCATTATACATCCCTGCAACACAGGATTAGCTTGCTCCCTGGCCAGGGGCTGCCACGAGACAGTCTACAGGAAAGACAGCTTCATCAAACATCACTGACTGACTGGCAGATGACAGAAACAGCAAAATGTGAATATTCAGTTTAGAGGCCAAATTCAACCAATGATGCAGTTGAGAAAGGTGAGTACAATATGACTTCTAGTTGCTGACATTTGGTACCCCTAGAGAGAGAGAGAAAGAGAGAAAGAGAGAGAGAGAGAGAGAGAGAGAGAGAGAGAGAGAGAGAGAGTTTATTCAGTTTGTTTACGCAGTATGTGTAGCTATATGAAATAAAAGGATATAATAATACATTTAGTAATGAGATACACACCATCAACGCCATACATTTTTTTGTTTTACATATTTTTATCTGTGTTTCAATATTGACTATGTCTACAGCATATTTTGTTAAGCAATCTAAAGCAGGAGACTATATAAAATGTTTAATGTGTTAGTTTAAAAATATGTGGAATAAATCTAGTACTTCAGAAGTAACAATGTCTCATACAATGTATGTTAACTTTCCCCTAATTTTGTGACCTTTTTTTAAATGAATATGCTGTTTACAGAGGTGTTAGTGTAAGCCAAGAAAGGATGATAAAATATCACAGCTTAACACAAAACACGGGTTCAGCAACAGCTTGTATCAGTGTATCTACGCATTGTATTATACAAGTGTGTAAGATTACATATCCTCTACAGGTGAGCCATGCTTTGCCTGGGGATGTAGACAAGAGTTGTCCCTAATTCATCATTACTTGCAGTGAAACCATATCAGTAGTCAAAAAGCATCAATCAATCTGGAGTGTTTGCGTAACCCATGGTGAAAAACTTCTCATCATGCCTGCATAGCCATTACACAAGCTTGTGGTGACAGCAGCGCTGACAAAAGGTGCTTATAGATGAATATTACCAGTGACAGATTGATATGTTAGCTTATTTTACTATTGTGGTACTGTGTGGTCACAGACTTTGGGCTCTCATAGTTTGGTTTCTTGGAATGCTAGTGGCATATAGTAAGACCTAACGTACTCTACCACACTTCCTGAGAGTCTAAACACAGCGCTGTCTGCACTTCCTTCCACATAAAAAGGACACAAATCTGCTGAATACACATAGGACAAAACCCAGCATTTGATGAATCATACTAGGATCAGCAACAACACCTGCATCAACAACAGAAGTGAAAAGAACAGTGGTATTTGAACATAAGTAAAATCATGTGTGAATGATTGATTTTAATGTATGCATCAATGACCAGCACTACTGTACATGTACTAGTTCAGCAAAATCAATCAGGTATATGTTAAAGTTAATTCACCTTGAGATGGAACAGCGTGTTCACATGAGCTGGTGTCGTATAATTAGATTTTTTTTGTGTGTGTAAAAAAAAAGGCTCAAACACAAAGAAAGACCATCTGACACGACATACCACTTACACAGAGAATGGTTGTTAAGACGTGTTCGATAGATCCGATTTGCATGTTTAATTAAGCTATCAGCTCAGTACAACAGAGACCCAAAACCTAAAGCCGCAGAGTCAACAGCCCCTGTAATAACACCTCCCTCTGGTCAGAAGGGCTGAGGAGAAGTGGAGGGAGGAGAAGAGGGAGGAGGAGAGGAGGCAGGCAAAGACGGAGTGGGGGGGGTGCAGTCAGTCACTAATACACTGAAAAGGAAAGCGCAAAGCTTTTCATTAACACCCTGTGAAAGGCACATTCACACTCCAGCCCACTAATTAAGTCAGGCCTCACTCACTAGGGAGCAGGAGTAAAGGGGTGAGGGGGAGAGAGGGGGAGAGAGGGGGGAGAGGGGGAGAGAAAGAAGAGCAGAGTTGGGAAAGAGAGAGCTAAAAATGAGGAGACTTGGAAAATCGAAAGGTGGAAAGAGGCAAGATGGAAGAAAGAGACAGAGCGAGCGCGAAGGAGCAAAAGGAGGAGGGAGGTGCAGAGATAATATCTCTGCCCCTAATCAGGTTGATTTTAAAGTCATTCGTTGCCAGTCCACTGCAGGCCTCATTAACTCGCCTCTGGCTGGCATCATTGTTCAGGCAGCGTTTGAAATCCACCAAAGGAATGTAGATTTGCTTTAATCCAGGCCCATCAAAGGTAACACTGATGCTGCAGTGACGCTGTGCCACTGGATTAGGCCGAGCTAGAGGGGAGAGAGAGGAGAGAGTGGGGTGGAACACGCCAGAGAGAGACCCATCCTCAAAATTTAACCATTTCAAATTCAGTAGGTGACAGGTCTCAAGAGCCTCACTGGCACTGAAGATGACACTTTCAGGCAGCATTTGAATAATCTGGATGGTCTAGGTTACATAATTATGCCATGACAATTTGGGCACATATGTCAGAGTACAGTCTGGCAGCCAGCGTGTCAGTGTGGGGAAGCTTACAGGGGTAGGGATAAGCGCCACACTGTCCCTGCATTTACTCTCCACCACTGTGTTCTGCTAGGTGCTGATTTGGGAAAATTTGCAATTCAAAACAACTTTTTGAAAAGAATATTTTTTCTTCTCATGAATACAGAATTTGGGAGGCTGGGTTTAAATTGCACATAGCAACAACGGGAGACCATTTTGTGGTTAGTCTACCCCCAACTGTGTCAAAAGATGAGGACTAAAGACTAGTGGCATATCTGGGAAATGATAATATCATGGTGCTGTGCTTTTCCTCATGTACGCCATTTGATTTGTCAACCAGGAAGCCCAGTTCAAGCCAACAGGAAGTTCTACATGTTCCAAAAGGACGGTCCATCCGGATTACTACAAACTGAGATGATAAGGTTGGGAGGAAAAAGAACATCAATGCTAGAGGGGCAAACACCAAAGATGAGCTTTAGCCCCATACAGAGTGCATGATGATGCTTGACAGCTGTGATAAAAGGAATGCTTAAATACACACTTTTATCACTTTCTAACTGTATCTCAAAAACATGTTTTCTGAAAGAGTAGCCTCGCCTTGCAGAGAGCACTCTCTTATCTCGGAGACCTCTGAGTCCCGGGGTTAAAAGAATATACTGACATCTCATCTTTATTAATGAGTGAAGCCACTACGGTGGATATTAAACTCTAAACAGTTTCAAAAATGCCAAAGTAAAAGAGCATCTGTTCTCTAAGGCAGCATCCTGGCATTTCTATATTTGAAGCGAGCACTAAGAGGACAAGTCCATACGAACTGTTCATTCCCAGAGTGCCGGTTCCTCGCACATTGTTTCTACAAAGGATTTGTTTCATGCTATGTTTTATGCTGATTCCTAGCATGCTTATGACATGTTAAACATGAGTTTCAGGTGTCGCAAACCATGCCCCAGTATGCGTTGCCACAGTCAAACCCCAGTGACGCTGAGGATTCTCAGGGGACTTGAGGGCGAAGTGGAGAGCGGGGGATAAGTAGGAGTGGCAAAAAGGCGAGAGATTGTGGGCATGAGGGTCCTAGGCTCACAGGGGGAGCCAGGTTAAGCCAGTTAAGGGCATTAGACCTCCAGGCTGATGAAAAGGGGCCCTCCCAGATCAAATTGAAGTAAATCTACCCTAAATCCACCCTACAAAGGGAGTTTAGACTTTGCCATTGTGCAGTCCAGAGTAAACAGGGGGTCCTTGGGTAAGCCTCCCTTCATAGGGGACAAAGGCAGAGAGTTGAGGAACTGATCTTACCCCAGTAGGCCAATGTTAGCACACAGATCACAGGGTTAGACACACTCAAACCTATCAGCTGCTACACAGACCTCTACGGTCACAACACTGCCCTAAGCCTTAAACAAGCTATAAGTTCTCCACTACCTCTGACACTCCAGCATGCCTGCCGTGACTGCTCACATTTTGCCCTGAAGACAGGAGTGAAGATAACTTTGTGTTCAGTCGCTGGCTCTTGGACAGACATCTAAAAGTGCAGTTTCCTCACCCTCCCGGCTGTTTCACACATCTTGGCATTTTCTTTTCATAGGCTAAAAGGATTGTTATTGCATTGTGCCCCTACGACAACTGACGAATCAAGCCACACACCCTTTTCGTCAAAGCATGAGGCTATTTTCCCAGATGGCCGCTGGGCACTTGTGCTTTGAAAGCAGGATCACAGTGGCAGGGGGAAAAAAACTCTGCTCATTCACTAAAAACTTTCCAGGAAGGCAAGCACAATCATCCTGTTAATGGTTCTAATTGAGGCATCATCATACCCGTCACACTCCAGCTGAACCTAGCACAATAAATATGTGTTCAATTAGGATCCATCAAATGCTCCCAGCCACCGCTGCTGGAAAAACAAAGAGGGCCCCCAGCCCATGGGCCTCGTTCAATTCACCTGGCAATCATATTATGATGCTCTCATTTTTGACCTGCTTCAAATTATCTCTGGGAAAACAAAACCCTTCTCCTATCCATTTGTGCCAAGACGATTGTTCTTCCTCTCTCGAGTCAAAAACTTTGGCAGATTATAGCCTCTTTGTGCTTGAAAGGTACTAAAGTAGGTGTCAGGTACTATTATGGTCAAGGTCGACACAAACATGCACTCACACACTCTCACACACACACTCTCTCTCTCACACACGCACGCACGCACGCACACACACACACACACACACACACACACACCCCTGTTTTGTTTTTATTTTTATCTTCTCAGTCGTAATCATTCATATCCCCGATATTTCTTGTAGAATCTACAATGGACAGCAACTGCGACGAAGTGGTCAAGTGGCGAGCCATCGCCGCGGCTCTCTACGGGGGAGCTCTCGACCACTGTGAAACATTTGCATCCACAGAGGACGCCATCCGCTACCTGCACAGCTACCGGAGTGCCGTTCGAGAAGAAGAAGAAGAAGAAGAAGAAGAAGAAAAAGAAGCGATGACGACCACCGCTGCGACTGTCTCACGCAAACATCACGACTTCTACTACCACCCTAACAACCTCCCGGGCCCCATGGGGCTCAGTGTGTTTTTCTCGCACGACGCAGCGGATCCCTGCGTGCTTTGCAAGCGCGCGAGTGTGACACTGAACGCCGGCAGGTTTAAGTACAAGTGCGAGGCCGCCGCTGCCGTTGTCGACGACGTCGATCCGGCACTCCGCGCCGGTTCACCCGAGGGGAGTCTGAGCAACGAGTTGTTGAACCTGAGGCGCTTGGAGCACCTGGCTGTTATGCACACACCCTACTTCGTCATGCTGTTTTTAGAACTCGTGCAGCACAAACGTTACATCTTTCACACGAACCACGACGCTAAACGCAGCATCGCGAGCCACGTCTTCGAGCGGCTCAAAGAAGACGGCTCGGGCACGCTCGGCCCAGAGCACGATTCTTTCAAGTTCCTAAAGTTGTGGTGGAGGTTTCAAGACAGAAGGAGCGCGAGGGATTTGAAAATATCCATGCCTTCATATTTCGAACTGCACACCGACGACTCAATGTGGAACACCAGGAGCGACAGTTTTGGCAAGAGAAAACCCGAACCTCTGTACACGTTCCTGTCGAAAAACTGCCTGTGTCACGAAATGTGGCTGAGCGTCAGAAAGGTCGCGTACTCTGACATTGTCACTCCATCGCCCAGAATGAGGACGCTGACCCGAGGAGATGTGTCTACGTGCTGTCTCAGCGTCTTGATCCCCAAGGTACACCTCGAAGACATTCTCCAATCCCTCGTCAGAGTTTGCCAGGCCAGACGAACCGTCGAGCTTGGTCTCGCGGGCCGGGTCGGCGCTGCCCCGAAACAGACGGAGGACGGCGGGAGCCCGCCGACGCCGCTGGCACCCAGGCTCGATTGCCTGGTCTTGGAAGACGTAGGTCACGGCAGGGCGGTTACGATGCATACAGTCACGACTCTGGATTCCCGGTGGCAACCGTTGAGCGCTTGGATGACAAACGTGTGCGGCAAACCGCTAGGAGAACCCCTGGTCTCGACGAGGAAGAACGTGTTTCTCGGGGTGTTGGGCGCTCTCAGAGACCTGTGCCTGCAGGACAAGAGACCTCCCAGGCACTTGTACAACAACAACAGCAGCGGCATTGCCGGGAAAATGCCTCGACTGCCCCCACTGGCAAAAGCGTTCTTTGTCCACAGCGACACCGGAGACGTGCTGTCCCTGTTGCCGTTTGTCTCATTGCCCAGGATCCACAGGTCCTCCAACATCGCTGCGGACGAAGAGCAATTCCGCTCGGCTTGCGCTCAACTGGCACTGTGCATCTTCTGGGCACACGTCGAGTGCGACCAGGTCGTGTTCACCAAACTGAAAGCCACGGGGGAACTCTGGGAAACTCAGTCGGGCACACCCGCAGCCATAGCCGAGAGAGGCGACTGGTCGGAAATAGCATACGCCTTTTGCAGAACCGGTCTGGTGAACAGCGAGTTGTGGTACAATCTGCGACAGGGAAAAGTCGGGTCGGGGACGGCCGGGAGGGAAGTCCCCGCCGCCGCCGATGCGTGGTTGGGCAAAAACTCGAGAACGATCGAAACTCTGAAGGACAGGCTGTTGGCCCTCGGTTTCCAGGAACCTTTCAACGTGACTGTCATAGAATTACTGAGAGAGGAAGAGGCTCGGGCAATCAGGCAGTCGCGGTACGGCTTCGCCACTTGCGTGCCCGAGATCTGCCGGGGATTACTCTGCGCGCTGACGCCATCCACTGTCAACAGGCCGCCGCCGTCGTCGTCCTCCTGCTCCAGCAGCGCTGCTTTGTTCCGAGAAGCGTCCTCTTGCCACCAGAGTGTTGTTACAGTAGGCGTACGCAGGAGCAATAAGCGCACGAACGACACCGTCCCCGAGGTGGCGCAGCACAGCAAAGTGTTCCAAAGCTACGCTACCGCGACGGAGCGCGTTGTCGCTGGCGCGCAAAAAAACACACCCGGCGCCTCCGCCTCGTCGGGTTCCGAGGACGGCAGAATGAACGCGGAGGCGGCAGTGTACCAGGAGGATACGCAGCAGTCCCACGACGCCGCCGAAAGCCCCTCTCCTCAGAGATTCGCGACGGACCTGAACCTGACCACGCACACCGTGGTGTTTGACGACGTCGGAACACTAAGGCCGCAAAGGGAGTCGTGGCCGACAACGCCGTGTACGAGCACCAATGATGTAGCCGTGTTTTTCAACGATCAAGCTTCCGACCGGGGTTTCAGCGACGCGAAGACGTCGTTTGACACGCAAAGCCGGACGCCGGATGACAGTAGCGCCGATATGCTCGGGATGCTGTTCAACGCCTTCTCGCACCGCTACAAAGATCCAGCGCAACTCGTCGAAATGATACACGACGGCCTAAGGATCGAGACCGGAAGACCGATCGATCTGTCTGCACCCGAAGGTCGCAGGGTATCGCCGGAGCCCGCCAGGGTCTGTCATCAGATGAACTGGCAATTGATGGAGTTTGCCGGGCTGACACAACCCGCCGCGCGAGCGTACGAAGACAAAGAAGACGGCGAGCCGAACCCCGACGACGCGAGGATTATGGAGGAGAACAAACATTGGAAAACGTCAGGTTTTAAAACCGCCAGT
Organism: Amniataba percoides; assembly: GCA_037176925.1. Lineage (NCBI taxonomy): Eukaryota > Metazoa > Chordata > Actinopteri > Centrarchiformes > Terapontidae > Amniataba > Amniataba percoides. The sequence goes on from JBAJHX010000001.1 coordinate 16,967,379, forward strand.
CTGGAGACCTACGGATACAGACAGTACAAGCAAATGCTCTACAACACGTGCGACCGTATCGCTTTGGCCAAGTTCAGGGAAGTCAAAATTCGAACCTCGCCCGCGGAAGACGGACCTTTGAGGCATCTCGATCGGGGATTAGCCGAGCCGGCGTGGCAAAGGGGTTGGTCGCGTCCGACAGGTTCGGTTCCGGCGCTAACCGTGGAACGCAGCGATCCCAGGAATCCCAAACTGAACTGGGCGATCGGAGTGGAAGCGGGTTCGCGGAGCCACCACAGCAGTGAACTGTTCCACCCAGGGCACCTGAACCCCAAGACGCTCCCTCGCGCTACGCTCAGCTGCAAACGCGAGACGCAGATGTACAACACGGTCAATCTCGCCAGGCCTCCAGAGAACGGCTTTCGACACGTCGAGCTGATAGTCAGCGATTTCCCAACTTTGAAGAGATCAGACTTGCCTAAAACGCAGCTGGCGATACACAGCAGACAGACCTTTTGCTTGGGACCGGTCACGACCATCGAAGATGTCAAGGGCTTGTTGCTGCTCAAGATTTTCGGCAACACCGAGCAACTTTTCCAAGACATCTTGGCTTTGCACACCTCGTTCCAGGTGCACCCGTTCGTGCCCAGAACGTTCGCCCTGCACCTCATGAAGACCCCATTTCGACACAAGACGGTGGTAGGGATGTTTGTCAGCGAGGCCGCGGGGGAGTGGAATCTAGGCTGCGCCCGCGGAATCACCGTGACCTCGGTGACGGAGAAAGTCACCCTCGCATACCACGTCTTGCAATGCCTTCTCAGAGTACAGATTCTGTGTCTCAGGGTTCTGGGCTTCACTTTGAAGCACATACAACCGGCGAGGATATGGAGATGGGGCGCTGGGTTCAGAGTGGACTTGGTCTCGTGCCTGGCCGACACCGTATACATGTGGCACAAGGCGGACCCCGTGTGGGGAGGCGACGCGGGCCTAGCTACCGTCCAAGCGACGATGCAACAGCTGGGACTGTTGCCGTGTTTGCCAGACCGCGTGCAGAGCATCCTGAACAACGCCGCTGCTTTTTTCCAGAAAGACGTGAGGCGGAGGGACTCGGTCCTGGATCGTCCGTACGGGCAGGCCCGCGCGTCGTCGGACCCGACCCGCGGAATGAACCTCTACGTCGCGTACAACTTGTGCGCGTTCACGGAGCAGCCAATCTCCGAGCACAGCGGTTTGGACATCATACTAGGAGGCCCTGACCGGTACGAAGACATCGGCCTGGAAACCTCGGGCTTGCTTGTTCAACCCTACGGACCCTTTTACATACAGATACACAACCAGCAGTTCAAGTGGAACAAAGCCGTGATCGTCGAGCCCGTTCTCAACGAGCCTCCGCGTCTGGCTGGGGTGTTACGTGTGCTCAGCAGAGAGGGGAGAGGAGGACCGTCCGAGGTGTCAAACGCCGGCACCCGCAGCAACAGAGGAGGACGCCGAGCCTCCGGCCGCGGGTCGGCGGCAAACGAGAGAGCGGGCGTTGAGGCGCAGAGGGTGAGTCCAGGGCACGTGTCTGAAGACGATATGTACACGCAAAGGAGTATCTACTCCGAGTATTAAGGGGACACGCTGCTGCCGGGGACGAGTACGAGGAGGCGAATGAGGACTGTTTGCCAAGTTTGTTTTACTGTTGTTGTGTACTACAATAAAATGGACGTGGAACGGAAACCTCTCTGGGTGCAACAACGATCGAACAATGGAAATTACCAGGTGTATCTATTGCTGTGGTGTGTAATACAATAAAAGGAATGTGAAACGGAAATCTCTTTTGTGCTCTTTTGAGGTTGTTGTTTCAGCAACATGTGCAAAGAAAGACACACACACACACACACACACACACACACACACACACTCACGCAAGGTAAAAGAAAGCGATTGGAGGTTCATCTTTACCAAACACATGTTCACACATACATACATACAACATATACCACCGCTTTGGCTTCCTTCTCACGTACACTAGTACGTATTTCACATCCAAAGACAACACAAAAACAAAAACAAAAACAAAAAAAAAGTAAAATCGTACAGGGAGGAGACGTTCACTCCGTGGCGTGGTTTTGGAGGTCAAGAGTGAGCGGAGACCGCTGGATGGAAAGCGTGGCGGTTTACTAATCTGCCACTGTGTGTGGGAGTGGGTAAGGGAGTGGGGGAGAGGGCGAGGTTGCTCTTGTGCGTTTACACAATGGATTCAGACTGCGATTACCTTTTGTACTACAAGAAGAAAGACAAAGAGGACGCAAAAGAGGAGGAAGGGGAGGAGGGGGAGGAGGAGGAAGAACCCCAGAGCCGGTCGTGTCCGCACTGTTCCAAATACCCGATCCAGCGCGACCCGATACAATGCACCACCACACGTAACACACCCAAGGTGAGCTTCGACCAGGCGATGACCGGGCGTATGGTGCCTTACGTGGAAGTGTTCGAAGCGACAGATCAGCCCACCGCGGTCGAAAGCGTATTTTTTAACCGGTCCGAGACCCCCCTCCGCTACGTGAAATGCGGCAAGATCATATCGCTCCGAGGCGCGATCCACCTTCGGGACGTGTCTCCGAACGGCACGTGGCTATCCGAAAAGGCAGAGTGTAGCAAATCGGTACTGAGGTTGAGACTCGCGAGTCTCGTCTGTCTACAGCTGCCAGAATTAAATAGGATAGTCCTGGAACAGAAAAACGACGACGGGCTACTGCACCTGGTGAACAAGTGGCTGTTGAACAGAGAAAACATGAACGAAGCCGTAGAGTTATTCGGACCGTTCGCCTGCGACGCCGTGCTCGCGCCGGTGCTCCACAAAATCCTTCGTTCCCACTGGGTCGACGAGCGCAAGGACCTCGGGGAGACGAGCGTCGAGCTGAAGCTGGGATGGGCTCAGGAGTTTTACGACTGGAAGTGCGTCGCAAAGAAGGAGAGCGGTTCACCCGTATTCGCTCGCGACCGAAAGTGTTTGGTCGAGGGCGAGACCGCGCACGGGGCCGGCATTGTAATGCACATGTTGGAGAAGATGAGATGGTGCGGTTACACCCCTTGGTCCGCCGTGCAGGCCTTGCGCTGCTCGGAGGTTCGCGTCGGGGCACTGGCCTGCCGCGAGTGTGAGCGTCGGCTCCTGGCATCCTGCGTCTATCTCATGGAATGCGCGGCCGTGGAGGCGTCTCGTCAGCACGACTGGCTAGTGCGAAACGAAGCCGTGATTCAACTGTGCTGGCTCCTGTATCAAATCCACAAGCCCGAGGGGTGTCGCGCCGAGAAATTGTTAGATGCGTGGACCGAGTCCATCGTGCTCCACTCGCTAAGCTTCCAGGAGCACAAAGTGGAGGGAAGACCGCGTGACTCAGAGACTCTCCTCGTCATGTACGCTAACGACCATGCGCCCATCAACGTGTCCGAGACCGGAACCGGCACCGCCGCCGCCACTTCGAGCAGCGAGTCTGCTCCGGATCCCGAGCTGACGGAGGCCGTCGAGCGTAACGACGGGTTCCCGGACCCGCCTAATCCTAAGCGGTGGCCCGGTGTCATCCGCTCCAGCGCAAAGCGGGTGGACGACTTCGACATTTCCACGGTCGCCGTCGACGTCCTGACCGAAGCCGCAGGCGCCGCGACAGAAGCCAGGGGCCAAGATGTGAACATGATAGTACGAGCTCTCGTGTCCTGCTTCCCGAGAGTCGCCGTCTCGGCGCTGGACCGGCTCACCCTGAATGCGCCTGAATCTCACAAATCCTGCTCGAGCAGAATGATATGGCCCGTGTTCGTCAATGCCACCAGGGCCTGTTACCAGCTGTACAAAGCCTTGGCTCTCCCGGCGTCACCCAGCCCCGTGTACGCACTCGAACTGCTGGCGAGAGCGTGGAGACGAGTAAACCCCATAGTGCTCGGGAGATTCATACCCACGAGCGCCGGAGGCTTTGTGAAAGTCAGCTCTGACCATTACGCGAAACACCTCGCGGGTCCCGTCAGCACTCTGGCCGATCTCGGTCTCGTGAGCGAAGCGGAAAGGAACCTTACGCTGAAAGCGCTGAACGAAGGGGTTCTGCCGTGTTTCGCGGGAGAGGGCGAGAGCGTGGTCGACCGACTCGTGAGCTCCACCGTGGCGCTGACGTTCGCAGCTAGCGGACTGCGGGTGTTTGGGGAATTTGACGAGAGGGACGCCGACGCCGAGAACTGCGAATATCGCACGGTCACCACGGCGGGCCTGTTGTACTTTGCGGCATGGTACGTGCTCGTGTACGCGTTCTCGGTGCACATGCAACCCACGCTCAAGGACAAATTGTCCCGCGTGGGCTCGGACGCAGACGAACGCGTGTGCGCGTCTCTGAAACACGAACGGGGGGCCGAGGACTCGCCGCCCAATTGCGAGTTTGCCGGCAGACAACTCGCGCGAGCTCTAGGGATAGTGTTCGAGAACCTGCTCGAGACACGCACGGTCCTACGCGTCGCGGAACTATACGTCCCAGAGCTCCTAGCGCAGCTTCCCTACGCCGAGAAGCTGAACCGCATTCCGGGCAGCGTGAAAACGGCGATAGAGACCCGGGACGAGTGGTTCGTCAAACAACACGGAGGAGAGTGCGGTCGCAACCCGGGAGGCTACGAACCTCCCTTCGTGTACCTCGGCAATCTCGCACACGGGCTTCACAGCAGCATCCGTGGCACGTTGACAAGGTCTTACGCGAGACCTGTAGCCCGGGCCCTGCGTGGACCCGACAGAGAGTTCGACCCGTGGTGTGACACGCTCTATGTTCTCAACGAAGCCCACAGCGACGACGAGGACGGCGACCGCGACGACGAGTACGAGGACGGCGATGACCATCTTCTGGATGTCGAGGATGCTTTACGCTCGGCGCTCGAGTCAGATTCAGAGGAGATCTTCTACGACCCCGATGACTGTGACCAGAAACAGCCATCGGAAGACAACCGACTTTCCTCTGGGGCCGACGGCTGCGCGCCCGAGGGGCTCGAAGCGCCCGAGGCGCCCGGGGCGCTCGGGGCGCTCGAACTCGCCGACGCCATGGTCTGCCACCGTGTATGCAAGGGGTTACTGGTGAACGTCAGCAAGCTGGGGTTTGACGCGAGTCCCGGATTTCTAACCATGACGGACGCGTTAGACAATGCGGTAGACAAAACACTAGAAGTGTCAGCTCCGGTTGTGAAAATCCCTTGCATGACCAATATCGCGTCTACGGTGTACTCGAAGACCCGACATCAGGTGGAAGCGAGAGACCTCGGAGGTCTGACCTCCTTCCGTACGCTCGCAGAGGCGCTGTGGGTTCTCTTCATGCACTCCGCGAGCTCCAAAGAAAGAGACAACCCGTCCTCGACGACGTCGTCGTCTGTCGCTGCAAGAGAACCCGCCACGCCCGAAGCTTTGGCTGTGATGGTACACCTGGCGGTTAAATGTCTCAAGCCCCACTATACCGACGCGTCGTTCGACGGAGTCTGCAACGACATACGGAAGATGTACACCGAGACGTGCCACGGAGAGGCGGACTTTTTACCAATTGCGGCGATCGCAGGAGGCCTGTTTGGCACGAACGTGGAGTTGAATGTGGACGGGTCCCGCTATCGCATCTTCAACAAACACTACCGCGGGCTGTGGGCTCCCGGTTCCCTTTGCTACAGCGAGGGCGTCTGGCACGTGATGGCCGAGGGTCTGGAGGACCTCTGGGCTGTACGGGTACCTCACGAGAAGCCTACTCTGGACTGCTATCACGACGGGACGTTGTGCGCCTACGTCAGGCTGAACGGTCTGAAGGTGGTCCGAGTGCCATCGGACAACTACTGCGGATTCCACACGGTAGCCGTGCTGTTGGGCTTAAACGGAGGCCGCGGAAAGAGTCATCGTGACCTTCGCGAAAACTTGGCTCTCGAAACCTCGACGTACATGACACGGAACAAACGACTAGAGGGGATCCGCACGTACCTCGAGTTGCACAACATCGAGAGCCAGTGGGATCTGACCAAACTTCTCATGACGCCCGATAGATGGTTGAGCGTAGAGGAAGTCGCCTTCATACTCGAGGCGCACGGCAAGCCTTCGGCCGTGATCACAGACAACTCGTACCCGATCTACACAGCGGAGTTTAGTCATTTCCTCATCAAGGCTGGTCATTACGAGCCTGTAACTTCTGTGTGATGACAAATGATAAAAGAAGGACTGTGAAACGGGAATCTGTTTGTTGCTCAGAGTTCTTTATTGATGTCAAGCAGGTGTCTCATGAGACAAAGGACCTTTGTAGGTTACGTACAGCAAAGATGAAAGTGATGGGAACAAACAAAAACAAAACAAAAATAAAATAAAATAAAATAAAATAATGAACTATGGCTCTCTCACTCTGTTCTCCCACCACCACCACCACCACCGATAAGTCCCACCGGGTCCGGTCAGACAGTTTCCCGTTCATCCGACCACCTCTGTTCAGCCCCACAGAGCGATGTGGAAGGAAAGCCGCTTTGCAGTTTGTCCTTGGAAGGGCAAGATATTAAAAAGAACTGATATTCTGTGTCTGTGATACCCCTGGAGAGAAAACCCCTACCCGTAGAAAAGAAAAAAGAGCCGTACCATCCACAACACACAATGCCCGAATACAACGCCTTGTACGGAACATACTGGTGGGTTGACATCAACAAGGAGACCTGGTTCAGGATCGCGTTGATGACGGCTCCGCTGCCGATTGTTTGTGGGATAGCGCTGATTGCTCACAGGATCTACAGCAGCCGCCTGGCAGCCCGTGTTCGTCAAACGTGTTACAATCTAGACCCGCATCTCTACAAGAGCGTATACCTTCCTACGACGTGTCCTATTGATGATACCATGCGGGAGAAGGATCTGCTCGAGAAACTGGTCGCCCCAGACGACGTTACCGGGCACGGTCTCCCGGACCTGCGGGACGAAGCAGGAAAGGAAGAAAACAAAGGAGAAGAAGATCGTCTTCTCCTCGCCCCCGACAGCCCTTCTGTGATCTGATATACGTGTACGCGTCCGCATGAGTGTGTAAAAGAAAAAGAAAAGCAACGAGAGTAACTCCAGCGTTTTCCATCTCACTCCGTGTCAGTCGTTTGTGTTGGCAGAAGCCAGAGAGCGCTAAGGAACACTATGTACTGCGTGACACCTGGACATTGTCGTCGCGACGGAGTACTAAAGAGCCTGAGATACATGAAACTTGGAAGCTGTAAAACATATCGGCACTTGTAACCCTAGCGCATGTCGCGGTGCGCAATTGTATACCTATGTATGTTGAAATGTGTGTTTGTATGATTAAAAAAACTGTACGTGGCGATCGTCTGAATTTCGTGTCCGTTTTGCATCGCACACAACACACAACACACAACAAACACAAGGAAACACTTGGGCACATAATTTATTCAGACTTACAAACACATGAAGGGTATAACGCACAAAGGTAACAGAGGTTTTTCTACAACATTTTATATCTTGTCTTTGCATTTCTTATGTGTACAACTCCCCCTCCGCTACCACCGCCGCCGCCGCAGAAAAACATGTGTCCGATAGCCGCGGAGAGAGCCGTGCACCAGCCCACGAGTAAAGCTATAGAGGTCCACAGGGCCGCGTTACCGACGAACCCTGAAAGCCACCCTGCGAACGTGAATCTGCTAGCTGTCATTTCATCGTATCGTCTGTCAAACTCTTTCAGATTTCTCGTGAGGTTGTCCAAGTCCTCTTGCACGTGAACGAGTTTTACACTAGTGTTTATGGCCTGCAGTAGCTTGACTTCAGGTATTTCCGGGAGGCCCTCTTTCAGTAGATCCGAGAAGGACACGGGTCCGTCCGATATGTGTGGTCTGGAGAAGGGCTTGAGTGGCGGAGACTCGATGTCCACCTCGACTGAACCTTCCATCCAAGTGAATTTCCTATCCCGGTAGCAAATCCCTCGGTGACAAGGGGAGCACACCGTCTTGCACTCGCTGGGATCCTTGAGGCATCTGAGATACCTCCCATGAGACTCCGGTTCGTGACAGTATCTCCCGTAACAGTCGGATGGTTGGTAATACCTTCCGCCTATCAACCACACTTTGTAGTCGGGCCAGCAAGGGACTCCGTCCGTGCTCATCTTGGGCGTGGGTATGACCCCCCTGACCACGGTCTTCTCAATAGTCCTGGGGACGGAATGCACTATGAAAATCTTTCTGTCTTTGTACAGGGCCGTGCCGATGGTCGGGAAGTCCGTCAGGCCGGGGTGCTCCTGCATGACTGTCAAACCGCTGGGACAGCTGCCCGAACGTTTCGACGCTATCTGTCTCAGGCAGTTTTCCACTCCTCTGGCCATGAATTTGGTGTGCATGGCAGCCTGCATCATCTGATGGGTTATGCTCTGCATCTGAGCGTACCACATTTGATAGCTGGTCAGGACCGAGAACTTTACGTTTGTGTCTCGCAGAGCCGCTTCCGTGTTCCTCATCATCGCGTCCCTCATCACGGCAAAGTTACTGTTGACGATCTCGTTGTTCTTCTGTATCTTCTCCTCCGCCGCGTCGATCCTACTGTCGATCAGGGCTATGTTGGCGCTGAGCTTGTTGCTCACCTCGACCATTCGGTTTGACACGGACACGTACGAGTTTTTCAGCAAGTCCATCTGCTCCTCCAACGCGTCCACTCTACGGGACACGTGCCACGCGAGACCCAACGCCGCGCCTCCCATCACCATCCCGAGAAACCTTTTGCGTCTAGCGCCGCGGCTTTCGCCGCCGTCCCGAGCTTTCTCCAGCTGGAGGAACGGCGCGTCGTCGGGCAGTTCGTACATCTTAGCCTTCTTCTCTTGTACGGCCAACGCCTCGAGGCCTTCCCTCATCAGCTCTCCGGCCCTGCGAGCGTCGTTGACGATCTCGTGCGCGGAGTTGCAGAGCCTCCCGTAGTCCTTCCTGCAGCTGTTGTCTCCTCCGCATATAGCGATCAGACAGGGGCGTAGAGCGCTCACGTCGTAATTGACGCAGCTGACGTTTAGGTTGATGTAGTCTATGCCCGGGGTGAAGTTCGAGACCAGGTAAAGCACTTCAGCCGGCTTTACTATCGCTCCGTGCTCGACTTCGACCACCGGTTTGTCGACCGCGTAGCCGTCGTCCACGGAAACCACGTTCATGCTGTGCGTATTCTTCCCGGTATTGTAGGAGGCACACACCTTGTTCACAGGCGGCGCGTACTCCACGAGCCGTTCCGTGTCCAGGATTCCCACCATGTAGTGATTGCTGTCCGTCGTAGGTATTAGGGTATTGATGTTGACCGCGAGCTGAGGAGGCTCGCCGGAGACCCTGGCTTTTTTGTCGGGCTCTCCGGGGGTGCACGACTCGAGCTTGTACAGATTGGCTATGAAAATTTTGTCATAGCTGGTGCCGTACAGCTCCTTGTAAGGCTCCTTGAATACGCCCAGCGCCCCGTGAGCAGCTATGAGCCCGGGACACACGATCGTGTTACTCAAGCCTATGTTGTACTGGGGGTCCAGACAATTCTTTGAACCCGAGGCGGGGTCCTTGTAGTATTGGGTTTCGGAAATGACCCGGCGGCGGGCACCTGTGGAGGAGGAGGAGGAGGAGGAGGAGGAGGAGGAGGAGGAGGACGACGAGGAACGTTTGGTTCTACTGTTACTGCCACGATAGTCTGGGGAGCTGGCACCAGGTGCTGCTGCTACTGCAGCTGCCGCCGCCGCCTCCGCCGCCACATCGGTGGATATGCCTGCCGCTATTTGCTGCCTCTTCCAATCTCTCAGCCTGTGCACAGCTGACGTTATACCCAATATCGCTGGCGTGTTAGATCGAACTCCTCGTCTGAAATCCGAATCTACGGGGGATATGACAAACTGGTTGATCCCGAACGCGACCGCCACCAATTCTGGGAACCGTTTGAGCGTCTCGAACGAGGTGGAGACGACGGTGACGTTCACCATCACTTCCCTAGCCCACACGGTGATGCTGGACCCTGAACAGCACTTTGTGTTGAGGTCCTCTTCGCACTTTAACGCCGTGTTGGTTTCCATGTCGGCCAGGGAGAGCTCGCCTGTGATTATGTCGGGCGTCTTCTGTTGCGCGTCTCTAGACTCGAGCGGTCTGATCCTGATACCCCCGGTGAGGGACAGGGTGAAGATCACTCTGTTGGCTTTGACCCCTCGCCTCAACAGAGTCAAGAGGTATGACACGACCCCCTCGGAAGAGTCGCCTCCGCTCCCGGGCACCCACATGTTCTGACAGTGGCCGTCTCGATTCATGTCGACCAAACCCGGAGGCGTGACGAATGCGTCGAAGGCGACCAGTCGAGAGAAGTCGCTGCCGTTCAAGAACTGGAGGGATCTGGGCAGCCTTAGGAAGAGTTTCAACACCCCCTCTCTGCTGAGAGCCGAGGCGAGATCCGCCGCGATCCTGGTAAAGTTCGGAACGTCGCGGCCCTTCGAGCGATCGCACGCAGCCGTGCCCCAGTCGGTCGCGTCCAGCATTACGCCAGTCGAGTGCGTGGACACCGTCACCTTGGATAGCGTTTTGGCTACGGTGTGCACGAACGCCGATAAATCCCTGTCGCCGTGCGAGCTCGGGAGGAGGCACTCGTCGAGAGACACCTTCATGATAACGTGGCCCACTTCGGCCATCGTATAGAAAGTGGGAACGTCGAGTTCTACCGACAGATGGTCGACGCTGTACGCGGCGCTCTCCACGGAGAGGACGGTTGCGTCGCAGGAGGACGGTACGAGGAAGTCTCTGATCTCCTCCGGCGTGGGCTTGTAGGCCGGGGCCCGACCCTTTAGACTCGCAGCGCTCGAGACCTCGCAGATGGCTATGGGGGCTGAGGCGGCGGCGTCTGCGTTGGTTATGCCCACCCTGTGGGCTCTAGAATAGCCCACGCAGAATCTGTTACCTTGGGACGCGAAACAGCTGTCCCCCAGCTGCGCGTAACAGGCGCTGAGGGCCTCCGCGTCCCCGAGGCCCACGTAGGAGAGCACACAGGCGTAAGGAGAATTTCGGAGTGTCAGTACGTCATCCGTCTCGGGCCATTTTCTGCTTTTGGCCGGCGCGTGCAGCGTCCTCCTCAGGAGCCTGTAAGCCGCGCACTGAGGATCGGTCCCACAGTCAGCCATCGGGTCGTCGCCGAAGTAATAGTCTCTGTTACGAGGTCCGGCGTAGAGCAGGATCGATATCTTGTTCAAAGGCGTCCTTGCGACGACGCGGTCCGAACACCTGAACCCTCCCGGGACCTCGAGACAGGACGACCTGTCCAACCTCTTCACGTAGGCTCCGAGCATCGAGTCTTTGGCCGTCGACTTGGCGGAAGCGCTGGCGGAGTCGCGGAAGGGTCTCCAGTGAGCGTAGATCGAGCCTGGGCAGTAGTGGGTGCACGTGTCGCTCGTGCGGTTGTAAAAGTAGTCCACAGTCAAAGCGAAGCCCCTGCGGCTCTGACCCCGACACCAGCCAGTGCGGCCGTCGCACGAGTGTACGGTGATCCAAACGTAAGGGGCGTAACCGTAAGGTTTGTCGCCGCTGTCAACGACGGGGGAACCCGTGAGGTGTGGCAGCCACAACAGTAGTAGTGCTGAGAGGGCTATGAGGTGCATATTCGGATTGTTGCACGCGAGAAAAAACACGTATGCTCTGTGTGTGTGCGTGCGTGCGTGCGTGCGTGCGTGCGTGCGTGTGTGTGTGTGTGTGTGTGCTGGGGGGGGGGGCAATGTATTCTTTAAGCTTCTTTTTTCTGTGTGTGTGTGTTTGTTTTTGTTTTTTTTTTTTTTTTTTTTTTTTTAAAAAAAAAAAAAAACCGAAAATCAAAACAACCTTC
>JBAJHX010000001.1:16982281-17020061 GCA_037176925.1 Amniataba percoides
AAAAATATAAAAAGGATAAGCTGTAGAGCAAACTGTCTGTAAAACAAAAAAAGAGCTCTGTAAATCGATGATGTCAAGCCTCTTTGTTCAAATATAACTGGAACCATCACCATGCTTTGTTCTGGACACCACATGTGAAACTGTAAGCCGCCAGGTAATATTGGCTGCCATCACAAAACTACAAACATTATACTTTGTTCTCACATTTTGCTCTACTCCATTTCACAACAATAGATCAGTCATAGGCTGAGTGTCAGCCAGTCAACTGCTCTGTCAGTGTGGTTTTTAAAGACTGATGTCAATGATGGCCTATATGTTGTGTGCCAGTGTTTGATATTTTGTCTTTAACACCGGTCTTTCTGCACCTTCACTGCTCCACCTTTGAGATGTACTGATTAAATACAAATGGCCTTTCTCAGGCATTAACAGGCACACATGCTGGTTTGGCATTCAAACTATGAATGTAATGTAGTCATCTCAGCCTATTACTTTAAAGGGAACAGGCATGTGCCACTGTGTGCCACCCTGCTGGTTCAGAGCCTTGAACAGGTATGAGTTGACCTCAGACTGGGTTTGCTCCGACTCTTGTTGCTCTTTAAAGAAGCATGCTGACTAAAAGAAAACAGACTATCCTGTCCACCCACACAAACTTCCCTCTTATGCTAAAAATTTTGACAGCTCTACTCCAAAGAGCACTGCGCAGACTGAGCGAATAAGCCACAGCTAGAACTTGGAGGCTTAAATGATGCAAGAGGGTGGGCAGCTACTCAGGAGGATGAATCAGAATTTCTCAGTGCATGGGTATACACTCTAAATATGAATTATTAAGTGGCTATCATACCCCCATAGTATGAAAATAAATCCAGGGGTGGATGGAATGAGAAGGGGCTGAAGTACTGGACCTGAATACTGATGTGGAAAGATATCCCAGTGGAGGCACAGGTACTAAAAGGCCGCCAGGAAGCATTCTTGGCCTCCCGCTGCAAGAGCCTGATTGTGCCTTTTAACCTCTGACATGGAGGATCACAACACAGACTGTGACCGTCAGTGCTCAGACATCTAACTGGACACCGAGTTCCCTTGCATGATCTGGTAAAGTAACTGATAGCAAACAGCGAGGGATAGCCTGACATATTTGTAAGAGAGGAGCCTAAATTGAAACACAATGCAGGAGTACAACCAAATTGTGCTCAACCAAGCTAAAGAAAAAGGAGTAGACATAATACGTAATAAGTTTTGGTGCCAAGTGTTGGTGAACAGAAATTTAGATAACCATAGAAAGTCACAGGAATCTTTAGAAATTCAGGACAAAACTACAATTGAGCAGTCATTTTTACAAACAAATGAAGTGACCCACTGATTAACAAATGAACTGATGCACTGATCAACACCATCTTCCTCATGCTATTACCAGAGAGGCGAAAATGACTTCTACTTGCCTCAACCACAGTGCTACTTTCCATGGACAACTCAAGCAAAGTTTATATCTGTGGCTCAAGTATAATTTTATTGCTTGTAAAGACTATAATGAACAAATCCCGTGAATATCTTCACGTTTCTTCATTTGTTAAAAGAAATAAAAAAATACAGGTATCAAAGTGTGTTCATGTCTTTACAGTAGAAAATTAATTGACAGTGGATTGCAATTATACGGATTACTCGTCATTACTGTATGATGTGATGCGAAAACGTTATTTCTTTTAAATAACAAAAAAAAAGTGTTTTTTCAGGCAATTTGTACAGTCTGTAAGAGATGGGAGGTTTCAGAGTGTTGAAGTAAATGTTATTGAGTCTTTCACCACAAGAGGGGTCTGCTTAAGAGGTCTTAATCCTCTGTGCACATGCTCCTGTGGCTCTGGGACACAGTGCCCTGGGAGTGTGACAAACCAGAATTACATAGCAACACAATTTGTACCTCTGATGTTCACATCATACTCCTTAAATAAACCCAGCCCTACACTGGTCTAGTTAGACATCCACCACATTTTGGGACAATGGCAGTCAACTTCACAGGGTAACAACTGTTAAAAATAGATAACTCCATGTGTTTGGTTGTAACATGCTCTCCATATCAGGAAATGTGCATTTAGCATGTTGAGAATGCACAAAGTGAGGAACTGCTACAGTAATCGGTACAATCAATTTGAATCATTACAAGAAGAAGCCCAGGGAGTAAAAAAAAAAGGTCATCATAAAAGAAAAAATATTTAAAAAAATAAAATAAGACATATTCAGTATTTTTTGTAAATGCCATTAATATATATTCTGCTTTAAATGTCTTGGATTCTGACCTTTTGCATGAAGGACACAGTGATCCCACCTTTTCTAGCAATGCTGCAAAGGCCAGTTGTGATGGGAAAACATCTGGAAAAATGTTGCCCAACAAAGTGTTCAAATCGGCTAAGGTTTAAGAGGCCACAGTAAATCGTATGTACATTAAACTCTGTTTGTTGTAGTAAAGAGATGAGAAGATCACAGAAGAAAATATACTGAATGGACCTGGGTCACACCCAGGCGAAGCTGTAACATCTTAACACATAACACCTGATCAGATGGCTTTAAAGCAACGCCTCCATGGCTCCCCCACTGAAAGATGAAGCAGACTGAACTTTTAGAGGTGAAACCAACTAAACCTCAACCATGTGTGTACTATCATCCAGCCAGGCAGTGTTCAGTCTCGCATGTGGTTTCAGCTGATTGATATATATGAAAATATACACTGAGACTAACCAACTAACCAAGTATTGAGTCAAAGCTAATACACCCAATACATATCACTGTAAAACTACACAAAAAACAATCACAGATAAGAGATGAAGAGATTGTAAAAGATGTTACAATGTAAAATATCTGCAGTTCATTGTACTTTACCCACCTGCGGATCTCCAAAGAGGACTCACATGTTCACAAATTGTCTCAAGTGAAAGCAAAAAATAACAAATCCAGGTTTAATATAAAAAAACATGTTGTTATTGTATGCAAGTAAAGGGATTACGCTCAACTACACAGAGATGAGGAGTCTCAGCACCAGTTGAATGATGTTAATGAGAGAAAGTCTGTGGCCAAAGTAATCCAGTGTGTTTATAAGACACTGGAAATGATTCAATTTTAAAATGTCAATAAAAATTTACAAAATAAAAAGGAGCATGGGTACTGTATATGAGGCATAATTATTCAGTGATGATGACACTGATTTATAGTTTTGCCACAGAATCAAAGAATCACTTTTTTCTCCATATTTGCTCTGTTACATATTTATGTCACACATTATTTATTTCTAGTTATTCAAATTAAGGAAAAAACTATGACTGTTAAACCGATAAATTACATATACTGTGGATATGATAAAGACAAAACGAGACAGAGAGAAAGCAGCTGTTGTTTGTCTGACCGCTGATCGGCCCTATAATTCACTCTTTATGTTGTGATGATTTAAAATGGGATTTTACAGTCACTGCTTTTATTTCCACATAAAACAGAGTCTCGTATAAGCCTGTTAAGAGAGTATCCAACGGTATCTTGCAAGCTCGGTCCCTAAGCGCCCAAACTACACAACAAAGCATAAAGCCAGTACTTCTGCCAGTCTGACCGTCTGCTTTCACTATCACAGCCGGCTGTTAGTTCTTCTCTTCTCTCTATCTCTCACTTCTTCCCCACTTCTTCCACACTCCAAGCGCCGAGAGGAGTAGAAAGGAGGGAGCCGTCCGAGAGGGAGAGTGAGGGGTTTTCTAGAATTCATCTTTTATCTCACATACAGTATGTGGCAAGCCAAGTGTAGGAGGGGAAAGGAGCAATAAAGTGGTGTGGAAAATTAGAGATGAGAGCTGAGGGAGAGGTACAGAGAAAGAGAGGGAGCAACCGAGGAGAAGAAAAAGCGTGGGGTCATATTTTTCTTCTCCAGCATGCATTTCATGTTCTCTGATCTGAGGAGGAAATGTTAAAAAGTAATTCTGGAGAGATACAGAGAGCATGGATACAGCTTTCAATTTCTACGTTGCCGACTTCAAGCATCAAAAGTGCTGCCAACTGTCAGAACTACCCACTAATACGGCCTTTGTAAATGAAGCAAGCGTTGATTGCTTTTCTGGATCTTTAACAAACACAGGATCAAATTTGTAGGAATATCATTCTATTATACCACTAAAACATGTCAACTCATTTTGGATAGCAGGCTAAAAATGTCTGTTTATTTTTCTCTCACCAGACCATCTAATTCAAGTACTTAATGAAACTTCCGGATGTAAATCCTCCTTGTCCATCTACTGTGGTACAGCAGCCCTTGAGTTAACAGAAGACACTGCATGCATCCTAGGGTGAAGAGTGAAGTATGGTTTGTTTTCAGTGAATTGTTTTTAGTTGCTGTCAATCGCAAGCTAGCCCGGTCCTGCTGGCAAATCACAGCCGCTCGACCACGGGAGAACCTGGCGTAGCAGCTATCTGGCCGAGACACCGCAACAAACCGCTCAGGGGAGGCACGCAATCACATCAGACTGAGTGATAATACACTTTAGAGGAGAAGAGTTTTGAAGGCTGTCGATGTGAGTGCTGCTGGCTGGACTGTTGAGTGCTATAAGGAGATGCCGATTCCCCGCTGCCTATATATCACTTGACAGGCGACGACATGGGGAGGGGAGGAGGGGGAGAACGTGGTTTGGGTCTCTCCAATGGTGCATCACTCTGGGCAACCAATGAGAGGTGATGGGGGCTTATTGACTTGTCTGGCTTGATGGGCACTCAGTGGCTGACACAGCTGTGAGCAACATCCTTCAACGCTAAACCAAATAGTCGAGCATGATCAAATCCTTTGCCCGCTAACCTCTTTACACTGAGATACTCCCGAGATTACCCTCCCTTCCCCTTCTGGCAGCGGGGAGCTATGCATTATGGAGATCGATGCCACATGCGCCATTTTCATCTCTCCTTGAAAAGTGTGTCACAGGAGGGATTCCAAAAACAGTAATTCAAAGGCTGTCTACCTGTCCTGGCACAACCTTGACAAGGACCTCACTTTGAGAGCGTGTCTCTGTGAGCAGAAATGTGCTGCTCATTGTTGTTATACAAGCGCTCAATCAAATACAAAAAGGTTTGTTTCTGACTTAAGTGTTTTCATAAGAACTAACCTTTAACTTTGGCAGTGTGCAATGCGGTGCACATACAGGAGGAGACAGAATAATCAATGCATGCACTTCACAGATGAAATAAAGTGTTTGAGCAGTGTTTTGAATAAAAAAAGAAAGAAGAAAACTTGGAGTTCTCTTTTCCTCCAAATGAATGTTGACAACAAGGAAATGATGTTGTCCAAAGAATTCAGAGGTCACCTCGGGACAGAACATGTTCTCATGATCCATTTCATATTTTTCTATAAGCAGTTTTTATTTCTGTGAGCACTTTTGAAGAAATCTACAAAGGGAAGAAGTTGGTAAGCTATGCTATTATCTTATCACAGGTGTCTCTGCTCCAAGTAAGCTACTCTCTTCAGACGGACTGTAAATTGAGATGAACCTACTTGAGATGAACTCCTAATCAGCCGCCAGACACAGACAATCTCTCTGATGACTGGTGAAGGGTATTCATTGGAGAGGAGTTTAACATCATTGCGTCTGATTGACTGGGCTCTCAACCACCGTGGGTTAAGGGGGCTCCTGGGGTTAGCCTGGTCAGACAGAACAAGAGAGAGCAGGAGACAGAGACAGAAAGAGAGGTAGAGGAAGAGGGAGAGAGGGCCCCTCAGTAAATGGGCAATCCGCAGAGAGTTGTACAGCAGTCTAATGGAGCCTCATCGCGGCCAGTCTGTCAGTCAGTCAGGTGAAACAAGGTCTAACGGGTTCCTAATGAAGACAGCTTCACACCGAGTTGTCTTGAAACTGCCCGGCTAAAAAGCAGACACACTTATTATCCATCTTCCAATACTGTGGAATATTGCCCACTCAAAGTCACTAACAAGAGCAAAGGAAGATCCAACTTTAAGACCGAGGTAGCCGACAACAAAATTTGTTCGCTCTCTTTGGAATGAACGTAGCTGAGAAACAGCTACAGGAGAGGGAGCACTGTTGCACCATACAGATGTAACTCAGTGGTAGACACAAGGCTGCAGGCTACATGCTGAAGATAATTACAGCTGTGCTGATACAGACAGTGCACAGAGTAATACACAGAGATAATATACAACTGTTGAAGTGTTGTTATACTGTACATCACCACTCTGGAATAATGTTTTTTGTTTAATCAAAAATACAGAGACTCTCACACAACAACACTAATTTAAGTCACACATAGCTCTGATATAAAACTTTTTTTTTTTTTTAAATATATATTGCTTTGATTTTGCATGGTGGGCTGTACCAAGCTATAAGAGAGGGCATTAAATACATAAATTACTGCAGTTTGCAAATGTTTCCCCAATCTTATTAATAATACAAAACCATGACATTGCTCAACTGCTTCATTAAATATGCATATGCACAGAGTTTCCACAGATTTATAAAACATTCCCCGCTAAATGCTCCCAGAAAAAGAGAAAGCACTGCAGTAGGCCAAGAGGGGATTTGGAAGATATTTGAAAGACAAAACTGGAGGTGCAAAACAAAACAAAAGTATTATTTTTTGCATTCAAAACATCATCTATCACTCAACTGCCAACTGCAATAAAAACCCTCTTCAGACTATTCTTAATCAGCACCTGAAAGATTTTGAACAAATATACAAGTTGAATACTCCACTTCACCAACAGATCTGGGTTTAGAGTTGTAAAGACAGAAAGAGCGAGGTTATTTGTGAAGCATATGAAGACTTCCCCTGATACTGTATGAAGTCAATTCTACAGGCAAAACACGAAAAATTAGAAATGCTTTTATCTTAGTGTAGGGACAGTAAAGAAACTGGAGAGCCAGTCATCCCCACTGTCCATCCGAGCCCAGTAGCATTGCCTCAGGACACAGCCTCTGGGTGGACTCTAACCAGGCCTCGGCCTGCCGTCTCTACAGTAAGTGCTCTGTCACGAGGCTGCCAGGGGCTACAGCATATGCCACCAAATCCCTGGCGTCTTCCCCACGGTAAACAGAGGCCCTGCTAATGGAGGCATGATTCTCTGTATGTACGTATGTATGTCTGTCTGGGCCTCACTGACCTTCAGCTGGGCCGTACCTCCTCACAGCCAAATGGCTTCATGGCTGGGTGACGCTGCACTGCCTGACTCGCTACATGTGAGAAATAGAGACAGAGAAAAAGGGAGATGGGTGAGAGAAAAAGAGAAAGAGAGAGACACCTCCTCATCTCTCCTTGACCTCAGAGACCAGAAAGAGAAATTTTGTCCAGATTCCACAGCGCGACGATGCAAACGTGAACAGTTCATCCCATAGTGTTTGTACACATGCAAGCAGGTTTACATACATTAATATATAGTTGATACTCATGGATAAGCAGTAGCATGTTTGTGAAAATGTTTTGTGTGAATGTCTGGTATAGCAATTGTGTACTAAAAATACAAGACCTTTTTCTTGAGCCATGTCATGACAAGGGGTGCTATGGACAGTTTTATAAAATTGTTTTGTTTGTTTTGTAAAATGTAAAACTAGGGCAGTGATCATTTGCTATAATCGCTGCCGGTGTATTTTCATTGTTCAACGTATAAACTCAATCTTTACACATAATGACAGGCTTCTAAGCCATCCACCTATGTGTAAACAGTCTGCAAAGTCTGCTGAGTGGAAACTGCTGTGCTGAGGATCTGACCATAGAGCCTTGGCAAACAAACCTTTCCATGTATTTATTTGTGTTGACTTTGTTTGTACTGAATGCATGCCTGCAGCCAGTCAAGCATGCCACTGCCCACGCGGTAACCTATGTACCGAAACACAATCATAGAGCGAAATAGTTTTAATAGACGCTTGGCACTTCTTTCCCTCACAATGGCCAGTGCCCCAGTCTGTGCCTGCCATTCTGCGGGCATCTAACATAATTACAGGGCTTTGTAGGTTTGTATAGGAGTATTGGGGGCTAGATAAAGCCGTCATTACTGTACACATACACTGTCGACACAACCCCAGAGCTGGGTACAAAGCAATCACTACAGCTGTATTATCTTTCCTGTACAAGTCTATAATTAGTTTCCCCCTTGTTACAAAGTAGGAATATGTTTCATGGAAGAATGAAAAGAAACAGATTACTTCAAACCTTAACCCTGTCCTATTTCTCTGAGATAGTTTTATGGCAGGCAAAGATAAGAAGAGAGCTACAGGGAGGGACTTAATAATGTGTCTCGGTATCAGGGAGTATGAGGGGAGTTCAGAAGCAGAGTGGAATGAGGAGCCTGGGGCTTATGTCTTCAAATCACAGCTTTCCCAAGCACTGTGTCTGCTTTATAACAGTGAAGACGTTAGAGGGACGGGAATTAGTTTTGACAGTGTACATTCATAGATGCTCTTACGGCATGTGTGTGTTCATTACACACAGCCAATAATAATATCAATAACACCAACTTATCATATCTCTGGTGGCTTCTGTCCAATATGGAGCAATTATTTTACAATACACTTCCCCCTTCATATCTACAAGGTATTTTAGGAGTGAAGGGGTTTATGCTGGTATCCATAAAACATAAAGGGGTCACATTTAATTGCAAGGGAGAGAGGAGATGAGACTAGACTAATTATCTTTATAGCCTGATGGCAATATTTTATTTAACTTTGCTACGGTGGCCAGTGGGCAGTGGACATGAGAAGATTTACTCCTTGGGGGTGTAGCTGGTTTTCATGGCAGCTATGACTCCCAATCAAATGTCAAAATAATAATAACAGTAATATACAGATGTGATGTATTCATTCTTCATTAGGTTTGTTCTCATGGGCAAAATACAAAAGGCAACTATACTGCTGTAATTCCAGATAGACATATTTGTCATTGCTCTAATTTTCCCTTTCTGCTTTCAGGCTGCAAAACTAGTGGCCTGGTTTATGGCTAATGCAGCTCTAACACTAAGAAAATGCCAAGAGACCGGGACAAGGAGGCATTCAGGGGGAAGACAAGGCTGAAAGAGAGAGAAGATAGAAGTCGAAGGGGAAAAAAAAACAGAAAAATAAATTGAGTGAAACACCCAAGAACAGAGAAGAGGGCGGGAGAGTGGTGTCATGGGAGCTGAGAGAGGCTAGTGCCATGCTATTGAGTGCCTGAAAGAGCACAGTCTCTGATTTCTTCCCTTTCTGCTTTTTTCCCTTTCAAAGAGCACTTGAAAGCCCTTCTGAGGTATCGAGCAGGTGGGAGTGGATGGTGAGGCAGACTGGGGGCCGAGAGTGGGCAGGTCTGGTTAAAGCAGCCCCCTCTTTCTCCATCCGACGCACAGAAAGTGGAGGACTCAGAGGTCCAAAGGCCCAGTGGCCCAGAGCTCCAGCCAAGCGTCTCTGAGGAGCCTTCAGCTGGGCAGAGGTGGAAATTGGAAGCGTGAGGCTGGGCACCCAGGATGAAGGCCAACCACAAAAGCTGCCTAAAAAGTATCCACGCTTCGAAATAGGAAAGCAACACTGATACATATTTCAAGAGATAGTGCCTTGGCATTTGAAGTCTTTCTGCAAACAGAAATAGTTAAACAGTTGACACTATTTTCCCTGTAGTTTTGATAACAACAGTGTTTAATGTGCCATTTTTTAAACTTGCCAAGTCTCAGATTCCTTCTGTATTGTTGTAATACTCATGTGAGAGAACCCTAAACTTAGAGAATAAAATATTCTATTTTAACAATACCGATAACAAAATATTGATGGTGACATAGTCAACATCTGAATATGTAAATGTAGCATACAATATATTAACCCATGTTAATGAGTGTCCTGCATAACAGTACTGAATTAAAACAGGTTTGAAGGCAGTAATGACTGAATCCAGATTTTTTAAAAGTTTGCACTTTAATATAATTGATCAAAACAGAAGCAAGCCTTTGAACGCTCTGTCCTCTGGGAGTAACTTCAAACAGTATCAATTATAGAAATCGGCTCAGAGGAATGAAGTCAATTCACTATCAATAAAGTATTCAGCGGCAATCGCCAGGAGATTAAGAGAGAGATGAGCCAAGTGCAAACCCACAGGAGTGCCTAAATCTACTGCATGGTGGATGCTCCAGTAAACTAAGTAGCTACAGATGATCAAACAGGAGGTATTCTAATCAAACACTGCACAGAGCTAAGGTAGCAGGAGGAGTTAATACAGTGTTAACCTCCAGAGAACTACTTTCAAGTCTTGACTGAGGCATACTGAGATGTGGCCTCCTGGATGGCAAAACTATACAGTATATTTCAAATTATCTTGTATACTTCAAACACTTTAAACTTCTCAATAATTAGAAATGCACCTACATGAAATATCAGAGCTAATAATAATAATACGAACCAATCATTATTTTTCTGGCTGAAAGAAAAAAAATTCAAGTGAAAAAAATGTAGAAAACGGTTATATATTTTTGAACAAGTTTACTTTTGTAACTACAAAATTTTGGAGAGCCTTCACCATTCCTACACTAAAGAACACCATACATTAATTCATTGTTAAGAGAAGAAGTCGCATTTCCACATGTTTATCTTATCAACAAGGGCTGTTCTGTCTCCAACACTATAAGATTTTGTACCTCAAACTGAAAACAAGCAAGAAGGAATCAGCATCAACTCAAGTCCATTTTATTCTCCCCTGCTGTGGCCTTGTGCCAAAAGATACGACACAGAGCTGAGGAGAAAAAGGGGTAAAGGCTGAGTTTTAGAGCTGAGTCCCTAGATTGCAGC
The DNA here is from genome assembly GCA_037176925.1 of Amniataba percoides. NCBI lineage: Eukaryota > Metazoa > Chordata > Actinopteri > Centrarchiformes > Terapontidae > Amniataba > Amniataba percoides. The sequence continues at coordinate 16,993,045 of JBAJHX010000001.1, forward strand.
AGACCATTATATATAAAAGAAAACCAGTGTACAGTTCTTTAAACCAGTGTACTGTTTGCCAAAAACTCCTAAAGTTTTAAGACTGAACCAAAAAAGAAAAAAGTTAACTCCATCTGCAAGTCTACCATGCTGTTTGCAAAAAAGAAAATCCTCAATCTAAATACAACATGTTCTTTTTTAATTTAAATAGTACCGAGACAGCTGACACAAAGAAATAAAGGTATTAATCTTAATCTCAGGCTTGTTAAACAATTAAGGGTAGCGGTTATCTGATGGATACAAACCAACAAACAACAAACAAAAGTAAGATTACAGATTTACATACACACCCTCACTCATATGCATGCATTTAAGTGTGCACCCACTCCTCCACAGTATCAGTGTTTCACTGTATAGATCTATTGACAGAGCCATGCCATATCAATGACACCTTCAATCTTTACAGGCCCTTCTCCCTGAGCCTCTGTTGCGACACAATCATTACAAATTGATTGCAAAATAGCTAACAATCATGATTAAATCATTAAATTCTTGTCTACGCTTCAGAGAATGGGGAGAAAATTAACTTCCCACCAACCTCATTTTTTTCCGAACACGAAATAATGATTTTCTGCCAGTCTAATTACAAAGCCAACATCTGATCAAGCCCACATCCAGAGGGGATTATCACATGCACCAGTATTAGACCTCATTACCAGCCTGAGTGCAGAATTATTACATCTTGTAATTGGATGGTGAGATTTATATACAGATCAGGCCGGTTTCTGTAAGATTGTAATTACAGGCTTCGTTGGTTAGCCACTTATCACTCAGCGGTGGAGTGCAGGAAATCAGCGCGTGGAAGAGCATTTCATTAATCCCTCACCCTGTCGGCGGGGGGAAACGCTGTACCTTCCATGTCTGTTTTAGGGACAACAGCATCATTCGCACATCAAACAATTCATCATCCCCTCTCCTTCGCCCCTCACCTGGTCAGAGAAGCCCTCGGTTTGCTGAGCTCTTCAGTGAACAATCCTGGAAAATTTGTCTGAACAAACCATCCATTTTTACTGTTGACTAAGCCCCAGTAATTTTCTAATTACCCAAGAATATGCCTTTAACAGAGGCATCATGCAGCACCTTATTTCAGAATTAGCTTGCTGGGGTTAACAGGCTAAAGGCTCATTAGACTGCAGCTATGTGTGTGTGTGTCCCATTCATTTTCATCCATTCATTCAGCTTCACGAGTCCCAGAGACCACAGTGTCTTTCCCCGCTCACTGTGGGCAAAGGCTGCTCTATTTGCCTTTAGCTCGTGTAAATTATTGAACACACTTTCTCCCCCTTTTTTTTCTTAAGGAGGCCCTTAATTAATGGACCGGGACGCTTGTTAAACACCTCACTTTCCATGGCACAAATCTGCCAAGTGTGATTAGACAGGGGCAGCGTGCTCCAGCTCATCAGCCGAGCAAAAGAGTGAGATAGAGAGGCTTCTGCAGCCATCATCATCACTCCTCATCACAACTCGAGCAACGGCTGCTCTACTTACAAACAGGTCACTCACGATAAACCAAAGTAAATCTGCTCTGACAATGTCAAGCTCTGACACCTTTTACATATGGTAATAAATTGAAAATGGGACTGAGGCAAATCTTGAGGCAAATGAAATGAAAAATGACAGAGGGAGGAAAAAAGGCGAAATGTGTGTTGTAACATGGAGCTGATGGAACACAACTCATTTGCTGTCCGCCATCCTGCAACTCAGCAAGAAACGCCTTGATCCACGTGTCAGGGTGACACTGGCGGGGAGGGGGAAAAAAAAAAAACGAAAGCATCAGCACCTCTTCACAGTTAACACCCATACAACTTACTTTCTCTCTGCATATCACTGAGCCCTCCCCTGTAACAATCAATAAAGGCCTACATTTTATGAGACAAGGAGTTAACTTGTTCAATTATGCCACAGACAGCTCTATTCTTTTGTAACAAGTAATCTGGGTAGTGAAATCAATACTGACAGGCTCACGGCACGCTAGCTAATTTCATATTACCTCCAGCCAATGGCGGAGCAGCTCGTAATGGAGCTGTAGTTCCACTTCATTATAAGAAAGGAGGAGGGGATCAATACTAGCACAGACGCACACACGCCCACGTTAACACACACATACACGCGCAGGCAAAAAGGTCTGATTTTCCACACATTGACTAACACAAACACATACGGGCAGAGAGGGCAACTCTGCTACTTCACAGCCCCCAAGGGGCTACACGGAGCTGTCTGATGCAGGGCAGATGGGGTGGGGGAGCGGAAGAGGGCCCAGGGTCACAACCCTCCCCAAAATAAATTACACTTCCACTCATCAGCAAACATGCACACACAAACACAAGTGCTCACAAATACACGCCTCTCTTTTTTTTTTCAAACTGTCAAGCAATCATCAGGGAAATATCCCCATTTTTATTCACAGATCTTCCTTTAAGAACACACACACATACACACAATTAACACTTGACTTCTTCACAACAAGGTCATAATCTGATTCAGAGGTTGACTACTGAGAGAGAAATGGAAAAAGAAGAAGGCAGAGGGGGGAAAAAAGGAAAAAAAGGGAGGATAACCTTCAGATGATGGATCAAGTCTTTGACCTCTGCAGCTAATTACAAATTAAACTCCATATCTTCTTTTGTAAAAAAATATCTCCATTCTTTTTTCCCCATTATTGTTATCACTCTGTAGGATTAGCTGGGGACTAAGGGGATGATGTTGTCTAAGCCGATGTCAACTGTACAATTACCCAACTCATCCATCCCTTTCCAAGAAAAATAAGACACTGTAGATTAAGATAAGCCGTCCTGAGAAAGAATGGGGATGTAAAGCCTTTGACAATTACTAAGTACACATGGCACAGGGTGAAGATTGCTCTTGGTAAACAAACTAAATACTCATTAGACTTAACTCTGACATTCCTTTTTTCATAACTTCCTATTATGCAATTTGGATTTATTGCACTCATTAATAATCTTTACCAGGTTAGGCTACAAACACCATGACAGCAACATCATTTAGCTTTAGTAAAGAGCACCCGCAGAACAGACGGCTATGAGAGAACACATCTCAACTGCGTTAGGCAGGAACCCAATTAAATGCATTTTAATCTAAATATCCCTCAATATGCTTTATTGTTCTCCTTTAATTTCCTTGCCACTATTCCATATGGAGCTCCAGTTATCAAGCAGACAGGCTTTATGAGCCCGACAGAGTTGTGCAACACTGGGACTCATCAGTCCTCAGCCATTAACAGGCTGGCAATGTCTCAGCAACAGGGGGCACAGGCCTGTAACAAATGCCTGGCTTTTGGTGGAAGCGCATTAAGGACTCAGCTACTCACCAGAGATATCCAACAATTATTAACAATTAGGTGAACACAGCATCCATCACGTGCAGAAATGAGAATTTGGTTGTGTAAAGTTTTAATGTGTAGATCATTGTGAGGTTTGCTTTATTAGGACCAGAGAGAATCTGCCAGTTGTTCCCAGTCACTGTACGAGTGTTGATCACAGATGTATAGAGTATATATTTTATGACACACATGCTCCTCAACTGCACTGATGCAGAACCTCCTTGTTCAAATCATTTTCGATTTTGTTCTCTTTATGATGATTTTTTTCAGGGCAAGGTGACTGTGCCTGAATTCAGCTCCACGAACACACAGCTGTTTGAGGAAAGCTGCAGGATAGAATCAGCACATTTGGGGATGTAAGGTAGCAAGCAGTTTTGCTTAAACTGATGCACATTTCAAATATCCCATAAAGATACAAGTAATTTTTGACAGGTCAGGCAGATAGATATCTCTAATTATAAATTAACTAGAAGATAAACAAGATAAATCTCTAACTGGTTCTTTTTTGGTTACCGGTGTATTATGAGAAAGTTGGCAGTTTTCTATTAAATCAAAATAAGGTTTGCAAGTGGAAATATTTATGACTATATACAAGTAATAAATACAAGCCAGCCAATCACAGTACCTTTAAGACATATGCAATTACAATCTGACAGGTAATTAAAAACATTACCTGTTGTATATTTCTTTGTAAAATAATAGATAACAGATATTCTATTTTTAATTACTACACAAATATCAAATTATAACTAGAGATATTTAATCCAGTTTGAGTTCAAACAAATAACAAAGGTGACTTGTCAGTCTGAAGTCAACCCACTGCAATTTACATTAAGTAGTGAAAATTTTCTTTGACCTGAAGAAATTTATGATGAAAAACAGTTTTGATGCTCAGAAATAACGTGAAAATTGTTCATTTACTATATCCTGGAATAGACCAAATGCCAGTAGCATACATCTACAGATCTGATACTACACTGCAGTAGTCATGTGAAAATAACCTACATGATAGTGTATTCTCAAATACATTTGAATAGTATGAACCGTAATTTGTAAGCCTAGGAATGAAGAGAAATGAATCAACTAAAGTGCGTTCCAATATGCTTTGGATATAACACATGTGGAGGTTCAAACTACATGCTCCTCCCAGATCGTAACCACCTTCTGCACAGGTGCCCCATTCAACCAGGTGGATGTAATCCCGCACCACCTTCCCACCTCTATATACTGTCAACTGGGTGCAGAGCCAAGCCACAAAGCACCACCTCCAGAAACTGAAAATGGATTTTTTTTCCTTTGGTACCCAAGTGCCTCTATTTCTTATCATCTTATAACAAAATCTAATCCTACAGCTAAAGTGAACAAAGAATAAGTCACGTTTACTTGGGAAAAATGTATATGCTTTCATAAACATGTATCATTAATGATTTAAATTAACAAATCTATAAGCAATCGAATTTAAAATGGCTTCTTACGTTATGATAAATCCTCAGGTTGCATTGTAGATTAGATAAATACTGAATAGAGTAAATACTATGAATGCAGATGAGTTTTTCAAATTCAGCTGAGACATATAGGAAACAGGTTGAATCACCTTGTACGAGACGATGTGCATGCAAGTGAGACGGAGACAAAGAAACAGAGACAGGCAGAGCGGGAGTTCAGAGATTGAAGACTCCGACTCACTCTCACCCATTTTCACCTCCCATTATCTGATTAGCCTCCCATTTCTTCCCCATCAGTGCAGTGACCTGGATTTCGGTAGGATAGTGATGGTCAGCCAGGGCGGGGTCTGGTGAGAGGGGCCAAACCATTTGGGGGTGGCGGAACCATAAATCAGCAGCAGCGGGAGAGAAGAGTGAGGGGGATTTATAAAGATGTTGTGCTCGGCCAGCCCACTTGTGGACACTGTGATGAATTCACAAGCACATTGCCAAGGCAAACTACTTCATTATACCATGGCCCAGTGGTCATTAATCTCCCTGGGAGGCCAGCATCCTGGGGGATCGCCAGACCAGAGAATTTATTCAGGCCTGGAGGTACCCATTTCATTAGCCATTCAATCTGTTCAGTCCCCTCTCTCCCCTCTCTCTCTCCCCATCCCTCTCTCTGTCTCTTCTTGCCATCGCCATAGTTTATATTATCTAATAAATAGAAGCTCAATTTCTCCTCATGGATTGTCTTTATGAAAACAAATTACACACAAAACATTCTCCCAAATGTTGACTATTGACATGTAATATACATTTAACTTCAGTTGAGTTTGTATTACCAAAGATTATTTAGGTTTGTATAACCATCCGTGTTCACATGCATATCTGCATATCTGATAACGTCAGTAGACACTGATTTATGCGCTTGTATCGACATGATAGTTATTACAATGAGCAGAGCCTTAAAAAATTTAAGTCTGCATTTGTGTAGCTGCACTGCGGGTCCAGGTGCTCCAGCAGGTTCAGGTGTAACAGACGACCTCCCAGCCTCATGACGAGGAGGTGAGGCAGAGTGGAGACAGAGGAGAGATTCCCAGAGGTAAACTCTCAACTGGCTACTTCAGTCCTGTAATGGTGTCATTACTGGGGGCAAGTGCTGCCTGCCCAACATGTTATGGGAGGGCCAACATCCAGAGATTACTTATTAATGCTGGGGCTCCTTATTCCACACACACACACACTGAGAAAACAAATATGCTATCCCCTCTGTCTATTACCTCAATCAAACAGATGCACCTGGACACAGAAACACAGCTGCGTGACAGTGCGGGTGCACACAACAACGCACACATGCTTCAAGGTGAAACAGGGTTACCGGTGACATTGTGAATTCTAAAGGATATCGATATTTATCTTCAGTCCAGGCTTGCTAAACAACTCAGGTTAGCTGTAGTGGCATTATGTGAAAATGCCAATTGGTAACACTGTGTCAGACACAAGCGCAAACACAAACACTTATGCATATTATTCTTGTCTGACATGCGCAGACACACACTGAGTCACTATCTCCAACACGCATGCCCCAGGAAACATTCACATGAAATACACCGCAGTGAATCCCTCACATGTTGTGAGGTCTGTATTGCCGCCGTGTCGACCAAGTGCACTAGCATCCTCAGCCTGTTATCATGTGATCAGACCTTGCATCTAAAATGTAGAGAAGGCTTCATCTTTCTATGTTCCCTCGCTCCTCTCCCTGAAGGGTTTAACCATATATATATGTGGAATAATTTCATCAACCACGCTGTGTCCCGGTGGACTCCTTCCACTTTAAACACTTAACGGGTTAAATAAATAATGACGGCTTGCGCACTGTGTGTGTGTTAACGTTAACGGCACCAGCCACTAGCCCCGGGTCCCACAGCAGCAGGAGTCCTTAAAGCGAATAATTTGCTTCCGCTCAGGCCGCCACACTGTAGCCATTCGCCAAGCAGATTATGGGCCTTTAAGTAGCAGCCAGGCCTGAAATGTGACTCTAGGGCTCACGGGCTGTTCGGGGGAGGAGGAAGGACTCCTCAGAGAGAAACAGTGGGATGGGGACAGAGGGGAATGGAGACTGAGAGTTTGGAGAAAAGCTAAGTCTATGAATATGAAGGTAGGGAAGAGATGGAGAGAGAGCCGAGGTGAGACAGTGTGGCTGCTTACAGAGATAAACACAGCAGCACAGAGCAAGCTCCTTATCTAGGTTAATGGAAAGACAACCTCTCACCTGTTGCTAGGGAAGGAGAAAGAAAGACAACAATATATCCACTGACAGTGCAAAGGGTTGGTATGACATCTGCTGTGCATCTGGTGTTTTCAGCAGCTGTCAAATTACCATAAAGTTGTGATCAGGGTGCACCATATATACAATCAACCACGTTCAGACCCTCTGATGGGGGCCCAGCACGAATGACAGGAATGACACAGTAAGACATGTTGCTTACCTGGATGACATGTGGAAGGTTTGAGTTCACTCAGACTGAAACGAGCACCTGTCGTCTCCTCAGCTAACCAGTTCACTGTGACTCCTTCCCTTTTCCTTCATTGCTCTTTGGTCCTTTACAGGGCAAAACAAAGAAGTACTTCATAAACTTTAGGAAATTGATTCATTGGGACAAAGCAGGTCATTCATTAAAATTATGAAGATTCACATTCAAACGCTAGTTGCAATAAATATGAATAATTTCATCTGAAACACTTGATTTACACACATATGTATAGTCCTGTAAAAACAAAAATAAGGTAATAAGGTATTCAAATACTTTTATACCTATATACTTTAATGACTAACTCCCACCCATTGCTAGTTGCTGCTGGTTTGTGCATACTCGCACCACCATCACACCATCTCCATCCTGTGCACTGTGGTTTAAACTTTACTAACTCTTAAGTCCCATCAACATTATTACCTCCTCTTTTCTCCCCCTCAGTGTATTTATAACTTCACCAATCTCTTTCTCCATCGGGTGCACTACCAAGCCCCTAATTTCACCTCCGGATTTATTTAAGACACAAAACATCTTTACTGCAACAGTATAAAAGTAAACCGAAAGTCTACCTACAACTATGAGCAGAAAAACTGCACTGTGTATTGCACACACAACAGAACAACAGATTTTATGCTGATCTAACAGCTGGATAAAATTTTAAATGTGTGTGTGTGTGTGTGTGTCTGTGTGTGTGTGTGCGTGTGCGTGCTATCATCTGTATGTAATCATGTCTGTTCAGAGCCCTCGTCCCGGGTTTAGAGCTTACGATGATAACCCCATTAAGATATCCGGCTTTAATTCAAACAGCTTTCAAGACAAAAAAATAATCAATAGCATCTTTCCCTAAACCTTTTCTTCTTGCATTTCTTTGTAAGCCCAGCACGTTTGGATTCAACTTTACATGTGCTGCTTCACACTGGGCTCCAGTAAAAACCCTGGAGAAAGCCAGCAGATGCCATCGGTTGATCTATCGTGCCATCTCCTCCTCACTGAAGAGGGGACAGAAACATCAAATCCCCCTGAAATGACATCTGAACATCAATACATGGTCCCCGCCCCTCCGATGTGACAGTAAAAGCCATATTGATTTCCGCCCAGATTAAGGATACTACTGGGAGCAATTTAAACATACAAGCTGAAGTGTCCCGGCCCAATCGTGACTGATGTCTTTCACCGTAGTATAATCACGCCGACGCCATGCATTTGAGAGCAGCACATTTTTGGATGACGGAAATTTAAAGGATTGGAAAGACCTCAGACAGAAAGATACAGGGTGGGATACATAGAGAGACATAAATATAGAGATAGATAGATAGATAGATAGATACATAGTCAAATAAATAGATAATTAATCACATAGATAGATAGATAGATAGATAGATAGATAGATAGATAGATAGATAGATATCCTCAAACTGTTAATGCAAATTAACAATGTTTTGTATTTGGGTTAGTCGGTTAAGTCAAACAACATGCTGAATCCCCTAAATGAACTTTTTAGACATTTTTTTTTTACATTGAATAGGCTAAATGACTCATTCTTCAAAAAATAAATTACTGATGTATTCATTTTTAACAGAGCACTAGTTAGTTACAGCACATCTTAAGTGTTCAATAATACAGGTCATAGCTAACAGCTGCCTTTAATGGCGTCCAAGTTAGCTAAACCTAGCTAGGCGTCATTAAAGACTCCTGTCCCTTTCACAGGTATTAAAGTGAGGTAGCAAGTTTAGTTTGGTGAGGTAGCTAAGTAAAACACGTAAGCACTGAAAGGACCTGTTGAAAAGTTATTTTTTCGCGGTAAAAATGGCACCTTTGTGGAGTGAGTCCCGCTCTTTAGCCGTGTCGTTTCCCTCCGTGAACAGCGTCAAACTTGCGTACATCACGTAACCGACGTGCGTCACTGATTGGTCCTTCGAGTATACGTCACGCTGCGTTACTGCTCCCTGCTGGAGAGTGAACCACCTCTTCTAAGACGAAAACAGCAGCTTTGGGAGGGTGACAAGTCACTGGAGAAACAGGAAAGCAAAAAGAAGAAAAAAATAAGAAAAAAAATACACATGATCACGTGTTTAGGTTGTATCCTAAACATTCATACTCTCTCACTGTGTAAGGGAAAACATGCATACTTTGATATTTTAGTCTCACAAGTAATGAACAGCTGTTTTGAACAGCAAAAAATATTAAATAAAGTTTCAGATTTAGTTTGTGAAGAATGTAAAGAAAAATAAATTGAAGTCCATCCAGTATATTCAGGATACTACCCCAGAAAAAAACTGATAATGATATTATATACGGCACAAATATTTAAGTGTTTTCATCTATTTTAGAAGTATGTCCTTTTTATAGACTGTACATATTATATTGTATATTATTTGTCTGTATCAGCACATGAGTTTGAGGTTATTGCAAGCAACATTTTAATCATCATTCATGCCCGTCATATTTATAGTACCAACACAGGTGCACGCAGGCACCTACAGATGTGCAAGCAAATACATGCACACGTACACACCCGTTCAGTTCATCCACTTTTTCCTTTCCCCAGCTGCGCAGTGGTGCTGAGGCCATGTATCCTGATGGCACTGATGATGCTTCATGCGGCCGTCGGGCCTCTGAAGGTTAACTCCCTGACCTCTGTGGTGTCCTGGCTGAGGGGCTGCGCTGATAGATAGATCAGTTCACAGATGGAGAGGCTGTCCTGAGCAGCTCAGCAGCACTGTAATCTAGCTGTTGTTTCACATTTCATAATCAATTGGGTTCAATATTTCTACGGTTTATTGGCAGCTACTGTTGAGTTCAGTGCTGATCATGTGATCCTCATTAGTCTCTCAAGACACTTATACAGGGCTGTAACACCTGTACAATATAATCAAGGCAATATTTTTATTAGAGGTATTGATTGCATTGGTTTAATTATTTGTGGTACATACACAAACATACACTGTATGTATATGCATTTTGAATTGTGATATTGATTATATTTTTCATCTGATACATTCAAGTTCCATTTACCTCTCCATAGTTGTAAACATTATGCATAAACTTTACATTTACCTTTCTGGAATATTTCTAAATCATAGTAATGTCTTAAAATATTATTTTTCTTTGTCATTATACTGTACAAAAGGGAGCACTCACAATAGAAATCCTACTACACCTGGCCTTGACACTATTACATAACAATCATTTAAGTGTATCACTAAAATTATTATAATTTAAGTACACTTGTAACCCGAACACATTGTGTAGTTGTTGGTTGTGTTTGCTCGGCCTTCAATCAAAAGTGTTTCCTTTTGTTGAGGGTTCATCTGCTCAGTAAAGTGCAACGCTGCTTGCTAAGCATCTCTACATAATATCCCACCTGGGGAAACCAACTTGGTGAAGGAGAACAGAGGGCAGAGGGAAAACAGAGAGGGATGAGCAAAAGGACACAAGTCACAGAGAGGAGTGAAGCATAGGGTTAGGAGAAAGACTTCAAGGAACTGAGAGAGAAATAATGTTCTTGGCCAAAACTAAACATCACATTCAGCGCTGGAGAACAATCAAAGCCTAGCTGAAATCTGAATATACGTGCACTTGAACTTGGCTAAATGTCGCTCTTGAACGTACGATAGGTGCTGCGAAAAACAAGCCATTAGAGCCAGTTCAGGTAAACAAAATAGGACTCTGGCAAGAACAAGCAACACTGAAGGGTTGGGGGGGTGGGTGGGCGTCTTTGAAGTGGCTCAGAGTATTCCCCTGACACCTTGGAGATATTTATTTGAATAATGTGCAGATTCACACCCGAGTGAGCAGAGATCTGTACGGTGGGTGGGAAGATGACAGGGTTTAATTTCCAACTCTACTGAGAGGGGCTGCGAGAGCGAGGGAGAGAGAGAGAGAGAGAGAGAGAGAGAGAGAGAGAGAGAGAGACAGAAAGGGAGAGAGACAGGGGAATTAAAGAGAAAGAGAGACGGGGGAGAGAAATAAAGAGCTAGATATGAGATGAGGAAGGCAGATGGAGGTATATCGGATTCCCTAAAAACATTTTGACATTTTAAACCTAAGGCAGTTTGCAGGCAGTAAATAAAAGGAAGGGAATCAATAGCAGTCAGTGATAAGGGGATAAAGCAGCTAAATATGAAATACAGCCTAACAAAATGGTATGGATTTCCAATGGGGCCACGTGACAGCTGCTTTGAAATGCAAATAGTAACTTATGCACATTGTCCTTCTCAGGCCTGGCCACCTATTGATCGGCTAAAACAAATTCTATTGATCATTGAATATTTAATGGCGATAATTAAATCTCTCATGGAGGTACTTACACCCCATTTCCAGTTTTCATCGTCTTACTCAGGAGACCTTGCCTTTGACTCGCCGCAGCTTCAGGACTGCTCGGTGAAGAATAGCACACAGCTAATTGCAATAAAACTAGATATTGAGTTCATGTTGAGAATATTGTGCAGGCTGTTTCCTGTCAACCTGTGTGTTCCTCTCAGGGGAAGAGATGTGTCTACTAAAAACGTAAAGTGAAAATCACCTTGTACCGTTCTAATTGAGGAGGCCAATTATCAGTAAATGTTGTGAAATGTTCGTGCCTCGTGTGACATTTCGTAAAATGAATGCTCTGAGTGTGATACAGTTTATGTCTAAGCTGACAACTGACTCATGTTGGTCCTTAAAGTATTTGGAAGTGTATTAGTTATTGTGATAAATAGATTAAAATATTATATTTCAAAACAACTAAAATATGTACAAAATAAAGACAAACGTATGTAAGTATACATACATGCATGTATATCTGAGGTCTTTCCAATGCTTTGAATATACATGTACATTTCCATAAATATTGGGCTTAAATATATTTACCAAATAGCAATTGGAATTTATCAGACATTACACTAGACCCTGTTATTGACTCAGCATTGCATTTTTTTACAGCACACTGTGTTTAATAAAACTATTCATTCTCAAAACTAATGTCACAAACTAATTGGGCATGTATTTAATAATGGAGAAACATCTCAAAAGTCTTCACTGTCTCTAAAACTGCAATATTAAATTCCTACATGTCTTTATCTGAGTTAAATAAACAACATGAAATGTGTTGCAAATCCAGCTTTGTTTTGACTAATTTTGTCTTTGTACTGGATACATAAAGTTCATATCAGTCTGTTCATCTGACTGTGTGTGACAGCAAACACACTTAATACCCAAGATGAAGATGCTGGGTTGTTACTCTTAGCTCTCAGGTGCCGGTTCTCCTCTCTCCTCAGGACGCAGTCTTAAATGTCCTTACACTGATGGGGCACAAACGCGATGGACGAAATATCTCCTTAATCGACTGACATAATTTATGACATTAAGAGACTGGCAAACAGGAAAAGGTTGCTGTCAGGATAGTATTAGAGGGCAGCTCTCACTGCATGGGCCAGTGTTAAACAAAGTGCCAATCAATAGCCCTTTTATTAGTGACCGCAATCAATGTACCAGTGACTGAGTGAGCCAATTAACGCTATCGACCGGCTGGGCAGAAGAAAGAGAAGAAGAGAAGGGGACGGGGGCGGAGGAAAGAGATAGCAAAGGAAATATGGGGAACGATAGCAGAGGACGAGAAGCAGTGTCTACCTCAGGTCTTGTTTTTCTTCTCATCTGTAGGGAGGGGGGCATCTGCAGAGTGAGAAGACGAGATTCCCACCAAGCGAGAGGCCCCAGGGGTCTGCGGCTGAGGACACCCTGACAGAAAGCAGAGGCCGCCTATCTCCCAGGAGGAAGTGAGTGTGTGTGTGTATATGTGTAGCAGCGGTGAGTGGTGGTGGTGGGGATTTCAGGGGAAGCTGCTGCCCAAACCCCTCCCTCCCCCTCACTCCAAACCCCCCCCCCCCCCCACCCCCCATACATGCACATCATCTACTAGTGCTGGGGGCGAGCTGTACTGGGAACGCAGCACTGCTCGTCTTCTCACCGCTGGTTCTGAATAATAATGAGGTCACCGGGCTGTAAGGTCTCTGCGCACACTCAACTCCACCTTTCTTCCCAAGAGGATGACCTGTGTGTTGGTATGTGTGTGTGTTGGTGTGTGTGTGTGTGTGTGTGTGTGTGTGTGTGTGTGTGTGTTTGTGAGATAACCTAGGTTTGGAGACATATATTACATAATTTCCCCTTGGTCTCTGTATAATACTAAAACTCCATGTGACATTAACAGGGCTTTTAGATTCTTCCATTTCAGACAATGTCCTCAGGATTGTAACTACTAATGAGTGTCATGCCGCAGTCCTGTGTAAAACCATGTTTCTTCAAATAATCACTTTTTTAAAAATATTTTTGATACCTTCTAGGAAGTAGGAGAACTTTCTCAACCTATAAAGAAATACTTAACCCTTCGTTTGATTTGGAAATATATGAAATAATGTTGCATGGTCACATTTTTTGCTGTTTGTGTTTTTAAAGCTATAAAATGAAACGTACTGGAAACCATCGATGCTTCAGTGAGGAAAGTTAGTTAAAGCTCTTTTTCTATGAAAACCATTTTATGTGTTTATTTGATTCATTAATGGGAACAAAAAACTGTAAATGAGCCAGAGTTAATAAAACAGACAAATTTTCATCTAGCGTCCCTTACCAGATGTGAAATATAATTCATAGAATAAATAAAAGCATTACCTATAAAGTTAATATGTACAAAGACTGATGCAAAAACTTTATTTTTTCTTGTGTTACAGACTGTAATACCAAGACTATGCTTAAGTAATATATAGGCTGATTGCTGTGCCACACCAAGGCTCAAATGTTATCTTCACAATTTCTGCAGCTCATAAAGCCTGGAGCATCACGTCACACCTGCTCAGTAGCACGGGACTGCGCTGACATTCGAGCAGCCTCCCAGTATACGTGTTTGGTTGTCCTGTTCCCAAAGAGAAAGGGGTCAGGAGGACATCTGCTTCATGTCAGCTGGCAGTGTAGCACTTGGTCTGGGGGTTATCAGGCTCCCTCTATCAGCCTGTGGTTGGAACATGGACCTCTCCTTCCTGAAGGAAACCCTCCGAACCAGCGTGCCGACAGCTTGAGGAGGTGCTGCGGAGAGAGAGGGAGAGGAAGGACTGGAGGGAGGTGGAAGGAAGAGGACAGGGAGAGGGATGAACGAGGGGAGAGACTGTAGGAAATGACAATGTGTGTGAAGCGATAAGCCCCTGGCAAGGACCCCCACACCCTCAGGGAGGACCAGGGGCTACATGACTTCAGCCTCAGTGCTCGGGCCTGCCGCTGTCCCCGATGACCCTTCCCAGCTATCACATTGCCAAGTGTGTGGACAATTGCTTACAATACCTTTGCCAGATGCTTCTGTTTTCAAAAAGTAGTTTATTCATTCATCATTAACAACAAAAAAAGACATTTTCAAGATAAAAAAGAACATTCTCAATTTTAGTGCAACATTTAGAGACATCAAATGAGTCAAAATATACTAAACAGCACTTAGCAAGTTGGAAATTTACTACTTAGTTTAATTATGTATGGGACTGGTTTTAAAAGTAATATATCTTTAAATACAGCATGTGCACACTATGTGATATAGTTTGTATTAATTATTCTGTGTTTGTGATGTGGTTTCTCTGAAGAATCTTGTAATAAAATGTTCCAGGTCTAATCAAATCTAATTAAAGAGGCCAAAACATATGTAAAGGTGAAATTACTTGCTACTAACAATACTCAAATATAATAAGGGAAAGTAAACATAATCTTAATTACCTTATAAAATGAGCTGATGTCACATGTTATATCAACAAATGTGGAGTTTCTGAATATGAAGAGCTGCTGGAAAAGGAATGTAATATTTTGTAATGCTGCTGTAATGAAAAGGAAGCCTTGAAAGGAAATGTGTCCCTTTTTACCCTTTCGAAACCCGTTATACCATTGTATACACCTCACTCACATTTCTTTCTTCTCTTTTTATCCCAGTATCAACAAATAATGAAACTCCCACACTGTCATGTGTGTACATTTCAATATTAACTCCGCTGAAACCACAGCACTGTGTGACTTTTGAAGATCTTTAATGGCCCAGATGTCTTCTCCATCTGGATCACAGCAGTGCTGACAGAGGCAGGTACACAAGACAACAGGTTAGCACAGAGAGAGAGAGAGAGAGAGAGAGAGAGAGAGTATCCTGTATTCTCTCAGTGTCTTGTAAGGGAGTCAGGAAAAGTGTCCATCTCTGTATATACACTTCTCCTGGACTGCTGCAGTGCTTCTACAGATTCTAAGTATGTAAAGGTCAAGACAGGCTAAGCACGAAAAACTGAAAGAGAGGTGGAAGAGAGATAGAGATGAATGTAAATACAACCAGGCTCATCCCACAGATATGCACTTCATCTACAGTGTAATCGTGTGATGCTACAGTCCTTACCAAGATTAAACTTACACAGGATGGATCGGGTGAAGCTGAAGGCCAAAAGGGCAGAACATAAAAGAAGAGAGGCAAAATTAAAAGAGTGATCAAGAGAAAGAGGGAGAATGACAAGTGGAGGGACAGAGGCAGAGAAAGGCTGAGGAGTGTATGTGAATGCAGTCGGGCTCCAGCCTGTGAGAATACTGCCAGCACTTTGCGATGAGGGAGCTTCAGATGAAGCGGAGCAGAGTGAGCCCCAAAGCCAGGGCTAAGTGAGCAGATTAGAGGACTGCACAGTGGTATCACTCTTCCACTGCATTTGCTCTCCTGCTGGCAAAGGTCAAGCACGTACTACATCTACCCTGTCTGCAGTGAATACACACACACACACACACAGATACAGAAACCACAGTGACCAGACATACAGACTTGCAAGACAGAGACAAAGTTAATGAAGCGGCATCAATTTGAACCTGACAAAAAAGCTCATGGTTTGATCTGATGGAACACAGGGTGAGATGTGCAGACAGGATGAATGTCCCTGTCGCTGTAGAGAAGTCTATTTCCTTTGCTCATGTTATCATTTCTTTTTTAGCAACAATGTTGTCAGGGTACGACAACCTGACCTCTTCCAGGGCTTGAGCCAGAGTGCACCACTGATCCCTGTGAAACATGAAATGTTCCATAACTACAGCCTCCCAGCGGCCATCTGTCCTTTTCATTTTCAGGGTGAAGGCTAATACCAGGTTTGGTGTTTTTCAACATTAAAATGCTCTATCAACATTTATTAGCAGAGTCAGCCAGACTACTGCATTAAACTGTTGGCTGCTAGTGCAAATCATGTGAGTTAAATAACAATATGTATTGCTCTGATATCTAATACATAGAAAGCATGTTTTTGCTATTCATAGACATCGAGTGTTACTCCTGATATTTTCAGCTTTTAACCACAAGTAATAAAAAAATATCTGTCATATAGTTGCCCACTTGAGGTTGAGGTCGAATAGAGGGCAGCATTTTTCATTCCAATGATTTCATAATTAATTAATATTTAATTTATTGTAATTAAAAACGTTAGTTACATAGTTGCAATAATATATCTAATGCATTATTTTGATATTATTTTGGAGCACTCAGTAGGAGTACAGCTTTTACTATTTTTCTTGGACGGCACACTTACCCCCCAAGGAAGTAAAAAAAGTTATGTGTGACCCACCCCCAATGCTTTCTCGGAAATAAAACTTTATATACACTCAGCCTTACTGTATTGCATATTTGCTTATGAAAATGTCAGCTTTTAGAATAATTTTTACTCTCAGCTGAAGTGCAACACTCAGGTGCTTCCAATTGTTACAAATGTAATATGTACACTTTATTATCAGAAGCACTAGAAATAGTAAAAACAAATAGGAATTATTAGTGTTATTATTTGTTCTCATTTTTGCTGCTCCGAGGTAAATAGCTCACTCTGCCTTGTCGCTGATGTGCACTTCAATCTCTGTGTGTTTTCTCCCCTATTTAGCCTAAAGGTAACACTGTATATTTACTCTCAACACCTTGGGGTGACACTGCAGCGCTTGCCTCTTGGAATTTAAGCCTTGCTTCATACCAAAGAGCTGTTTTAGAACCCCCTCAGACACCGCCTGTGTCGATTTGTTTTCCCACAAGCAAAGTAAACACAACACTTGTTGAAGGACCCTCATTCACCATATATTTAAAAGGAATGTTGTTACCCCTCACCCTCCTCCTGTGCACCATTTTTCTCCCCATATTTTACCCTTTATCATTCTCAGAATAAATATCCTTGAGATAAATAGAAGGCACGACTACATTTAAGATATCTCAACCTCAAAATGGAAAACATCTTGAACTGAGGAGGGAAAGAGGATCCTAAAAGGAGCCAAGTTATATTTCAAGGATACTGCCTCCTTATTTAGAGGCGTCCGTGTTACCCCAGAGCAGGGGGGCCTTGTGGAGATCTGATCCAGTCCTCTTGCTTTCTCCAAAGTAAGCTTGACAATCTGCAAATCAGAAATTAGCCTTAACAAGGCAAAGTTGAAACAAAAGTGAGTGTTTTTTTCTGTAATCTGATGATGTATTGGCCATGAGGCCAAGGTCAGGGTTCACTCGGCAACCATGTACTAAGCTCGTTTACATTAACCAGTGAAGAGGCTAATCAAAGGTATATGATTTCACTTCTCTACAGTTAACAGGACCTTTTGATGTTGGCAAGCATGTAACATCTGCTTTTAAGTTAGATGGATTGAGGGAGCCCCACAACTTTTTTTTTGTCCGTTTTTTTGTACGATAGATCCACTGAGCGACGGAAAATTACAAAAGAACTTAGCTCAAGCCTGCAGATAGAGCTTGAATTTTGTGGAAAAAAAGTAGAATGAAAGGGAAATTAAATAACCATGTCCAAGGAGAAATCCAACTGATGAGGCAGAAACTTTAGGAAGCCAAAAGTACAACACTGTGCTGGTTGACACTGGATTTTATTATAGTGAGTCTGCTATGAATGTGCAGGATGTATTTTGGTCCTTCAAACAACCTTGAGATTGTATCACATGAGGAACATTTTTTCATGGTCTGCAGTTTTGATAAAAGTCATTTGACTGAATAAAAAAATTCATTGTCATTGTTCAGCTTGAGGTACAGGAGGTAGATGATGTCACATAGTATCATTCTATTTTCTGAGCTTGTCAAATCTCAGTGTGTTTGTTGAGACCAAAGCCATCAGTCGTTAAAGACGCTTTTGCCCATGGACAAGAAAATACACCATCATTAGCCTCACAGTCTGATACGGTGTGGCTGCAGAGGAGCTGAAGACAAAGACAAATGTTGCAGCAAAAAAAGATTTTTTTTTAGCCCCATCTGGATCTAGTTGGGAGTCGATCATGGAGGGACCTCCACTGGCTGAGCGGCAAATGAGGAACAGAGGGCTTGAGCGGTTGAACTGTCATTGGTAGAACTGTGATTTCCATCCTATCGGGGGCTCCGGCTGAGACCTGGGGGCCTTGGTATCTATACAGCTAACACAGAAATCTGTCTGGTAGCAGTTAGCGCTGAGCTGGCACACTTACCTGGACATGAAATAAATCAAATCAATTTTCTCAAACCTGTAGCAAAACCAGGCCTAAGTGATGATGACTACCAATTGGTCGCCATGTCTTTTTTTTTTTTCTCAGGATGTACAATCAAAACAAAAAAATGTGGCCACTGTAATTGAAGATACATTTCCACTCATTTTTTTTCATCCGTGTAACACAAGCCTAATTCATCTTGCTACATAACTTTGCTTTTTCCTTCCTTTGCCTTGACCTGAGAGAGAAAAATCAAAGTGTATATGCGAGGGCTTTAGGAAGAGAGACATTTTCCCTGCATTGCGTTGGGCCTCTGAACTTTCAAGTGAACTTTTAGCATGTGTTAAACGCTACGCTGATGTTATTGAAATTGACACTGCTATGCTACAGAGAGCGGAGAGAGCGGCTCGGCATTCTCCATCGCCACACACCCCCCACAATATGCACACGCACACACGCATAGCCCGCTGAAAAGTTCACAGTCCGAGCGCGCTGCCAGGAACTGAGAAGAAAAATCCAAAACAATCTTTCTCTTTTTTTTTTTTTTTCATTTTTAAAGAAGAGCAAATCTATCTGTCAGCTCAGCAAGGATTATTCCACCACGGTTGGCTCCCCAACTTCCCCACCGTAATCCACCCAAAAAACTCTTGGTGAAGCCTTTCAAAACAATTTATGCAAACAAACATCAAGCGCAGCTATTTGTATTGGCACTACTTTGCAGTAAACCAGACTGAAGCAAGACCAGATGGGGCTGGGCCTTCTCCGTCTTGGTGTGGCGCAACACTAGAGGCAGCTCAGCAGACATGCTTAACACTGAGCACTGTCTTCTGTAACAGAGAGTGTTTCAATATTTAGACCACTTCTCATCACATTCCCCACTTCTTGGTATGAATGTGTATATGTGCGGATTGCCACAAGGACACAGAAAACCACAGCGGAAATATTGCAACCATTTCTGTATTGTGTTGAAATTTTTTTCACATGTTTTTCCAGTGTATATCATTAAAGAGGGGTATAATCCGTGTGTGTATACTGGGTTGTAGGTGTCCTTCACGTCTCACGGTGAGCGAGCTCTTTTGATCACTTCCTCCTCAGCTGAACTCTTGACCCCGCATAATTCACTAATTTGCTAATTCATATGATGAGACTCAATGAAATGTTTGTAAGCAGCTGCTCATAGTTCAACGTTGTGCCGCATAACATACAAATTCCTGCGCCTTGAAAACATGGCCATACATGAGAGAAAAGATGCCGATACATACCATGGCCGGCCTGGTGTTGACAGCGGTGGCTGTGCTGTGGCCGGTAATTGGACTGACAGTAATAGGAACTGTCTCTCTGCCTCCATGGGCCCTAGAGATGGGCCACAATGCTGCCGTGGATTTAGCAGCTGCAGTCAGATGGAAACCATGTAACTGCAATTTTCCTCGTCTTCCCTTTTCTTCATCCGTTTGAACGCTGACATGATCATTTATGAGCTGAGTGAATTTCATGACCCTCGGGCCCTTGAAACCTGGTCAACTGCCAACATGCGATTTTAGAAATACATGGTTGTCAATGAGAAAATGAGCCCTCCATTCGTCATTCCAGAGGAACTTGTTTTTTTGCAGATACATGTATTTACCCGACAGCGGCGTTTTGCTGCTGCTGGCCCTCCTCCTTGAGGGAAAGTTCGGTTTGAAGTCAGCATCCATCTTGGCGAAGACCACACGTACGCAAACACGGTTATAGTAGCAGGGAGGTAGCCTACACAAGCTCCTTATTGCCTCTGACTGAAAATACATATTTGATCACATTCAGGTCCAAATGTGAAGATTAATTCACGGGGAGATGCCAATCCACGCAACGCTACCACGGCAGCTTTTGACACGCCCAGAATAGACACGTACACACACCACTTGCCGACAAAAACACACAGACAAAGAGCCTAAGGCCCCCGAGATGAAAGGTGGCACATGGATCCGCACATCCTATGATCAACCCACAACCACACACACACACACACACACATATACACACTCTCCAGACACCCCGGGGAGAAAATAGACACACATTCCTCCCACTCGTTTGCCATCTCTCTATCTCCCTTAAACACACCTATACGCACACAAGCTGAGCGAGCCAGGCTCTCTCTCCATAAGCAGTTATTTCCCAGAGTCACTGCCAGCACACACTCGCTTGTGCTCTCTCAGTGACAAGCTACAAATCCCTGACACCACCACTGATGATAGCTTTACAGTAGAGCCTCAAGGGGACTCTGCCAGCCAGCACACACAAACAACACACACGCCTCTTTCTGTCTCTGTGTCTCTCCACTCTGTCGCTCTCTCTCTCTCTCTCTCTCTCTCTCTCTCTCTCTCTCTCCCAGGAGCCCCACGGGCCTCTGGGATATGTGGCTCCCAACACAAAATGCCTAGGGTTTGTTTGAGTTAAACATCTGACTGCAAGCACTCAAAGCGACAAGGTTACAAATGAAACAGCAATTACGCCTGTCCATTAATATACAGATTTCAGTTTAAATTGTGGCAAACAAAATCCAACGGATACATGTGTAATTGTGTTGTCTTTCAAAATGCACACTGCCTTTAAAAGTCAAGATACCCATCAGAGTGCACTGCAGTGCAACGGCACTATGTACACGGCAGTCAAACTTGTACTTGTCGTCACATACAGTTATCAAGCTTTTTTTTTCCCTGCGCCAGATTGATTTATTGAGACAGTCATCATGATGTCATACTCGCCCTACCCCTTTCTTCTCTGTTTGATGAAGCTTTAATGACTCCTTCTGTACTGCTGTAATTATTCACCAGCCCTGGAGATGTTTGTTTTGGTGTTAACCGGCCACTGCTGTGACCATGTCCGCCATCGCTCTATTATTTCTCATTACAATATTTATTACTTTTCTTTCCATTTTGGACCATTTTACAGCACTAATAATGCTCTTCATGCTGGGGATGTTTGCGTGTATGACGTTCGTGTGTGTGTGTAATAATTCCAGATCACAAGTGCCTTGGATTTATTGGCATATACCAATTTGGCTTTAATGAGATCACACACCTCCAGGTAGGTGCAGCTTCATCCCCTGCTCGGCTCGGGCTTCTCCCTCCGTCTCTCCGTCTGTCTGCCCTTATTACCATTTCATACACCCCCTACCACCCATCCCTTCCACCTCCACCACCACCACCCCCCGATCTGATGAAAAACCAGAAAGGCTTTGTGTGGTTCATTAAGTCAGCATAGGAAATGTATTAAGTAGGAGAATAGGGCTGCGAGCTATTGAGTGTTGACTTAACCTTTCCAGATTTTTTTTTCTTTTTCCACCCAGTGATGCTTCTAATGGAGGATGCGTGCATTACTCCGTCTCATTAGTAACCGCACAGATCTGTTGGAACAAGATATAGTGGAGGCTTGGACTTGCTTATTCTTAAATAATGTGAGCGAACGCACTGTGAGGGTGAATGCCTTCGTCTGCTAATAGTTAAATGTCTATTACATGACTAGTCGTGTGTCAAATGGCACATCTACAAAGGCAGAGTTTGTTGCAGCCTGTTTCATGGAGAGGCATGTTTACTTTTTAATATCGTAATAATTCAAGTAAGCAGGATATTAAGGACTTGAAAGCATAATAATACTTTCTTGCGACTTTTCAGGTGTACTTTGTATAGTCACTTGTGAGCATCTTTACAAATGTGGTACATCAAAATAGATTATATGAATTTTTCCACCTTTTTATCCAGTTTCATTTTATCTAAATTATACATGATGTAGACCAATGACACCCACCCATGTGCTTGAACTTGGACAAGGCCCAGCAGCTTAGGGTGCTACAGTGCACCATCCTGCTGCTAAAGAAGCTGCTCCCTGTGATGGCATATTCCTCCTGGAGCACTAGTGCTGACAGCAGAGTGGTACTCTATACTTCTCTAATCCTCTACAACAGAGAGCAGAGTTTGCCTGAAGTGATTCTGCTCAAAAAAGATCTATGAAAGAGGAATCACTAATTGTCATTGTCAGCCTGCTAAAAAAAACAAGACCTTGTTATAATGTGATTACTAAATAATCCAGACAAAACACTGTAAAAAAAAAAAGTCTCATTGTGGAGTTGCCGCACATTTTAGAGGGAAGGGCACTGTGGTCAGTCTGCCATTACAATTAGTGTTCATTTTGGCCTGATTCAGTGAGATCTACACTGACTGCTGGACATGCATTATGCATGAGTCTGTCCATATGCACTTGGGCCATCATGCATGCCCTTGTAGAAATACATCGACCACCAGCATGCAATTACATTTAGCTGGTTTCAACCTTCTCTGTGTGCAGATTATCTTATGGCGTAAAGGTTTGGACATGAAAGTGTGCATTCTCCTTAGATAACATGTCCTGATATCCATTATTAGGATAAATTGAAAGTTAAAAACATTGTGTTTTAGTTATTCTTGACATCTGTGTTATTACTGTTGGAACTCTTGTCATTGTCCAGTTAAAACTGCATATCTGCAAATTTTGTGTTTCTGAATTTCTTCGGATTAACTGAAGCATTATGTGTTATTTTAAAGGTTGAGATAAGTCTCCGACTCCTTGAACTCAATAAAAAATGTAAACCCTCTGGACAATATGAAAACTCTGTTGTTACAAAGCTGAAACCGAGGCTTTTTGTAGTCTTGTGATCTCAAATACATTGTTTTGCTCATTCAGATACTTCATGTGGACCACTGTAAATGAGCAACACATACATGTACGTTGCCTTGACTGTTTTTTTTTTTTGCCCTCGGTTATCCTACTTAATGTTTTCTTCCATCTGAAAAGTGAAGTTATGTTATCATCAGGTTGGCTCGTCTCTTTCATTTGTAGACATAATTGCACTGTGTCCAGTTTTGTGAGCTTTAAAATGCTCATGTGCAGAGTGAGTCTGGGCCTGAGCTGAAATGACAGTAAGTGAGGTGGCAGGAGAAATTACTGGATACCAAAAGAATCAACAAGATGGGGGGGGGGTGGAAATTAAATTAAAGGCATATCCTATTCAGCAGACAGCTCTATCACATGAGAGCTCTGATGGTAACATGGGAGGTAGATAATGCTTACTGTTGAGGACCAAAGTGTGTTATCCAACAAGTTCCCTGCTGTAGCTTAGTTGCCTGTCAGAGGCAATGAGCACTTGTCAGAACCAAAGATGAGGACGTGTGTGTGTGAGAGAGAGAGCTTCTATCGCCTGTGGGTGTTTACTTCCCAGGCACTTCCCAGAGCTTGGACCATGACCACTCTGTCCACTTTATCTCTGTGGAAAATCTCTTGACGGAAGATCTCCATCTCCTACGCGCGGCTCTTTAGCGCCCCTCGGAGAGAAAGCCCATAATCGCAGATGCGTCTCCAAAGGGAGGAAACGCAGCACATCTGTTACGACAGGGCACCGGGAAATTTGGCACAAGGTATCAGTCGTGACAACGGAAACCTTACGCAGCCCGAGACAGTTAGAAACAGGCGGATCATATGACTCAGTAGGGCTGATCATCGCTGTCACTGCCAATACAAATAAAGTGTGTATAGGGTGAAATAATAGACCCCCCCCCTCCACTCTTCCTCCCCAGTTCTCCCAGCTCAGCAGCACACGGGGAGGGGGGCTCAGCTTGTTTATGTTTATAGGAGAGAGCGAGAGAACTGGTGATGGTTGAGCTGCTGATCTAATAAGGCTTAAAATTATTTCTCGTTTCATTCACTGCGAGGCAGCATCATTCCTTACCCATCTTTCAAGTGAGCATCATTCAATTAAAATGCAATTCTCGTCGCCCCCATCCACGGATATTTAATTAGACTGGGGAGCAGGGCTTCCACTGTCTTTTTTTTTTCTCCAGCACAGCTCTTCGGATTTCACCTCTAAGGCATATTTTCACTCTGTTACTCGTTGGTTAAACAAGGGCATGTATCCATTTGTTAATTGATACAATTACGCATTACGCGTAATGGTCACGTAGGTCTCCAGGCGCGCATCAATCACTGGTCTATTGACCTGCCAAAAACCCCTCTAACCGCTCCTGCTGGGACTGCCCCTCTCTCTAATAGAGAAAGATAGAAACATCATCGTCATTAACTCCGGGATGGACCTCTGGCCAGAGAGCCAGAGGCGAACAGAGGTCGAGATTAAAAAAGAAAAAGAAAAAAAAAGAAGTCTTAGCCGTGCTTATCCAACCAGCTTTAATTGTGATGGATTGTAAATAAAAGAAGCCGTTTAAAACTACAATTTTTTAATATATATATATATATATGAATAACAGAAAACACACCAGAGAGACTTTCTAGTTTACACGTTTGATTCCTATTTGGAAAGGGGAAGAAAAAAAAGTCATCTCTTCATCTCTTCATCTGAAATGGTAACATGTTGGAGATTGGAGTCACAACCCAAACAGCCCCCCCCCCCCTTCGTACACACACAATTAATTTAACTTCACAAAGGGGTTTCCATACGTCGCCATGCAACAGTCCAATAATGATAATAATGAACAATAATAGAATTTCCCGAGACTTGCACGCAGCAAATCGGCGAAGGGCTCTGTTGGAAGAAGCGGGACGGGGCTGTGTACAGTGCACCTTAAGAAAAAACCGGCGCTGGACGTGATTGGCAAAGACATTATTCCATCCTCGGTACCCTGCCGTTCCGGGATTACAGTGACGTCACGCTGATACCCTTGCATGGATGAATGCTAAAGAACTATAGAGCCACAAATAATAGCACAAGCAGAGTCCATATCTTGCAAGTCTTACGTTATCCTTTAAGCCTCCTTCAGCCAACACAACAACAATTTTTTTTTTTGCACTTAATGACGCTTAATTTCATTTCTTATCGGGTCCTTGGGGGGGGATTATTCATTCATATAAAACAATCTGCAGCTGGTGCCAGCCTAAAGTCTCCCTCCTATGAGTGAAGTCATCTATTATTGAGCGAAAGGCCGTGCGTGGAAATGTGTGTGAGACGGCGGATTTGAAGTAGAATTGGTTGCAATCGATCAGGGGTGAAGAATATTGCTGATGGTAACAAAAGAAGCAGCTATGTCTTTCTCGCAATTTGGATACCCTTACAATGCAACTTCACAGGTAAGCCACTTTGCCTTTTTTTATTTCTCCCTAAGAGATGTGTACACACAGATACACGCACACACACGCACACAAATAGCTTTTTTCCTTCTTTTATTGCATGTTTTCTTTTAATTTCTCTGCAGCCAGTGTACTTTTGTCTTTCAGAGGCATTCATGAAGGAGTGACTGCTTTGACAGTATTGACAGCATTTTTTTTTTCGTGAGGTGCTTTTGTTGTTGGACCAAATATCGATATCCACGCGCCCGTGTCCAATTACACTGAATTATGAATGAACTCACGTGTTTTTTTTTCCTGATGACAATAGAGATGAATGTCACCTATTGCTCTCCCGCGACGTGTAATTGGGCTGCGCACAGTCGCAAACTTTCTATTTGGATCGCTGGGACGAGTGGGATGTTTGGGCAGATGTCATCACGCCGAAGGCTTTTAAAGCCCAATTAAAGTGCTTTATTTACATCCAGGGACATTATTGCGCCTAATGACGAGTTCGGGGAAGTTCAAGTCGATCAGGGGACAAAAGTTGCTCTCATGGAAAAAGTTGTCACCCAAGTTTCATCTTGATTCAGCGTTCAGTAGATTAAATATAAAATCCAAGTCTTTGGGAATTGAAATGATGTGGTGATTTGCTTGACACTTACATTACTTTTTATTTTTTGTCTTATGCCATGTAGAACTTTTTTTTTTTTTTTAAACGGAGGAGTATCTGGCGCAGGTCACTTTTACGCACGGACTGCGCATCTTTTTCCATCTTTGTAGATTATTTACTTTCATGTGCTATATTAAATTATATTTGTTGTTAAAGCACGTCGGTTATCACTCTATCCCCAATGCCTCTGAAAAGTGACTTACCTTGAATTAAGGCAGGTCACAAGTTAGGACAACGACATCTGATTTCTGAACTGAGCAGGAAAAAAAACAAACGAACCCACCTCACACTTTCTTTCTCTCCTTTTTAAGATCTCACGAGCAGACAACACTGAGCAACTTAACTTGGCTTTTCTTTTTTTCTTTTGTTTATGCAGTGCATCACACCACAGCCACTTCTAGAGTTTTTCACACACACACACACACATCCAGATAAGAGCAGCCAAAAATGACCATGTCTGTCCACGGTTCTCTTCATGCAGTTTT
>JBAJHX010000001.1:17020161-17092532 GCA_037176925.1 Amniataba percoides
CACACACACACACACACATCCAGATAAGAGCAGCCAAAAATGACCATGTCTGTCCACGGTTCTCTTCATGCAGTTTTTCGTGTCGGCAAACCCCAGTACGACTTGCTGCGATTCGATTTCCAGGTCGGTCTCTGACGGGACGGGCGGCTCTCAGACCGCCGCCGCCTCCTTCTGCTGCCCGTCCTACGAGAACCGGCTCCTGGCGAGCAGCCGGACGGAGCTGAACGCCGCGCTGGGGATGTACAGCTCTCCGTACGCCGCCGCGGCCGCCGCCAGCCAGAACTACGCCAACTACTTCCCCTACAGCACCGACCCATCCGCGATCTACTCCACTCTGGTGCGCTGCCTTCAGCCTCCATCTGCTGCGCGAAGCGGTGGGGCGGGTGGGGTGGGGGAGGAAGGAAGGAAGGAAGGGAGGAAAGGAGGGAGGGAGGATGGTGGTGGTGGTGGTGGCCGGGGCTGATCGATCAACCGGGTTTTTTGTTCATCAATTTATCTCCCACTGCAAACATATGATCCAGCACTCAGTCTTACCTGCGTCCCCTCCAGAACAAACCACAGCGCCCTGTCACTCGGGTGAGCTGAAGGGGTGCAGAAGCAGTGCAGAGGAACTTCACTTATTTGAAGGAAAATGCACATTTGCATCATTTTGAAGTCGTCCTCCTCGTTATGGCTTGTTTAAAATGAAATAATTGCAATTGGTGTCTGCTGCTGAATTTTAAATTATGTTGGTCCAGTGTCAGAATTGTTCAGTCTGAGTAAGATGTGAGGGAGTAAGTTTTTGTGGAATGAGAACTAAATGACTTTTTTTAATGGACATTTTGCAGTGCAGTTGAAACTTTTCTCTTACTTGTACCTCAAAACCTCAAAACAGTAAAAAAAAAAAAAAAAAGAAAAAGAAAAAGAAAAATATAAAGCTAAAAAAGAAAAAAATGAATAAAATAATATAAATTAATATTCTATGATCACGTATTGATATTATACTTGACACAAGGTTAAAAATGCATTTAGAAAATGTATGGGGATTATTTTCTAGCTCAAATCACTTATAATGATTCACTTTTCTTTTACCACAAAAAAAAGGACATGTCTTTTATCTTTTATTTGTATGTGAGATTTTCTTTCACAAATAATCAAAATACTTAGAAAAAATAATGTTGCATACTTCTAACAACTTTACTGTGTTTTTTTCAGAATCCCCAGTATGACATTAAGGACAGCACAGGCACTTTACACTCTGGCATCACGCAAACCGCTGCATACTATCCTTATGACCATTCACTGGGACAGTATCAGTATGACAGGTAAGTTCCATGTTATTTTTGTCCCCTGTCTGTGTAAAGCATTTTACCACTGATCATTAAAAGCAGCCACCTGCACCGGGAATATTCGGCACTCAGATCAAAGGTCAGTGTGTGACTTCATACTGATGGCTGCATTGAGTGAAGGTGTATTACAGACAGCAGGGAACGAGGACATTGGACGTCTAAGTGAGTCGTCTATGACACCCTTCACTAACTCCACTAATGGCCACTGTCCTGCGTTGCATGTGTGTGTTCCCGTTCCAGATACGGGACGGTCGACTTCAACGGCACAGCCAGAAGGAAGAACGCAACCCGCGAAACCACCAGCACCCTGAAAACGTGGCTGTATGAGCACCGCAAGAACCCGTACCCCACCAAGGGCGAGAAGATCATGCTGGCCATCATCACCAAAATGACGCTCACCCAGGTGTCCACCTGGTTCGCCAACGCCAGGAGGAGGCTAAAGAAGGAGAACAAGATGACCTGGTCACCAAAGAATAAAGCCAACGATGACAGGAAGGACGACCTCAGCAAGAGCGACCAAGACTGTGTCACCAAAGGTAATCAAGGTCCACTTTTTGGTAGCATAAAGTTCAACTATTTATTTATTTTCCATGAAACAAAAAAAAAATATTGTTGCTTACTCTAAAATTAAGGAAATATAGTACAGTACATACAAATATGCCAAAAAAGATAACAAAGTAGGATCAAATGTATATTTTAATGCTATCTAAACAGACTATGTCTCCATATATTCGACAACTTTTCAAACAGTGTTACCTAAAAATCTCTTTTTCCCCATGCAGATTCTAGTGATTGCAAGGAGGAGAAGGATCTGCATCTAAGTGATCTGGAGGACATGGACGAGGACGACTGCGACAAGCTGGACAGTGACTGTGAAAAGGTGGCAGCAGATGAGCACGACCTCCAGAGGGTCATGGCCATGTCGGGAGCCCCTCAAAAGAGAGACTGCAGCTCGGAGCTGCACCTGAGTTTGACAAACAGCTTCCACGCGTTTCCCTGTGCCATCAAAGGCGTCGCCGCCCTCCCTCCTCTCCCGTCTGACTTCCTGGATCCCGTAGTGTCCAAGGCGCCCACCTCGACCGGCCCCGCGGGAACGCTGTCCCTGTCTCACTTTGAGGCGTCAGATAAGCCTCGGATTTGGTCGCTGGCTCGCACGGCGGCTTCTGGGGTCATTCTGAGCCCTCAGCAGCACGGCTCGGAGCTGAGGACAGGCAACTCAAGTGGGGACTGCCAGCTCCAGACCGCCAGGCTTCCCGGGGCTCCTATTGGACAGTGCGGGGGCATGAGGGGCCTCCATGAATCTAGCAGTGTCCCCAACACTGAGAGCCCCTTCCCCGAGGGCTCATCCTTGCACTCAAAAATTTATGGTACAAGCAGCTACAGTCACAAGGACCTCCAACTGCACTGTTCATCCTATGCTGCACTGCCAGACACATGTCAGTACTCCACTATTGAAGGTATGTCATTCTGTACCTGCAATATTAAGCATATTTCAAGGGATAAAGCTCCTCTTAAATTCCACACGTGTCCCTCTGTTAATACACAGACAAATGCACAGTAGTTTCCAGCACTGCCAAGTTTGTGTTTTAAAAAATAAATTCTTCTTTAGATGTAGAAAAGCCCCCCACCTTTTTTTTAAGGGTACAAAGTGACAAGACATTTTCCGCCAACTTGCACCTGAGGCAAGTTTCTTAGATTTGCTTTTATTTGGGTGTGCAGGATTCTCTGGCGGCAAAGCAGAGACACAGCCATCTGACCTCAGCGAGGCCTGTGGGACCGCGCAGGATGACAAGGTCACTGCGTTCAGACCGGTGATGAAGAGGTGAAGCAGGTGAGAGTCTGCACTGAACTGGAAGGAATCGGTGGAGTCACGACACACACACTCACACACTCACACACACACACAAGGACACACAACAACATCATGAAACACTGACAGGTGAATGAGGGTGCACACACAGACACTCATATATGTGTTTGGCTCTAAATATAATAATAGCTTAAATGAAAAGTGAAAATTTGTAAATATGCATGATGTCCAAAGTGCTTTATAACGACAGACAACATATTAACATTTACACTGCACTCTACTCACTCAGTTTAAGAACTTTTTAGAGATTTTTTTAATATATAATGACTGTTCATTCCTTCTCGTTTTGGGGGCTCATTGTAACTCATGCTGCTTCGTTTCTCTCCTAGTTTGCAAGGACCTGCACCACAACAAATAATGGGACATCTATTATGCACTAAAAGGACCCACTGGCCAAGTGTAGAGGCCTCAGGATGACACATGGGATCTACCTGGAGCTGCTGCAGTGGGAAACTGTCAAACTGTGGACGTGGCTATCATTTTGCACAACTTTGTTTTTACGGTGTTAAAGACTTTATGCAACAACAACAAGAAGAACAAAAAAAATCCTAGATGCAAAGGTGTGAGACTGGCCAGATTGAAGAAAAAAAAGGGAACAAAAAAAAAACACATGGCCAGAATTGTGTATGGCAATCGTGTAGTGTAGCAAAGCTATTTATTTCTCTGTGTATTTATGATTTTGTTATGTTGTCTGTTTGTTATTTAATGTGTCTCTTGGTTGGGTTTGTGCCTCCTTTAAGTATTTTTTTTGTTCCTTGTTGCGTTTTTTTCTTTTTTTTTCTTTTTTCGTGGCTTCGTGTCATTATGCCTGATGTAAAAGAGAAAAGCCTGTCGGACATTGACTATAAAAAGACTGGACCCCCTCCCCTCTTCCCTCCCCACCCACATCCCCACCTCTGTGGACCTCAAGATTTTTTCTTTAGGCTTTTTTTTTATTTCTTTTAAATTTTTTAATCTCTCTTTTTCTTGTTGTTGTCACTGTGTTAATATGTGAGCTTCTTCTGTGTTTGCTTCTCATGTTATTATCATTTTCTCCCCCTCTTTTTTTTCTAACAATACATTTTTTTTCCAAGAGCTTTCGTTCCCTGTGTCGTGGTTATTTATAGAGCTCGGCCAATTAAAACATTCGCGGATGTGCATTTGATCAAAGTTTATCATCTTGACTCGACGCAGCGCTGATGGAGGGTCATAATTCAGAGGGAGGTGTGTGTGTGTATGTGTGTGTGTCTGTGTGTGTGTGTGTGGAGGAAGAGGAAGGGGGTGTGTGGGTGCGTGAGTGAAATCCACAAGTCGCGGAAGAAAGGGGGACATCATCTCTCCATTGTCGGTGTCAAATCGGAAGTGGCATCAAACACTTTGTTACTGCTCGGGCCGTGGGGCGGAGGGATGAATGCTGCTTTGTCCCCCGTGTAGCGCGCCGCCGCACTAACTTAACATTGTGTTAATTAAAAGGTCATTTGTAGGATCAAACCCGGCAGAGAAATTCACATGGCCCATCAAAAGTCCCTTTGATTTGGCTGTTTTGGCCCCGCAGTCCGCCTCGTTTGCGGGCCGCCTCTCGCGACTCCGCTGCGGGCGCATGTGTGAGAAGATGATCTCTGCTGAGAAACTTTTCCACCAAACTTTCCTCGAATCAAAAGTTTTGGCAGCAAACGACAAAAAAAAAAAAAAAAGAAAAAAAAGAGGGATGCTGCGTAAAGTCCTCCTCTGCGGGGGATTTTGGTTTTGACATTCTTTACATCCATCTCAGCAAGTCTGTCCTTTAACTTTACAGAGCAAAAAGGATCGTGTTTTAAACAACCTGTCTGCTTTACACGGAGGGAAATCAGTTTTTTTTCTTCCCCTCAATTCGTGATATAATTAAAATAGTCCTAATAATGTCACTGAAGCATTGATTCCCTCGGTAATAAAGGCTCCTTCTATTTATTTCCCATTATCATTATTATTATTATCATTATTATTATGACGCCAGCAGGAAAAAATACATATATTTATGACTAAATCTGACCAGACCACCGCTGAAACAATACCTGTCCTCAAAAAAAAAAAAAAAAAAAAGAGGAGAAACGTCATTTGAGGTCCTACTTGTGGGATTATGCTCGTAATAAAAAGTCTGTGCGGTGTTGGGGTAATTCAGGCTCGGGTCTGGTCATCCTGTGTGTCCTTGGCCGGTGGCGGAGCTGTCAGTAACGCACGGAGCCTGGCAAATCCACCGAAAAGCTCCGTGATGAGGATGAGGAAGGTCAGGAATAATAACTTAGGCCTATTTGGATTTGTTTTTTTTCTTTCTCTTATTCCACTCCAGATTTTCCTTCTTTGCTAATCTGGGACCTAATAAATGATCCGCGTGCAGGCTGAGAGACAAAAAAAAACATAATTTGAATATAGCCTGTAATAAAGCAAAGGTCAAAATCTCTCATTACTGGTGGGGGGTTTTCCTGTCCCAATAAAAAAAAAAGGACAAAGAATTAACGACTGGCATCCTGAACAGCTGATGATACAATTTCAGATGAAGGTCACCTGAGTTCATCTCCTGCACTAAAAATGCAACACTGTCAAAAAAAAAATTAAAACAGCGTGTTGGACGACGTGTGGAAACAAAAAGGCGTCAGTTCACTCCACCTGATGTGGGTCAGGGACTATTTTACCCATCGTGGCATGAAGTGCGGCTCTCTCAGCGGGCCGATACTGTAACAGCTGATGAGGAGTAATCGGCAGTAATCAGTCACGACGCCTCGCTCTTTACGTTCACATATAGGGAAGGAAGGTGTGCATCAAATATTTACAACCAAATTTAATTAAATCGGAGGCAGTAAAGAAAAGCTGCCTTGCGCCATTGAAGGTAATGATGCATGTGCAATGGGATTACCACCATAGAGACGTACCTGGGGAGGGGGGGGGGGGATAATGGCCATGATGGGCTCATATAGCAGCGTATGTTTGAGGCAGCTAACAGGTCAATTAGTCTGTCCTATACAAGGCGTTTTAAAGAGACACAATCAAGAGACACACCAGCAGGATGTCATGTGGTTGCCATGGATCAGAAACTACATTACTGCTGTTCATATCTATGAAAACCTACAGGGAGAAAAAAAACTGCATTTAAACAAATGGGATAAAACCAGCAAGAGTGAAAGGAAGGATAAATGAATAAATAATGCATCATCAGCATCATTTTGGTGTTATTGGTGGTGGTGGTGGATGTGGGGAGGTTTGGGTGAGTTGGGGGGGGGCAAACACCAGACATTTTGTTTGTCTGACATCTTTAATCTGAGGCCAGACACGAAATCTGTTTCAAACCGGAGTGTTGCAGAATAATAAGTTCCTTAGGTAGCCTATATATGCGCAACTAAATCTCCCTAATACACGCCTTCCCTCTTGGTAAATTACATTTTTCATTAGGGAGAGGGAGGTGGTGGCTGCCTATGAGAGCATGTTTGCATAATCCAAAACAGATTTTAGATAATCTGTGAATGAGGCACAAATATGCAAAGAAAAACAAGCCATGGTAAACACGGATACTTACATAGGTTTGACATCATTAATCTTTGACCATCCCTTTGAAATCAGACGTGGGTGGTGTGCATCTTCATATGTCTGTTATTATCAAACACCTCCAATTGCAGCGACCCCTCCCTCCCCCGCCCTACTGTCATGGATCATTGATCTGCTCTGGGCCAAGTTGCTGCTTGCAGCCTGTGTGCTCTTTTCAAGTCAATAGGCCAGCTGAGTGTCAGAAATGACAGGTGTTCTGTTAGAGTCAGTGTTTGACACATATAACACTTACATATGTAAATGCATCAAGGACAGGAATTATAATTCTGAACATGTTAATTTAAGGTCAGCCTTCATCCTCACTTTCACACAAAAGGCACGCAGAGTATTTAACTGTGTACTGTAACAATTCACAGCAGCACAGGCTCACATAATGGAATAATTATAGACAAGAAATAAACTTTATATTACAGACAGCTGCTCGGTTATTTTCTTCATTGCTTTCAATTCTGTAGGTGCTGAACATTTAAGAATTTAATATGAAAACAGACACCTTTTAAACCAATGTAAATGACGGCGTGTTCTCACATGTACTGTACAGGGCAGCTCATACATGCCTTCAGGTGTTTTTTAAAGTGCATTCATTTGCAGAGGCAGCAGCAAATGGCTTTATAATAACTCAAACAACACTTTGAATTGTGTTAGCAAATAATCTTTTAAAGAATTTATGAATGTAATTTTTGCTTCACTGAAGCAGCTGTTTTAAATGTTTAGATTACAATAAGGTAAGCTTTTTCTCAACTTGTTTGGACTGCCGAAGATTACGTGTGAATTTTATCAATTCTAGGGCAACGCTGTCAAATCATCCAAAGGAATACAAGTTTTGACAGGTGAAAATATCTTGGAGCAACGGGAGCAGTGAGCACGGTTATTTAAGGACCAACTTTTTTCTTTCCTTTTTCTATTCCGTTGCTCCAGATCATAAATGTGACTTAACCCTAACTCTGCACATTTCTATAGTGAGATAAAGCCATTCCCTAATATGAGAAGCATCAGAGTGAAATACGGTCTTAAAGGAGTTGAGAATATTTCCACAATCAATGTAGAAAGTTGCATGATATAACACTATAATGAAGGGTTAACCTCTGACAAAGACACTGCCAGGAACATCTCATGTGCACTTTATATTTAGGCCTCCACTTAATGAGCATGTGCTTGCCGCGTAAAAGAATATGAATTATTCTGACATGATAGCAAAGGCCTCTTCTTATAAATAGGAGCCATAATAACAACAACAACAACATCTCAAACAATAATTTGCCCTCTGGTCTAACAAAGGAGCCAGCATCGAGGTGCCATTTGATGTGTCCCACGCTGGGCAGCTAAGGCTCATAAAACAAAGTCTTTGTACCAGTGGCTCGGAGTTCAGATGAGGGGGACAATACACACACTTCATTACATTTTGTCAAAAGGCGCAATGAAATGTGTGTGGGACATTGTTTCTGTGCATGTCTCCCTCCATGGAATTTCTGATTGCCGATGTTGCTACAAGGTCTTCGCTAATGAGTTTTGTCAAAGACAATTATGGACTTGGTGGAATGGCCAGAGAGGGGATGAAAAGCTGGCTTTGTGCGGTTTGGGTAGATGTTGCATCGTGACCCCTGCTTCTTTTATAACCTGTGTTTGACCTGCGCTGTTTGTGTCCGGAAAATCTGGGCCTCCATTTCCATTATCAGCGCTGTGCTCGAGGTCAGCCAATTTGCTCCAGCACCTTTGGCCTTTTCATACGTGTCCCCATCCGGATCCCTCTGCACCGGGCGGGAGCGAAATGATGTTAGCGCTGCCATTTCCCAGGGCCTTATTTCTTTTTTTTTTTTTTTTAGACTGCATTCACATTAGAGTAAGTGAAAACTTGTAACCAAATTCGAAGTTTCTTTGTCGTGAGGCGACTAGCTGTTAGCTCAAGTGATACTGTAGTACGAAGGTAGAAGTCACCCTGTAACAAAGCTTTAAATCTTTGCTTTCATGGCTGCTGCTGCCTGCCTGGTGATTTTCCCCTGGTGTCAATTCCACTGCTAAACCAAAGGCCAAGGTCAATCTCACTCTGGGACCATCTGTAACTACTGGAAGGAGCGCAAATGGTACTCGGGGGATAATATGAGCAAAGATTGCCATGTTTATTTTGAACACATGCCGAAATAAGCAGGTCAACAAGCTCCAACCACACAGTAAAAGGCTAACCCACAAGGAGGCACAATGAAATAAATTCTTACTGGATGCCAGCACGAGGGGAGCTTTCACGGACGGCCTGAATCCCCATGTTGTACCCATGGAGGGCCAAACTGTGTCCGCTCTTGTGCCTGCTATATTGTTTGTTCTTTTATGTTTGTCTGCTGGACTGGCAGTTTTCTGTTTGCTGACCTTAGGATGGCGTCACCAACATCAGAATAATCTTCTGTGTCATTTTAATGCCCTTTAATAATCCCCTGCATCTCATTTTTAATCTCACTCGCTCCTTCTGTTTTTCTTCCCCTTTATGTTGGACATCTGTTGGCCTTTTATGCCTGCTGTTGAGTCTTTTGACTTTTAAACAGGGTGTATCATATCATGGCCACGACCACAAAATATAAACCCACTGTACAAAACCTGCTCAGCACCAGATGGCAAAGAAACTGGTGAACACAGCAAAGAAGTTAGCAGGCCCAGATTTTGTCTAATAGGTTGGTGGAGACCAAAAAGGAGCTAAAAGTAGAGACAATATTGTGATAATATCATAATATTGTAATTATTATAGTATTATAGCTAATGTTGCTTGCCATATTAATGCTGCTTTAAGATAGCTTTAAGCATATTGTTTTAGTTGCCATGCCAACTAACTCTGAACTTTATTACTTGAATTTATATTTGAAATTGACCTGTTGCCCATTATTGTACACAGAAATGGAGAAAATACTTTTTTATTAAATATAATCTGAACACTGCATAAAATTAAATGGCAGTGGCACCTGAGGCTGCAGGATATATATTATATATAGTATATAATAGTATATTCATCGAGTATATTCATGTAACATTAACAGTATTTGGATGGAATGGTTTTCCTTGTTTTGAGGGACATTCAGACAGACAGAACATGATTGGAGTATAGTGCCCTCTGTTGAAATATAGTTATTTCACATTCTATGGTGTTTCTGTGGTCTCAGTTTTTGCAGAAGAGCTGAAATTTTACAGGCATTCTGAAAGTGTAAGTGGTTTAGTTTTATATTATATAGTTTTATTTCATATTGATGTATATTAAGTAGTTTTCTACTGTTTTCTACTGTTTAGAAAAAGTCCCATTCATATTCAGCAGCATCTGCTGACACAATTTAAGAACTTCACGGACACAAAACACACACGGGTCGAACTTTTGGTTTAGGCTGATTTAGGATGATTTGGAGAAGAATCATGTCACAACAGGTTTATTTTTGTGAGGCTGTGTAGGTGACAGCCTTCGGAGCAGTTCATTTGGACTGCAGACAGCAACAATGTTCAGCAACAGTATTCTGCAAAGCAGCAGCAGCACTATCAATTCTCTTCAATTTATGTCTCCAATTTCCTGAGTTCAGCCTGTGCCGACACCACCGCAGATTTGACAGATGAAGTCCAGCATGTGAAGCCAGCAGCTTGTCTCTCTTGGAGACTCACCTGACTGTTTTTCCCCCCCTTCTTCACAGATATGCTGAACAATGAGTAGCTGTAGCAGTAGCACATATAATGAACAGCCTCCTCCACCTGAACACGGAGTATTTCCACTACATTAGTTTCATTGGCATCATGCGGGCAAGAGAAAACTCACAGCAGGGCTGTGTAGCAGCATGGTGTCGACAGCACTCTTCTCCACCGAGCTCTGCTTGGGGGCCTGCCTCTCTGTGTGAAGCTCCTGTGTAGGATTAGACACTGGTGTGCAAGTCAAATGGTTGCTAGCTCTAATGGAGTCTCCACACCTGCCTGATGTCTACATCAGCCTTGCTTTCTGTTACTCATGGCCCTCGTATATCAAGCAGACACACCAAGGAATGCGGAGGCCTTTCCAAGAACAGTATCTCCATGATTATAGACCGTATCATTACTGTGACAATGCTGACCTCAAAAACCTATGCATGCAAAGTGACTAAAAATGACAGAAGTGCACTTTGAAGCAATTATGTCATGTTGATTACCTACAGAAGGCTCGTTGATCAAAAACAAAAGTGATTTAAGATGCTAAAAGAGAGCCTCATGGCCTGTAAATCAAATGACAACCTTTAAATACATTGTACGGAGGTCATGAAATGTGAAAAATGGCTTTGTTTGTCGCAAACAAACCGAACAGGCTCTCACCAAGCGGCATCAATGCCGGGGCCGTAAAGCCCTCCCCCACCACCACCACCACCATCGCCACCACCACAACAGGCTAGCAGGGGTGGCTGACAACAAGGCATTGTTGTTGTGGTGGCATGCCAGTCGTGACGTGGCTTTGATGCAGCGGGGCAATAAGAGGCATCAAAGAGGGGCAGTCTAAACACGCTACGCATTCTACAGCAGCAAGGTAAACAGCTGAGGGGAGAGCAGGAGGAGGAGGTGATGATGGAAAGAGACGGGGGAGGAGGGAGCAGCAGAGGGAGGTGACACACAGACCACACATTTTCAAAGTTCACTCTTAAACACAGTGCGCTCATAAAAGTACAGGTCCCATTATTCACGGGTGGGATTTCTCCCTCTCTCTCTCTCTCTCTCTCTTTCTCTCTTATAGCACGCAGGCAAACAGCCCAAACCCCCGAGCTGTGTCAAATGATGGAGCATCATAATTACGCCCTTTTTATTGGCCATCTTATTCCAGATATGACTGATGCAGCTCCCAACCCTAAGTGTTTCCATTTGCACTTTCATGTGGCAAACGAGCAGAGAAGCCACGGCTCGCCTGCCTTTCAAAGGTGGGCTGACAAATATTTATGGCCTGACGCGAAGTCACTTTTAATCAGGGCTGGTGACCTGTTCCTGAGGAATCTGGCCGCTGGAACATGCTTATCTCCTCCATAATAAATGAGCCTTCAAAGGGCCCACTGTGCTTGCATTATGCGGTTGTCTAAAAATAATAACTGACACATTTTTTTAGAATCACTCATAATCAAGAACCCAGAGGACGAGTATGCAGATCCCTGCTGTAACATGGCAGAAATAAATCAATGACCTCCCTCTACTGGTCAGAGGCCAAACTACAGTAGAGTGAATTACCAGCCCTCTGACTGTCTGCCATGCCATGACCAGAGGAGAAAAACGCAGGTAAGCTGAGCCAGGGTTTGTCAAGGAAATATTCTTTTAAC
The DNA here is from genome assembly GCA_037176925.1 of Amniataba percoides. Classification (NCBI taxonomy): domain Eukaryota; kingdom Metazoa; phylum Chordata; class Actinopteri; order Centrarchiformes; family Terapontidae; genus Amniataba; species Amniataba percoides. The sequence continues at coordinate 17,032,200 of JBAJHX010000001.1, forward strand.
ATAAAATGTACTTCCTTCTTTCTGTTTTTGGATAACCACACACTTAAAATATTGAATTTGTTTTATGTGTCCTTTGAAAGGAATCTGAGTCATGAGAAATTGCATGCATACACTGAAAGAAAGGGACAAAAGCAGATATATTACATTCAAAGGACAAATTATCCACATCCTGTGACCCCAAATCCCTGTAAAACTCACGGATAATGTGTATTACCTAGCACCAGTCAGAAGTAAAGACAAGTCCTATCCATTTTAAAAATGTGTTGTAAATCCCCTGTATATTACTGTGGGCAGCTGAGGATGTGATGGATGGCAAAAGGACCCAAGAAGAGATCTGTTGATGAAGCACTATTAATAGAAATTACCTCAAACTTCCAGGCTTCATATCCAAGCCAGTTCAGATGTACTCTAATCCTTTGCTTTGGTTCAACTTCTTCACTATTGTCCCCGTCTGTAATCCTGCACAATGTTTTATGCTGTCTAGTTTGAAATCTAGATTTATGACACCAATATGTTCTTTTCCATGCTTTAACAGCCTATAAGGCATTATGGGAGGGCTCCCTTAGTGAAAACAGATATTTTCCTCCATATTAGGAGTTATGAGGAGAGTGATCCTTAAAAATGAAAGCCATAAATCATTTCCCTCCACGATTATACCATTAACAGAAGCATGGTTTTGTCGTTTAGGTCATGCTAATAGTTCGGGCTTGAGGTTGTGGCCGTGGGGAAGGAGAATGGAGCTTGGGCTGAGTTTGTCTTGGTGGTCCTGTGTTAGTGCTTCAGCTTTCCTAGTCTGATCACTGCAGACGTTATCCGCATCTGCTCTGGATTTCGCCTTTCGTTTCCCCCAACCGTCTTCCAATTGGAGTTTCTATATTGGGCCTGCTTGTGGTCTTCCAGAGAGACCCCACGACAAACTATCGGAGCATTTTGCACTCTACAAAAGGCACCGGATGCCAGCAGAGTACATATTAAATTTGTTACTAATTTTAAACTTGGCATGGCGGACCACGTAGCTGCCACTAGCTCACTGGAAGCAGGCGGGTTCAGCCCCACTGCGACCACAACCACAATACAAACAAAGCATATGGAACAGCAGCTCCCAGTGTACTACTGACAGTAAATGTTTAGAAAAGGAACTTTTAAAAATAACCCTGTGTAATAGAATTAGTGGGAGAGAGGCGCCTGGCAGCATGTTTTCTCCTTTTTTGACTCCTGTACCAGATTAAAATAATAGTTTGAGAAGCATAACCAAAACTAAGGACAGGATGAGGCTGCTTTAGTGTTTTTAACATCATTCTCAAGAGCTGCCTGTGGCTGGGAAATCATTGCTCATCATCTTTTTGTGTGTTTCTAACCCTTCCAGGAGAGCATGTTATGAAAATCAAGCTGTAATGATTTCCTTAGCTGTGTGCATACTATGTTGCTGAAGCAAATGCCATTTAATTCATGATAAATAATAGCTGTAATGTGGAAGATGCACTGAAATCTTTAATTCGACTAAAAGTATTAATATCATAGTGTAGAAATACTTTGTTAAAATAAATTAAATTAAAATTCTACATGAGGAAAATACAAAAATGTTATCAAAATATAAACAGAATAAAATGATTCATTGTGACCCATATTGGAATAATATGTATAATCAGATGACAATTATTATATATTAATATATGCATCACTTTAATGTTGAAGCTGATAAAGGTGGGCTTCATTTCAAGTATTTCACACAGCTTATTTGTTAATTATTTGTTGATTATATTTTGCATTTTTAATCTATGTCTGCAAAATAACTAGTAATTCAAACTTTAAAATCAATGTGGTGCAAGTACAACATTTGCCCCTCAAATGTAGTGGAGTATTATGTAGCGTAAAAATGGAAACAATCTAGTACAGAACAAGTACCCAGAGGTACAGCAGTGAAAGTACACCAGAGCGGTGATGACTTGGATGTGTTTCATCTCCTACCTCGTCCAGCTTCAGACATGTGAGCTGCAGCCGTGGAGCGTTCAGTGTCAGTGTGAAATCACTGCTATTAGCACCCAACCCAGCTTCATGCGGATTTGGATCTGCGGCTCTTGGTGACAAGGTTGCAAGGTTTGTTTCATAGGTGCATGTCTGTCTGTGTGTGGCTATTTGACAGTGTGAAACTCACTGTGATATTCTCTGGTTTTCCCCTCTCAGCTTTTGCCTCTCCCTTCCAGTTCATGCCTATTGTCTAAGTGGCTGTGTTAAACAGGATGTTGCTGCTGGCCCCGGCTGCAGCTGTCACCCATGGAACTGCAGTGACCTCTAGAGACAGCTCTCTCCACATACAGTGTGGAGGCAACCAGAGGTGTTCTGGCACATGTCAGGTGAGGCGATAGTGTGCGTCCGTGTGTGTGTATGTGTGTGTGCGTGTCTATGAACACTTGCAAGTCGAGACTGCAGACAGCTCCGGAGGCCAAGTCCGGATGCATTGCTGAATGCACAGATTGACGCAAACGTTGGAGCGAAATCGCACACACATGCAAAGCGACACACATTTTGACATGCGCACGTCATTAAAAGTGCATACCGGCCCTCACACGCACTCGCGCAGTTAAACAAACACAAACAGACGAGACCCTGGGCCACCCTGCAGATCATCCTGATCAGTGTGTGAGCTGTGTCTTCTGTGATCTAATATGTTTAGCAAACATTCATTTATTCTCCCCAATCAATAACACAGAGCAGCATGTGTTTATGACTCTGCCTCTACTCGCTCAGTTCATCTGCAGTTCACGGAGGCTGAAACACTGGTCTACCCTCTAGCCTACCTCTTTTCTTTCTTCCAGTCAATATGCTGCTGTAATTCTATTTATATCACCATCTATCTCTCTCTCTCTCACACACATACACACACCTTTAGGTATTTTCATTGTTTTGAACTCACATTGAGACATTAAAACCAATACTAAGATGCCTGGAAGCATATAGATCAAGGAAAATATGGGAGAAACGCCATTTTATGTAATATTTTTCAGAACAAATATGTCTGTCTGGAGCTGCGAGTTAAAATCTTTGACACACCGCTGCAGTAGGAGAGTGACCAAACAGTATTTTATGGTTCCTCTTAGCAAATAGAAAATGTTTTGATAAGAAAGCAGATGGAGATAGACACATTTCCAGCTCATTTTGATGTGCAAAAACCACCACAGAGAGAGAGAGAGAGAGAGAGAGAGAGAGAGAGAGAAAGAGAGAGAGAGAGAGAGAATTACCTTCAGTTGCACTATGAAGGTAGTAGGTCTAGCTTAAAAAAGCGATTATACGGCATCTTCAAACATGCTGAATGATTCGCCATGGAGCCTTTACACCCCAAAATTCCCAAGGTAGAAAATTATCCTGAATAAAACGTTCCAAAACTCAGCCGTGAATCAATATCAGATGCAAGCTGAGTTTCATTTGAGGGAAACTGGTGCTTGCTTTAACTCTCCGCTGAGGAACATAGAGTATCTAGTAAAGAATAGGGCTCATTCATACTCCCAAGCGCAGTAAAGGTATTTTATATGGGTAGTTATTATTGTTATCATAATTATCATTCTATGTGTACCATAAAAGTGGATGATGGAGGATATATGGATGGCTGAGGCTATAAATAATGGCTGTGGTGGAGGGCCGTAAAGCTGTCCCCTCTTTTCTGCGGTAGAATAAATAACATGTGTGCACGTGCTCACTGCACATCTACACTCATCTGAAATCTGCTTTGTTCTGTGAGGTCAGTAGGTGCTATGACAACCAAGTTATCTACGGGATGTTACTTCAGATTTATAGCTTAAAGTGATTAAAGTCATTCCGATTTTTGTAAGTTGGGTAAACCTTTGTTTCATGTGAAGAGACGAGGTAGGTGAAAGCAGCTGAAGCAGGGATAGACAATACATATCCCAGGTGTAACTGTCTGTGGCGCGCGTCTATGTGCTTTTACAGTACAGCGTGTGCTTCCCGTCAGCCGCGTACAGTACAGGGGCCGATGCACAGATGCCCTGAGTGGTGCCATACGTGCCGATGGCTCATTAGAGCTCAGATGGAGGACATGAATCAAAGGAGGAGAGGAGAGGAAGCAATCAATCTGCCTAATGGGAATCCCCTGTGAGGAGCGTGGGCCAGCCGTCCCGGTGCAGCTGCATCCGTTTTCATATGTGACCTCCCAGCTTAAACGACCCACCAAAATGTCCCCACTGCCGCTGTAGCCGGCGCCACCGGGGAGCACGGGGCACACACCAAAAGACACCAAAGCCCCACAACAAGCTATTAGCACAGGGGCCTCCCGCGTGGCGGTGATGTGGTTTCTGGGAGACCTGACGTTCCCATGCTGCGTCTCCAGCACCCCACCACCACCCCACACACCGCACATGTGTCGCCCATATCCTTCGTACTGTACCAGGCAATGACACTCAGCTTAATGTGGGAGGCTATCAAAGAAGAGGCGGGGGCTGGATTTATAGTGTGGAGGGCGCCTGTGTGCTGGGAGGCATGCAGAAATTGTGTGTTTACTGTCAGTGTGTGAGGTTGTGGTCAAGGTTAAGACATCATTGTTGTGGTATAGGGTAACTAGCACTTCCTAAGGTCAAGGTTGGGTTTTCCTCCCATAGTTTACCTGAACTTTTCCCCCTCTCACTTGAGTCTTCAGCTAGCTTTCGCAAGCTTTGATCTGGTACACGCCATGATCTCTGCCTGCAGAGGACTACTTATCTATTCAGCGTGGGGTTGCCGGCAGCGCTTTAAGAATCGAGTTATGCTAAATAGAGGTTGATTTAAACCAGAGGTTGACCTCTGACCTGGGCTTAGAGGATAATGTCCCAGGCAAGGAGAGCAAAGTCCTGTTACCGTCCATGAATCAGGCCCCCACCGACATTATTTCAAAATTGCTTAGTTGCATGGAACTCCCTTTAGTGCTGAACGGACTTTCATAAAATTGATTTTCTGAGTACACCCTTTTAGCAGCTATAAGCTTGAAATATGAACCCTTCATTGCTGAAAGCATTTCATTTTTTTGCCCCTGTGACTAATGATCCAGGGAAGAAGTGTGTTTGAAATTCTCCTCGGCAGCCATTTCCATAATTAAACACTGCTAATTATAGAGCTTTGGCTGACTTTAAACAAACAGGCACAGTTGCCGAGCATGCTTTCACGCCTTCCATTTGGAAATTTATGCAAATTGTATCCGTATCGTGTGTTTTCTTCGATGAAACTGACAACATAAAACACATCGCACATGCTCACTAAGGTCTGGCAGTAATGTCAGGAGTGATACTGAGGAGTGAACTGAAAAGCCATTGGTGGTTTGGAGGAAATACCCTGAACAGGTAAGATCTTCCACACAATGAGGATCAAAGATCGCACAAGTATCAAATGACTGAATGTGTTCACGTGCATGTGTGTATGTGTGTTTGTGCATACATGAATATGCATTCATTCATTACCATGAGTGCCCTATAGTAGAAAAAAAAAGCTGCTGTCTTGGCCAACAAACATTTCCACAATGTTGATTCCAGTGCTATGATACTGCTTGTCAATTTATCAGCTTTTGACAGCAAGTCACTAGAAGCCATTATATCAGACAAATGAAAATTATATATGAAGATTAACATCAAGTCATTTGTTAGGGAGAAAATAACACTGCGAGGAAATAAACAGGGCACAGGACTGAGAGCTATGCTGCCAGTAATTCACATATCAACAGCATTTAAATTATTAAAAAGATTGGAAATCATAATTGGCCATATATTTTTCCCATTCTTCTCCACACAAATGGCTCGCCTGGGGTACTTGACATTCACCAGTGGTTTGTAATGTAAATTACAGAACGTATTTTCTCCATATCTTAACAGCGGATGGAGTGATTGACTACTGAATATAAGCAAGCTACAGGTGGGGGTCAATTATCATTTGAATAATCGAGCATCAGTGGCTGCCTAGCTTGGCTGTGAAGTGTGACACATTTTTATCTCTATGCATTTCAATGAAGTCAGACTGGTACATAAAAGGTTATCACCTAGGAAACATATTTGCCTAGGCGCAAGTTAAACAGGCAAGTGAGATCAGCATAGATATTCAATTTAACCAGTCAACCCTGACCTATAAATATTTCAACAAAACCCAATGAGGACCCCTCCCTCCCACCCCAACCCCCTTCTCTCCTTCTTTGATCCAATTCCATTTCAGCAGCGGGAGATACGAGGGAAAAGAGGGAGGAAGGACGTGGGGGAAAGAGGGGAGGGTATGGGAAAAGAAAGTCAAGTGTATTGTAGCTTATCTATTAAGTGAATTGTTTAATGCATCTGCCATCTTCTCACCCAAGAGACGGGCGCCGCGTGAGAGGAGAGAGAGAGGGGACAGATTTACACTACAGGGCACTGGTGGCTCCAAAGTTGAGTAGGAGACATAGACTAATCTATAGTTGTGAGCTGACAAATCTGGCCTGACACGATGCTCTGTAGCGGGTAGACTCAGGAGATGGGCATTAATCACAGCGTGTGCTCCGCGCAGGCACAGGCACACTGGGGACACCTCAAAGTGAGCTGGAGGTTATACAGGCGAGGGGATTAATCAATACAGCCCCATAATAACAGCCAACCGCCAGCACTTAAAGCCCCACCGGTACTAAGGAACAACACACTCACCCTTGCCAACTCACACACAGACTTTCGCTCTCAGATACATGGAGGCAGAGGCATTCACACACACCTGTATGTTTCCCCATTCAAGACTGTGTGAAAGACTTTCTCTAGACAGAGCTCTCTGTCGAGCACAATGCTCATTCAGGAACATGAAGACACCTCGGGCAAAAAGGAGACAGAGATTTATTGCAAATGCCTTCATTTCCTATCTTTTGTCAGGAAAGGATCAGCACATGTTGTGAAAACAAAAGTAACCCGAAATGACTGGTGATAATTACAAGTATTGCCTTAATACCATTTCTCTGTGAATTTCCATAACTGTGAGCGAACCACATCCGGAGCAGGGTGGGGCAAGTTCAAGCACTGAAAATTTAAATGTACAGTGTGTCAATAACAGCAATAACAGTAAAAAAATGCATTGTATTGTTCCAAAATGGTATCAAGACTCTTTCACGTACAAACACCTCCATCCCGTGACCACACCTCATCTCAGATCTGGGCGCACACTCTATAATGCCACACTGTGCTGTGATTACACCACTGCCTCGCCAACGCCAAACTGACAAGCCCTCTCAGCTGGGGACGGGGGCTGTGGGACAGGGTGCGAGATAACTGCAGTCACCGGCGTGCAAAGAGCCCGAAAACTGGCTCAAGCGCTGTCAATGGCCAGCACCACCCCGCCCCTCTCTCTTTGCAGGAGTCTGCCACCCACAGAGACCTCGATCAGCAGCCCCCGGCCTGACAGCAGATCTGTCAGCCCCCCCACCTCCCGCCCCCTCGCTTCATACAGTCGGCGAGGGCTGGTTTAGCAGGAAGCAGACAGTGTAGCAGGAGGTGAAAACTCCAGCTATTTGTCAACGTGGCGCCCGTGTCAAAATGTCAGGCCCGGGGACATTCCCCGTGCAGCTGGGCTGTTAGCTAAGGAGACAGGCCGTATGGTCGGAGCAGGAGCATGCTGTCACCGACCAGTCAAACTGCCTGAGACCGGCAATCAAGAAGCTCTTTCCCTCTCTCACTCTCTCTCTTTATCTATCTATCACAACTCTCCTCCGTGCTCTCACTGACTCTTATCTGTCTGCAGCGTTTTTTTTTTCCTTCTGCTGACTCTCTCAATCTCTCTTGGTCTGTTCACTCCCGCTCTGTCATGCTCAGTTTCTCCACTTTTTTATCTAAATTTTTCAGTCCTGCACAATTCAACCTCCTGTTCATAATTCATCCTCTGATCAATCTATTCTTCTTTATCACTTTCCCTGCTATCAAAATGGAAATGGAAATGTTTTTTTTAATTTACACAATCAAAATGATTGAACTGTGGCTCCCGCCTTTCCCTCAGCGCTGTATATTTTTCTCCACAATTTTAAAATACAACAGGGAAATGGGAAAGAAAATTAGGGTGAGCAAAACAAGTGGAGTTAGACTTTCCAGATTCTGCATAAGCTAGAAGCGCGTATTAAGATTCAGCCAATCACTGGCAGGATGCTGTTATTTCAAAATATTATCCGTACATTGTGACTTCTGTTGCTTGTGGCAGATTGATAGGTTGTCAAAAACAACCATTCCGGCTTCAAATCTCATACAGCAAAAGAGTAAACATCTTAGTGTTTGCTTGAAGTGCCAAGTCTGGCGGTAATTTCATTGTCTATCAGCCTGGCTAAGATACACTCGCCCCGGAGAGTTCCAATCCCAGAAGATTAAGAGCCGAAATAACAATAACAGAAAATCAAATCAAGTAACATATGAAACGTGAAAAAACAACATTAACTGTATTCATGCGCAGCGAATTCATTGCTCTATCTTTTCTTAAGCTTCTTTGACTTGGCATTTACTAGGAGAGGGTGGAGGATTTACTGTGACAAAATGCAAACAGGGTATTTATGGGTCAAACACAGCCTAGCTGGCTTTATGGCAGATTATGCCCTTTTTTTCCAGAAGAGAACACAAATTCAGTTTGATAGTGCTTTGATAACATTTTACAGCATTTAATTCTGATTCTTATTAGGTCATATAGTCAGAATGCGACAGGATTGGCAGGGGGTGAGGGTGGGCGTAGGTTTTTGGGTAGGCTGATCTTTCGTGACAATTTTGACAATGCTGTAATTGTTTTGTGTGTGGCTGCGCATGTGTGTTTTGTCTCTTCTTCAAGCCTGTCTGTCTCTCCTTTTTTCGCTGTCCATTTTGTTTTTCTTATCTTAACACCCCTCCCAGAGTCCATCTGGTACCTTTGCTCCCCCTCAGAACGCGGGCCGGTGGAATTCCCTGGCCTAATTAATGAGCAGACACACACACAGACGGCCAAAGGCTCACATGTCTGTCTCTGTGCACCAACTTGCCTCAGGAGGCCCTTTATTGAAAAGGGAAATAAATTAGATCAACTGGACAGAATGTACCAGCTAACAGCATGAAGTGTCACACACGCAGGGTTTGACCAATGTGGGCTTTTGAAAGGTGCTTAGATGCTTTGAGGTTGAAGTTGCGGATGGTCGGTATTTTGTGATAACAGTCAAAAACTACGTTTCATTTTCCATTTCAAAAGGAACAGTGTTCTTTAATTGTGTGAGTGCAGTACATGGTTTTGTCATCAAACATACATTGATAAAGATGGTACAGCTACTGTAAAATAGCTGAAACATCATGGTGGCCTTGCCGCATGGGGTCGCATGTAGTTATGTTTGCTCGGGCTTCCTCCAATTTATGTCTTCCTTCTCCATGCCGAAAAAGATCTACATTACCTATGGGTGTACATTTGACTGAGTCTCTTATGTATTAGCCCTATGATGGACCAGAGGTTTCTCCATGCTGTTTTTCCTGCCTCTCTTTTTCTGCAGGCTTAGAGAAGCTGCAGTCCACCCACAGTCCTGAATAGAATAAGCTACAGTAAAAGATTGATGGGTAGGTAAAGAAATGCTAAAAAAATAACAATTAATAAGTTATATTTCATATATTTGAATGATCATTCGTCTAAAGAGAACTGAGAGTGGCAGAAAGGCAGCATGAGGCAAGAGTTGCTGCCAGGCCACCCAGAGAGCCTCTCTGAGATCCAAAAACCTTATCAATGATTTCATCGCTCTTTCTCCCTCTCTGTCCAAGTGCCAAACAAGTCCTGGGGAACTCACAAGACAAGAGAAGAAGGGCCTGCAAAAGTGAGACAGGCAGAAAGCTCTCCTGCAGTCTGTCTCTGGCAGAGTGAAAGTGAACAAGTGTGTTTGAAAATATTTGCCTTTTTCCTGTCTCTTTTTGACTTGTGACATTATTAGTCATGTGGGACATCCATCATGCAGTGAGTTAATGACACATCCAGCCCATGAATCTTTCAGCTCCTTTCCCCGACCTCAACAAGGCATGCTGGGGCTGTTCCTGCTCAGCAGCTGCTGGAGCAAGGCTGTGCCGGAGCCCGGGCGGATTTGCCAGCACCGGCACTTTGATCTCAGCTTGTGGAACAGATAGCTGTGAGGCTGGGCCTGGATCTGGCTATGCTCGAGTCTGGATGCTGCGCTGCATGAGGCACAAGCACAGTAGCCTCACTCCCACAGGCCCTCCTCTCTCTTTCCTAACACCTATGACCAGAAACTTTTATTGCAGTATTTACTCTGCAATTATGATCAGTCAAATTTGATATGTGTGCAGAAAGCTTGCCTTGTGTTTGCCTTTTTCATTCATGAAATGAGACATATCAGATACAACTCAACTCAATTGTTGACATTTTACACCGCAGAAATACCTTAGATAAAATAATTCATAATTAAATGTTTCTGCAATTAACTGTTTAGCCCTACTTCCTATCTATTTTGTTCCAAAGGAGCCAGAATTCAGGAACAGCCTGCTCCATTCACACTCCCTGGGCAGCTCCACTGACATACTTTCCCTGCTAATGGGGCCACCTGCAGGTCTGTGCAGGGCCCCGTCCGGACAGTGTCAGAGGGGAATGCAGACAGAGCAGGCGGTGACGTGGGCGGGTGGTGGCGGTGCTGGGCATCTGTGACTGGCACCAGCATAAGAGCTCTTTCATTTCCCCCTGTTCTGCTGAGTGCCACGGGCACACACACAGAGCCGGGCACGGGTACAGGCCAGGGCACCAACACATGTCAGGAAATACTTTCTCTGTGATCTGAGTGAGCCGGGCCCGAGTTAATGCTCCCCTGACATTTGGAGTGCCATGTGGGAGCTGCGGAGAACGCAAAAGAGAGAAGGATCATACAGAAATTCCAGAGGGAGGCCACTAATTTTACTGCTAAACACTTTCAAGCATGAGAAAACTGACACACATTTTAAACACAAAGATTCTATGTGCTAAAAGTATTTGATACAACTGGCATATTAGAACTAAATATCCATAATTCATGGTGGATGTCTTATCATGCTTAATTCTCCTTACCTCTGATGTATACAGTATAATATGATATAATATATGATGCAGGACTGTGCGGTAAAAAGTAACATGATATTGCACAACATGATGCAACACAAGGAAAAACAATATGACTGAACATAATACAAAATGATAGAGCATAATTTGGTAAAATAAAATACAACAATGGTAAAATGTGAAATGACACAATATGAAAACAAAAGTGTTAGATGTAAGGAAAACTCATGGTTTGATTGAAAATCAGTACATTGTTGAGCTCAGGGAAGTTTTGTCATAGCTACAATAAAAACACGTGGTTAAGGTTAGGGAACAATCATGGAAAACATACAGCCATCTCCTGTGTTAAAGTCTAATGTTTTGTTGATACTCGTGTCCAACGTTACTTCATTTCCTTCTCTGTTCCCCTCATAACTTCTATGGCTGCTAAAGGGCTCTGATAGAGTTTTACTTTAGATAAATATATCACTTTGGCACTTGCTGAAACAACTGATGTTGTCATTCTTCTCAGAGGGACTGTACTCTAATGATATGATGATACATGATACAGTACTATACAGTACAGTGTGACATTAGCTGCAGCAGAGCCATTTTGCACATCTTCTGTAACACTGAGTCATTTACCTGCCAAAGGTATGAATGAACTCTTTGAAACAACTAAACTCACACTGAAGCCTTAAACTTGAGGGTAAAAGCCAAATTTCAAAGCAGAGGATAAGACTGAGGTCAGACACAATTTTTCCTGCCTTTGTGATTACAGACAGCTCACACAATAATTGTGTTTTAATTTGCGTATTTAAAGCAATAATTACAAAAACAAAGCTCACAGTAGGAACCCATTGGACAACAGCGATGAAAAGGGCATTCAATTAACAAAGCCTGGGAGTGCCTGCTACCTGGGGTGTAATTTCCTTAAACGCCATCCTCAGCAGTTAAAGAGGTGGTGTTAAAGAGAAAACACCATGCAGTCCTGACACACTGGGCCCTGCCTCGAGGCAGTCGTGCAAATTTATGGGTGTACTTTGCTCATTACACCAGAGAATTATCTGCCTTTTAAAACAAACCTATAATTTTACCAGGGCCTCTGAAGTCCACAGGTCTATTCATATCATTTTGCTGCTCACCCTACTGTAAATTTCAGGCAAGCATGTCTTGTCTATAAGTACACATGCATATAAACAAGCTACCAGCTATTTTCTTATTTAATGCCCCTACTTGTAAGTTGCTTTGTGTATGTAGTTGCTCATCCGGAATAATAATAATGATAAAATCCTTTCACTGACGCGCATTTGTTTTAAGGTTTTATTTTATAATCTTCATAATCTCATACAACTGGTTACACACTAGCATGCATGTGGAAAACTTCAGAGAGAATATACTTTATATCTATTTAGAATCATGTGGTCTCCAAAACCATATACTATAATATTGGCATTTCTATTGATTGTGTTAGCTGAATAAAGTGTTTCCTAATAGAAAATCTAACATTAAACTTTCTTCTCAGAGATGGTTAAATTACCCAACTGGTGAGAGCCTAATATAGGTTAACCACTGCCTCTATTTTTCCTCCTCTCCCATAGGAACACGCAGACCCAACAAGGCACCAGTGAAAATGAAAGGAGATTTAAAGATAGTTCAATTGAATATCCATATCCTGAAAAAATAAAATAATACTGAAATCGAAATTCATGACCAAATGCAGACAAGTGCGTCAACCATGTGATTTCTTTACAGCAGTATCTTAAAATAAAAAAGTAAATAATCTCATCGGTGAGCCATAATTGTTTTTAACAGACTACTAAACACGTATACGTAGCTATACACAGTTCACCAAACACTCCATCGCTGAGAGTGGAAACCTGACCCTCCATTCAGAACAAAGTGGAAAAACGCAGGCCGAGTTAAGAGGGAATAAGAGGGAGAACGATTTAGAAATTCAAGGGGATCAAATGGTAGCTTTATTAGGAGCTGAAGCCGCAGGGCTGGGTGGAATGAAAGCCTGGTCTGTGCTGGGCCTAACTGGCCAGGTCAGGCGAGACACCCAGTGAGAGAGAGAGCACTCAGGCCTGGAGGAGCCTTCACACCGTCAACTAAACCCTCAGGGGTCATCCCACCCTCATGCCTTAGCATACCGCTGCACTAATGTCTTTCTCAACAGGTACAGTGAGCAGGGGGGCAGCCAGGTAACCCAACGCTGATGGGATCACTCAGCCTCTCCGCAGGCAGGGCGGTCACTTTTTGTGATCATCGTGTTAGTGCGGTCGCTTATGAGATGGCAAGCTTTTAAGTGAATGGGCTAAATGAACGGGGAAAGCACTGCTCTGAGCAGCGAATGCAGGTGACGACAATTCAGGTCAAAGATTATCTTGCGTCTTGCAGGGGTGCGTGGAACAAATCCAATTTTTGCAGCAGGGACAGAAAGTAAAGCAGGCCAAAGAGGATATCATTCATAATTACAAGGCTTAGCCAAAGCAAATGCTCTCCCACAGAGAACTGCAACAATGGCCTTAATTACATTTTTTTTCCTCCAACCCCACCTCAAAGTAAAAACATGGATGACAAATTTGGCATTGGGATTCCAGCTCATGGCTACTCTCTGTGCCAATTTCACTTTTTTGCTCATTGCCAAGACAAATCATATTAACACGTTACTAAAGAATACTAAAACCTTTTGGCTACACACCAACCTATGGGTGCCAGTAAACTTCATTAAAGCGAAAAATGCTTTTAGGAAACCTTTCCTCAGTTGCAATTATAAATAAGTTCCTTCATGGAGCCCCCCGTCATGGGTGGGCTAGCAGCCCAGGGGCCACTGGCGTGCAGACAACTGATCACTAGCCTGAATGGAAAGCAAGCCCAGGGAGCCAGCTCAAGTAACTGCTTTGTTACTGAATAAATGTCGCCAGCAACAAAGTTTACAAAGGACCATTTGTCAACATGTTTATGCAATAAAGGTCTATAACTATGGTGACGACAGCCAAAAAAAAAAGTGTCTGAGCCCATCAGGGAGAGGAAAATAGCCTGTTCTGACATAACACAAAATAGCCTTGGTGGGGACTGGCTAATAGTGCTTGGATTGAAGAGCACAAAAGACTCAGTGCTTGATCCAGTGTGAACGTGTAAGGTGAGATGCCTGGAGCTTCTGGGTGCAACAATGCAGGAGACTCTTACATATTCCCGCCAAAGGCCTCTGTCTCTGCCTGTCATCACTACTGGTAAAAACAAAACTCTCCCTGAGTGGCTCCCCCTAATTAAATCCAACTTAAACACAACTGAATATGCAATTCATGAGATTCATGTTTCACAAATCTGGCAATGCTCACAGTTCTTCAGCCTCCACACAGGCCCCAGAGGTATGGGCAGGCACATAATAACATATTAATTTAGTCTTAAATTGCATTATTTATTACTTCATTTATTTGCTTAAGAAGCACTCCCAAATCTGGGAAACGTGCATGTTCTACCTGCCTGCAAATAAGCGATCTACTGAGAGTGAGTGAGGGGAGAAAATGTTCCAAGCTTGCAGACAAATTTGTGCAGATTAAAGTTATGTTTTGATTGAAGTGGACACAGTGTAGAAGTGCATTACTACACTCCTCAAGCACTCAAAAGTCAACAAAGAATCTCAAAAACAATCACTGAGTATTTTATGTTTGAGCTGAACTAGTTAAAATCCCTTTATTAAGCCATCTTCACAACAATCTTTGGTGCCATAAGCCTACATAATACCTGAGGTGTCACAGCAAAGACACAAGGGAAGACAATATGATCTTCCCTAACATGGTATGGTAGTTAAAAAACAGATATAATTATGAGACCTATGAAATCAACTCTTGGATTAAAGAATACAAGTTTTAATTGAATATTGTGAAGACACGAGTGCTGTCACGTCTTGTGTGTCAGCATGTTTCCGCTTTGCACAAATGATTCAGCTTTTCAAAAGAACAAGGACCGAGGGGGTTTGGTTCTATTCAGACTGTGCTATTCATATCCTCATTAGATTAAGAGACCTGCTGAGGGTTGAGATCCACTGACAACCTATTAGGAACTTTTCATCTGCAACCTGCCTCCTGAGACTTGCTATAGACGGGGCTATGAATGAGAGAGCTGTTCAAAGAGGCCAACCGAAGGCAGTCCACCGCCTCCTCGGCACTCCATCACTCAGTGACCCCTCAACAGGAGACCGCCAAACCAATCTGCAGAGAGGCCTTTAAAAAATCACCCTACCTGTCCCAGGTGATCCCCGGTCAGTTAGCGGACCCCCTCCCTGATATGCCCGGCCGGGGTAACTGGAGGAAGGCCCTCATTTCAGAGAGGACATTAATCTTTCTTCCCTTCTCTTTCTGACACCTGAACCGGACCCACCTCACAAACTATTCTCCGCTGGACTCGATAAGATCTGATCAGAGCCACGCGGCAGGCCGCCTGCGGAGAACTGGCACCTCTATACTGCCTCCAAACACATGTACGAACACACACGCGTAGCATGTAAAAGAAATAGTATATATACTGACAGACAAACATACACTTTTTCCAAGCTCACTAACAGGAAACCATCTGAGACTGACACTGACAGCAGGCTGATCCCTTCCCCTTATCTCTCCTGCACTCCCACACACACAAACACATCTCTACCTGACAATTTCTCTCATTGTAGTCAGACACCAAACGGAAGGGAGTTGAGGGGCTTTAGAGATGACTTCCGACACTCACTGCAAAACAGGCACCTTAAAGATGCTCTTGAGGATGGGGGTTTGCCTAAATGCACGTTTGTTTGAACACACACAGGTGCACTCACGCCCAGATGTTATTCCTGTGTTACTGACACTAAAATGATGTTTCTCGCTGAAACCCGTGATACTGATGCTTCCTCATGAACTGGGTGGATGATGTGATGACAGTAAGTTCAGAGGATGGAGATGATGCGCAGTGATACGACAGCTTACAGCTGTGATACCTGTTTAGACAAACCCTCTGACAACGAGATGTGTCACTAAGCAAGGCTTTAGCACAGCCGATTCCCTCGTAACAAGATGCGGATTTGCTTGCCTTAGAAGTACGGAGACTAGTCTCGAAGCCTCTCTTATGACGGTTAGCGCTAAGCCACAATGTTTACACAGCCCCTCAGGGCTATTTCACTTTCCGGCACCAAAATAGCAGTCATCTCCCAAATCATCTTGTGAGGAGAGAAAGTCTCATTGATGAGGATAAGAAGAGAAAGGGACAAGACAAGCTTGGGGATTAGAGGCCCTAAACTCCTGCACAGCACACTCCACCGTCTGGTGCTGTGCATTGAGCCGTCTTGACAGGAGGGGGCCGTATGGCATTTGAGGAGGTTAGATAGGGTCATGGAGCGTTGCTCAGCGGGGATTAGGAGGCATGTGGCCCCCTTTGCTTTTAATCAAACCCTTCCAATCAGGTCAGATTACAATGGGATAAGCAGCTTCGGCACATTGTGTGGTTAATACTCCTCTCCTGATGGGTCTCCTAAAGTCCCCTTCAACCAGAGGGGGACTGTATTATGTCAAGAGAAAGCAAATTATTTTCATAATTGCTTTTCACAAGGCGGTTGTGATGAAGTAACATCTATATATTTGTCATAGAGACACAGATTTCTGTGCACACCCTTCTTTTTAAAGGCTTCCTCCAGTCCAACTCTGCATCCTTACTCTTTTTGAGGCTGGGTTAGCAAAGGTTGCTGCCCTTCTGTTGCACACTTGAGATTAAATTTGAAGTTACTTTATATCCAGCAGGTTTATTGGTAAAGAAAAGAAAATTGGTTTGCGTCTTAAATGAGCACAGCTGCCGGTTTGATTCACACACACACACACACACACACCTCTTTAGATCCACGGCAGACAGATCACAGAGGGGTTTTGTCACAACTGACTGTTTTACTAGTTGTTTCAACTCTGCAGAGCTTTTCTGAAGAGTTAGGTAAACAGTGTTAACAAGGCAGAGGTTTTCATGGTCTGACTGAACAAAAGCCAGAGACGAGGCACTTTCGCCTGCGCTACCATCCAGCACGATCACTATCCTTAATCTGGGAGTCAGGCTGCATACCTTCTGATTTCTCTGTTAGAACATGGAGAAAAGAGCGATCTGTGGAACTTCAAAGGGGCAGGGAGACGCACATGGCTGCTAATTTTTCAGACTGGGCATATGTGGCGGAGAGCTTGGATTTGAGGCTCTTCTCTCACTTCAAAGTCGGGCGCCTTAAAAGGTCTGGCTGTGTTTTGACGTGGATCTGCAGAGGTGAATGAGAATCAAGCACCCACTGCAGACCCTTCAGAAGTCAGGCTCACTCTGTTTAACCCCCCCCCCCATCCCACCCCTCCACCTTCCCCCACCCTCCGCCTCGATTCTACCTCTGCACACACTCTCTCCTCCCTGTCTTGACAAAGAGAAGAAGAAAAACAAGAAAATTCAATAATGCCTTTGAGAGGCAGGATTACCTGAGGAGACGCCTGCGCTGCTACGCCGCGAGTGAAATCTCATGTGCCCTCCTCTCCGTCTGCTCTCACCACACCCCTCCCTCTTTTCACTCCTCTCTCCCGAACTTGGCTAAAGACAGCCCTCAAAAAGCACATCAAAACTCTCCTTTGATGCCATGGCAGGCAATTAACCCCTCGAGTCCAAAATTACAGATTGCTGGGGATGTGACACATTTTGGATGGGCTGGGTGGCAAGTGTGCATGTGCCTGCTCAAGGGGGGACTGGGGTGGGTGGGTGTTATTGTTTGTTTGTTTTAAAGCGGGCTACTTCTTTAATGAAGTGATGCCGTGGCAGATTTGAGACAACCCATTTCTGTCAGTTTGAAAAGTAAAGTAGGGTAAACCTCTAGAGAAAGGGCTAGCTTCACCGGAGGAAGTGTTTGCACTCGATTATTTGTACTCCTGCTCACTTCTGATGAACAATGCTGCAATACAGAGGGAACAAAGGAGCCAGGCTCCTTGCGAATTTTAATTAAGTCGTGGGCGCAGCCAAACAATGATGAGGTCTATCCCAATTTCAACTGTGTTCTTGTGTCACTCGCTCCTCTTGTGTTGCTTTGCATAAAAAATAATTAGGCTGGGTTGGAGCGGTGGTGGTGGATGGAGATGGCAGATAGAGCCCAGTACTCCCTTGACTGATGATGGTGATGAAGTACATTATACGTCACTGGGTATTAACACAGATTGAATGCCGTGTGCAGTTTTGGCACAGTAAAACGATTTACAAAACGGCTCTATTTGGGACACTCGTCTGTCACAGGGCAGGTGTGTAACAAGCCTTAGCCAAGGTAATGCAATGACACTGTACCAGAGGTGTGACAAGCGCGACACGATATGACAAGAATGTCCCAGTGTGAGCCCGGCCACCCCCGCTTGCCGTGACTTGTGACCCATGGCAACGGGGGCTGTCTGTCTGATAAAGTGCTGTGGCTGTCGCCGTCCATGCTGCTGACATTAAACACATCAAAAACACCTGAGACCTTCAGCGCGAGGCATTCAGACCCAGCAGTCTGTGCGCACCAGATAAAACACAGCACAGGCCCAATAACACTGTTAAATCAGAAAAAAAATGACCGCCGATGATTCACACACACACACACACCTTTCTGTTTTTGCTTCTCCATTTATTATTCATGCGAGCACAGACCTACCACAGCTGCCTCTCATGGCGAGACCCGTTTGTGACTCGCACCCATGGGTCTTTCACCTGCTAGCTTGAGAGTAAGAGATGCTGTCAGTCATGGCAGCGGGCGTCCTCTCACTCTGCTTCACGTGCAAGGCCTCAGAGTGTGCCTCTGTGCACTGCCAGGCAGTAGCACGCACAATTACCTAAGTTCAAGCAAACATGCAGCACTCTGATCTCGACAATTAGCACATATCACAGCGGTTGGGTACACAGCATAAATCTGCAGTTTTTCTCTGCTGACGACCAATGAGTCATTTTTCCTCCCTCACTGCCGACTCCCTGCCTTTTTATCCTGCCAGATACAGGCTTCTGATCTCCTCAAGACATTGTTTTACGGATGGCTTTCGCGCCGCCCTCCCCTGGCAGACAGCGAGATTACACAGTGATTATAAGCAACTCAATGTTGTATGACAGCCTCTTCCACGTGAGGGACTTACAATCATGTTTCATTAATTCAGCTTGAATGAAGCCTCATTTCAACCATAGAGGAGCTTAAGATTTATGTGAAATTAATAACATAACAGATGTATTCAGAATATCGTATCACTGCTATAAATAAAGGAAATCAGATATTTCTCAAAAATGCATTTATAAATAAATAATAACTTCAGACCTGCACAGAAGCAGGCTTACAGGGGTGGCACCTAAGAGTTGAAGAGCTTTACACTTACATCGTGGATTGTAAGGTACCAGAGGGGGTGTCAAGTGACAGATTTGTATCAAATGCCCTTATTTAACACTGCCTCTCGGCTTTAATGCTGGCAAGCAATGGCAAACATCTTGTTGGATATTTCAATGGGGTGTAATCACCCGGGGATCTTGCTGAAACATGGTATGCATCAGAGCGTTCCTTTTTTTAATTTTCATGAGTTGCCATTACTTCTCATCTATTCTTTTCTTCTGTAACAAAATGCATCTGTGTTTCGAAAATGTCTCAAGCACTTTGTTCAAGTTCGGGGAGCCCTACACAAGATAGCCTCAGGCCAGAGTCGCTGTACTCCCTCTCCCTTTTGTGTGCACTGTCTCTCTGCATAGACTAAATATGGGGACAAGAGCTTCACAGCCTACTGTCTTGCATGGCGCTGCCCTCCCCAGGTACTCCACCAGCGCCGTTCAAACAGAGGCAGTGGGGAGACAGCGTTTCTCCCTTCAAAGAGGGGGAAAAGATAAATCATTCAGGTTGGGCTTTTGTTCCAATATGCCACGGAGCTGCGATCACAATCCCTTTTTCCACCCTCTTTGTTTTCAAACTAAAACGTCTGGATGTGACAGCAAATCTGACTTCCTCTGCAGGTTGTTTATGCAGCTCAATCACTATAATTCTTCAAATTTGAAATGACAACTTTGACACGCTCACTTTTAGAAAAGTGGAGCCGTGAGATCATCTTGTGCAAAGATTGCCCACTTGTTCTTTAAGAAACGAGTATATACAAACATACAGTGTATACTACCAAATGCTTTAATATAGATGCTGCAGATATATTAAAACTGTGTACTATTTCAAACTGTATTACAAAGGAAATAGACTGGCAGAACAATAGGTGCAAGATCCAAGGTGGAATGTGATTAAAATATGACTAATAGAAGTTAAACTGACAAGCTGACAATGATCATTGTTATTTTTGAAGCCATTTGAGCTGACACAGATATTGATTTACTCTGTAATTAATTTAATCACATTCATTCTGCTCCACTAAGTCATTTGAACCATGAATTCAACTTTTTGTCATCCTTACTGAAGAGGGCCTGTATTTATTCATGCTCTCAGTCGCTGATGTGAGCCCTGTGTATGTCTTTGTCGGGCGAAAGCTGCAGAACTCCTCTCTATGCCAGCCCGCCATCCAGCCCGGTTAAGTCGTTTAAAGGAATACAATGCAAACAGAAAAAACAATAAAGGAAAATCGGAGTTATTAAATTGGATATTGCGGTAATGCATAATCTAACTTCATCTCAATGGATCTGATGGAAATTCTTTGTTTAGCCAGAGAGAGCTGAGGCACTCTAATAATTGAAAAACCAATTCAAATTTATATGAGAGCTGGGTCTATGCAAAAGTGGGCGGATGGAAGAATGAGGTGTAGGGGCGCATTAATCTTTATAACATTATTATTTTTTCTTCATTTCTCGAATAACAATTGTCTGCTGTATAATAGGATCAAAGTGAGTTTGCTAATAATGTCTGAAGAAGAAGGGGCTTACAGTATGTCACTCAAACACTTTTCTAATGGCGTCTAATTCAGCCTGAACTCGGCAACCCTTTGCGCCGCTCGCTCTGCTTTACACATCAATGGGCACAGTGGCCCTCCAGCTCCTGCCAAGAACACAGTGGGGCAGAATAAAACACAGCATTGTGCTAAACTGTCTTTAATCAATTCACTGTTAGGGCCCGGCTAATGTTCAGTGTGTCTGTTTTATAATTACACCCAGACAACAACTGGTACAACTCTTAACATTCATCTTACATTCGTGTTACATCGCTCCATGGAAGTTGTGAGGTGAAGTCGCTTAAAGGAACCACAGGCTTCTTTTTTTTTCTTTTCCCTTTTTTTTTGTTTTTGCATGCCTTCACAAATTGGAAATATTCTTTGATTGACGTCCAGATACGTCAGGTCATGGAGGTGAGTTTGGAGACTTGAGGGCAGGTGGTGGGAGGTTGAAGGCGTATCAACTGACATGGTGTTAATTTACTAATAAATAGGCTAAGGGAGGGTGACAGCGGGTGCAGATGAGGGAGAGCTCTCCTGCTCGTGGCCCCTGGGGTGATGTGAGGAGAGACACGGAGCCCAGAAGCTCTGGCCACTTGCCAGCGCTAACTGTACTTCTCCCGCTCCTCCCCGCTGAGAGAACATCCATCTCCCTCCCCAGCCTGACACTCCGTTTATTCCCACATTCATTTGTCATGTCCCCAATCAGCTGGATGAATAGAAATGCTGTGACCATGATGGATGGTGATTCTAATTAAGACTCCCTCCAAAAAAGAGAAAAGAATATCGACACTCAACTTGAGATGCTATTTTCCTTTTTTTCCCCCTCACTCTTTCTGTTTATCTAATAAGATGGTACCCCTCCCCTCTTTTCTTTTCCTGCTGGTGGTGAGTGATGGCCTTTACAGTCACAGTCAGTCAGCTGTAGGTCATCTGACGGTAGAAAAGAGAGAGAGAGAGAGAGTGAGAGGTGGGATGGGGAGCGGGGGGCAGCTGAAGTAACTCTGGACCCAGGACGCTTTTGTTTGTCTGTTTGCCGTGTTTAAAACAAAGAGCGCATGGCATTGAGAATTCCATCTGAAGGAACTCCCCTCAGAGATTAGTTATTCAAAGGCATGCAAATGACATTGCCATGTGCTGGTTTACAAGGGGGTTGTGTTCATTTTGGATCTGCTTAATTGCTTCATTTCTAAAATAACTTCTCTGTTGTTTACCAGCGCAATACACATAAAGGCTGTGTACAGCAGAGCTGTAGTGCATTTGATGCGTCCTTTTTTTTTTCTTTTGCATTGTGTGTGCATTATTTCACTCGTTGGTTTACAATGTGTTTATCAAAAATTCATGGGCTGCTTTTTAAAATGCAGTATGATGTGGGTGAGGTCCTTTTGACAGCAATATGGCAAACAAAAAAAGTAGAGTATAACTGTACAAATAAAAGAGTGGAAACACCACTTGAACTTCTAAAGATGAGGAATAAATCACCTCAGCATTATCTAAACAGTGTAACAGACAAAGGTTTTTAATCTTTTATTTCAGGGTGATCACTGAATAGTCTTTAAAAATGCAAGAAAAGTAGAGGGCTATATAAAACAGCGAAATATGATATTTCAAAATTCATAAATTCATTCAAAAATATTTCAAAATTAAAGTTTAGCTACTTTAATCAGTGTCACCGGACTAGCTCTGACTTCAGCCTTCTTTTGGCTGTTTCTGTGTGACAGATGACCTGTTTGTAAACAATCACCACCAAATTATCCATTTTTTCACCACAGTTAAAATGATAATGATAGCAATGTATTTGTTTTCAGTGCATATATGGATGTTTATCAGCTGCTGACATAGTTACCTAAAGCAGTAAATAAAAACATAAACACTGCATCGCACTCCCAAGTTCACCACTGATTTATCTGTATGTGTCAATCAATCTGTGTCTTCGTCAAAGCCATTGCCAGCCTACGAGTCAGAGGCAAGCAGTGAGCTGTCATGCCAAAGAGAAAGTTGGTCTTTTCTAAAGAACTCCAGGAGGCTTACAGCTTCCTTTGTAAATGATTGCACTCAGCAAAGTAGGTGCTGCATTCATGGTGTCAGTGGTGATCCTACACTCAGTAGGTGTGCTAAATGCTGAAATAATTGTCTCCCATCCAGATTGAAACACCTATGGTGCATGCATAAGTGCATACATATGTGCGTGTGGTTGGGGGATTTGAAAAGATGCTCAGCCTTTAACTGACAAAATATTTGCAATATAGCCTCTTAAAAATGCCAGAAAGTCATAACCAGGTCTTCATTTAGTTTTGATCAAATATGAAGTTACTGTGTCCTTGTACCTTTTTTGTTTTGCAGCACAGTCATCAGTTAAACATGAAAAAGAAAAAAACAAAAAAAGACTCACATTCTCAAAGCCATGTCAGATAAAGAATGACGGTATGTGAATGTGTGTCATTATGCATGAGATTACATGGAGAAAGTAATAATCATTGGGCATAATCCAGAGGAGGAAGTCCAGCAGCACCTTGTGTCCTGGGGAGTTAATCACCCCGGGTAGGTGCTGAAAGGCCGGATTGAATTACAAGAAAGCAGCGTATCTGTGGAAGCAAGCCATGCGTGACATGCCTGCACTCCTTTTAAACATGCAATGCCAGCAGGGGCCCCAGCATTTTAAAATCATTGAAAAGAATCAATTACTGTAAATGCAACAGGGGCAGTCAAGCATGTAACACATGACATATCTTCGCATTTCAGTTTGGGGAGCCTAAAGCAGCATTTGGACAATCTATTGTGAGATTCTGCAGGGTAGCCAACATTATTCTAAACTAATACCCAAAATACATGGCACATACATCCCCTCAACGCTGCTGGATACATTTCTAATGCATCCTTTGTGAAAGACTAATATAAGCCAACAAAGAGGGCCAGATTTCTCTATCAGATACAAAATATCAGACGGTCGCATGGTGATGTATTCAGCCATCGTTCAATCATTGCAGGTAACATGATTGCCAGTTTAATGGGAAAAATATTCAGTCAATGGCATGCCATAGAATGTCTTCAAACCACAGTCTCCAGTAAAAACTTGTGTGAAAGTAATGCTTTTTGGATTTCTGTCCTCAACTAAGCCTTTCAAAATAACCCCAATATTGCTTAAATATTCTTATTATGTACATCACATAACCTGCTTTACTTCCAATCAGCTCAGGAGCTTTATATCAGCAGTGACATGCCTAATCCCGTGTTAAATGGAATGACACATAATAAAAAGAGAAAATAAACATCGTCCTGTGGTCAAGCCCTAAATCTCTTTTCCATGTCCACCCTGAGTGGACAAGCGATGTTATTTATTGTGAAACAAGGCGGGGACAAGGATAAGAGCTCTTCTTTGGGCACCATCTGAGGACTGAACCACTGTTTTCACATCATATCCCAGTGTATACAAGCTGTAAACCCGCGCTGGTATGGCCTAGGCCCTTTGTTAACACTTGTATACTGGTCCTCTTCTTGATCGGACATACTCACAAATATTGATCGCTACAAATTTTTGACATTGTCCCCGTTGCCAGAACAGCAACCTTGAAAAAATAAGGGGTAAGGCAGAGGAGGATTGCATGTCTATCTCTCTCTGTGTTGTGGAATGACACCCCCACCCACTCCTTCTCCTTTTCCACAGTGCCTGTGTATGCTTATGCTGGCTGTTCTTGTTTGAGGGGCATTGCTTGATCATTCATTATTAGCTCACGTCTGTCAAACCAAACAATGAATGGACTGCTCAAAATTGATGACTATATAGAAGTGCATATGAGCAAAAAGGCTTTCATTTAGTGCCCTACTCTCCATGTAGGAGGTGACAGCCATGATGGATATGACACTATACACCAGATTTATCTTGGAAATGGAATAATTATGCACTTAATGCATGACTGGTGGTCTGCATTTATACTGATAGCTAACAGGGCAGGCAACCGGATAAGCAGAGGGGGTTGGATAGTAAAATCCCTGAGGCTTTATAGCCTCGGGCCCCATTGGAAATCTTTAACTACTGAAAAATACATTTTCTTTGGTCAAGGTTAAGATACAAGTCTACATATGCCAAGTGATACTCTGACAGTGTCACCTCCACAGGGACAGTCGGCTCATTGCAAGGTGACCTTAGAACAGATAATGGTGACTAATAAGCCTGTAGAGGGAAGCTAAGGGTCATAACACGCCACACCACTTACAGGAGAACGATACAGAGACACCGGTGAACACGATCAATACGCTGCATTACAAATTCCTCCATCTTTCTTTGTTCCCCTCTACAAGATCAGACACGGAGACACATAATGTAGAAATAATGTAGATTTCCATCCAATCTCCTGTGAAGGCAGAACACAAACACCTGGCATGTAAATGCTCACTGTTTCAAGAGAACGACTTTCCATTACAAGTTCTCAGTTTGTCTGTTGCTCAGGGAACTGAACAAACAGCTTTGCATGCAGCACTGCCTTTATAATTGAATGTGCATTTCCCAGACATCAAAATGATCTGAATGTAGCAGTGGAGGCCTCTTCATTTTACCTCAGCCTAACTTCAGACAGGGTTTCTCTTCTTTTACCGGGAGGGGGAGGATGGAATCCCTCAGTAGTATCGCTGAGTGTTTTGTGTAACACTAGACAAATAATCCTTCCTTCTCAGAGGCGTGAATGTACTTTACAGGTATCCGTCATCCAAGTGTCAATCCTGCCGGCAGATTTCACACGCCACTGGCACTACCGCACCCCTGCCTGCTCGCTTCCTGATTGCATAAATACTCCCAGTGACACAGTGGACTGCATCCAATTCCACACCCGCTCAGACATCTCACGCCGCACATGCACAAGTCATGAAGGAGTGAAAAAAAAGGCCAAAACATTAACTAATAAACACAAACTGGGTGAGGCTTTCATCTGCAAGACTGGCATCTCAACTCCTGAACTTGGAAGTTCTTGTTAAAATACACATATGTATGCTCAAGTGATGCTGTACATCATCAGCATACAAATGAGCGAGACGTGAAATTTGTCATTTGGGAAAAGGGTCATCAGAGTGCCCAATAGCTCATATTAGCTAAATACTCTCTGTCTCCATACCTCAAAGACAGCCACTGTAATTTCAGTAACTGTGGTCATTAGCCTTGGGTTTTTTTTAATAATAAATTCCCAGAGGCTTAGTATGATTACACTGTTGTGCTGAGGCCCTTTGAAAAGCCACAAATCCACCCAGGCGCTAAGCTATGTACAACAAATGTTACAATGCCAAATTCCAGGTACAGGATGATGAACAGCAGCTGAATGGGAAAAGGGTTCCAATCCATCTGGCGGGTTCCTATTCATTTCTGTTCCTGTGGTTTTAGAAGTGCGCGGTGGCAGCACTCTGTCGTGCCTTTGATCAGCTGATGGAGACAATGCCGCTCTCCTCAGCCCTGTGGCACGGGGGTTTACCTGCTGCTAAGTCAGGTATCACAGCCGGGGACCGAGCACCTTAAAGAGGCTTTAACCCTCCTCTGGATCAGGCTGACATGATTCATGTGGGCTGGGTGTGGATTTGTGTCCCTGCTGTGGCACAGCGTCTTTCATGTCAGGCTGTTTATGAGAATATGGAGATGGGTTTTGCGTGCTCGCGGGTGTTCCTTAAAGCAGCGATACGACCTCAGGCTGGGCTTGATCCCTGACGAGTCAGAATCTACCTCTCGATGAATCTCTTGTAGCACACTTAATACCCATAAGAACATGGTGCACGAGGCCCCTCATCTTGGTAACAGAAAGGAATTTGAGAGCAGATTAATATTATGAACAGTAATATTCCCCCAGCGGCATCTGCATGCGCCAGGGATTACAGGGCTCTGGGGTGATTACCGGCAGGGGAAGAGGGGTTACAAGTCCAAAAAACTTTTCATCTTCACCCAGGGCACAAGAGCACACACATAGAAAGACATATAAACACATAATAATGGAGCGTGTATGCATGTCCGCTTAAATCTGTGCCTTATTACGTTCATCATAGCAATATATTTCTTTGGATAGGCACCATGTCACGATGCATGGATCACATTTTTCAATAAACAAACTCATCTTTTGTCCCGTATCTATTGTATCTTTTACAGTATGTACAATTTCATGATGAAAATCAACATTCTGCACTTCTGCAAGTAGATGCTTATATTAATAAATATATCCAATGGATGACACTGATTTGTCTCTAGCCTATGTTAAATACCATCTCAACTTCTTGTACACATTGTTAATAATAAATTAGCCCACTTTATTTAATCTTAAAAGCAGCCACTTGATGTGATTATTTAATCTTTTTTATACTCCTTGATCTTCAAGTACACTATTGGTTTAGTGAATTAAGAAAGGAAGCATACAAGGTGAAGGGCAGCAAAGCTAATATCCCATAGGACGGCATCAGAGATCCCTCAGGGCTCCGTGTCCGGCCCATTGTACATATCAGTTTTCTGTGAGGCATGAGGTCCTGCCAGGCTTAAGGCCCTGCTCACTCTAAGCCTCATTATTCCTCTTGCCACCGGGCTGACGCCAGGCCACGCGTGCAAAACAAGCCAAGGAAATCGCCTTCAGGACTTGTCTTATGACAGAAGACTCAGCAATTTCCTCAGCACCTTTTGCGTGAGGATAAACACAAAGTCCACTTTGGACATGTGCAACCAATAAGTCGGCCTAATGAAGGCCAGACCGTGGAGGCAAAGGGGGGCTAGAGAGGGCTGAAACGGGTCTCTCATGTCTGAAATTATCCAGAGGAAAGTGGTCTGACACGCTGTTCTGCAGCTAGGTGGTGGCGTGAAAGAAAAGAAACAACACTGTTTCCATTTAGAGTTAAGTCAGAATCACAGTGCGCCAGAGATTGCACACATTTGTGAGGGGAAAAACAGCAGGATATTTCCCTTCTTTAGACTCTAATGTTGTTTTTGTAGATTCCACAAGGTCTCAGGGATTGAGTCGAGGAAGGAAGGCAAGGGGCACTGCAGTATGCTGCCATGCAGAGTCTGAGTTTGTCAGCAGCTCATAAGCCTGAAGTTCAAAGAGCAATCTGATAGAGAAGCTGTCTTGGCAGTGGTTTCCTCCCGTGTGTTTGCCAGCAGACTGCTTCCGTCGAACTGCACCCAGTAGTCATCAATTAGAAAACTGAAGGGTGCCATCCACACACAAGCACAGCCACTATTTGGGTGTGAGTCGACAGCATTGCTGAAAAGACTTCAGGCCTACAATCATATGGGACCAATAAACAGCAATGTTACATGATAGGTGCTCTCAGGCTGCAGCATTCTTTGCTGTTGCTGCGTGAACTCACTCAGTTAAACAGTTCTATTCTTGAAAATATGAATGATTTTCTGCAAACTAAACAAAATGTACTTTTGATATGCAGTTTAACATTTGGAAATAGAAGATAATAAATCATCAGTGTTTTCTGCATACATTAAAAAAACAGGACAAAGTAAAAAATTTTATATAAAATTTCATACAAATAAATGCATGTCCCTGCCACCCCCAAATGTATACTAAATTAAGTGCTATGTTGTATCATTGGGGGGATTTTATTCTATCTGTAATTGAACACTACGGTATGGTAAATTATGCTTTTTTAGAGAACAAAATCTACGATGCAATTAATGAATTATTGGTGAATAATGCTTTATCAGTGTGATTACACATGTAAAAAATTGACAGTTAATCTGTTTTTGCACTGTACCGTTACTCACAAAGGGACTTTGCTGCATTAAAAAATCTGGGTTTTCTAACCATTGACCACTTACTTCTGTATCAGTCAAAATGTGCTGAAAGCAAGACTGAATCCTCCAGTCTATCAATTAGCTGTGGAATAATAACAGACCCACAAAAAATTATCACCCAACTCTACACTTCCCTTTGACTCTACAGAACATTAAACTCTACAGTAACCTCTTTCAGCATGTTGTTTTGGTTACCCAGCAAACAGCTTAACTGTTTTGATTCACTGTTGAATCTCTCTACTGGGCTTATCATGTGAAAGATGGCATCATGTCTTGTTTCTGCTGCTACCTAGTGGCCCAAAAAAACAGTTATCCCCCGGTACAGAGTCAAGTATGAATGACATTTAAACTACTTACGAATAAAAAAAGAAAACTAACAATTGTTAAAGAAAATAATAGCATAACCGTTCTAGTATGAGTTTCTACGTTGCAAATTGCTTTTGGAGATTAAACACAATCACAAGTCTGCAACAGCAGATTGTAAGAATTTCTTTTAAAAAGGCAAATGATCTTTAGACCTTTTACCTAAATATCATTTAAACACTTGTGCGAGGAAACATCCCAATTCATGATGCTTGAAATTTATCTTTATTGGGATAATGCCTCAAATGAATTACTTTGCAAACGCCAGGCGCCTGCAGGGTGACCTGTGACAATTTCATACAACACCTCCTCAGAGCTGAAGGAATTCATTTTCATCTCCCCTTAGCCGTCTTAATCACCATGTTTCATTGTGGCAGAGAGTTCACTGCGGCTGCTCAGATTTCAAGAATGGGACTTTAAATGGGGTTTCCTGTTGTCCAGTAATTTTCTTCATGAGGAGCAACAGGGATTTTTTTTTTACTAAATTTAGACAGCCAAAATAGCATCAGTTATAGTTCATTCTCTATATTGTCCTATTTTCTTTTTGAAGGCAGTACAGAGGTGACAATATACATCACACAGGGTATAACTTCTACAATATGTCATAATACATCAGTCACAGCTGGCTATGAGAGAGGTTGACAGGATTACAATTTAGGGCAAATCATACCACACCATCTGTTTCAGCTCTATATCTTCCTTAATCCCCCGATCTTCAATTGACAAGTTTCATATCTGCAATGAGATATACAGATTAACTTCTTCTTTTTTTTTTTTTTTTTTGCAAAAACAGTGCATATTATAGACATTGTTAGCTGACTAGAGCTGCAGAATAACATCAAATAAGATATTTATTTTGTTAAACACCATGCAAAAACCGCTTTCAACATGAACAAAAACACAGAAAAGACCAGCTTTATTGTTCCAGGTTGTTCAAATGACAGCAGTTCTGGGGTTGGAGATGTGCATGGAAGCTGCGAGTAGCAGTAAAAAGAGTAATACAAGTGCAAGAGCTGGGATGCTGCAGAAATCAATACCACACTGCATTTGCATTGCTTTGATCATGTACAGCAGAAGCGGGAGATTAAGTAATACAGATTCTGCCTGACAGGCCGATCATTAACGCTAGTTTGCAATCTGTATGTGCATCCACTCGTCCTGTCTGACGTCTGGGGAAAGACAAGTATTCTACATAAGTGAATTTAGGAGGGCACATGTAAGACAGTGGCTCTAACAGGCCGAGCAGCGTGCTAGGTGAGTGTTGTCTCTGTAAATCATCGTCTGCCTCCAGTCACAGCGAACCCAGGGCCACTTAAGCAAAGAAAAAGGTGTAGGTGAGATCAAATGCTGCAATTTCCTGGAAAAACAATCATCAGATCTTTGTAGCCGAGGATGGATGGAATTAGGGTCAACGGCGACCATACCGGAGGGTGACCTCTGCCCTTTGTCTCTGCAGTCAAACAGGTCTCAGTATCCCCCTGGTTCACCCTCCTCCCTTTAATCCTGTCAAAGGTCATTCTACTTAAATGATTTAACGCACTGATCCAAGGACACAAAGTAATATTTCATATGTCACTGATATTCGCAATGCTCTACATATGATTTTCTGGTTGTGGTCTGCCCCCCTTTTGCTTAGTCTTAACACACACACACACACACACACACACACACACACACACACAAATTACAATACACAATAAATCAGGTCTCTATATGCCCCAGTTGTGGAAATCACTGTCCCTGATACATTACAAAGATCTCAAATATAATGTGGTGGATTATGCCTTGATATCAGCTCCGACTTACTATGCTGTGTTAGGGGAAAAAAACACCTGCCCTCTATCTCAATAGGATCAGCAGATTAATCTTGGTAAGACGTAACACACACAGATGGTCAGACAGGAAAAATTAGAAAAATATGCAATATGAATACATTTGTCTTGCGTAATATCAAATATGATTCATCTATCACGGAGATAATGCCTTGATGCATTGGTGTACTTAGTAAAGAGACAAAGTTAATTTCTTTATAGGCCAAATATTCCAACCAAGATCCTGTGTAATAAAAATGATTCTGTGGGGAATATTATATAGATTAAATGTAAGCCATCTATCTGGTTTGCATGATAATAGCAACGGGGCTACCTTGCGCTTTGATTCATTTCTAGTCACATTTCAGTGCTGCAAACACAATGCACTCAGGAAGATATGTTACCGCCTGCCATGTGTTACGTATTATTTTACACAGAAATAAATAAGCTCTGGTGGAAAATCAAACAGCGACCAGAAGAATACTCGCCTTTTGCCATTTCTTTTAAAGGTAAAGCAAAAGAGCCCATTGCATGAGTGTCACCCATCAGACATCTGACTCTGCTGTTTGTTAGGATGAAGAGAGAAAGGTGATATGGTAATTTGGAGCAGCACGATCACCACTCCCCAGTGGCCAGTGGGCCTCAGCTTCCTGACAAAGGTCTTTTTCAATATCCTGCAAACATGAACGTCGACAGAGCGCATTCTATCCGGTACTTAAAATACAGGGGGCCTATGGGCCACAGATACGACCCGACAAGACTCAGATCACAGGTAGCGGCAATAGGAGGAGGCACGGCAGAACACTGGCTCATACATCGACACACCTCTACCGCCACAAAGCTGTTTTCATGCAACATAGTCGAGACACTGGACTCATGGTTGAATCAGTAAGTCATGCAAAACTCAATTTTAGTGGTCTGGATTTTTTTTGTCTCTGCAGAAAAGCAGTGGGGTTTCACAAAAACCATTAAGTATTTCATTATTTTTTATTAACCTCTCGTAACGTCGGAACCAGAGACTATAAACAAGTTAGCAAGTGACCAACTCATCAACCACTGAAGCATTATTATTATCATTGTGGTATTACCATTGTTTTCTATGTGGCATTAGAATTTGTATTTACTGATCCTGTTTTAAGTGCACAAATCATGAAGCCGTCTTTCACCAGTGGAAAAAGCAACACAATGGTTGGGTTCTGTTATCAGAGGTTTATACAAGATAGTGAGTCCGGTGTGTTTCTGGGAAACCTGTAGGGTACTCACTGGAGAAAAAAAAAACTGTAATTCAACTCTGTCTTACCAACAGGGTGATGAGGGGTCAAACAGAAAAAAGAGAAAACTTTATTGAATCATGCTCCCTCACCTTCAGAGGTGACATAGAGCTTGTTATTGACAGGGAATAGGAAATTCACTTTTGTCTGGAATTTGTGACGGTAGGCCCAAACCATAATAGCGAATGGCCTTTGGAGCTTTGAAGGCATTACTGTTATCTTCCAGGAAGCAGGTTCGGCAAGGTGACTGGGGGGATTTGTTTTAGCCCCTTCAAATGTGACTGATGTTTGGATTTAGAGGGGGCACAAAGCAAAAGGAAAAAAATTAAGTCCAGCTGTTGAAATTTGCTGTTTTACATAGACTAGACATGCCTAAAGATACACATCAAAATAAATCAAATTCACCCTGTTAGTCCGTTTGAATGCTCTAATCTGATCAAAGCCGCTTACCTGGGTGTATTACACTTTCCCTGAAGGCCCGGCGACCCTGAGGGCCCATGGGTTTGAAACTGGTCTTGCTTGGCAAGTGAGGACACTGCATGGCAATGAAATATGACAAAATCAGGCCAGGCGGTTTTAAAGCTGAGGGAGCCAGGAAGGATGTTGCCAGGCCTGGCCGTCTTCTTCTTTTAATGAGTGAAAGGAAATGATAGCGAATCTGATTTCCCAAAGGGTCTCTGTTGTTTTGGAAACACTATAGTCTTTTTCTTTTAATGGACGATTACTTATCTTCTGATTTCATTCATTCCTAATTACACTCCAAGGGGGAAAAAAATCTCACCATTAGCATAAAAAAATGGTGTTAATGTTTGAACTGTGTTTGAGGTGGGACGCTCAGATTATAAGCCAAACTATTTTCAGATAAATTGTCCCAGTGAAGGGTGAACATCGCGGTAAAGTAGTAATTATTGTAGGCTTTACTAATTCATTATGCTAAAAGCGACTGGTAGGCAGGCAGACGTGTGCAAACAACATAATGGCAAATCTGCGGCACAGCTCTCAGAAGTGTCAAGAGTACCAGACAGACAGCGGCATTTCAGCGCTCCTTTCACTCACTTGCATCATGCAGTATTTCATTTTCATCCAACAATCCAGGTAGCAGTGTTCCTGACTTATCAAGGCTATCCATTTGCTGTGACGGCCAAATCAGATCACTGCTGAAAAATTCATCCCCAGGTGTCAGCCAGCATGCAACACACAAGAGCCGTGGCACTCCAAAAATACCACTGTGAATATTTCAGAGTTACTAAAAGCAATCCGAGGCAGACATTCATATTTCATCTGCGTGTCCTCGTACCTCAAGATATCGTTGAGAGTAATTTGTTTTTGATGTGAGAAAGGCATCAATATTTGAATTTCTTAAAAGATCACACTAACAGGCCAGTGATGTCTCCATCAGGAAACACAGCAGCAACAAACAAGATGTTTAGTTAGATTTTAGATGGTGAAAGCTGACTCCTGGCTCACATTGAACACTGACAATAATTAGGAAAGGTGTTTTATTGCAGAAGTCCCGGAACAA
Source organism: Amniataba percoides (assembly GCA_037176925.1). Classification (NCBI taxonomy): domain Eukaryota; kingdom Metazoa; phylum Chordata; class Actinopteri; order Centrarchiformes; family Terapontidae; genus Amniataba; species Amniataba percoides. The sequence goes on from JBAJHX010000001.1 coordinate 17,065,814, forward strand.
TCTCTGTTAATGTAGCATCACAGAGGCCCTGACAAGAAAACAAGGCAGAAAAAAATAAGAAAACAGGTCCCAGAATTAAGAATTTATGATGAAAAAAAGACTTAAACCAGGCTTAAAATGAAGCGGGGACAGACTGTGAGGAGAAAAAGAAAGAAAAACACTCTGGTGAAAGAGAGTACAAACTGTGAAGTGCTCTAGCGGGGTCAGCCCTCCCCTCTCTTGCTTCTTTCCATCTGCTGTTGCCAGCCTCTGCCACAGAGTGGTGCCGACACCGCTGTCTTGGAGTGAGGCAGGGCCAGCCCCGTGTCCTATAAACACACACAAATCATTTACATGCTGTACTCATCAAAGGCAACTCTTCCTCATCTCCGCCGAGATTTGCGGCTGATCTGAGCTTCCAATATTGCATCTCGGAGAGTTGCGGCTAACCTTTGCAACTGCCAAGAATGTGATTAATTTTTTAAATACAGCTGTTGACCTATTATTGAGATGGAGAGGAGCCACGAGAGACACTCATCTCCTCTCCTCTGTATAATGGAATGCATTATTGCATCAGTGTTTACAAGGCGTGCTAAAAGAGAAACAGAATGTGGGAGAAAGCATTAAATAAAGCAATTCGGCTAATGTCGCTTTGGGCCTTGTGCACACACAAAATGTCAATCAAAACGCGCAATTCTTTGATTCATTGCAGTTTGCTCTGGCAGTTGCATCTGAGAGAAGAGTGGTGACACAATGTGGAACAATAATTACCCTGCAGTGTTAAAGTCCTCCAGTGTCTTGGTGCATTCATAAATAAAATATGTTCAAGATAATGGATTTATGTTCAATAATTCATCATCAGAATGTTTCAGACCGAGTGATATAATATGTGTCACAGTGTTCTGTAACACAGTGCTTAGCCAAATTAAGTTATCTTGAAACAGATTTATTGACAGGGCTGTTGGTGCATTCATTTACTCAGCAACCATTGCTTAATTACTCCTGCAAAGCACATAAAACAAACAATGCCAATAGACTGATTCTAAACCACTCAGTGTCAGTATTAACTATGCAGCTGGGCTAACTATGCCTTCAAGTCTGGACCAAACAGCACTGAGCATTATGCACTCTATCCTCTCAGGCGCTCGGGGCGGCTCGGTGCTGGAGCTAGAGGAGAGAAGAGGATGCAGCAGCAGTGGGACTGTGATATTTGTCATTCATGACCTTGGTGCTAGCCAGCCGTACAGGCAGTTTGGTTTGATGACCCATCAGAGAATCTGTCTGGGTCCTCGCAAGAGCCAGAGGAACCGGGGTGAGGGACGCGGGTGACATCCAGGGCTGCGGTCTGTTCAGCTGGACTGGGGTCAATCAGCGGGGCCCGAAGATCCAGAGCCAGCTGGAGAGCCATGATACAACTGGCCTTCATGTCCAGAATGTCCCATTCCCAGTCGCAAGAGGAGGCCATGCTGGCGTGCTGGAGGAAGCCACTCATCCTCATAATTAATGACATGAGTTTGTGTGGTGTAGGATGAGAGTGAGCATATTGCACTAAGTTGCATGTGTATTACACAAAGAAATCCCTGAAAGTCATTCGAGCTAAAAAGAAATCGCCCGTAATGAAAGTGACATGTATGATTTATATGTTGCTGTGTAAACGCTGAAGTACAAATCAGCCCTGCTGGTGTAAAGCATTGCATGAAACCTTGATTGTGTTTAAATCAGCCATCTCAGCAACAAACAAATATAAATGGAAGAGATGCACTTGTAATCAACAACAACAAGACACACATTTTTTTCCCAAAGCCCTCAGTATTTCATCAAAACACACACTCACATTGTGAGGTGCCCCCATCCGACGAGGCTTAAGCATTCAAAAGAGGCACCAAAAAAAAAAGAAAGAAAGAAAACAATTTACATGCAAATCAAACCTTATCATCTCAATCTCTTTATGCCACTTTCGCCTGCAAAATTGCATTCATATGCACAAAGGCATTCAATTACTGTAGCTGTGGCTCAACTTTTCCCATCTCAGCATTTTCTATTTGGAGAGGCAGGCCCATGTACATTTAATAGGTAGCCCATTCTGTTCCCCCGCTCTGCGAGAGATCACTGGGAGTGTGTCAGTTGGAGGAGATGGCAGCATGTATCAGTGCATGAAATAAAGCTCCTGCTCTGAAGTGACAGGCCCTGGATATTGTTGGCAAATGGATGTTAAATTCACTCTGCAACCACCAACAGCAGCCCCGGCTATGAAAAATTAACTGTACTCTGGCTAAAGGGAAGGGAAATTGCTTTGCTAGATATACCACAAAATCCTGTTTGTGAGCTATCCATCTGTCAGATGTCTTTGCAAAAAAAGTCCTTCAGCGTTCTCTATTAAAGAGTCCGCTCGCGTGCGCTGTTCAGAGTAATCCAGCATGAGGGCGGAAACAAAGAGATGTCAAAGGGAGTTAAAGTAAATCCTATATCTATGCCATAGACTGCAAGTCAGTGAAGAAGACTGGCTCCAGGGGCCCCAAGCACAGGCAGAGATTTGATGCATATGTCGACCACCAGAGGGCAGCGATACTCATGGTTCTCTGCTGCAGCCAACACACCTCTGTGCAGTCTGTGGTTCAGTAGGTGTGAGTCACTGCACACTGATCTGGATCTCTGGCAGTGATCAGGAACTTGTTTCACGGAACATTAAGACTGAGATGAGTGAGTGAACTGCAACACCGCTTCATGCAGCAACGGTGATGACAACTTCACTGCACCTCCCCAGAGCCGCACGACACACAGCGGAGAAATGAATAAAAAATGTAAAGAAATCACCATAAAGAACAAACATAAGTGGAACTGCAACTTGTACATTTTATTCTTCTTTGCACAGGTAGCACGGCATGGCAGGCATATTAATGTAATACAGTTGATAAGTAGTAAACTTATAATAAATACAAAATTTTAAAAAGGATATTTTTTAGGTGGGTGTGTGAACAAAGATAAATACTGTATTTATAGTTCATTCCAGAAATGTTCCTGGAAGCGTCCCTGCAATGGATTCTGTAACATCTGGACGTATTTCATCTTAAAAATATTTATGCCCCAACACTCAACACACACTCAAAGTCTTCGCTTATCTATAGTCTGACTCCCCATTTTCCAAGCTTTGATAAGATTTAGAGTCAGAAATCTCAGTTTGATAAATGGCTCCATGAGGCTGCAAATTACTCCAAAAAACTCATGCACCAACATATTGTCTGTGTGAGTAAATAATAAGTAGATCAGTAGATAGCCAATCTTATCTATTTATTCTAAGATTAAATATAATTTAAAAGATGGTGCGAACACAAAGAATAACAACAGGATGAGCTGGTGTTTGCAGGTTTGTTGTTCTAGTGACAAACAGCAGCCTGATACTGAGGTGAGATTTCACATTCCGCCACCAGATGTCAATATACCACCTTAAATAAATTTGTCTGCAGCTGGGTGTCTGCGGCCACTCTGCTGGAAAAGTAGAGCACGCTTGGTGATGTTGCAGTTACACCAAGAAATAACAGCTTTGTGCCTGTTGAATGAACCGAAACTCTCATAATGACAGAGGTACTTGTTCTTTAATATAGAAGATGCAATGTTAATGAGAGAGAAGAGAATCCAGTTTGATTATCTGTTCATCAGTTTCCTCACCTGCAAGTCATTCAGCGAAATGATGTAAATGCCATCATGATTTTAGGACAGTAAAAAAAAAGGAAAGAAAGAAAATTCCCAATGAGAAAAAAAATGTAGTAAACCATCTGCAGCACTAACTGATGAAGCGGAGGCATGGAAATACTTATATGAGCAGGAAACACTGGCTTCTTGTGCAAACTGCTGTAATGGACTGAAAAAGTGGGGACAGAGTGAAATTGAATAAACAAATCATAAGCAGAATGCCTTTTATTTTCACACCAATCCTGCGGTACATAATCACATATCAATGTGACATTATAACCCGGACAGTGAGTCTGATCCAACATTAGTGCAGCATCAATACTATATGACTGGACCATAATTAATTATCAGATGTATTCTCACGGTATGTTAATAATGACACATGAACTGGATGCTGATCAGTGTTGAGCATGATGGATGGGAGAAAAAAACTACTAATGACCATCTATTGATTCTTTTGCCACATTTGGTGAAAGATGTAGAGCAAACAGCGGGAGAGCTAATAAGCAAATAAACATCTACATCTGTGATGATCTGAACTCCTCCGAGTGAAAAACATGTGACTAATCACCAAATGATTCCTGTGTTTCTCCGGCTCCTATTTCCCAACCTGGAGATTGCGCAGGAGGGATGTCGGAGGAGGAGTGGTGGATGGAAAAAAAAGTGCATATGCAAGCAGAACTAGGAAAGTTCATAGAGCCGAGGTGCAGGATGTCCCGTTAAGGAGAAAGAGAAAAAAAAAATCCAGCAGAGGAGCTGAGGCAACCCGAGCTGACGGGGTGAAAAAAAGACTGCGACCCAGAAGGAGCGGCACTCAGCACAGCACAGGCTCCGGCAAAGAGGGAAAAAATGGGCTTTCCGACGATATTCAGCTGTCGTCGGATGGTTCTCAAAGTGTTTTTGGTCCAATTCATCGCCTTTCAAGCAACGTATGCTGCCCCTTCGCCCATTATCAGGTTCCCCGGAGACGACACTACCCCCAGAACAGACAAAGAAGTTGCTCTGGTAAGTCCACTGTTTTCCATGAAACCAAAAAAAGTGGTGCAAGTGGGTGAGCCAGCTGTGAAGCTGTAGTTTCTACTCCTGAAGTTAAGTAACTGAACTGCAAGGGGGTAGTTTGCTTGTTTTTTTTATCTCCCCACATTTATTTATTTATTTATTTTTTATTTATGTTGTTGTTACAAGAGGTGTTTTTCCTTGTCTGTTCTTCTCCTCCAGCACTACCTGAATAAGTTTTACGGATGCCCGCAAGACAGATGTAACCTCATGGTGCTCAAGGACACCCTGAAGAAAATGCAAAAGTTCTTCTCTCTGCAAGAAACTGGGGAGATTGATGCCAAGACTGTGGATATCATGAAAAAGCCCCGCTGTGGTGTCCCAGATGTGGCCAATTACAACTTCTTCCACAGGAAACCCATGTGGCAGAAGAACGACATCACCTACAGGTCAGGGAATTCACTTTTACCTGCACATATATTTCCGAAGAAGCAATCACGCTGTGCTGTAACTATGAGGGCTGAATATTTTACACACTGACCAGTCTGGGTTACTGCAACTCGAGTAATGACATCATGGAAGTTTTGAGCAGGACGGCCCGTTACAACTGGGCTTGATCCTGATCCTGAATTTCTTTAAGATGCCTTGCGTGGAGCGCACCAAAACATCACGTATGATGTGTGCCAATCACGGGAAGGTCAAATAACTTGACCCCACCCAGCTGGAGCCCGTAAAACGAACCATAAGCCTTGAGAAATCTTGCTGGGAATACATCTGAGTCATTTAATAACACTACACCAAACAAGTTCCCAGAGAAGCGTTTGATGAGTGCACAAAAGTATAAATACAAAACCAGAGTGTGTTTGCTTTGAGAAATGGACCACAGCTTGGCCCCGCCTGACCCCCCCCCCCCCCAACTTACCCACCTCCCTCCAAGTCCACCCCACCCCCATCCGCACAGTCACTGCACGCTTGCATTTGGTGTCTTGCTAACACCAGCATTCCTACACAGTATGTGTCAGGTCCTTTGTTTTCGTTCTGTTTGAGGTCTGCAACAGTGTGGAATCGGTTTATTTATATCAGCGGCTTTGTGTGCCCCGATCGTTCCACCCCGTCTGCCTGCCTGTTTTGTAAGGAGGACTGCGAGCCAAAGACAATAACAACTAAGAGATCTTAGACTGTTTTTAGGGAAAGGCCTATGCAGACAGGCATATAACAGGGTTTGTGGACGAACACGGTTTCAGCAGAATTTTCACCAGATGATTCATACACTGCCTTTGGATTCTTTTCCATGATCTCAACTAGAGAAGAGAGATCTTATGATATTCCGACACTCCTCTCCAAACACGACACTCAAAGAGCCGTTGTGACTGTTTGCCTTCCTTTTCCTTGTTTGCCTCGTTGAGCATTGAAACTGACTCTCTGTTAACTCTGCAGAATCCTCGGATACACTCCCGATCTGGACGAGGAAGTCATAAATGATGCCTTCTTCAGAGCCTTCAAAGTGTGGAGTGACGTCACCCCGCTCACGTTCACCCGCCTCATGGACGGAGAGGCTGACATCATGATAAATTTTGGACGCAATGGTATGCCATGTGTATCAAAATCATGCTTTGTTATTGGATAAAACAGTCAGTATCTAATGAGCAGCCAAACCCAGACAACACATGCATGTCTGCAACTCAAGTTTCATAAACATAAACAGATTAGATTTATTTATTGTAAAATGTTCCCAAGAGCCCTAAAAATACTGTAACTAACACATTTGTCATTTCTGTCTCCATTCTCATATCTTGGCTAGAGATATGGGAAACAGTAGCACATGATTACATACTTATTTGCCTTAATGGGGCGCAGAAATGGTACCGCAGGCACTCTAACAACAAAGTTAAGATTACATCAAGTTGCCTTGCACTTTTTAGAGGATAAATTCAACCCAAATTAGGAAAGTTCACTGCCTTGTTGACTAATGGTAAAGGCGAAATAACACAGATGTTATCACAGTGATCCTGCACGCCCCCACATCCACATACACGCATACACACCTACAGTTTAGAGACACTTTATAAAATAGTGGGAACTGCAGTCTTCACACAGGTAGTTCCTGTCATTCCAACTAAAACAGCCATTTGATGTTTACTCACAGTGTCATAACATCATTCTGTCTAGCCATAATGGACCCTGTCAGGATAGGATCTGATAATAATAGTATGACACAAACAAAAACTAACCACTTCAGAGGATGTGACACTGTTTTTTCAGAAACAAAAATAGTAAGGAGTATTTTAGTTTTAACACACACGCAAACTCCACATCATGTGATACATATTTCAGCGGCTGTTATTTTTAGTTAAAACTGTTGAAGCTAATTTCTCTTGTCACTCACTGTCTAGCTAACAGACGCACAGCTGTACCGGTTATGTCTGTAAAAAAAAAAAAAAAAAAAAACAGGGAGGCAACCTCTGATATTTGTGTCAATGGTGAATTATGTCATCGACAGAGCACGGCGATGGTTACCCCTTCGACGGCAAAGATGGCCTCTTGGCTCATGCCTTTGCTCCAGGGCCAGGAATTGGGGGAGACTCCCACTTTGATGATGATGAGCAGTGGACGCTGGGAGAAGGCCAAGGTAAAGCAGAAGCACGATTTGCCTAAAACAAAAGCACTTTGTGCTTTTGGCAGTAGAGGATGTCATCTTTAAGCAATTTGCCTAAAGATGCACTGAGCGCCAAATAGGTAGATTTGACACATGCACGCCATCTTTTATCCAGTACAGATTTCAGGCTCCACCACACGTAAAGTGTATTTTATTAATAGTATTGATGACCGAGCAGACGTATACACATTTCAACACTGATGATACTTTTGACTTTCAAATACTTTGTTTTGATCTTCCTAACTTTGTCAGAACTTTCTGGCACTTGTTATGACAAACCTCAGCCATCTGGAAGCTGAATAGAAAAAAAAACTATGGATTTGTATTTGCTCACATTGACCTAGATAGTTTTATTATGTTTCCCACTGTTCAGATCCTCTTGTCTGAATTCATCATTTGAGTAGAAGTAATCCACAAACCTATTTTTCTAATCTCATGACACAAAGAAATCTCACAACACTTCGAATGTACTGTTTTCTTACATTCTTACTATATTGTGCCTTTGCAAGTTTTATCCTACTGGCTACTATTATTATGTACCACTTTTGAGGGTCTTCCACTCGGGGTCAGGTTAACATTGGTTTGGAAAACATGATGACAGTTATATAATATTTAAAGTGTTTGTAGATGGAAAAAAATCAATTTGATGTTCAACCTTTTCCACAGTGGTGAAGGTGAAGTTTGGCAATGCTGATGGAGAGTTCTGTAAATTCCCCTTCCTCTTCATGGGCACCGAGTACAACAGCTGTACGTCTCAGGGCCGTGACGACGGCTTCCTGTGGTGCTCAACCACGTACAACTTTGACGAAGATGGAAAATATGGCTTCTGCCCCCATGAATGTAAGTTTATCGTGGTTTTCTTTTCTCTTTTGACAAAACTATATTCCACCATCAAGTCTCCCAGCGGGTTTCCATCTAGTAGCTGACTAGATTGGTAATTTTGTGGCCCCACCTGACCTCAGCAGCATCGATGTCATGCCCTACTTTCATTTTGCTGAACTGAAAATGAAGTGGTGTTTTCTATACTGGCAAAGGAATACTTGATATCAGATTATTGCTATATTCAAAGCTGCTCTGCTGATTTTGGACAGAAAGAAAGTAGGTTGTACAGGATGCCAGGAAAGTGTTGTTTTTTTGTTTGGAGTGGATTATGGAATATTTCTTTTCCAAGTCACTGCCCCACTTTAGAACACTGGGCTTTGTTAAACATTTTGTTTATCTGTGTTGTGCTGCTGTCCATGGTACTAACATGATCACATGCCTCTTACAACAAAGTGCCAAAATACACATGTACTAAGTTGTTTTATATGATGAGTACACGAGCGAGGCCTGTTTGTACCGGCGCCGTCTGTTCTGCTAAGCTTCTGCACTGATGTGAGAAAGTTTCATTTCCAGATTTCTCTTCTCCTGCGAGCACCTTTGTCTTATGTAATCTCTCAGGGGTCAAAGGGTCTTAGTTGGTTGCAGTCATAATGCGAAATGTATATGAAAAAATGTGAAATTGTGTCTAATGTTATTAGCATCTCTATAATATTTTTTAAAAATTGTTTTGCAGTGCTGTTCACCCTGGGTGGAAACGGAGAGGGTGCTCCCTGTAAATTCCCCTTCACCTTTCAGGGAGAGAAGTATGACAGTTGCACAACTCAAGGCAGGGATGATGGTTACCGCTGGTGCGCCACCACTGAGGACTACGACCGTGACACGTCCTACGGCTTCTGCCCTGAAACTGGTAGGTGCTCTCATGCTGATTACATAACAGAATACTACCCGGTGCTTCAAGTAAAAAAACTATTTTCCCCATTGTCATCTGTTGTGCATTTTCTGTTTATGAGTCCTGTTTAAGGGTGATGTGCTTGCTTAGATGCTTACAGTGCCTTCTAATGGCGGTGTTTATGTTGATGTGCACTGTATGGTGCCCTGCCATGTGCTGGTCTACAGGAATGCTCCAGCTGGGGTTTTTTGGTCTTGGTTGTGGTCTGCTGAATGGCTGTGAAAGTATTTTAATGTGCAGCGGTGGGGCTTATTTTCCATTTTGTCAGTAGGACTGGTTTTAAGGTTGAGGTAGTATAACAGGGAGGGAGAGAAACAGGGAGATAGACAGGGGGAGATACAGCCGCTGGAGCTTTCATCTGGTTCTAATTGATTGGGAATGTAGCTTTGTTGCAAAGCCTTGTGCGGTAGCTTGTGCTGAATAGGAAATTATATATTTTTCTTTGAGAAAAACAGCTCAAAACCAGCCTTGCCAGATTGAAAATTATCTCTCTTTGAAAGAAAATCAATTTGGGCGGGTGCTTTTTGGTTTTGTACCCAGTGGATTAGTTATTGATGTCATGTGTGTTGTGCCAGTGCTTTCATGATGCTGTTTATCTGCACTCACTTTGCACTATAATACAAACCAAACTGTTGTGCAGAAACATTTTGGCAGATGAATGGGTTCATTCGACTTCGAGTGGGAACTAAGTTTACCGCACATTTCAGGTTCTCAGCTTTACCTTTTTGTTTCTGCCTCCAGCCATGTCAACAGTGGGAGGAAACGCAGAGGGAAGCCCCTGTGTCTTCCCCTTCACCTTCTTGGGAGACACCTACGAGTCCTGCACCTCATCCGGACGCAGTGATGGAAAGATGTGGTGCGCTACCACCAAGAGCTATGATGATGACCGTAAATGGGGTTTCTGTCCTGACCAAGGTATGACTGGTATTTGTGGTCGTTGCTGTGGCTCTGGGAAGTGACACACGGGTTAGGGTTAGGGTTGCCAGATTTTTTAGACAATAGTTTAGAAAACTATGTATTTTGTCATTATGTAACTATGACTTCAGGTATGTTCATGGTGAACAGGAAAATACAGCTATAGGTCATGTTATGGTTGTTAATCTGAGTTGTCCTGACGATTCAATACCTAAATAACACATTCAGATTAGCCAGTCCCCAAGTTCTACTGTACAGTTTTCACTGTGTTGCTTTTGCTTGTGTTTCCAGGCTACAGTTTGTTCCTGGTGGCAGCCCATGAGTTTGGTCATGCCCTTGGCTTGGAGCACTCTCAGGATCCAGGAGCGCTCATGGCTCCCATTTACACTTTCACTAAAGACTTCAGACTCTCTCAAGATGACATCAAAGGAATCCAGGAACTGTACGGTGAGATGACACGTCATGTTGCGTTAGTTTCCTGGACACTGATTAAACCCAATACTTGATTAAAGAAAGAGTGTTTTTAGAAGCCAGGAAAGATGAATGTAATGTACTTACTCCCTCAAATGAGAGAAAAAATCTTGTAAATCCCTTTTTAACAGGTGTGCCAACAGGCCAGCCTTTGCCTCCAACCCAGGGTCCAGTCACTCCCATGGACATCTGTAAAGAGCCGGTTGTCTTTGATGCTGTAGCACAGATCAGAGGAGAGACCTTCTTCTTCAAAGACAGGTAATCAAATCAGATCAAGCAGGAAGTCTTAATATTGTTTTGACCTGAACTAGACTTCAGGAAGTGTGTGTACGCGATTTTAAGACCAAATGAGGTCGGAGCGCTGACGATGAATCCATCCAAAATCAACGTTCGTGACCATGTTGTTTGAATATGCTAGCGGCAGTGTTTTCACTAGCTCTGTGAGTCATAAATGCAATGTGAAGTCCATGTTTGATTCTCAAGCATTGCCAAAGTCTGGTTGAATTTCCTGTCTGTGATCTACTGGGGCAGAATGACAAACAAAACCCAATAACCCCCTTCTGGTTTTAAGACTTAGTGAAATACACTTTGGATTTCATAATCATTTTACCACAGATAATGAGCAGTTTGACATGAGGTTTCTTGATAATTATTGTTTCTCATTTGGCAGTCTTGTACAACTCAAAGTTTAGATGCTTGTTTCATGATGCGACAGTTAGTAAGAGGGAAAAACAAACCATTCCTATACTCATGCAGTGACAGACCAAAATAGTTATCAGTCCTAAATACAGGTCTGCAGTCCTCCCCTCCACCGGCGCCAGTGAATCCAAAGTCTTGTAAGCTTACTGTGTCTACTGGCTGACCCCGTGAAGAAGATGAGTTTCTTGAAGTGCTGTGGTTTCGTCAACAGACTTTGTGAGCCAAGTCATGTATGAAGACGAGCAATTCCATCACAGCAGCTGAATTTTGTTACAGTAAAATCCACTTGAGAGTCTCTTTGAACAAATACATTAATATGCTAGAAAAGGATCACAAATAGCGTCCTTGTTAGCTACGATGTGTGAACGCTTCTGGCCTGTCAAACATCAACAGCTTGCAATTTTAAAGTTAACGGAGCTGTATATCTGTCATGGCCGTTTTGGAAATGTGTCCAAAGCAAACAGGCCAGCATACCTCTGTACCAAAGAGTGTAGTCTTTGAGTCAGCCTGCTTTTCCTCTCTGAGAATGCCTGAGTTAGAAACTGGACGAAATAAGCCACAATCTTTCTCCCGAATGCTGCTTTGATAGAGAATTACTTTTCCCCTCGCTGTGGCACTTTAGATGATGCTCTTGTAAAGACTGTAAAGATTCAGACTGATGAAAAGTAAAACCAGAAGATAACTATCCCTGATGGTCATCTAAACTGCTCATGACACACATTTCTGTCTTACAATAATTAATTGTAGCACACAGATGGCAAACTGCCATTGCAGTGTTTGTGGTGTATTGGTAACCATGATATTCATTATGTCCTATTTTAGAGTCAAGGCATTACACCACTCTTTAGTTATTTGCAGCTCGGCCAGTTTCAGCAGACGTATAAACTATCATAGTCCAGAGCAATAATTGTCAGCCAGTAAGGAAAGTAGCTGAAATATGTCTAGAATTACAAAGATGTCAACAAATATATTACATTAACTGAACTGAAAATTTGTCGATTTATTTAAGACTTTCTCAACCTCAGAAGACCATTTTGCTTCATGTTCGGCAGCTCACTGTGTTTGTTGGCTCTCTTCTGTGACAGTAGAGGGCTTTATGTGATATTTTCAAACATTTTTCGACCAGATATTTCTTAAATTTCAGTTGCTACATGCAAATCTTCGCACACATCAAAAGGCTGAGTGCTGGTGCAAAGGCGGGGAGGAGAAATTAAGGACAGATTAATGTCAAGGCACTGAATTGAACCCACAGTACAGCACATCTCTCCCAAGTCTGAGATTAGTAAAGTTTTAGTACAGTTTTTTTTTCTGTTCTGACCTTCATGGGGACTTAATGAGTTGCTTGAAGGCCTTGTCAGGTTTGTGAGCTGTAGAGCTCTGGTACAAGCCAAGTTTTATAGCTTCAGAGGAAAAGCGTTGCCCTCTGGGTTCCAGGTCTATTTCTCATTTGGCTCTCTCATTGTAAAAGTGGGATCCCCGTTTTCTCCTGGCTCAGCGTATTTACAATGTAGGACAGATCTTGACATGATGCAATGAGTAATGCTCGTAGCACTCCCTGAGCTCAGCATAAAACTGTGTCTGTCTGTCTGTCTGGAGGCTTAAGTAGAAGGCAACTCTAAAGTATGTCTCACAGGAAGAGTTTGGCACCAACTAGTCTGTTGAAAGTAACCCTTGCTTGTGTGCTTGTATCATCATCACAAGTCAAACAGAGACTATTTGAAATATACAGTATTTACTTTAAGTTTTAAGATTCCCATCCCAGTGACACCAGTTTTTGTTGTGGTAACAGTCCATTTGATTTGATACTACAGTAAACACTCACTGGCAATACCTTTAATGAGAAGCAGTAAGAAATGTTCCAGTTGCATTGCAGCAGCTACTGATCCTAGCTCTGACCGCGTAAAGAGGCTGTTATCAGTGAGATAAATTGCACTGGATTACAGGGGTGTCTTTTCTTGTGAATCTGTCAAGCGAGGTGGGCTCATCGAGCATAGAAATGGCAAACTCTTCCAGTGCCAATGCTGAAATGTAATTACTGAATGTAAACATTTGATAACTGCTACAGAAATAAATGCTGCCCACAGATAGTTTAAAAAATGGGGTTTGATTCCCTGAAAATCTCAATGCAACTTAAAGCAGGCATGTTCATGCAGTCCTGAAAGGGGACATCACGGCTGCTGATACTTCTGTCATGTTTACATTATTGTTGCATCGTAATGCATTAGAGACCATAAACATCAACCACGGGGTTATAACATTACGCAGATAAGAATAAATGGATTACCCACTCGAAGGTTTGAAGTCTGAACAGTGGTTTGGAGAAATCCCTATATCCTGTTAGTCTGTCCTTAATGTATTTGTTTGTTTTTTATTAAATACAGACAGGAAGAAAAGACAGAAAGCCCCTCTGGATATTGTTGGTACACAGCATGAACTTGACAAAGAGCTCCATGAGAACCCTGCTAAAATAATGCAATTTATGGATGGTTAGTTCAGACTGAAATATGTCTCCTGTTTCAGCCTGATAAATGTACACAGCATGTATGTTTGTTGGTAAAGTCTCACTCTCATCTTCACTTTATCATTATTCCAACTCATTTTTGCAATTGGCAGATCTTTTTCTTTTAGAAAATAGGTCAGTGGAAAAGAGTTTGGGAAGCTGCCGTTGTTGTGCAGCTGTGTATTGGAAATCCGGGCAAGATAGGTCTTGTTCCGCTGGCGTCGGCAGCCCTAGTCCTAACGAGAACCAGATGCTCATGAATCAGGCCATTGTGGCTGGCTCGGCCAGTGAAGCACTTGCACTAAAACCTTCTCTTACACACACACACATACACACACACGCACACACACGCACACACACACTTCCCCCACCTCATCACCCCCCTCTGTCCCCCTTTCACTCTTGCTCTCATTTCATCCCCAGCTCATCAACCTTGCGATCGCTCACCCACTCTTTCTCATTCTCTTTCTTCCAGGTTCCTGTTCAGGTCAGTCAACTTTAGAAGCAGGCCCAACGGCCCGATGCTAGTGGCCACCTACTGGCCAGACCTTCCTGCCAAGATAGATGCCGCCTATGAAAACCCAGTGGAGGAAAAAACTGTGTTCTTCTCAGGTATGCTGAAGAAAACAAGAAACTGTGAATCTGATGGTCTGACTTCGACCTTGCTGAATATCGATGTCATATTACATGAACTGTGCACTCTGTCTGTAGCCCTGCTGTACTTATATGGTCATCTAAGAAACGGACAGGTCCACTTCCATGAGTAATGAAGAAGTATCTTCACTCTTTCGCCATTTGGATGCTTTTCCCTTAACAGTCAGGCTTTTCTACGAACTGAAACATTAGGAGAAGCAGGAATGTTGGCTGAGCACTCTTGTGTGCGGTTTGCACTCGTGGGACACTTGAGATATTCCACCATAGTTATTAGTGGTTCATGATACGTTCTTTGCATTTTACTAATATGACAGCCTTCCTGAATACTGATTAAATTTACATAATATATTCGCCAGCTTTGAAGACATTAACAGCATAGTTGGTTTGCCTATGGGGAAAATAACCCAGAATAGTTTACAATGATTTCACACTGATCACATAATATATTTGGTTGATAGATATGTAGGAGTATGGGATAATATCTTGATCAGATAGGTCTGTGCTAAAATAATTACCTTGAATCAATAAAACACATGTCTTCAGTGTTATTTGACCCGTGGTTCTACTTTTTTTTTTTTTTTTACTTATTCTTTCCTCCCAGGCAACGAGATGTGGGTCTACAAAGCAGATGAGTTGGAGAGAGGCTATCCCAAGAGGCTCTCCAGCCTTGAACTCCCCGCTGACGTGCAGCAAATCGATGCTGCCTTCAGCTTTAGAAAGAACAGGAAGACTTACCTGTTTTCTGGGGACAAATTCTGGAGGTGAGGAAGAGAAAAGCTTTTGAGAGCCTGAAATCTTTGTCTGACACACCCTAGCTCTTGCTGCCGATGTTGTCACCCCCTGATGCAGCACTGGGTTGCATCTGGATCCAGTTAGTGTCTGTTTTGACCTAAGCTGCACTGTAAACCACAACAGCTCTGTTAGCCGTTGCACAACATGGGAATTCAACATGTGGATGACTAACAGTTTTATCTCCGAGGGAAAAAAAGTGTTGGAGAAAAAAAGTGTTGCATGTATGTTTGTGCAAGTGAGTGAGGGAACTGTGAAGCGTTCAGGGAAGGATTACACAAATGCACTTTTGTTATGTGTACAGATACGATGAAGAGAGGAAGCAAATGGACACTGGCTTCCCCAAACTTATTGCTGACTCCTGGAATGGCATCCCAGATGGTATAGACGCTGCCTTCAGTCTTAATGGCATTGGTAAAAAATCTTTCCTTTTACCTTTTTGTGAAGATTATTGTGTTTAAGGTTTATAAGGACAATTCTAATATGCTATACAACGGAGCTGGTATGATGCAAACAAAATACTGCAAATTATAGAAATGACTTTTGCATGTGCAGATTTTAACTTAGTGGTGTCACTATATTTAAAGTCCACAGATAACCAAAGCCATTAGAATGAACCGGTCACCACATTATTTTGCAGCAATAGGAACATTACAAACATGTACTTATCTTTTACAACATGACATTAAAGCTACACTATTGTAACAAGCGCTCACGGAAGGGCTAAAACAATGTGAATAAATAAAGCAGCCGTGATCACTGCACTGACTGTAAATGAAAGACCAGAGACAAAATAGCATCCTCTACCTACAATATCATTTGAGCCTTTAAGAGGGCCAAAGGAAAAATAAGGATTTTGTGGTGGTCATGGTGCTTCGATTATAGATAAATCAGAGCTGGTACTTTGTGTGCTAGTTCTCTCTCTTTAGACTGGAATTGGTTAGACTGCAGGCAAATCCAATCAGCTCTTGTCATCGAGTTTGGCACTGTGCCTCTGTCAATAAAACTCCTCATATCCCACAATCCAGCAAATGGTGACGCCATTTAGCAAGAGCTGAACAATTTAGCAGAAGTGACTGCTCAAAGAAAACGAGGAAGTAGAGCAGGCCAAAGGGAGTGATGTCTCATCTGCGGTCTGGTGTTGATAAAAGACAGTCAGAGGGAGAAAAGTTGCTTCATATTTTCACTTCGAGTGCAAGGCGTATACTGCGGTGGATTTCCGTCATGACACTGCCAGTAAACTCACCCTGAGACTTCCACTGTCAGCCATCTATCCTTGAGGTTAGAGGTGGTATGCAAATTTTTGTCTATGGCCAGCAACCAGGGATTTTTCCATTACTGCTCCGCTAACATACACACATTACTGTAAGCATCACATAGCCCCTTCCCCGCACAGTGAACAAACATATTTCTATAAAGCAAGTCTGTGCCCCTCTACAGAAGTGCCTCTGTACGGTCCCTGATTACCACGATGCAGAGAGAGAGGCTTTGGCGGAGCCTGATTGGATGTTTTAATCCATGACACTTTGATTGAGGCTGATCACACTGTTGGTTTATATGCCCGTATATAGAAGCTTGATTATTTTACTGTTGTTGCACAGAAGTTTTTTCATTGGTTTTACTCAAGCAGTTTCAAATGGGAAGTGAAAGTTGAGCAAATATTTCACCGCACGCTGTGTGCTTGTCTTTCGCAGATTACAGCTACTTCTTCAAAGGTAACCACTATTTCAAACTGGAAGACAACAGCTTGAAGATCGTCAAGTTGGGTGAAATCACAAAGGACTGGCTCGGTTGTTGAGCGTCTCCAAAGTGTCTCACAACTGGCTTATTTCTGAAATGACATCCAGCCTCATGAGGACATTGCCGTAGTATCGCACACAACTTGCGGTCGCCGCAGTGCACACTGTTGTAAGTTTTTTTATCCTGGCAACTCGCTGCACGCTTCTGTGGGAGACGTGTCCCATCCAGCCTGTATAACCAGCCTCCAGCTTTGTAGAAAGGCACCTCGGGACCTTATACACAGGCTGAACATAGGCAACTGGATATTTGCTATATTACTGTGTGATATTGACATTTTATTTGTTATGCTGATGCAGATTCATTACACTATATATCCCCCTTTTTATTGTTTTATATTTTTTTAAAAACTCAGACATCAGGTATGTCCACACTGCATTGAACGCAGTGCTTTACTGTGCTGTGAGATATTGCCGTTTTATGCAAATTTAATTCTGAAAGGCTGTTTTACACCATATGAGGAATTCATGTTGGCTTAGAATTACTTCTATGTCCAGTGTACTGAGTGCAGTTTTATAAATGTATCATTTTTTAATTAAGTAATTTTCTCATTGTTGTGCAATACATTTGACACATACAATGTGTTTGACCGAAAATGGTGCTTTAGAGATTGCTTATTGCATATAGTCCTATATATATATATATATATATATATATATACACACACAAGTTTTATATTCATATCTCTGGATGTCAGAAAGTAGTATTTGCAGGCACACATTATTCTTCATTTGGTTAGCACTTTGCATAGGACTATACATGGGAAATGCTCAATATGGAGACCAAATTATCTTCATGGCAACTCCATGTTGCACTTCCCTTCACTAATGGTACAGAAAGATTAAAGGCACAGGTTGCCTCTAGTATTGGTTTGCTGCATGATGGAATCATGACAAGAGTACCACAGTAGTATTGTTTAATAATCTGTGTTTTTATATTCTCTTTTCTCTCTTGGGTTTTTAACAATACAGTCATTGTGTTTTGTGTTGTTTTTAATGCTTGTGCACTTTGTTACTGTCGTTAATAAAGATGATCAATACAATGTGGATCATTGATAAATACTTGCAAAAAATGAATGAATGACTGGCACAGTTTTGGGCCTTTAACTTCAAGCTTGTGAATTCAGCAACCAAATGCCAAATAACCAGGTTGAAGCGGTTTTCAGGATGTTTAGTAGCAATATCACAGTGTAAAAATATTCTTATTGTAGAGTCCTGCATTGAGAATGTTTTATGAGTAAAAGCACATGAAGATTTTTAATGGTAGAATTCCCCTTGTGTTATATTTTTTGATAATATTTGATTATTAAGTCTGATTTTATTTCATTATTTAATATGGCAGTATATTATGGTGGAGCAAATTTGAGCTACTTTACATTTCTGGATACTTTTCTAACAATGTATTATGTTATGAGTTCATCATATTTTTTTTAATGAAACATAGATGTGAAGTATGATGGAGAACAATATTTCCCTTAAAGCATAGCAAATGTATATGGTAAAGCAGCATCAAATGAAAATACTCACTAAACTAAAGCACAAGCACCTGAAACTTGAGTCAGAACTTTTGAGTATTTGGAGAGGAGACAAGCTTTTCTTTTCAGGGCTGGACCAAATGAGTTGTTGTTTTTTTTTTGTTTTTTTTTTAATGAAACTGCACCATCTTGTGGTCATTTATGAGAGCTGGTAAACAAATCTGTTATCAGGCCTACGTCACATTATTCCCACGAAATCGCTGCCTCGCTTGTCACTTGAGCATCACCTCCTGCATCTCTGATGCTGCGCACGGACTGATGATAAAAACACACAGTTACATGCTTCATATTGATAGAAAAAGTGGATTTGTAATAAACAGAGCTCATGCATGGCCACTGCTAACACTTGGATTGTGATATTTATTTTAATAACACACGCAATAATAATCATACTAACATTTTTTTGCTGGTGGGGAGGGGGGGGGGGTGGATGGAGGGGGTGGATGATGGAAATCCCTCCTGAAACACACCGATCGGACTCGTCCACGTTGGAGGTGGAGCCTGCAGCGCCCGTCCGGTCTGCGGCCTGACAGGCGGCTGCGGTGCGGGGTGGGTTTGAAAGAAAGCGAAACGAGAGAGAGAGAGAGAGAGAGAGAGAGAGAGAGAGAAAGCGGGCCCGCCGTCTGGAGGAAATGAGATGGTAACATTGGCGGCGCCTCCACCGACGAAACCTGCGCCCGTGTCCCCGCCATGCCGCCGCAGCGCGTCTTCGCCCTGCCGAGGCAGCAGTCTCTGCTGCTGCCCGCCGTCATCAACCCGTTCATCCAGGACACCGCGCTGCCCGCCGCGGCCCTCCTCAGGGTGAGTGTGCTGGGCAGGGGGCGGCCATCGCACTGTTTCATGTGATGTGTGAGAGTAAACGCCGCTGCTGCTGCTGCTACTGTGTGTGTGTGTGTATTTGTGTGTGTGTGTGTGTGCAGGGCCCGTAATCTTCTCCAAGCGCGGCTTTGACAATCGGCTTGCAAAGCCTCGTTATGCGCCGCGCAAACAATGCGGGCCGTTGTGTGGCTTTCTAGAAAAGCTTTTTTTTTTTCCTCCAGCGGTGCGGATTTTCCACACTCGTGCATATTTGTGCGCACAGGAATGTCAACAGCCAGGCTGCAGTCCGCTATAATGACAGGAGTACCCCTCCCCCTTTATGTAGCGTAGGCCTATGAGTTCTAATATCTGTGTGTGTGTGTGTGTGTGTGTGTGTGTGTGTGTCTCTCCATGCAGTGCGTCCTCCTGGGAATCTTCCTGGTCCCCGTCCGCGCCATCCTCATGTCCCTGGTCCTCATGGTGACATGGCCAGTGGCTGTCATAATAACCTTCAAGCACCCCCTGAAAGGAGCCGTGGAGCCCATGACAGGATGGAGAAGGTAATTAGGATACAAGCATCCTCCCCACCCCCCAACACACACACACACACACACACTCCTTTCTCCCATTAAGCACCAGACTGGCATCAGAGGCCACAGACCTTTTGGATGTCACACTCACTGAATCCTTCATAAGCTTACATCACTGAGAAACATGGTGGTTGCACGAAGCAGCAGCATCAACAGATCTGTTTGCGTTTGCATTTGACTGTTTTTTTTTTTTGTCCAAGCACACAATGTTTGCAAAGCAGCTGTATAGAGGAACATCATTTTGTCACTACATTAACCCTCGGGCTATGAAAGGGGAGTTGGCTAACACTGCTGCTTTCAGTGAACGTAATATGGCGTGTTTCACCGTGGTGAGAAGTTGCAGAGGCAGTTTGTCTCAATGCTGCGATGCAAAGAAGGCGGCATATTCTCAAAATAATAGTTCCTGACATGACTTGAAGAATGTGCAGCTGCGCACAGTACTGCAGAATCATGCTTCTCTTGATTTTATCTGCGCCACAAGCATTACTTAAGCTGAGTTCTCTGAAAGGAAAGAGTCGGTGGTATTAGCGGGGGCCCAGTAAGAGGAACTGAAAAAGTGATTCATCTCTTTCTAAATAGAATTTTTCATCACCTAATTGACGTTATCAAATAAGGAAAGTGGTCGAACGGTTCAGAGAGCAGCATTTCAGACTGTTCACTTGTGAGGTCAGCAGCTGTTGCATTCACAGTTATTCAGCAAACAGGAACGTTTCTTGTGACCTTAGACCACAGTTTATATGGTTATGACTAAACATAGGTGACGAAAACAAGAGAGAGAGGCTTATCTTGACAAATTTACCTCAAAGTTCACCGCTTTATTGCTTCTCTGGTTCTCTCAGGGTGGTTATCGCACGGGAGTTTAGGGCTTACTACGCAGTCGCAAGATTAGTGAGTAGTCAGAACAACAAAACCAGTCAGTTCTGGTCTAGCGACTGGCAAGTGGTGAGAAACAGAACTCCAAATGGAGGTCTATGATGCCCTTTGTTGCTCTTTGCCTAAGCAAGCAATGTCTTATCCATAATGACTCGATCAGCTCATGATATATTCAGGTGTTGTTGACGGCTTGTGGAAGGAAGCTTTCCACTCTAAAAACTACATCAGGTGCATTAAGCCTCCGGTGAGAAGATCAACGTAGCTTTAGTCATGTTTGTATACTGTTTGCAAAGCCTCACATCAGCTCTAATCATTCTGTTGCAGTGAAGACAGGTTGTGAAGTCACACTATAGATTGAGACAGATTATAAGGAAGTAACTGATAAAGGTAAAATACTTTGCAATTTTATGGTGATGGAAAAGTACAAAATGACACAACTCTTCCTGTCAGTACATTAGTAAAAAAGAAAAAAAATGCTGAAACTTTGGCCCCTGTCACAAAATAGTGATTATTACTAACAAAGAAAATCTTAACCAAATGTTTGATGCATTCATACCTGGTACTGCTGTAAGAAACCACATTTTTAACATGGCTGACATTAACTTTTTTCTTTAACAACATTTCCAAGAGTCTGCTAAATTCAGTCCTTTAAACCATCTCCAGGTTCATGTGTCGGAAAGTGATGGCTGCCCTGGGAAGAGCTTACTACTTCTGCATGGGCTTCAGAGTGGTGGTCAAGGGCAAGCAGGTCAGCAGCAGCGAGGCCCCCATCCTCGCCGTGGCCCCTCACTCCACCTTTTTCGATGGGATTGTGTGCGTCGTTGCTGGCCTGCCCTCCACAGTCTCCCGTGTCGAGAACCTGGCTACACCCATCTTTGGCAGTGAGACTCTTTTCATTTGCTTGTTTAACTACGAGGAAGTGCTGTAGGGACTTTCTTGTTCTCTCAACATCCAGTATTAGAATGTGTGAAAAGTTACATAATTATAGAGGGCTTTTAAAATACGCAGTGCAATGTTATTATTTCATACTTTCGGTATCAAAATCATTTAGTTCCATACCTTGGAAAAACCCACTGATACAGGCACCATAGGTAACGTTTATAAATGTGTGCAGTAAGCATATGCTGCTTAATAAATATGAGTTATTCCATTCATCATTTTGAGAGAAGTGACACCACAGGGAGTGTTTCATTTAATAATTGTCACATAATAGTGATATCATCATGAAGTGACCATGTAATTAAATGGCCCTGCCCTCTTTAATGATAATAAAGCCATGCAATTAACCAAGGCCAGGAGATGAGCTAATCAGTGGAAAATATGACAGAAAACAATTACTATTTTCCTCGTCTGTGTGTGTGTGTGTGTGTGTGTGTGTGTGTGTGTGTGTGTGTGTTTGTGTGTCTGTGTTTGTGTGTCATCTGTGTTTTGCCCTCTCTGCAGGGTTTGTGCGCTGCCTTCAGCCAGTGTTGGTTTCCAGAAAGGACCCAGACTCCAGGAAAAATACAATCCAAGAGATTGACAGCAGAGCAAAGTCAGGGGGCCACTGGCCACAGGTTTGTCACACATTCACCCGAAAAATGGCTCGAATATTACCCTGCTATTAAATGAATTACAGTTACGGAGTAAAATTCAAACTCGTCAGCATGGAAACCCCAAGTTTTGTGAGTCAGGATGCTGCTTTGGTTTCTCAGTTTCCTCTGTCACGTTTGTGGCACCACATCATATGATTATTATCTTCGCTTTTTAACACCATCAGAGAATTTGCCATTGCCAGTGCATTCAGTATTGACTCATATGCAGCCAGAGTTACTTAAAAAGCATGCCTGCTTTAATTGACATAACATTGCATGCTAAAACTTGCACAGCATTTTTTAACATTTGCTAATGATGCTTTGTTCCTCAGGTTCTGATATTTCCAGAGGGAACATGTACAAATCGTTCATGTCTCATCACTTTCAAACAAGGTAAGGGGCCAACTGAAAGCTAATGTAGATTTAACTGTTTTTTTTTCTTTTGCAACAAAACATATTAAATACAAGAAAAATGACAACAGAAAAAGAAAAAAAACTATAAAACAACAACAAAAAAAAACATTTGCAAAAACATTGCAAATACTTGGAGTATTTTCACTTCAACTTCAGTCTAACCCACTGAATGGAAAAGAAACACTTGATACTACACCACTTTATTCATTCATTGTGTGACATGATCTGTGCATTGACTTGTGAGCTGATGGGTGAGGTGAGATGTCACTTTTGTTTAGTCAGAGAAATAACAGTGGCCATGTCTTTTTTTCAGGTGCCTTTATCCCTGGGGTTCCTGTGCAGCCTGTGCTTATGAGATATCCCAACAAACTGGTGAGTAGTTTGGATTGTTATACAGAAATGAAACATTTCGCCTCGTGTCATAAGACCAGTTTTCACAAAGGCCAGGTTGTTGCACACTACTGGTTTGTACTATGCTAAATATATGTAGATGGAGCCAAAGATTAAATACATCCTGTTGGAGAGCAGCATATTCACTATTATACAATACTAATCATTTGTCTATTTCCATCTAAGCAAAATGATGTGGTTTTATCAGTAGACTGAATGTGCATATCTTTTACATATTGTTAATATCATTTCGCGTTGTGTAGCATTTCAGTTTTTATGAAAACAAGTGACTGAACCATCACATTTCATTGCAGTCCTTCACATAGACTGTTACTGTTACTGCAGGCTTAATTGTAACACACAGCAGCGTGTGAATCCCATCCCTGTGTTAATGTTTAATGAATCTCTGTTTGTTTCCCTCCATTTCTCTTCTCCAGGATACGGTGTCTTGGACTTGGCAGGGTTTCAGCTCGTACGTATGCTTCCTACAGTTGCTGAACTTGACAGGTTTCTCAAATTTCACCTATAGTGTGCACGTTTGGTGAATGGGATGGGCGCTACAGTAAACTCAAGTTTAACACAATAGCAGCAACAGTATCTCCTTGTATTGCAATATCTGTTGGTATCATGGAATCACTGTATGTGACTGACTGTCGTGCTGTGTGCAGGAAGACGCTGCTGCTCCTGACTCTGAGCCAGCTGTACACCACAGTCGAGATAGAGGTAAGAGGCATTGTCCACCCTCATATAATTCCAACCTACTGTAAAGAGTTTTTGCTCTTTTTTACACAGCATTACCAAATGAAAAACAGTTCTCTGTTTTATCTGTTTGTTGTTATTTGTGATTTGTCCTCTAATGTGCAGCTTTATATGAATTTCAGTGGCTGTATGGAGCATCTGATTTGATGTTTAAGAATGTTTTCAACCTTACTGCTAGTAGGTCTGCTGCTGAGTTGCACTAAAGAAAGCTAAGCACAAAACCTTAATTTGCTGAAATATAGCTTTAATATAGATTTTAATAACAGTCCTATACAGGGAAAAAATACTTACTTACTTAAGGCAAGTATTAGGAAAGCTATAACCCGAAAATGGTTGCAATTAGACCCACAAACATAGGTCCAGTGGTGTGGGATCATTAAAGAAATTTATTGTCTGGTGAGACTTGCTTTTGACTTGAATTGGAGAAATGTATCAAATGCGGGGAAAAATGGATTGTGTATGCACCTTGAATAATATGACGTTATATTATGATGTATGTGTAAAAGAATAGTTTTGCTTTAATTGTGACACCCATGATGATCTCATGTTCTTTGTCTGTACATTCAAATGAATAAAAATAAAAATAAAAAGTTAATAATATAGATTTAATGCTGTACTTCAGCAGCCTAAGCATGCGATGTGTCAGTGCCAGAGTTTTGGTGTTTACTTTCGACGTGAGCTTCCTCGTGATGTTTTGTAATGTTTTGAAACTGTTTGCTCCGTTCTTTCAGTTCCTGCCGCCACATATTCCCACAGAGGAGGAGAAGAAAACCCCGTCCCTGTTTGCTAACAGAGTGCGAGACATTATGGCCCAGTAAGTGTTCACTGGTATTAAATGCACATTGTAGTGCTCGAGCGCACAGTTCCACACAGTGCAATAGAAAAGCAAGAGCATACATTCTTATGCACGTAATGAAAACAATGTTAAATACATCTGTAAGTTTAAGTTGATCAGAAAACGGAATAAGCGAACTACGTTAGTGTACAGTTGTTGGGGTTACTGCATTCCTCTTATCTGTCTGGTCTTTGCATATCTTCATGGAGTGCTGTGTCTGGCTCTATCATGCGTCAAAAGCTTTGGAGCCAACCAGTGTGTATGCAAAACTTGTGCTCTCAGGGCTTTGGGAGTTCCAGTGACGGACCACACGTATGAGGACTGCCGCCTGATGATCTCAGCCGGAGAGCTCACGCTGCCCATGGAGGCCGGCCTGGTTGAGTTCACCAAAATTAGCCGCAAACTCAAGTAAGCGCACCTCACTTTACGCACGCTGTTGGCATCACCAGGCAGGGACGTTAACAATGACAAATTTGGCTCCTTGTTCCCTGCTCCCTCAGTCTGAAGTGGGACAATATGAGGAAGGAGCTGGAGGGCTTCGCGGCCATGGCCAGCTCTTGTAACGGAGGACGGATCACCATCGAGGAGTTTGCCAGGTTCCTGAAGCTACCTGTAAACCCAGCCCTCGAGGAGCTGTTTGCACTGTTTGACAGAGTGAGAGACGTGTATATGAAATATTTAGTTTCCATATAACCAGAGCAACATAGCGCACTGAGTTCTACCATTATGAATGACAGACTGATATTCTCACACACACAGCCAGCGTGTGGGAACTTGTTTTAGTAGAGAAAAATTGGTCCTGACACACCTTGCAGAAAACGCACAACATAATGTACAACAACTGGAATATCCACATACATATTGTATCACTGCCCAGTGAGGTTAAGGACAGGGTGAAACCAATTAAAGTAGAACTGGGAAGACATCATGGACACACCACTCAGGATTTAAGGATCCTGGAACTATGATGACAGTAGTTTGGCCTCCTACCAGAGGTTTGGGTGGGACGAGATGATTAAAAACATGAAGAAACATCCAGTTCAGTCATGATCCTTTTTTCTCAGTAATAGAGAACTGTCATTTACAGGAATTACTTTTACCTGCTATAATTTACAACCCTAAATTAACATTAAAAACTGTTGATGTCTGAAATTTCTGTATTTCTAGGCCATAAAGTGTAAAGCTCTATCCATAAAAGTGACCTGTGCATTGAAAAACTCAAGTGGTTTTATGGTGATGTCTTTGGCCCCGTCTAGAACGGAGATGGCACCATAGACTTCAGAGAGTACGTCATTGGCGTGACCATCTTGTGTCGACCAGCTAACACAGATGATGTTCTTCGAATGGCGTTCAAGGTAAGACAGGAATATTCTGACTGACATAAAGAATATGCAGTGCTGTACTTTAATGGCCACCGAATACACAGAAATCTGTGCAGCAGTATCCATTTCATTCTGTCACCCAGGCTTTTATTTCTTTATCATGTAATCAACAGAAATGTTCCACATCAGTCACGCTCATTCAGTTGCATTACACATTTCCTGCTGACATTTGATAGTGCTGAATCTTTATTGGATGGATTTTATCACTCTAACTTTAGTTGCAGAACCACATGAAGCAGACTTTTTCTGAGATGCTGCAAGTACGATTTGTAATTGTTCATGTGTGTATGTTTTAATTATATATATAATGTTTCCTTTTTTATTCTACATAAAAAGAGCATCTTGAAATGAAATTACAAGTAAGCAGAAACGCAAAAAAAAAAAAAAGTACATTAAAGCTAAATCAACCAGTCCTGCATTTTAGTTGATCTTTGAGCAGAGCGGCACTGTAGGAAGAACAGAAGCAGCATTCACAGAGGCTTGGATAATGTCAAGTTAACAATGTGTGTCTGTTGTGCAGAGCATGGAGTCATTTTGCTGGCCATAAGGTCAAATGTGGTTTTGGACAAACGTTGGTGGTAGAGGTGCTCCGATTGATCGGTGACCCGATCGGTATCGGCCGATACACGTGGTATCGGCATTGATCGGACGTG
>JBAJHX010000001.1:17092632-17103172 GCA_037176925.1 Amniataba percoides
TTGGTATCGGTATCGGCGATACTGATTTCAAAAATCGGTGATCGGCTCCAAAAACCCTGATCGGAGCACCTCTAGTTGGTGGTTATGTTGTCTGACTGAAGAGTTATTTTTACCCAACTAGAACAAGAAAAAAAAAACTTTGTTTCACACTTAAACCACTATTGCTTGTGCAAAACATTTTTCTCTGTCTCCGCCGTCTCTCGCGCAGCTGTTTGATACCGATGACGATGAGCGAATCACCCGAGAGGAGTTCACTGCTCTGCTGCGCTCAGCTCTGGGTGTGTCGGATCTGAACATGGCCAAGCTGTTCAAGGAGATTGATGCTGACTGCTCTGGTTTCATCACCTTCAGTGAGTAGACCCCGCCTTAGCGCAAGGGTCTGGCACCAAGCTACGTTTTGGTCTTTTAACCTCCTTTTTGTATCTCCACTAGAATATTACAGAATGGGGATATGTGCAGTAAATGATCGTGCACAGTATTTTATCATCATTACACACCGTACTGTGCGCTTTATCCTAACGCTCCTCTCTCTGCCTGTGGTTTCAGATGAATTTCAAGCCTTTGCCACGAGCCACCCAGAGTACGCCAAGCTCTTCACCACCTACCTGGAGCTTCAGAGATACCAGGCGATCCAGGAGGCGAGCCCGGGGGACCTGGAACTGGCCGGCCAGACCGGTTCAGGGGAAGCACAGGAAGACAGCACCTCTGACAAGAAAGACGACTGAGGCCGAAGGAGGATGAGCGCGAACTGTCCTTTAATGCACTGAGAGATAGAGCACTGTATCCACTGCACTGAGAGGGAAAATGCAAAAATGTCACCTGCCCTTTTTGCAGCTTCAACTCATTCGCCCCAGCGGAGCCATATTATAGGTCATGTGCTTGCCTTTTTATAGATGGTTTTTAGAGTGCTTACTTTCCATTTTAGTGCCTTATAGAGATTTTAAAGAACAACTTCCCCGAGCCACTGCACAAGAGATGTCTTACTGCAGACTTTTTTCATCCCTAAAGTTTTGTGTGTGTGTGTGTGTGTATGTGTGTGTTTTGCTGATGTGTCCTCCAAAAAAAAACAAAAAACAAAAAAAAACTAATTAAAAGCTTATCATAGGATGAAAATAATCCAGATAACTCATGTGGGCTGTCATCAGAGTTTTAACTGTCTAAACCCTGCAATCTTTAAAGTTCTGACATTAGTGGTGTTTTTTGATATACTTGAATATTTTTTTCCAGATCATTGTACACTGCCTCACAACTTTTGTCTTGCTGACATCATTCTCTGTAGCCTGAGCTTACCCTCGGTTTGACTTAGATGAAAGTAGTTTTGTGTACCTTCTCCTTTTGTCTTTGTGGTCCTCTGTAAATGAATGAAAAAAAAAAGCCAAACAAACACCTTTTTATAATAATGATAATAAGCAAAGAGCAAATAATATAAGCAAAGAGTCTTCGTGCTTCTGTGTTACAGTATAATTAGTGTACAGTAAGCTTTATTAAGATCTTTCCAATCTGGCAACCCACAGATGTTCCGTATTAAAGCTATGTCTACGAAGAGCATACATGCTGTGTATTACACTTTTTTCCAGCGCTCAGGGACACAGACCTTGTAAGACTGCTGTATAATTAGCCAGAGGTTTGCTTTGCATGTGTATCCATTTGCATTTCTACTGAAGATTGTTGTTGCTGAGACAGCAGCACGTCTACGCAGCTTTAAGTTTACTAAAGCAAATCAACTACTGAAAATAGGGCAATTTGTGAGCAAAAAGGCAACAGTGCTTCTTCACAACAGTATATCCCAGCAGGGTATGCTTTCAGATTAACTAGCAGCACTGTTATTTATTTAGCGAGGTGCATTACAATTATGTGATTCTGTTTTTTTTTTTTTTTTCTTTTTTGGTAACACTGCAAAGTTTGCTTTTCACAATAAAAATAGAATACAATTTTAACTCTTGCCTGTGTTTTATATTCACCACAGAAGCAACTTGTAATGGCTTTTGCAGACTTTGTTTATAATGAGGCACACACCACAGATTCTGCACTGCCGGCTCTCCAAACCACCAGCAGGTGGCAGCAGTCAGCCATTACAATCCCATTTTGTGTTTGTTTTTCTTCTGCTTGTACCACTTTGAGTTTTAAACCTTTTCCATCTTAACCATTTGGCCTTTGAATTAATGTTAGGGCTGGACAACAGTGAGGTTTAAGAGAGCACAGCTGTGCACGCATGTCTGAAACGCTTCTTCTCGAATGCATTGCTGTTTTTAAAAGCAACAGATAAACTGGGCAATGACTCCAAGCCTGAAATCTTCTGACCTGGATCATGATTTGTGCAAAGCAAATATTTATGCTGCTGCAAATCTTTCATTTAATCACGAGTGACCTCTGGCACCAAAACAGAAGGCAAGGCGTGCCATGAATGATTTCTGCTGTCATCTTAATATTTTCATACCAGCAGAATATGAAGAGAGTCTTTTATCTTGAATGTAAATATTTCAAGATGATATTTCTATATCCTTTTTATTGTTCAAGGCGCAGCTAACCATAACACTATCTTAAAGAAAATAAATGCATCATTATGACTTAGTATGCGTTGTAATTACTGGATTTATCTGCATGGCAGAATTGTGTCTGTCCCATTTATTTTGGCCTTTCCTCCAACCATCCTCTTTTCACTGAGGTGTGGGAAGAAGACTGGATTTTGAAGAGATGGGGTAGTTGCTTGTAAAATGAACATTTTTTATCATTAAAGAAACTTTAGAACGGTGCATTTGAGACCTGAAGAGCAATTTACTGTGTTGATAAAGACGTGTTTTTGTTGGTCTATACCATATGAGCTCAGATATTCTGTCAAGATAACATGTTTTGTGTAAATCACATGTAATCAGAGTGCAGAAAATAAACATTTTCCCATACATTGTCTTTTTTTTTTTGTAACATGAGTTATCTGTCTGTTTATTGGCCAAGGCATTGCTGTTAGATGCTGAGACCATGAATCCATTTTGGCACGACTGTTTATTGCAGCTCAACTGCTGTCGGGTGAGAGGTTCACCTGTAAGGAGGTCAGAATGCGAACACAACCCCGACACACACTGTTCTCGATACAACTAGCGCGAATGCTCTCGCACGCACACAAATGCCCAGAAAAATGCAGCCGTGCTCCATATGCACAAGTGGAGGCTGAAATGAGTGATGGAGAGCGGGTCGCTTCATTAAAAGCCCGCTGTTAGACAAACTGTGATTACCAGCTGTGATTTCCACCTTCAATTTGTTTTAACCTTTTCAAACGCACAGAGGCTCATTTCATTTTAATCAAAATTGATGAGATGGCATGGAATCAATTAAGTCACATTGTTGCCGTGCTCGCAACAGTGTGACTCCTTCCCTACCCACAGCTCCCGCTCTCCTCTTTGGTCCCATACCGCTCCATCCTCCCTCTTTCCTCCGCATGGTTGTTGTATATTGCTGTATCCATTTCAGTCCTGCCTGGGGGGTGATCCTGTCGCAGTAGATTGCGAGAGATATGTGTTGGTAATCCAATTTGGTCTCCTCAGGACCTGAGTGAGTGAGCGGCTTCTGTTTGTGGACCCAAGCTGGACACAGGCCTCGTACGGATGGGGGACTCTCTGTGCCAGGCAGGAAGGAAAGGTCAGAACCGACAGGCCTCGTAGTTAAATTGATGTGACACTACCGTGTGCCTCAATTTAACCGGGTACCTGGCTTTCTGAGGCAAAGTGGGGATGAGTCTTTAGTTCCACTCCACAAGTTTAGACCCAGTCAACCATTTATTTCAAAACCTTTTGGGGTATTTCGCCTATTCTACAGCATTGATGGGTTTGTCTTAAGAATGTTATATAGCACTTACCCTTTTAATATATTATAACTCTCCCGTCCACTGAAAAATGCAAGTTTTACATGCATGACTACAAAAACACACACATATAACACCCGATTCATTGTCAATTTCATTGTTCACCAATGTGGTTAAAAAGCACAGTTTCCGTGAACAGTGACTGAACTTTGTTAGCACAAGAACGTTTAAAGAATGTTACATAAGAGGAAGAAATCCAAGTTATTTTGGCATTACATTCCTATAGAATAGACCTTCCTGTTTAAAACAACAGGATACCTGGGTGTGTATGTGCACTCCTGTGACCGCTTCTTTGTCCTGCATGACGAACATGGATGTACTGCTTCAAACATTTAGCACAGTTTGCGTAAACTAACGCAAGGGAGCAAAAATACTAGAGGATAAGGTGATGACATGAAGCACATGACTGAAAGTGACTGACAGCGTATGAGCATCTGATGCTAACATTTAGCTAAATATTCAAAGCCTGGATACTTTGTTTTTCGTGGCTTTTACAGTCGTCCAGACATCCCGCGCATCATTTTGTACACATTTCCCTTTTGTTCGGTAAGACATACTGGGTATTGACAAGCGATGGGGTGCTATAAAAGTCTCTATATCTGAACAATGCTCGGTAGCGTGGCACATTGTAGGTTTGAAAAGATGAACCCACCGCTTTGTCCGCTCACAGAGGGGATATGGATTTGATCCAGCTTCTCAGTGCAAAGAGTTCATTTAACTCAAATGGGTGTTTACTTCTATAGATGCCGGCATAGTGCGGATCTTTACACATTTGTGATGCGAGTGATGCACCCTCAATCTCACACCGACGCATCTCGTACCACCCTTGACTCCTGTCGGCTTGAGCATGACAAGCTGTCTCCCTCGGCTCTTCGGGGAGTTCCTCCGAAGCTCATTGTTACGTTTCCTTATCACGCCAGATGACACCTTGTTGATTTTCTCCGTCCTATTATTCTCTCAGGGAAGTGATTGTTCCTCATTTCCTGTGTGATGGTTTGTACGAACAGTGTAGGTCCTGGTGAGGGCAAGGTTTGGGGAACCGTACGAAACATCAGTGGTCCAGCACCGGTTTCTGCAGCCCAGGTTTGTTTTCTTGCTCAGTGTTTTGGGTGTTCCACATCTCCGCGTTTGAGTCTGTTCCAGATGGCTTCTTGGATGAGGGCAACAACCCTTCCTGTGTAATATTCAAGGATGGGTCTGTGTAAGGTTATGGGAAAACCCGTTTGTCTTTTACTTGTCAAACTGGCCAAATGTGGTGTTGAAGTGTTTATATGTTCCAAATAAACTCAAACTCATCCTTTTACCCTCTGTAAGAAGAGGAATACAACATGTTCAATCACTGTAACCCACTGTCTATCTTTTTTTTCCCTTTTTTTTTTTTGAAGAAACAAGTGACGTTGATGTTGAGTGTTTATGACTGCCCATTATGTCTTCTGCAGCAAATGCATGCAGGGAAATTAGAAATGTCAGTATGTCCCTTATGGGGGATGTAAATTCAGCCTGAATCTTACTGTGAGACTTGTCGATCAATCACGGCCTCTTTTTTTTTTTCTTTTTTTTTTGTCCTTTTTCACAAACTGTTCCTACAGCAATCACTGCCTCCTGCCGTCAAGCCTCCCTGTCTGTGCCCCCTAATTACTACCCACCATTCAAACTCAACTTGTGCGTACCCCCTATTGTGTTCTTCACTCACCAGTCGCTTGGGGATTGCAGGGGTGTGACCCGCTGAAACTCTTTGATATATAGATGAAGGGGACTGCCAAAAAACCTGGTTATTATTTTAAGCATCTTGAGGACAATGGCACCACATTCTCGCAGATTTATTTTGGCGCGTAGGTGTTGGCTGAAGCACGAGATGAGGCGCCGATAATGAGCTCACTGTACTGGTCTGCACCTTTTGGTGGTATACATGTACACATTTCCCAGATGTAGCGTGTGCTGCTGCGAAATGCCGCTCTCTGTGACTCACGCCGCTATTTCTTCTCTCTGAATGTATACAGCACGTAGGGAAGGACTTAACATAGCTGAGGTGCTTAAATCTTTACAGATACTAGTAAAGCCCGGAGAGAAACACTTTACACTCCTCTTTTCATGAGGCCTGGAGAGATTTAAACCAGAGTTTTAATAGGGTGCTAAGCAAAACCAACCCACACTGCTAATACTTTAAGCCTATGGAATGACAACGAAAGAAAAGCAAATGCTTTTATTTGTGAGTTGAAGGGTCGTCAGAGTGTCGCTTTCTTTTACTGAAGTATCAACGTGCGCTTTCCAAATCTCTGAATCCTCGTTCACACATAAAATCTGCAGAATCTAAGTTACGTTGGGCCATAAATTATGTCATAAATGACGAGTCATTCTTGTTTGCGGATTAGAGTTAAGGTGCGTTTTACAATGGAGGCTTGACACTAATGGTAGAGTAAATAGGCATTATACAGACAGAAACTGTGAGGTCATCTAAATACTAAGGGAAGGTGGGTAAAAGGTCGTGAAGGTGTGTGTGTGTGTGTGTGTGTGTGTGTGTGTGTGTGAGGGGAGTGGTGCTGCATCTACTGGCTATAGTTTATGAGATAAAGTAAAGAAGAAGCAGTGCACTTTTGCATATCTAAGTACGGAAGAAAAAAGATAGAAAGGAACAGAAGCAGAGATCTTTGTGGTGACCCCAACCAAACACGCGTGTTAAATCCAGAGGGTCATACTGTGAGAGGCTGCGTCTCGTTTCATTAGTTTCTCATGCTCGGGTCAACCTGGGAGAGCCTGAACCTTAAGAAAGGGAAGGGAGGTCTCAAGAATCGTACAAAGCCAGAAGCAGAGATCCAGGATGATGGAGGTAAAAGGTGATGGATGAAATCAATTTGCCTCGGGCTAGCTCGTACACCTCTTCGGGTACAGCATCGAGGTCAAGGTTGCAGGTCCAGTTTCTATTTTTTATTGCCTATTCTCAGTATGTCACCTATTATATGCACCTGCTTTATGTCTGCAGGTCACCTCTGAGGGGAGTTTCCATCAAGCTGGGCACATGTAAATGACTTGTGCCTTGAAATTTTAGGAAACGCATTTGGTGAATGTACAACATCGCACAAATTTCAGAAATAAGCTCCCCGTCGTACGACATCATAATGTCAACACAAAACATTTGGTTTTTTTGGCTACAGATACCTGACAATACAAAACAAAGTGCAAAAGAATATAACTAATTCAAGAGAAAACAACAGTAATAACACATTATCCGTCCTTGTTACCTGTTCCTTTGCTTTACCATCGCTGCAGTTATTCAATCTTCACAAACAAAATGCCCAAAACCAGCCCTATTAGGGTTTTATAAAACAAGGACTGGAGAGCAAAGAGGACATTCATTGACTTTAATGGGATGAACTGATCAACCATATCTAATAGAAATCATTGCCACTGGCAAAAGCTGCTGTGGAATTGAATTACACATGGAACACAATGCTTTTATGGCTTCTTAGAAAACTGTAATTCAATCTGGTTAGTACAGAGAAGAAACAGATAAAGTCCAAACATTAAAAAGTTTTGTTGTATGTGAAATTCAAGTGCTAATATAAAGCTAAAGGTAAAGTAATCTAATGTCTTTTGTAAAATGTTAAACCAAACCCCAGTCTGAAAAGAAAAGACACAATCTATCTTTTTTATTTTCACCCAGCCTGCTGTCAGACATAAAAGTTCCCATCAAGGTTTTCTGATCAGAACATCTGATTTATAGAAAAAAAGCCAATGTGTCATATCGTGCTCCACTCAGCATTGATTTATCTGAAAAGCACTCTGCTCCCGACTGATTGCTGCACTGACAAGTCAGAAGATGCGCAATAAGTTTTATGGGAACTTGGGCTCAGACGAAAAAGCGATCACGCCGAGTCGACATCAAACTGGAGAGAAAGTGCTCAATTATAAAATATCACGTGGAAGGGAGAGGGGAAACCGATTTAAAAGCTCGCATTTTATATCGTCGCCGCTGGAGAAGGCGAGTCTTATAGTTCCTTCAGAATGGGCAGTCTTCCCTCAGACACATCTGGACCACAGCAGCATCGGGTCATGGAGAGGTGTCCCTAACTTCACCAAGTACGGAGAACAAGCCTTTCAGCTGCAGACCTTTAAATTGCTTTAGCAACAGTGACACATTTAAATAACAATCTGTCTTTCTCGTTATCCTTATGAGTGATGTTTTTTTAGGGTAATTGTTTGATTGAGTAGACGGCTCGGCGCGCACAGTGCGCTCAGTGTGCGCGCTGACGTAGGGAGGATTTCGCTGTCAAGTATCTTTCCCTCTTTTGCCGGCTGCAGCTTTGCACCAGCAGACAGATACGATGTTTTGCCTTAATTCCGTGCCGCCAGCGCACACAGGCACCGAGGCCGCCTGCTAACGGAGGAATAATGTCACTCATTCCTCCCTGGCAGTCGGCACCTGTGTTTCTCGCTGCGCGCGGCTGCGCTGCAACTTTACGCACGGACACCAAACCTCTCCAAACTCTCTGTCTCTCTTCCCTCCCCTCCAGCCCATGTTCGCGGAGGTGTCAGCTGTAGTTTCGGTGGAGAGCACTCGCTTATCGGCTTTTCCTCAGCGGGACCAGAAGCAGAGCAGCCGGGCCAGCGTGGGCTGAGGACGCGCCGCAGCCGAGATGAACATCCAGGTTCTGCCAGAGCACAAGCTCTCGTCGGTGGCCCCGCTCAAGCAGTGCAATGTGGAGAAAAAAGAGGTAGAACTGATACTGGTGAAGGACCAGAATGGCGTCCAGTACACCAGCTCCTCCATCATCCCCACCCCTGGCCGCCACGCAGGTCCCCCCGGATCCGAGGACGACCGAGAGACTTGGGGCAAGAAAATAGACTTTCTCCTGTCGGTCATTGGCTTCGCGGTGGACTTGGCCAATGTGTGGAGATTTCCTTACCTGTGCTACAAAAACGGAGGAGGTGGGTAAAGCATGCGTTTCTGGAAGATTAATGTGCGCACAGAAACACTGAGGAGAAATCACAGAAGTTAGAGTGGCGCGCTGCCAAGATCAGCTACTAAATCCTTGTAGTGCCGAGAGAATTAAAAATACAAAAAGCGTGACCGGATTGCACTGCAAGTTAAAGTAAGTCTCCACAGAAGAACTGTAATAGTTTTCTCTTCAGTGAGGTTCTGTGTCTTTTATATTCAGAGGTCAGGTGCCACAGCGTTGCTATTTTTTTTTACAGTCAAATGTTTCAAAGAATTTGCTGAAATCATCTAACAAAGTAAATTCAACAGTGCTGTAACTTTAGATCAGATTTGAGTTATTCTGCTCTGTTGTTGTACCAATTTTAGTCCCAGGTGCCTTAATGGGGAAGTGCATTTAGCTTTCATGAAGAAGGAAATACCTCATTTCATCAAGGCATGCACATGGAAAAGGGCACTGTGTAAAACATCTACAGCTTTTAATGTGTCTTGTGTGAGTGTCACAGGAGGTGGTTCGTGAGAAGTGACAAGATCTCATCTCATTTCACATCCGATTCATTTTATCTGAACCTGTTGAATCCACAGTTTAAACATCCTGTAAGATTTATCTGGGAAAACAAACTGTGGAAATGTAAGTGTCCCGGCTCGGGTTACTCAGGAAACAAGGATGCAAAAGAAAAAACAAAGCAAAAAAAAAAAATTCAAAGGTGCACTGCAGTGAGGGGGTTCAAAAAGAAGATAGTGTGTAATGCAATAACTCACAACAGGTTGTTTTAATTGTTTAACCTCAGTATATTCCTGTTTTCCTTTCAAGTGTCTCCAAAGACTGGGCAGAAAACTAATCATGCTATTACTTCAAAATTTCTTTCAATTTGTGTCACTTTCAGTATTACATGATTAAAAAATGGCTCCTCTCAGAAAAGGCACGTACAGGCATGTGTGCTCTGAATATGATTAAGTGATTAAGGACATGTTTTAGCATCTGCTGTATCCAGCTTAAAGTTTATTATCAGGTTTGTTTGGCTGGTAGGACCAAAAAAATTTGGAAACAAGAGTGTGAGCTTACTTAGCAGAGCTGAATACAAGAGTAACGGATTGCCAAATTGAACGCCAAAGCTGCAGTGTAGCGAGAGAAAGAAGGAAAATAAACCTACAGTGTGTGTTGAATCACCAAAGAGATGTTTTACACTAAGTGTTGTTTTACCGTCAACAAACAAAATGACAACAGAGTGCTCGCTGGAAGGTGTGCCCCATCCTCTGTTTGCCTCTGTGTCCATTCACGTGGTGAAAAATCAACATGTTGTACTCGGTGCCCCAAAGGGTCAACTCCAGCACTGGCCTGTCAATCATACTGGCTCTCAGCAAAATGTATTCATTACAGGAGATAATGTGTCATTTGTGATGGACAACGTCAAGAACAATTCAATTATCAGAGGTCATTTCCTTGTTGGTGGATGTGCTACCGAGGCACAGCATGAAAATAGCTGCGAGCCTTCCTGCTTGTGTGCTGTGGTCTGATGGTGTGTTGTTTTTCCAACAATGTCGAGACCCCCAACCGCTGTTTTTTTTTCTTCTTTCCCTTTCCCTTTTTGTTTTGTCAAGCATTTATTTTCACAACGAGCACCCATCTTACAATATCTTTTTACTTCAAGCAAAATACAAGACACGCCAGCAGGCCTTTAACCACTTAACCCTCGGGGCGATTTTATGTGATAAATTTATGCTAATGAAAATTGATAAAATATGATTTA
>JBAJHX010000001.1:17111372-17136953 GCA_037176925.1 Amniataba percoides
AGCATGATGCTGCCACCACCATGTTTGACAGTGGGGATGGTGTGTTCAGAGTGATGTGTAGTGTTAGTTTTCCACCATACATAGCGTTTTGCATTTAGGCCAAAACATTGAAAGATTAGCAATGGCTGTCTTCTTGCCACGCTTCCATTAAGGCCAGATTGGTGCAGTGCAGGACTAATAGCTGTCATGTGGACAGATTTGCCCAGCTGAGCTGTGGATCTCTGCAGTCTAACCCTGCTTTAAATGTCTCCACAACTTTATCCCTGAGCTGTCTGGTGTGTGTGGTTGGACTTCATGATGCTGTTTGCTCCCCAATACTCTCTTAACAAACCTCTGAGGCCATCACAGAACAACTGTATTTGTAGTGAGATTAGATTACATACAGGTGGACTCTATTTAGTCATTAGGTCAACATTTGATCATTCAGCAATCATCAGGAAACTTCTGAAGGCAATTGGTTGCACACAGAGAAAAGGGGCTGTATACTTTTCAGTTTTTTATTTGTAAAAAAATGAAATCAAATAATTTTCTCTCTACTTCACAACTGTTTGCCATTTTGTGTCGGTCTTTCACATAAAATTCCAATGAAAAAGATTTAT
This sequence comes from Amniataba percoides, assembly GCA_037176925.1. Classification (NCBI taxonomy): domain Eukaryota; kingdom Metazoa; phylum Chordata; class Actinopteri; order Centrarchiformes; family Terapontidae; genus Amniataba; species Amniataba percoides. Next base: position 17,111,972 of record JBAJHX010000001.1, read on the forward strand.
CTTTGTGGTCATAATGTGACAAAATGTGTAAAAATTCAATGGGTATGAATACTTCTGCAAGCTACTGCATCTGAAAGGAACATAATAGATTAAAATTATGCTTGGTGCTGCACTTTCTGCATTAAAATACTGTACAGTGGGCAGAGCTGGGAATAAGCTAACTGGCTTTTGCCGCCCTCTGTTGGATCAACATTGGTGCCGGATAACAAAGGAAAAATGGTAAAATATGGATGCAATAATGACAATCCAGTGGAAGGGAAACCTTGAACAAATAATACAGATATGAAAGATAAATTCTGAATATTTACAGCAGTAACTGGACCACTACCCAAGAGTATATTAGCAAAATAACAATACAAACCCCAGGCTGAGAGATGCAGCATGTCTTGTGCTGTCTTGTGGTATTCAGTGCTAGTTTAGAATATCTCAAATTGTTAGCTAGATTGACCACCATATACATTAAAGCAATAATTGCAGTACTTGGGATGCAACTATACGACCATTTTTATTACACTGACAAAAGCGATGAATGGCAACTTACAGTTTCATGCAGAAAAAAAAAAAACACTAATCAATCAGTCAATTTAACACTGTTGAGCTGCTGGTGGTCTTACAGACTAGGTGCAAGACGGTTCACTCCTTTACTGCTACTGCTACGATGAATGTGGAACAGTCAGAGTTGTACACTGGTGTGTGGCCTGACCTCTGGAGATGCATCCAACAATATAAACTACCACAAAGGCCGTCTTTTTTGTTTGATTTATTTCTTTTTGTTGGTGAACAACAGTTTGACTGGGGGTTTCAAATGTTGTGTAACCATTCAACAATTTTGGATAAACTGCCCCTTCTGCGCTCAGCTGTTACTCGGTATTAATAGTTTTTTGTATCACATTAACTTACTCGGCTATTGTAAACTGAAGTTATGTACTTCCTTCCCTCTACCCTGAGCACAGATTCAAAGAATGAGCTCGCAGCTGGAAACAATATTTAGACAGGGATGGAAGAGTATCCATTTGTCTCCCTTTGTTTCATTATGTCATAATAAAACACCTGAACCTTTGAACTCACCTTGATCTGACAGCAAGTGTTTGTCTTGATGAGAATGGCTGATAGGGAAACAATACCAGAGGCCATTATTGACAGCATTTTGTGTTTAACGTTGTCCAAGTTGGATACATTTACTTTAGGTAAATGAAATTTCATCAGCCTTAATGTTTAAAAAACTGGAATTAATTGGTTGGAAGAGGTGGAGAGCTTTAATGCATGTGTTAAGAGAACCTCTGTCCTCCACTTTATCTCCCATTCTCACCTCAGTCTGAGCTGTTTTATCTAGACTCTCCCAGCTGCAAAAGAATTTGGGTGGCCACTTCTGCAAAAACATATCTGTTACCAAATAGCCGTAAAACCTCAGCAACATGCCTCATAGCACTGACGTGTGCAGGATAGTGCTCAAAGTTGTTTTCCTTGGAAATACTTAAAATGCATCACTGCCGGGGTTATGTTCATCATCAGTGCTTATCATGCTGCCAGGAATCATGATACACAGTTTTGTTATCTATTAACAACACAACACAGTCACTGATTTCTCATAGACGTTATTCTGAAACACCAGTACAACTGGAAATGACTATATATCAGAATAAATGCAATATCCTCTGGATATCATGATACAGTAGATATTGTTTTTCTTTGTGTGTGTGTTTTACTCCAGACGAGGTGTCCTGCATCTCCATGAGAGTAAGGGGATCCAGGACCTGGGCCTGCCTCGTTGGGAGCTGTCCTTGTGTCTGATCATAGTGGTCTTCATCCTCTACTTCAGCCTGTGGAAAGGTGTCAAGTCCTCAGGGAAGGTACAAACCTGGACCTTTTTAACTTCTTTTCATGTAGCATTCATACAGTAAGATCAGGATAAATAGTTGGTACTTGGTCAAAAAAAAGTTAAATTAAGAGGCAGTGAAACATTGTGATGACTGGAGACCATTTTCCTGTTTACACTTTACATTCAACGCTATATAGTATAGTGTTACTTTGTGCCTGGCAGAGTGGTTCAAGGAAAATCCAGGAGCTGTATGACGTATTTCTCCCTTTTCCCTGTTTGTTCTGTGGGTGAATGTATTCAGGTGGTGTACATCACAGCTACCATGCCCTATGTGGTACTTTTCGTTCTGCTGATACGAGGCATAACTCTACCTGGGTCCATAGAGGGCATCAAGGCCTACCTCCACATCGACTTCAAGCGGCTCAACAATCTAGAGGTTAGAGATGCATGTCAGTGACAGCCTGTCCAGGGGTGTTTGCAGAGATTTTGAATGGGTCACCAGGGAAATTCTAGTGAAAGACTAGGAGTGCTTTTTGCTTTGAGTGTGAAGTCCCAGGACAGACCTTCACTTTTGAGCTATTTGTCGGCCCCTGGTCATTTTAGCTCATGGGATTTACAGATCTATGCATTTCTTTTACTTTACAAGTAAAATAACTCTCTCAGTTAATGTAATCCACTGGGTGGAGTAACTCACACTAAGGGGTTAAAGGCTAGATTCCCACTGGTGCCTCCCACACTGAATGTATGTATATAAATGAATGTACTGAATGCATGCATACTTCAGATACAATCTTACATGAGCTGAGCTGATGTATACGTGTCAGGGTTGAGAAAAAGTTCAATTGCTCTACAGAACATTTGTGGTACTAATGTATACAGAAGACTTAATTCACGTTTTACAAATAGAGCCCAGGCTTCCTGGCTGATAAAGGTAATACATGACTTTTTTAAAAGCCAGGCTGCTTGGCCAAAATACAGTGTGCTAATGGAAATAATGGATGTCTTAAATAATGCTGATATTAAACAATATCAATATTTGCTTTCAATTTAGCGGCTGTGTGTTTGTGTAATATTTCAGTAGGAATATAGGACTTCAAAAGCTTTCCTCTTTCTCTTTTATTTTTACCGCAGGTGTGGATTGATGCTGCCACCCAGATTTTCTACTCACTCGGAGCAGGATTTGGGGTGCTCATTGCGTTTGCCAGTTATAACAAATTTGACAACAACTGTTACAGGTAGGAGCTTGCATTGTATTTGTGATTTTGATAGTCCATGACAAGCCTGCAGCAACATAACATCTTGCTGTTTTTAAGCGGCCTGCCTTTTGCAGCGTGTAACTGGATCACGAAGCAGCAGAGGTGATGTTAATCTGTTCAGCCGACCCCGACAGCCAGGTGTTAGCAGGACAGATAAAGCACAGGCCAGGAAGGGTTGCCAGATAATAGCCAAAGGCTCTATGCTGACTGGTTTGTCATAGTGCTGCTCTTCTTCTTCTTCTTCTTCAAATAAGAAGGAAATGAGGTTGTGAACTTGGCTTATTTTTTCCACACAGGAGGTATCTGCTGTTGGCCAAACATCAGTTTAATCTATGATGGTCATAAATATACTACCCAGTGGATGAAATATATATTTGCTGGAACGAGACACAATCTCTACAACTGTTAATCCTGAAATTTTGCTACTGAATACCACTAAAGAAATTAAGTAAACTGTCCACCAACAGTGACATATAATGCAGTATGTCATTACAGAGGCTTCCAAGCTAAATTGGTGCTGTACTGTAAAAGAATCCTGGACACCCCCCCCCGCTCTCTCTCACTTCCTCCGCCTTCTTCAACCCCAAGCTGGGCCTCATGCTTTCCTCTTCTTTCATGTCCCAGAGATGTGTGTAGACTGCTGCCAGGTGGGATTTGCATTATGTCCTCCGGTGCAAATTAACACATCTGAACTAAGGTGAAAGGCAGGAGCCCAGAAGAGGTGATGTTACAAAAACAACCACTGAACACAGACTTTTATTCAAATACTAACACAGATGCTCCATCATTCATAGCAGAGTAAATGATAACATACTTAAAATATAACCCCAGGAACTAAGGAAATATAATTTGTTAGGTTTTAATGTCTTTTCCTTGACTGGAGAAAACCACCAAAGCAGCATGTTGCAAACATGCAACATGAGAAAGCTCCCTGCTCTCTGTTATTTAGTAATGTCTAATAAATAATGTCAAATGTTTTCAAAAGGTCCTGTTGTCTGCATCTGGTTGTTTGTTACAGTATTTTTCTAAATTGACTTAAAATATTTATTTAAAATAATTATGTAAGTCATTAAAAAATCTACAGATTCTTTATTAAAATAATAATAATAGCCTGTACTTGAACTTTGCTAATCCAGTTGTTAGATGCCTGCACGCGATACAAAAAGAAAAATATCAGAGAGGAAGTCAGTGGGAAGAAAATGCTTCATTGAGAGATATCTGCTTCATCAGCCCAGGAGGGGGCCAAGGTCAAGTTGAACAATTTGTCAGAAAAATGCGGATTAGTGGCCTCAGAACAGCACACTAATTACCGATCAAACCACCAACCAGGAGCAGAGAACAAAAGCTTCTCATTAAGCTGAATATCCCCTCTAGAACAGTTGGCTGGAGATCAATCCGTGACAAACTTGAAAGATATAAAGTAACACATGTCCCCATTTAGGCTTTACACGATGATTTTGACCCAATGCCTTTTTTTTAAAAAAGGGACACTGTGTGTTAAAAAGTAAGTAGTAGAAAGTGATGATGTGGGCCTTCAAGTTTGGAAAGTCGAGGAGTTCAGAAATGTAAAAATGACCTGGATAAATAAGAAACCCTGCTGTCTTTTTAACTTGTTTGTGTTGTGTGTTTTTTCTCTCCAGGGATGCTCTCCTGACCAGCACTGTGAACTGTGTCACCAGTTTCTTCTCAGGTTTTGCCATCTTCTCCGTCCTTGGTTACATGGCTAAAAAACATGGGGTTAGAATAGAAGACGTGGCAACAGAGGGTAAGTGCTCTACTGAAAAAAACACCTATCCATCACCGACTGCCTTAATGCTGTTCTTTGCTGAAATTCTGTATTTCTCATGTGCATAATCTGTATCTAACTATGAAATCATTTAGGAATACAATATTTGTTCATGAATACATATTTGCACATTTTGAATGTTGTTTATGAAAGTCACAACTGTTGTATGTACATGTTTCTATGTGTAATATGTGCAGGGGCAGGACTGGTGTTTATCATCTACCCTGAGGCAATTTCTACCCTGCCTGGCTCTACATTTTGGGCTATTGTGTTCTTCATCATGTTGCTGACCCTCGGCATTGACAGCTCGGTAAGTCCCAATGACAACTACGACCACTGTCTAACAGAATCATACCTTCACGACCAGAAGTATAAATATGGCTAAATAACATAAATAAATATAAATGTTTAAAACCAAAGTGCAAATATAAGACAGTTTTTGTCCAGCACCTCTGTGGTCTGTGAAACTGTAAACCAATAGGATATGTGATGAAAGCTGAACAATGTAAAGCAAACTACATTTCAGCTTTAAAGTGCCTGTAACTTAAAGTGTGGCGACAACAATTTCTTCTTCTTCTTCTTTCTCTTCTTCTTTTTCTTTTATAAAGCTTAAATCGTCAACATCTGCCTATATATAACATAACATAAAGTAAACAAAAGGATAGTTTGACATGCATGGTAATGTGCTTTATTTGAATGACACTTAAAAGAAATTATCTCTTATCTGTCAAGAAAGATGTCTCAGTCTTTTAATTAATAAAACTATCATGGTATTATACACTGTAATTTATGTAATGTATTAGTGTTTTATTGTTTTGTCCTCTTTTGTCATGCCTGCACTTTATTAGACTGACTTATGACCAAAAACACACTTTCATTCTTGGTTAGATTAAAAAAAAAGATTCTATTTGATACTGTCGAAATCAAAGCAATTGCCTTTATCAACAGACGTGATGTTTTAATTAAAGTAACTCACTTGATCTTAAAAATGGTTGAATATTGCTTCTGGTTCAGTTCAATATCCAACATGTTTCAGCATCGTACTACCTGTACAAAGGAGTAAGAGGCAAGTAGATAAGGTGCAAGGAGTCTTTAAGCAAGTAGACCAGCCTCAGCTGGTGATGGGGGAGGTGACGATTAAGCATATTTTAAAAGAAATCATCCCTGGGTAAACCACTGTCGGCATACAACACTGGATGAAAACTGGATGCACTCTGTAGTGAGCAGAGATTTCTGAGTCTCATGTTTCTCTGTGTTTGTGTCCACCAGATGGGTGGCATGGAGGCAGTCATCACAGGCCTGACCGATGACTTTAAGATCCTCAAGAGAAACAGGAAGATCTTCACCTTCGCCACAGCCTTTGGAACATTTTTGGTCGCCCTGCTCTGCATTACTAATGTCAGTATCAGGTCTCGTTGCCATAACTTTATATTCAATACTTGAATGATGTACATGTCAAGGTCCCACAAAAACTTCACTTTTTGTTTAAGATAAGATCACCATTTAATGATCCCTGGAGAAAAAAATGCAGGATTTCAGTTTCAGTCCTCGGAGGTTATTATTAGAAAAATATAGCTTTGCATTATTTTCAGTCATGCCCAAATAATGTGTTAAAACTAGAACGACCCAAACTACAAAACTGGCTGTCTCACAGCAAGAAATATAAAGTATTTTAATTGGGTTGTATACATAAGTATGCGTGACCAGTAGTGTCAAAACAAGATAAATAGGAAATTGAAACGGCATGTCAACAATTCCTGAAAGTATTCAAGTCTCATGATGTTATGCGAAATATCTTAAAAATCTCAGAGCTCCTTCAAAGAAATGATCAGATGAGCTCTTGCATCACTGATGACAGAACAGAATTTAATTAAAACCGTACCCAGGAAGCAAATGCTACATTTTCTGTGTACTCCCTATTCATTCACACGGTATCGGTACAAAGCAGAAAAGCTTGCCAATTACAGAAACACAGACTTTGGGGATAGAAACGTATTATGTTAGAGATTCACATGGTTTCTTCACCTAATCAAATCAATCAAATGATTGAGAAGGTGAATGATGCCTTTCCAATGCTAGTTCCCAGGACAAGACACAGATTGTATCGCTCAGGGCACAAATCAAAGATTTCTTGTACAAAAGCTCTTATACACACAAAATGCCCTCTTCGTCCATGAGGCTCGTCTGTGCCCAGACATCGACTTTTCAAAGTGCAAAACAAGCATATAAAGCAGAGAGACCATTGTTTATTGACTGCACACAAATACTTTCTCTCTCTCTCTGCAGGGTGGGATCTATGTGCTGACCCTGTTAGATAAGTATGCAGCAGGGACTTCTATCCTATTTGGTGTGTTGATCGAGGCCATTGGAGTGTCATGGTTTTATGGTATGAAATTCTACCATCCTCTGACATTTATTACTTTTTCTAAAATTACTACATTTATATATTAAGAACACTTTGTATTATTTGTATTGATATTTTGTTATATGGTTGCAAAATGGCAACAAAAATGAGCCAGCTAAACCTGAATCATCTTATTCACTCAACTATTTTAGTCTACCTTCATTTCAGTGTGAAAAACACCAAGTCAAACAAGTATCTATTGATAATAGAGAATTCATTAGAGGCAGAAATGCTGAAACTGAAAAAATGAGACAGCAGGTTAAGTTAAGAGGAACTATCAATATCATGAAAAAGTAAAACATATGATTAGTAATTATAATCTATGTGGTGTACTTAGTGTCACTTTTCTGAAAAAACCAAAATATGAGCAAGATCAACTATGAGACAAAAAAAACCAAACAAAACAAAACAAAAAAACCCATCTAAATCTAAAAAGAGACGGCATACTATAGCCTCCTCAAAATGTAGACCCTCAGGAAAAGGAATGTAAAATTACAGAAAATATTGGAAATAAATGGAAGGACACGTATCCCATTGCAGACAAATTGTGCAACCAGAGCAAAAAAAATACTCAGAAAAAAATGGATAACAAGATGGCCATCTTGATGAGATAATGAGACAAATCAGTCAAAAGCACATGATGATTTATGTCAGTTCAAGGTCAGCCAAGGTCAGACCAGGACGACAAGGGTGTAGGCCATCATGTGTTGCGCTCCCTCTTACTGTCCAGCGAGACTGCATACTTGGCACAAACATCGTGCTGGAGCCTACGCTGACTGAATGTTGTAACTTTGCTCTCCACAGTAACCTTAGCTGTCTAACTTGTCATGCTCACTCCAGGTGTGGACCGCTTCAGTGAAGATATCGAGCGAATGATGGGCTTTAAGCCAGGACTCTACTGGAGGCTATGCTGGAAATTTGTCAGCCCAGCTTTTCTGTTGGTGAGAGGAACTTAAAAAAACTTTAAAGTAGTCACACCGGGCTTGCTTACACCCAAAGCGAAAGCGGGATCAGGGAACGTGGTTTGAACCTCAGTGCGCCTCCTGGTGAGTTTCTCACTGGCTGGTGAAAAAAGTAGCTTGCGACTCCACGTGCATTAGAGGAAGCACATGGCCGTGTCCACTGTTGTCCAGGGGAGGGTGTAGACAGTCATGTGCTTCCTCTAATACAAATGGCTGTCTACACCCTCCGCTGGACAACAGTGTAACAGTAACATGTGCTTCGATGCAGGAGAACTCGCTCCATATTGTGAGAAACAAATTGGGGCTTTGAGCCAAAGGCCAGTGAGAGCCAAAACAAATTCTGATCAAACTTGACTAAGCAGTTGTTACCATGTACTCAAGAGAATGTTTGTTTTATTAGATTAAGAATTATTATAAAATCAATATTGCCACTGTTAATGTTAAAATTATTTATTAAACACTGTTAAAATGATGTATTTTTGACACATTTTCCAAAACAGACTGCAGTTTATGGATTAACAACTGTACACTACATTCATTACATTGACATGTTTGATTTACACTTTAACACTGAGATTTCCATCTTAAATTAATGATTTATACTTTCATCAAGGCTTTTAAAGTTTTTAAAGTAAAGTAAGTTAAAGTAAGATTTAAAGTAAATTCAACTGAAACTCATTTCTGACACAGTGGTGGCCTCTGCCTCTCTCCAAAAGTTATAACCACAAAGTTTTTCTTTACATTTTCTTTCATAGCACCTGTGGCAAAAATCAGGAATGTCTCACTTACCTTTCAGTTTTTAATTTTCACTATCTGTTGTCTGTTCTTTGTTCACTGAGCAGTAACTGTTTCCTTAAGATGCTAACAGCACTAACATATATACGTTTATTTACAGAAACAAGAATTGCTTTCTTACTCATTATATAAAAATAATAGTCAACTTCTACACTGAAATCACTGGTCGCCGTCGGCCAGGACGAGCATTGGTTCTGGCTAATCTTCCAACAAGCTCATTAAAACCTCCTCTGTGGTAAAATTTCACCATGCCAAAATAGTAAGTAGTAACTACCAAAATAGTTTCACCATGCATTCCTTTCAACCATTTAGATTTAAGTGCTGTAGATTTAACCACTATACAAAACCACACTTTTGTTCACAGTGGGTCCTGATTCCACTTGTATCCATCTGGCACTGATATGATCTCACTGAGACCTTTCATTTGATATATAATACTCATATTCACTCAACAACACTTACACTTTGGCTCACAGCCTTAGAATATATAAAACTAAATGACCCTTGTTTACTGATGTATTTTGGTGTATTGCGTACTGCCTCAGTGTCAATCTATTGTACTTATCCTTGTCAAAAACTGCAGACTTAATGGAGTACAACAATGACATGTGTCCTCTCTGTGAGTGTTTTCATCACGCACCATTGTGCTAGGAACATGAGAGATGAGAGATAATGCTTTTGAGGAAATAATGATGCAAAACCACACCCAACCCAATTATATACCACTTCATCCAGCCCTTTTTTTTTGGATGTGCAGTGCAATTATATTAATGACGAAACTTTAAACATCACATGCAGCACCAATACAAACAGATGTAACGCTCCTTTTGTGGCTGTTTCTCTTTTCTTCCTTCCTCTTTCTTCTCCCACAGTTCGTGGTCATAGCCAGTGCTTTGACAGCGTCCGGCCTGAAGTACGACGAATACGTCTTCCCTACCTGGTCTAACTTGGTTGGCTGGGGTGTGGCCATGTCCTCCATGCTGTTTGTCCCCTGCTATGCCGTGTATAAATTCTTGAGTGTACCAGGAACATTTAAAGAGGTCAGTATAACAAATTGTTGTCACACAGGGTGAAAAATCTGTTGATAAGTAAGCTGTAATATAACATTTTTTGCTAGATCTTCAATGACTTGCATTACTGCTCGATGATCACTGAAGATGAGAGAACATGGTAAAAACAAGGCTGAATAACAGATGCATTGAGAACAGTTTGCACTGACAAACATAATAAAAATAAAATAGGAACTTATTGCACATATTGCAAATTAGCATTACATAACTGTAGCCCAACATAATCACTACTAAACGCTATAATTGTGACTAAAGGGCATACAGTATGTTCCTGATTTAGGAGTGAATTTTCCTCTCAACTTGATGACACTGGCACTGTGAGAACATTTTCAGATGAAATGATCGCTTCAAAGCATTGAGAGTTTATGATCGTAATCATCAAAGCACTGGAGAGCTATTTTCATCCCTCAGCAGTCAACCAGTGTCAGCTTCACTCTACTGTAACAATTCTCACATCCCATCAGCATTTCGCGTTGGTACTCAGGGATAAAAACTCTTCTCAGGTTCCCAGGACACAAATTCTTCCTCAAAACTCCTGTCACCACCTTTCAAGTTTGGGCTGTCTCCTCCTTATAATAACCAGAATAAACATCTCTGAAGTTCTTGATAAGGATTTTTGTCACAGGTTCCAAAAAGCACCGGCATATTTGTCGGAGATAAAGACATAATGACTGATGTTAGACGTGATTGCGCTCCCTCTTTCATCTCAAGTCGTATGTGGACTCTTTGGTTCCTAACAATGCACGGATGTGAAAAGTGATTTACAAAGGCAGAAAGATGATACACTTGATGCATGATGAATGATGCATTGCAATGGTTTGTTTTGTAGAGGATAGCCTATTGCATCACTCCGGAACATGAACATCACATGGTGGCCGAGGGAAATGTACGACAGTTCAAGGTAAAAGCGAACTTATGCGCTGTGTGTGTGTTCATCTGTGTGTTCATTTGAACTAGCTTTTGAAGAACTTCATTAACTTTTAAAGAGTGGCTCACAAAAACATTAGACGTGGATAAACCAGCTACTGTAAATTCTATTTTTATCAAGGAGAAAAACAGCCATCGGCCAGCAAGCAAGAAATGAACCAGGGATGTTAAAATGGCTTAAAATACATTTGACATTAAGTCATAAAACAGATTCTCTTTTGTTTTCCAGCTCAGGCACTGGTTGGCCATCTGATGACACGTACCCAGAACCCTCGTCTGTCCTCACATCTGGCGTTTGGAGTTCCTGTGTGCCACCAGTGGTCGGAAAGACAAGGAGAGCAACAGGCTCCAAACTCTCTCAGCAGCAGCCTCCCTCTTCTCCTTGTGCGCTCACTAACCAAGGCCTGTGTTGTCAACAGTAGCTTCAAGCACACTGAGTTATGCCTGTTCACATTTTGAAACCATTCTGCAGCTTCAGCTCACAACCGAGGGGCACCCCAGAGGGAAAGTGTACCGTTATTTTCCTATGGACATCTTTTTTTTATGTATACTATTTTACTTAATCATAACATTAGTTATGATTTTTAGCATTCGTGATGTTACTATTATCTTCTGGAAGGGACAGAAACTAAAATTTAAAACCAAAACAATCCAATTTCCCTGTGCATTACTACACAGAGGCCCCAAATACTTAAATTGTTTTGCTTTTTTTTTTTAGATCTGTGATTAGGTATTTATTATTACGTTCATATTGGAATAAAGTCTCCGTTCTTGCCATTCTGTCTGAGTGGCTTATCTGTGTCAGTGCCTTATCGAGCGAGACACTCCATGTTTTTCACCATGTCCGTACATGAAGAAATGACATAAACTGTGTTGACTCAGGAACCCACTAAATCAAACCACAGTTTGTGGATGGCATTCTCTCAATTTGACCTAGTCCTCAACAACAACAAAAAAAAACAAAACAGGCCTGCTATAATGCTTTTCTTTAATATTCTGTTACAGAAAAGGGAATAACGTATGCGTCACTCCAAAGCTTTAAAATAATCGAGGCAGGCTTCACTCACCTCTTATGCCAGACTCACAACAAGGCCTCTACACAAAGAAAGGCTGCTTACTGAAGGTGGAAAATTCAGCAAAACAAATGGCGTAACTGTTACAAACAGTTTTGTATTATTGGTGTGTGACTTTTATTTTACAATTTTATGTCTGTTCAGTGCGTCTAAGGAAACTGTGGCTTTTCCTCCAAAGAGACAGCGAGAGAAAAGAAAGAGAGAGAGAGAGTGAAAGAGAGAGTGTGTGTGTGTGTGTGTGTATTGGGATTTTGTTGCCAACCATACAGTATGCTGTTAATGTACAGTACATGGGGGAGGGGCAACTGTCAAATGCCTCTTTCACTGCACTGTATATTAATTACTACGTTTAATGCATGACAACACATATTTTCATTTGAAACATATATTGTGATGTTCCACTTTTTCATCACCATAGAAGTGCCAATAAGTTCTTTTAGGAATGTTTTTATCTTGTTCTGTTTCTTTTTTTATTTATTGGAATGAAGTTTAATTTTTAGCCGTGAATTGTAACAGACCCTTACTAAAAGGAATAAAGCCACAAAGAAAAAAAAATCAGATATATGTGGAATATATAAGAAGATATGAAATATATAAATATATTCTTTTGTTATATCTAATCTTGTATTTATCAAATTGTTTATAACAAACCGTGAATGTAAAGTATTTTAAACGTAACTGTCCACAGTCATAACATGGTGTTTGATGTATAGCTAAGATGAACTATTTAGAAAAATATTCTTCAGTGTAACCCTGGGATACTTTGTCACATATGAATGTGAACAAACACACCCTGGTTTTCCTGGACTATGTTTACAAAAATACTGTGTACAATACCAGTGTCTTGTTGAACGTGAGTGACAACTATCTAAAAAGTCTGAAGTATTCACACTATGATAATAAAGAATTTCTTCTACACACACTTGAAGACCATGTGCTCTGATTTTATTTTAGTTTTAAAAGGCTTTCAGGTACAGGTCCCTCTTATCTGACTGTTTCTTTTTACTGCTGACTGAGACCTTCTCATAATAGCTGACTTTGCCTTCCCTCTGTCTCTCCCTTTGTCGGCCACCAGTGTTAATTCTATGCACTTTTGTTTGCAAAGCAAATACTGCCTACTATTTGACATAATAGAGTGTTTTAAATACTGCCTCTGGTGAGATGTCTCTCATCCTAATGGCTTACCTGTGTGCAAAAGCTTTTCCATTTTTAGTAAATGATAAAAGATGTGCACCTTTGAATAGTGGTGTTGGGCCTTAATGAAAAAGGATGATGTGCACTGTATTGCAGTATAGTATATGGGATCATTTTTATAGCAGAAACAAAATGAACAAACAACAATTTCGTCAAATAAGTAATGCTAATGAAAATAAAATAAAATAAAAGATAAATAATAAAACATTTCTCTTCCCTGGGCATGACAGAAAATAACTGAGAACCACAGCCTTACATCAAGAGAGTCCTGTGCTCAAACCAACTCCCCAACTCTACTCATAGGTAAGAATGACTCTGTGCCTATAATGACTCTTTTTCAGGACCCATACTAATAACAATTATTACTAATAAAGGTGAGCAGTACTAATATTTGCAACAGACAAACTACACTTCCAGTAAACATGAAAATGTGGTTGAAAAATCAGAATAATACAAACCCCCATACAAAACCTTGTTGAAAGCCTTTGAATTGTTCTATATTACTTAAATGTTACACACTGCATGAGTTTCCCATTAACATGCCGTCAGTATTAATACAGTATACACTGTTAATATACTGTACAGTAATATATAGTAGAATATAGTAGAATATAAATTGTACAGCATGTGACCATCATGTAATTCAAAACTAGGCTGTCTTGTTACTAATGACTACTATTGCTGAGTACGTCCAACTATTCAACTGTAAACCATCTTCATTGCATACATGAACTTACACATGCCTTGATAGTCGATACATTTCCATCACATCTGAAGCCTTTAAAGTGAATAAGTTCTGTCAGTCAGCCAGAATTTGTTGGTAAAGTTTGATTGTCATATGCTTTCTCAGAAATTGACTTTTTATTCAGCTATTAACTATTTTATGCAAAAATCTTAGATCCTCGTCATTTTAAGTAATATCATGAAGTCCTCTGATTGTGGATCTGTTGATAGATGTAGTTTTGGCATTTGTGCTAGTTAGTAAATGGAGACTAAGGTTAACATCCCCGCTGTTTTTATCAACATGCCCTGTCAGCTTCTCATATGCTCGAATAGAGAAGCTAATAAACTCAAGGAAGATATCCGTTGGCTTTCTGCAGAGCTGCAGGAGAGGGACTCGTTGCTGTCCATCTCCACAGTCCAGGAAGATGATACCATGCTGTGAATTCAGCATGTCCTCTACCATCTTCTTGCTCGACTCCCAGCCCATAGGAAATCGGATGTGTTGATCAAGGGAAGACAGATCAGGAGAGAAATTATTATTTCTCCGCCACCACTCCACCTGACAGATCGCTTAGCAGTGATGCCAGACGGAGCCCTTGAAGACCCAGATGACACTGGTGCATGAGTTATACCACAGAAACTGCCGTCTACTTCCCCTCGGAGAGGAGTTTGGAGCGATTATGGAGTCAAATAGTCAACATTTAGGCAAAACTTCAACTTAAGAAAGACTTGGCCAGCCCATGCTGTTTTCAGCAGAGGGACCTGCCAACTTTCCACTAGCCTTTACTAAGAATATCGCAGGCTGGTGCAAGGACCCTTCTGAGGAACTCTATCCATGGAGACATTTACTGTAAAAAGGCCACTGAGGCAGTTAAAAATTTGCATCATGGCAATATGAGATTTTGTTGGCTCTAGACAGTGGTGGGCTTTGTCGGGAAACACACTCTCCCTCTTAAATATTGTTGGGGACAGTGTCTCTGGAAATGTGGTGTGGTGATTAGTCCTTGAATAAGGATGAATTACACATCCTATCTGTCCTGGGAATATTTTGATCTACCAAAGGGAGCTGGAGGATGTAACACTAGAGAGAAAAAAGGCTGAGCTACTCTGCTTAGCTTGATGCTTATATGATACTTATATCCTGAAAAGCCACTAGTAGATGAATGAAACAGACATTTAAAGTCAATGAATAATCAATAATGACATTTAAAATATATACATATATTAAAATGAATTCAGTCTAAAAATATTATTGGTGATCTTGAAATACTATTCTTATTTTAACTAACTGCAAATTGTGGATAGTCACAGTGTAATTATAATTTGTCAGAATACATGTAAAATATAGATAAATAGTGGAAATTTTCTCTGTGTAAAGAGCCATATAATGGTCATCTTGCCTTTAGGGCAAGATCACAGAAGCAGAGACCAGGAAGGAATAAAAAACACAAACATAAAAACACTGGTCTGAGCCAAGTCCTAAGGTGACTTAAGAATGCAAATGGCCAACAAAACGTACATCAAACTTGTAACAGATAAAAAAATAGTGGCCAAGAGCATTTTTTGGTTACCCAGAACGAGCAATACAACTCACTAGAAAAGCTTTTCTAAAAGTATTTTTAATTTCAGAAAAATACTTTTAGAAAAACAGTGGTCGAGGAGACAGTGACAGACTCAAACATGTAACTTAACACCAGGCTGAAAAGCGGTGTCTCACTTTAGCTCAGCGTTTTAAATGTGTTTTACCTCTCACCACACTGAGCATTGTTGATGGATGTGCTGGGATCAGGAGCGTGCTCTGTTGCATCAGTAATGGTAACAAACTGTGAAGTTTGCTTGGTTGCTTTCTAAAGACATTAATGATTCGACCAAAACTAGCATTGTTATCTGAAGAAACTTCTGGAAGAATGTTACGCCAACATCTGTGTTGTTGTTACTTAGTTAATATTCCCATTGGCTGAGATGCAGCATTTTTGGCAATGGACATAAAGTGACCAAGAATGTTTACTGGAACAGGATATTTGCAGACTGGACTTCACTGGGTAAGAAGTTTGCATTAATTAGATAGAGAACTATCTAATTTGATAACAAACACTTAGATAGCTGATAATAACTCAGACACCTTCTACCTTTCATCTGTTGTTTTAATGTAGGGCTTGAATTGTTTGCATTTTCTATCTCATCTCATCTCTGTCCTTCTTCTCAATGCCTCCAGTTCTATCTTAATGCAGGAAAAGGTCAAAACCACAAACTTTCATCAAATTTGTTTAGCCAATAAAAGTCAAGCTGGACCACCATAGACCGCTTCTTAATTGGCAGCTCTGCGTAGCACTAATGTGATTGGGGCAAAGGAGAGCCATTTTCTAATGTGCCTCTTTAGACTGAGGACTTGTTCTATACTCATAATCCAATTGCCAGCGAATAATCCATGTGACTGGGCAGTCAAACCTTTTGGTAGTTGACAGGGACACTTCATGGAGAGAATCCCGACACAAGGAGAGCGATGAAGGTGCCGTTGTGGAAAGGTTAGTTAAACGATAGATGTACAAGATGCATGTGGAAAATGTTGAGGAGGATTAAACTTGAAGTGCTGCCTCCTCAAACCACAGTGAAATAAGCTGTTTTTTTGTCATTTACTGTCATTTTTTATAATTTTTTTTATCATTTGCTTATAAAGTTCTTATGAAATCTAATTGTTAAGAGTAGTACAGATGCAGCAGTGTGATTGATTTACACCTACTCTAAATCATGAGGATCAGTTGTTACCATCATTTGATCCACATGAGATCTGTCTGCTGTATACACAGTTGTGTAATTTGAGTCTTCGTCTTTGTTCACACATCTGTCATGTATAGAGGTTGACGTAAACAGCTCACAGACATATGCATCATTGCTGATTAACTGATGGGTGATAGTGATGGGCTACGGTCAGGCTTACTGTGGGTTTAAATCCAAAGCTGGGAGGGTTTCACAGAGCATTTCAGGCATCAGTGCCTCTCTTTGGTACTGAAAATATCCCCTTGTTTTTTTCTTGGAAATGTGAAGAAAACTCAGTGAGCGGTGAGTTTTTCCACCGTGATGTCCAATTGTGACAACAACAATCTTTCAGTGCTTAAGGTTGAATAAAAATATTTGCTGGTACTTTAGCATGTGACTGTTTCTGTTTTGATGGATGTTATGCCACATTAGGCATTTTCCATTTCTGAATTTACTGTCAAACCCATTTGTTTCTGCTGCTGTTTTGCTTTATGCAACACTGCTAATATCTCAAAAGGTGCAGGATTTATTAAGAAGTCACATTCCACTCTCTCCCAAAGGCATCGCCGTCTGAAACCACACGGCTGACTCGGGCCTTCAGCGAGAGTAGCTGTGGGCATGGCATGATGGCCAGCATTCCTCACCGACAGGAAACTCCTCTCCCCCCATGGGCACACTGTGGATGATATATTTCCTGTTTATTTCTTGGGCCACCCCTGCAACTGTGAATACCACAAAGAACATCTGGACCAGGTCCAAACAGTCTTCACAAGACCAGAGAACTGTAAAGACTATGTGGCCCTTTCCTCCACATTTATGATTTCAGTCCAGCTTTATTTATTTATTTATAATAACATTTTCCATAAAAAAGTAGTGCCTGTTTCCTGTCTCGCAAGTGAAAACAGACATGAATCTAATAAACGCCTAATTCTGATTCCCCTATAAGATATGGTTACATATGGCCACAGCCTCTCAGAACTCCTACTAAGTATTTCTGAACTCAGGTCATGAATTTAACCTGGAGCTCATGTGTAGGGAACACAAACACAAGTGCACCTTTATTCACTGTTGAAAAAAAAAATGCTGTGCTGTTCCCCCCTGTGAGTGATGAAAAACACGTCAAGTTAATGTCAAAATGTTCTCTATTATTATTTATTATACTCTGTGGAATATATTTTATTTGAAAATAAGCTTTGGTACTTTTTTGTGTTGCTTTCACGTCACTGTTTCTTTAAGCTAAGTCTTTAAGTTTATCCACATCTGCAGTACTCTTAATGCTACCAATTTTATGAGTCAAAGGCCTGTGGTATGCACTGTAAGTGTGTGGAAGCACATGCATTCTTACATGCATGTGGGCTTGTGTGTACAGATTACCAGACCACAAAAATCTGATATAAATCCCTCTGGGTGGGTCACTATGAGGTTCACATTTAAAAATAGACACAGCGTTGCTCTTCAGTCATCCATTAACAAAAATGTGTTTCCAACATGAGCAGGAAAATCATTTGAACTGAGGAACATGTTGAAATTCCAGTCTGCACAAAGTAAACACTTCTGGTCATTATCACATTCTAAATATGTTGTTATATTTCTGTAACACTGTAATCTGATGATGATGGTTGATTTAAGCATAACCTGACCTCAGTGGGATTATTTGAATATGTTTACCTTTTGTGTTTGCTTTGCTTTCATGTTTCCTCTTATATAGGTCTGGCACAATCCTAAAATTTAATTGATGATTGTCAGACAATTGCGATTAATGAGTGAATTTTCTTTGTCTGTTCATTCTGTGTTGTTGTTTGTAACAAGGCCAAAATCCATGTTATTAACTGGAGCTGCTGCTCATTGAACACTGTGGTTGTTGGTAAAGGGGTGCTAGTCATCTTCAGATAGTCTCCCTCATAAAAAAATAAACTTAGGCATCAAATAAACAAAGAAAAAATAGACCAACAAGGCAGCATATAACTAAGAATATCGCAAAAGGCCCTAACACGATGAGAAAACTCATTTCGACACCTGCAGGAACTCACTAACCTGAAGTATCATTGTTTGCAGTTAGTGCTGATAGGACGTGTGTGTGATTCTTAATTTTGAATTATGACTAATCTGATAAAAACAGAACAGTAATTTCTCAGACTAGACTTGAATTAAACACCATAGATTAAGACCGTAAGTATCAACATGTAAATAATAATACATGATATTTAACTGCAGGACTTCTCTGCCACACCGAATCTAAGGACCACAAAGAATTGTTGTCATCAGCTCAAATAATCATGATCAGGTGATTATGTAATGTTGTGTAAAAGGTCTACTTCTGTGGTGAAGAACGAAATAAACGAAATAAACTTTCATGTGACAACAAACTGGTGATGGCGTGTAAATGTTTGTGGCCCCCAAAAACAAGTTCACTCTGCACTTTTTTTCCGTACAGTGGGTCCTTCCTTCAGTGAGGATAAGGTCTATGTGCTGTCTGTGCTTGTCAGCATGATGTATATCTCTGTCTGCACAAAATGTTTACTATTGACACTGAGGACATTTGTGTTTATTCAATCATTAAAAAATGAAATAAAACAAAAACAGATCAGTGAGATTGAGTTATGCTGACCCCAAATTTGAGTTCACATCCAGGCTTATCTCGAAAACGTCAGTATCAACAGGAACAGTTCTGTAGTTATCTGCCTTGCCTTGACATAAAAATGAAATTTCTGGTCAAACCAGAACCAGATCCAACTGGACTTGGAAAACAAAGTGCAAAGAGGAAGGGTGAATACCCTCTTCATTTAAAGTTTGGATAATATGGTTTACATTTGGTAAGGAATTGTAAGCGTCTTTATGCCAGTGATAATCAGTGGCAGTTCTGGCCCATTTAAACCACAGGAGCAGGCTGGATCTACTGTTTTTTTTAAAGAGGACAGTTAACTAAGGGATGAATTGACTGTTCATTATAGCAGGAACTTGGGATGACAAAAAAAGAGAAAATAAACCAAGTGAAATGGAGAAGAGGTAAAAAAAAAAAAGTAACAATGTGTGACACACACAAAAACAAATTGGCAAATCAATCAGCACCTTTCATTGTTCACCTGTGCTAAAGATACCCAAAGCTGTTATTTTTTTTGCCCAGGTAAGTGCATTTTTTTAAAAGCTTTTTTTTTTTGCAAGCACAATCTCATGTAATCTATGAATGCACATTGCTAACCAATCTAGCTAGCAGTAGCTGATAACACCTCGGCTCCACAGTATCATCTCTTATGGGGCTTTTTTGCTGTTTTTTTCATTGGCACTGTGTCTTCAGCAAGCTCCCTTAATGGAAATGTGTTGAGCCATCACAGCATTTACCCTTTTCTGTCGGCTATTCCTGGCTCCATATAATGAGAACGTGCCAAAATCAAGGATACAAAATGATGATGAGTCTACAAACCAATCAATGTCATTGGGTGATTATGTCCATCTTTTTTACACAGTGTGTGGTGCTACTACAGTGATTGCATATTGGACTGGCGTTGCCAAAATATGGCAGACCTACACAGTAGTTCTGTGCTTGTGCTGTCAGTTTTGTCTGTCTTATGCATGTTCACAAGAGTGCACTGCTCACGTTCATGCTGGTGACACTGTACACATTCCTGGCATTGATTTAAAGCTCTACTCTGCTGATCTACAGGTGGCAGTAATGTGCCAAGAAATGCAACAGTGCACCAAAGAATACTGCTTGCTAGCAAACATGAAGAATAGAAATGAAGAGATATAATGTTTGCAAGATTTTTGAGGACACACACAAAACTCTGCAGGACACCTTGAACGTCTGAAGATTTAAGATGCAGTTTTACTCACTTAGTGTGTATATCTCAAAAACCTAATCAACTGTCCAATATTATATTCTCGACCATTTTCAGCTCAGACAAGCTAAATCTGGTACCTGCTCAGCGACACACAGAAATAGCAGAAAACATGGTAAAATAGTAGTTAGCATCCTATGTGGGCGAATGGATTTAATTGTTATGTTTGTCACGCAATACCTCCAATGGGGTGTTCATGTTATTCTGTGTGAGCTGGATGTGTACTGCAAGAAAAAGAAATAAGCAGAATATCTTGATAAGCCGAGGGTATACCATGCTTACATCTGTTTATGTCTCTCAATGGTTAAAAAAAAACAAACACATTTATGGAAAACAAAATGTTCAGGTGATCTCTGGCTGCTTCTACTGAGCGGCAAATGGTTGAACTCTATGAATCACAGCTATCGACTACAAGCAATACAGCAACATTTCCTTATCTTCAATTGCAATGCGGCTTGTTCCTCCATGGAAAGGGGGGTGTGGTGAGTGAAATAGATTAGCAGATGCTGTAGAAATCCCACAGTCTCACGCTTGCACTTTATATCAGTCCTCATCTTCCAACATTTTCAGTGCTGCTCATCAACATGACTTTTCACTTTTCAGGCGAACAGAGAAAGAGGCCAAAGTGGGTTAGTTGCAATAATTTCAAAGAAAAAATGTGGAAACTACCCACAACTAGAGAAGTGTCGCATTTATAACTACACATAGTTGGCCAATGTTTTTGTGTACCGTTATGTAATGCTGAAAAAGTACAGAGGTTACATGGCATGCAGTGGCTATCTACAAAGACAAAGTGGAGCAGCATAGGGAAAACGCAAACATGTCCTGTGGTGAGTGAGGAGAGAGTGTTTGTTTTCACCTAACCCTGGGTTAATGTCTCTACGTCTTCGGAAGTCTGGTTCTTGGTTCCCTGTTAGTTTTCTTCCTCTCTCACACACACTCCCAGTTTCTCTGGTTTTACCTTCCGCCTGTCCCAGTATCTCCTTTACTCTGTCATTTGTAATCAATTTTGAGCTGATTCCTTGCCTGCAATCTGTCACAGATGATGTTATCATGTCCATTGGCAGTATATTTCCTGGGAGGGTGGTGTTTGTGTGTGTGTGTGTGTGTGTGTGTGTGCGGGTGTGTGGGAAAAAACTATGTGGAGCTTTTGTGAGATGCACAAAAGAAGAAAGTTGTTGCAGCAGGTGTTCAATTGCAGTCCTTTGATAAAGTGTGGTGCATCACATAGAATACAAATATGCATACTTTGCTGTAGGTATAGAGTATAAAACTGTGAAATAATAAACATTCTTTCTTTCTTTTCTTTGCATCAAAAGAAGAAATGGCTAATGAAAATCAGGTAAGAAGCAGATTTTCTACCAACACAACTGTACTTTTAGAACATGTTTGATTTAACATTGGCTTGTCTTTGATGCTTTTTATTCCACTTCACAGTGAGCTATCCAGCTTTGCCACCGTATCTCTGATAAGATACAGTGTGTGCATCAAATGTGTGTGAGAAGAGACACAGAGCTAAGTTATCTCAGCTATTTTCTTATCAGACAAATTTATAGCCTCAGCCATGGCATCTGGTTTGCGAGCTGATGTTTACAGCTGAGTGGCACACAGAGGGAGGGAATTGGAGATAACCTGGAGGATATAAAGCAGGTTTCTGATAAAGTGGAAATAAGGTATGGGAGGTTAATGCTAGTTGATTCTTTGGCCTTCTGCACTGTCTGCTTTGGTGCTTTGGGAGAGCCATCATGCAGCTTCGGTGTGTAATGAGACCACATTCGAGTTTGTCAAATCTTCTCAACTCTTGCTCACATCAAATCAGTGCTGTACTGAAATGTACCAGCTAAAGAGTACCTATTTTATATAACTAGAAAATTCATATTCTGGAGGAAATACCCCTTTATTTCAAGTTCTTGAAAATATTTTACATGAAGTTGTAAAGAGTTGTAATTGCTCAGTTTTCTCAGGAACTACGACAGCGGCCAGCACTGAAATCCCAACCCAAATCCAAAATGATCTTTAATTGTGATGGACAACAGGTTTCCACATATTTAAGTGCAGCAACAACTGCCACATGGTATCTCTGCTGTTATTTTAAGGATGACAATATGACTCCTTCCCTAGTCAGTACTGCACAGACTCTGGCTCTAACGATGGCAGCACCCTTGTCATTTTTGTACAGGGGGAGTAAGTGGACCATCTTAATATGCTGTCTATGGTTTCGAAAGACTATAAAGCATTGTAAAGATCCCAAACCTTGGTTACTGTTGTTGTTGTCTGTTTGTCAGGTTGAGTGAGCACTAGAAAACACAAAGATGTTGTGGTCTAAAACCTAGCCAATAAATTATAGTCACATCGTGTCTTACATTAATTTCCCAGTCATTGGGTTTCTGAATGAAAACATTTAGTCTGCGGTCTTACAGTTTGGTTTTGACTGATCTGGAAAGTTGTTGTAGCAGCCTTTGTTGATATTCTGTTTACAAGAGTGGACATTGAATCCTTGCTATGAAAAAGGTCTCCTGTGACCTTATCAGTCAGGTTAAATGGCCATGTTAATCCAATTTAAGAAGATGATAATGGGATAGATCACAGGTCAGATTATCATACCAGGAGACAAACAAAAAAAGGGCAACTCACTTTTAAAAAGCAGTGTGTAATACTTTACCATGTCAGCCACAGTTTGTTAAACTATCATTTCAAAGCTGAATTGTGCCCACACTGACATTATTTATGATGTGAGGTCACAGTTACCCTCTTGTGTAATGGGAATAAGACTCATAGAGCAACAAGGACTGAAACCGCCCAAAGTCACTCTCAGTCCAACCTGGTAAAGCTGCTTTGGAGACAATATAATACCAAGGCCTGCTTTTCAGTCACCAGAGCAGTCAGGCTGCATGGCATTCATTGTCCACAGATGCAGATCTTCAGTGCTAGAGACAAAGTGAAAGGGCCCCCAGGGCCACGTCAAGCTAATGATGGCAGCCAAAGGTAATTGGATCGACTTAACTCCCCTCAGGCACCGTATTAGAAAATCCTAATCAATGTCACTGGTAGAAAGACAAGGGGTGCTTAGCTTTCACAACCAATTGGATTTAGCCATGCAGCAAAGTACCATTCATTCAAAATGCAGAAAAAATCCCCTCTTTCAGACAATAGTCTTTTAAGTTGTGCTTTATCTCATAAATTTATTTTAGAGAGTAGACAGGATGACTGTGGGAAAACATTGTGCACTGTCACATCATTACTTTATGTCACAGTTTCCCACAGTCTTTCAATTTAGGAATTTAGGTATACACGTCTTCCCCCTCAAACTGACAATCACTTAACAACTGTAAACAGAGAGCGTCCAGCACATTTTTCAGTGTGCTCTACTGGACTACGTTTTGACTTAAGACACACTATTTTCAAGATGTAAGCAAAACAATGACCCCAACACCACAGTTCAAAACACCAGCACCAGAAAATGATTTTTATTCAATCTAAGACACTGATATTTCTGATACTGATATTGGTTTGTGTACAACACAGCAGTGAGGCTGCCTTGCATTTTCATAACATAAGATGTTTGTTTTTCAGGTGGACACTTCATTTCTGTTTGTGGATATACTTTAATTCATAAGGTGCCTTTAAGATAAAAGATGTGTCTGCTCTCTGCTTTGAAACAGGCTATTATTAAATACCAAATGAAATATTGGGAGTTTATCTTTGAATACACAATATGCAACTCTACTATTTATATCAAAAGTCTGACACCAAGTGGGAGATCGCATCCATTTTTATCTAGAGGCTAAGGAGCCCAACCTTGTGTGCAGAATGTTTAAGGTGTATTGAGGCTGCCATCTAGTGGGGGAGAGCTTTAATCAAAAGTCAATGAAATATACATAGCAAGGAAGAGACAACATGTTAAAGAATGAAGCAAGGTCAAAAGATTATAAAACAGACATGATCATGTACTGGCAGGTGAAAGCATCCTCTTGTCTTGTGGCATCACAGGTGCTCACATTTGAAATTAAACTGCATGTCGACCTTAGTTTGTTATATTTCATACCGCCAAAATTGTCAAAAACTACACTATAATGCACATCAGTGTGCAATATGAACACTCTCACTCTGTACAATATATTTATTTGTATTCATTTATTCAGAACAACTTTACTAATGTGAAAGACTTTTTTATACGTCCTTTATATATTGTTCCCATTTTTTTTCTCTTTTATACATCATCTTGAAAAATCACTTGTATCCTCTTATTATATAGTATATATACTGTTCACTAGTTTATTATTTATTGTTTGTTGAGTGTTTCATCTTATCTTATCTTATCTTATCTTATCTTATCTTATCTTATCTTATCTTATCTTATCTTATCTTATCTTATCTTAT
>JBAJHX010000001.1:17144858-17158205 GCA_037176925.1 Amniataba percoides
GTGTGAATGTGTGAGCGAATGGTTGTTTGTCTTCTATGTGGCCCTGCGACTGACTGGCGACCAGTCAGGGTGTAACCCTGCCTTCGCCCTAAGACAGCTGGGATAGGCTCCAGCACCCCCATGACCGGCAGGATAAAGCGGGTTAAGAAAATGGATGGATGGATGTCTAATGTTTTAGTATTCTGCCTCCACGGTGATGCACCATACTGTCGCTAACACAGTGTAAGCTGGGTTGTACTGGGCTTTCATTTTATTTGGACAAACTCCTGCTTATGAGTAATGGAAATGAGATTTGACATCATGCTGGCTGAGCTGGACAAGTTTCCACATAGCAACTCTCTAAATATGTCATGTCCAAAGTTTTTCAGTCTCAGGATTGGTTGCTGATTCACTATTTTTGCCTCACACAGCTGGTTGGAAAAACCCAAACCAATAGAGTTCAGGCAGCTGTGAGCGACAAGGGTGACTCTGAGAGTGGGGACGAGGATGTTATACAGGCCCAGAAACAAAAGAGCTGACTACAGCGAACAATAGAGACCAAATTTACCCTTCAACCACCACACAACTGTTGTATCATGTTTGCCCAACCCAGTGACATAAGCTTTGAAGGCATGCAGTGTATAAAAGCAAAGGGAACAAATGATACTCACTCTTTTACTGTCCCTCTCTCATTTAAACATACACACACACACACACACACACACACACACACGCACACACACACACCACCTCCAAACATAATCAGTTGAACATTCTTGCCAACTTACTGCGCAAAGTAGAGTGGACTAAGCTGTATGACTTCTCTGCCGCTTGGTGTTAAGCCTTAAATGTTTATTAAAGAGGAAGTTTAGCAAAGAGGCTTTTTGAAACCCTAAGAAGCTAATGGACAGCAATATTGTTTTCCGCGTCTAATCGGCTTTAAAAGTGCAGACACATTACTCCGAAGTTTCTTTCTCTCTTGGACATTAGTGTTTTTTTGAAAATGTCCATTTGAAAGATTACTGTAAAAACTCCAAATATCCCATCTAAGTGCATTATGCAGTCTAGATAATATGAAATAATTTTTGGGTTGGGTTTTTTTTGGGTTTTTAATGAAAAGTCCTGATGAAGGCTTGCAAGAGGTGCTTTCTGGAAGCAGTATTATAAATCATGTTTATTTTTCTTTTTTGTCATTATAGATTTGCCCTCAGAAGTGTGCTGTTGTCATGTCCTTTGCACTTTGAAAGACTTGATGATGATGATGATGTAGTAGCCTCTTTGGCAACTGATCTAGTTGTAAACACCTGACACATGGGCAGTCTGTCAACTTTAGTTGGACTTACAAATAAGAGCTGCATCCATGTCTGTCCTGTGGCTCTTCTAAATACGATAGTTCAAACAGTATCTGCCTAAAATACCAATGTACTCAGTGTGTGCTTTTTTAAATGTCATTCATTCATTCTGACAAAGCTGTAAAAACAATATTCAGTGTTTTTTGAAGAAATCTTGGCAAAACAAATCATCAAATAAAACCAAGAGTAAAAAGCTGAAGTACCTTGAATGCGTTTCGTCATATAGTAAGTCAGTAGAAAGTAAAAGTAATGTTTGCACCTGCTTAAGTTCATTACCTTGCTACACCCTTCTTTAAACGTATCTGTCCTGCAGCACAGACGAGTCTTTGATCTCCTGGCAGTGGTTGTGGGCTGTTCTGGTGGGGGCACAAGTGACATGTCGGTACACGCTGCCATAAACCCTCCACGCTGTTCTGTGCAACGCAGCGTGATTCCAGCGTGCCTTCATAACAGGCCAGTTAATCTTTAATCTTTTTAATTAGACGTTCAATGTCAGGTTATTACCAAGAGACCCCCACTGTCTCCTCAGCCCCCGTTGTTCAAGTGACTTTTATTTTGCTGGGCAGCGGCACTGATTGAGTAACAGTCCCTGCCAGGACACAAATGAACATATCATCTTTATAGCTAATTGTGAATAAACATCTATTCGCATTGCTCCATCTGCATTTGTCTTCTTTTAAAGTTGCTTCAAACACACATTGTGGGTGTTTTTTTCTCTCCATGCCACTGACGGCAAGATGACACTAGAGGACAGTGTTGGCATTGTTTCTCTCTTATCACTCCTATCACTACAATCCAGCTGTGTAGTTGTCAGGGTTTGTAGAGCCAGACCAATAGGAATTTGGCTTTCATGCTTCAATGATCATCACATTCTTTTCTGTTTTTTTCACCCTTTAGACAACAAACACGACTCCTTTGATGGAAAAATTGAATAGCATGACAAGTCTCCCAATGTCATTTATCAATGACAAATTATTGTTATTATTTTGCTGGATTCTTGGAAGATAATTGGTGACTTGAGATACAGCCAGATTTATGCAGACTGAACATCAATGCAACTTAAAAATGCAGAATACAGATAAGAACTCAAGGCTCTTATATCGGTATGTATGTGTGTGTGTGTGTGTCTGCAAGTCAGTGAGTTACCACTGTATCCTCCACTCCCCACCTCTCACCCCCCTCACTGTGCACCATGTGTTAAATCAGGCCCCTGAATGAGTATTCACCCTGGGTGACCGGGTGTCCTGGATAGTAATCGACAATTCCCCAAGCCAGAGCACAAAGTCCTCTGTGGCAGTCTGCACACAGCACATAACTATGCTCACCCACAGTGATACTAGCAGCAGTGGGAGACAGAACACAGGTGAGTGCAGACCAGCATTGAAGCTCAACAAACTCACTTTCACAAAGCTGGTACATTTTCAACATTGTCAAGACTATTTTTTTTCCTATTTCATGCCCACTTGGTAAGTTGGCAGACTTTTTGTTGCAGGATTAATTTGGGTTTTGAGATGCCGCTGTTGAAGTTTACATGCTCTAATAACCCAAGGTTAGGTAATTTCTAGGTAATGAGGTGTGTGCATGCCTGTGAGTGTGAATAGTGTGTGCGATAAAGTTTGCAGTGCTACATTGCGTGCCATAATTGCCCCAGGCACTGTGCTCATCCCTGCTTGATTCTTTTCTTCAAAAGCAGAAGTTAATGAGAGTAAAATCTAATTATATGCCTGTTTATCACCTGGACTTGGCTTTGTCGGTCTGTGCTGCTTTTGGCCTTTTACTGCGGCGTCACTGCGTGAAATGTGTTTCTGAAGTTTACTGCTGCACAGGGGTTATTAAGATTTTTGAATCACAATTAATAGAGTTAAAAGCTGACAGAATATTAAAAAGGATTACCTTGGAAAAAAAACGAATTGGTATTTGCCATGTCTACATTTTGGTTGGCTACATCTTTTACTGAGTTCTGTGTAGGGCATGAAGCTGTAATTTATTTCCCTAATTTTTATCAATATCAATGCCAGATGATTTGTAATATTGGTAAATTTAGATGTCTCTTATTTTAGTGAAGAAACTGTTTTCTTTGTATTCCAAACCTAGGAATGCCGATTTTCACTTCAAATGATACAACTCTGGTTAAAATGATTTTTCTTTTACTGTGTACCCATGAGTGGCTGTTAATGTCTATTGATACAATACACATGAAACTTATGTAACTCAATGCCATGGTGAAAGCAAACATTTTTCATTCCACAAATGATTTCAATGTACTTATAATAGTATCTCTGACAGTTTTAAGTCTGTATTGCTTTCACTGGACACAGCTGGATACTTTATACTGTCCATGAAAGTCTGGGTGTGACAGTAAATAAGCATCTTCTTAAAACAGGGTGGTGCTGATCTTATGTCAGACTTCACACACTCACATATTAATGATATAATGTTTGCCTGATTTACTGGCTTTTGGCCCTATAACTCAAAATATTGGTCAGCCAAAAGGCAACTTTATTTTTATTGTTACCCTGAAGTCTTCTTTCCTTCTCTTTAACAGGACACGGGGACCATAAAGAAGACAGCCCATTCCTCAACAGTGCTGATGCTGGCGGCAAGAAGAATGACTTCTACGACAGGAACCTGGCTTTGTTTGAGGTCTGTCATATTTGCTTTCCAATAATCAGACGATTGATGCAAGGCTCAAACCACAACTATTAATTTAACCTCCTCCTCCGTTCCCTCGTCCAGGAAGAGCTGGACATCCGGCCGAAGGTTTCCTCTCTGCTCAGCCGCTTGGTCAGCTACACCAACATCACCCAGGGAGCCAAGGAGCATGAGGAGGCGGAGAGTGCTCAAGCCTCACGTAGGAAGACCCCCAAGGTCAGGAGCAGGGGCACAGCAGAGGAAAACTATGCCTTGCTGTTTTTATTACATGTATACTCAGTCTTTTGAGGTTTAGAAACATTATCCTTCACCTCTGGCTCCTTCCCCGCCTCGCTATCCAAGTCCTAGTTTTGTATTAAGACTTGCTGACTGATTGCTTATGCCTTTGCACGCTCTGCAGTCACACTGCGGCTGTGTGAGACCTGGAAACATGGAAAGAGCTGATAACATGATTGAATGACCTTTAAAAAGTACATCAATCAATACTAATGATCAATACACTTGTTTTCTGAAATGTCAGGCTCAATATCCTCCCCTTTCTCTCTCTCTTTACCCCCTCCCCTCTCTCTCTATCAGTCTCCCAACATGGGCACTCTGATGGGAGTCTACTTGCCGTGCCTCCAGAACATCTTCGGTGTCATCCTTTTTCTCCGACTGACATGGATCGTTGGGATGGCTGGCATCATGCACTCCCTCCTGATTGTCCTCATGTGCTGCTCATGTGTTAGTATGCACGCACACACATTCTGTACCGTACCCAGGCGCACACTCAGACACACTCACACACACATACACACACACACACACATCATTATGCTGGGTTGATTCCACCAGCAGTGTGGGCTGGCTTTCATTTCTAAACCAGTCAATAGACTCCACACGGTTGCATAAGCAGCAGCAATCGGTTAACACAAATAATTCTACTTTGACTCGTGAGTGTATTTTTACCCAGTGTGCTTCCGTGACGTTTCTTACATAACAGATACTGTGGTCTTATTAGCCTCAAGGCCACACATGCTAAATGTTATGAAATGGGATCTCTTAGATGGAGGCTCTCAGTTTCATCAGAGGATATCAAGGGAACACTCACAAGTGGCATTCTGCAAATTAGCTTAAGCTATAAATGCTAAATGCTACATACGTTTCCCGACCCAATTACTCATGAAATTAAGTGTGGTGCTTTTCCATGTTTGATTTTTTCTCTTTCCTCTGCAGACAATGCTCACAGCCATATCAATGAGCGCAATTGCAACTAATGGTGTTGTTCCAGGTAATACTTTGAACCTTTTCACTCTAGAGCATTTATCCAGCATTTTTAACAAGATTTTGTGAAACAGTTCAGACCTAAACTGGCATTATTGTTACAAAACTGCTTTTCAAGTAAAAAGATTCTGGATCAGTGTATCTCCATACTGCTTTGATTTGATATGAAGTGAAAATTCTCATTACTTTATTCGTCCACTTGGGGGCAGCAGAAATGTACTGATGTCTTCCTCTGCATGTGATACAAATTACTACAAAACTATTTCCAATGGTTTTCTGTTTCAAACTGTTTTATTGTTGTAGCTGGAGGGGCATACTTCATGATCTCACGCTCCCTTGGCCCTGAGTTTGGAGGAGCTGTGGGACTGTGCTTCTACTTGGGCACCACCTTTGCTTCTGCCATGTACATACTGGGGGCCATCGAAATCTTCTTGGTCAGTTTGCTAAAATACGACTCCATGGATCAGTTCTATCTCACATATGTAGCTGTGCTAGGATATTAATCCTGAACACTCTACTGTATTAAAATATATCAGGTATTAAATGTGTTTGATATGTTCTGTATATGCAGTAACCTTCCTGTTTTTGTTTTTTTGTTTTTTTTCTCCTCAGAAATACCTGATACCCCAGGCGGCCATCTTTCATACCACAAACCCCGATGAAAGTGACAGTGCCATGCTGAACAATATGAGAGTCTATGGCTCTATATGCCTCAGCCTAATGGCTGTGGTGGTTTTTGTAGGAGTTAAATATGTAAACAAGCTGGCTTCTCTTTTCCTGGCCTGCGTCATTATCTCAATCGTCTCCATCTATGCTGGGGCATTAAAATCCATGACTCATCCACCAGAATTCCCGTAAGTCTGCAGAATGGTTTCCCTGGGTAAACATGTGTCTTAATGGGGATTTAGTGTGTGTAACAGGGATGGGGCTGTTTTTTTATGGCAGAGAGAGTTTGTGTTCACTCCAAGTGGAGAAATAATACATGCTTCTCTATGATTACATTGTCTTTTTACGTTTTTGTTATGATTTTGTCTCCCATCTGCTACACTCCCATTTAACAGTCAAGTTGTTATGTCATTGTTTCATTCTGTGACCTTCAATATGTGGAAGTAACAATGAGTGAACATTTAGTTATGATTATAAAGAGTAGGTACATGATGAGAACAATGACGATATTGGTTGTTGAAATAATTATGACTGACTTAATAGAATCTTTGTCCGTGTCATTGCTGTAGGATCTGCATGCTGGGAAACAGGACTTTGGTGAGAGATCGCTTTGATGTGTGTGCTAAGACTGTGATAAAGGGCAACACCACAGTGCCCAGTCAGCTGTGGGACATTTTCTGTGTGCCGGGGAACATGAGCAGCTCACAGTGCGATGACTACTTCATCCAGAACAATGTGACAGAGATACAGGGCATCCCTGGACTGGGCAGTGGGATTATTAGAGGTAAATTTATCATCAGTTGACTGCACAACATAGGATAGGATAAACTTTAATAGACATACTGATTAAGGGGTACTGTGTTAGTGTACTCATGCAAGGTCTATTTGCAGAATATTATGCCATAATTTTAAATCGTTTTAGGAATCAATTATCGTTATAAAGCAACCAATAAGAGTCTGGTCTTCAGAAAATTATACCACTGTAATTTGACATATCCTGCTTCATGAAGACACAGGCCTGATGGTTTTATTTTTTTATGATGTTAAGTTGTTGCTTATGATTTAAATATCTGTTCTCTGCCATTAGAAAACATGTGGGGCGACTACCTGAGAAAAGGGGATAAATTAGAGAAAGAGGGGCTACAGTCAGTGGATGTCCATGGTGCCATGGAGAACATTGGTATCTATGTGTCAGCAGACATCACTACATCATTCACACTTCTGGTGGGGATCTTCTTCCCGTCTGCTACAGGTATAACAACATCATATACCAGAGAAAGTGCAGTTATGCAGTTATTTTAATTTCCAAAATACCTAAAATCTTAATTCAGTTAATAAATTAAATGATTCTGACATCAACATACATATGAGGACTCTGTATTTGACCTGTTAAAATGTGTGTGTGTATATATATATATATATATATATATATATATATATATATAAAATGCAGACATGATTTTTGATGCAATATTAATACAGCTTACAGTAACTATAGCTACCTGCTATGGTGTCACAAGTTGCTTGCAAACAGTGACATTACTCTGTAGATGCAATAGGAAGTTTTAAGCGTCTCCCTATTACAGTCAGCAGAGGGCATAATTGCTTTTAAATGCCCATTGTTTTGTCCTTTGAATATTTTTTCTTTAAGGTATCATGGCAGGTTCCAACAGATCAGGTGATCTCCGTGATGCTCAAAAGTCCATTCCTGTGGGAACTATCTTGGCTATTACCACAACTTCCCTTGTTTGTATCCTTTTTCTGGTGACTTCATACAGTAAAACTAAGACGCTTGCTCCTTCGAACACGAAACGCAAGCAGGTTTGAGATACATCTTTGTTTCACCTTGAACTCCTTGACCTCCTGTATTCAGATTTAAGTTCGGTGGTCCTGTTCGGGGCATGTATCGAGGGAGTGGTCCTTAGAGACAAGTGAGTTCATTAGTTTCCTACAGTAAGTCAGGACTATCATTATATTCTTAGTCATATTCATCAGAGTGTACTTGCAGGTATGGGAGCGCCGTTCAAAAAAACTTGGTTGTGGGAACGCTCTCCTGGCCGTCTCCATGGGTCATTGTTATCGGCTCCTTCTTCTCTACGGTTGGGGCGGGCCTGCAGTCCCTCACTGGGGCTCCCCGACTACTGCAGGCCATTGCTAAGGACAACATCATTCCTTTCCTCAGGGTGGGACAGGATGCAATGTTGATGATCTATTTAGTATTCTCTCACACTTCCACATAGTCTTTTACTCATTATTTCCAAAATGTACGAGAACATTTTAGCATTTTGTTCTGGAAGTATTTGCATTTGGTAATATTTGACTTGCAAGCAAATTTGAATATGACACAGTAGCAAACAAGAAGAGATTTGCATTGCTGTATGTTTTGAATTTGTTTTTCAGGTGTTTGGTCATGGAAAGACAAATGGAGAGCCTACATGGGCACTATTACTGACTGGTCTCATTGCTGAGCTGGGCATCCTTATTGCCTCACTGGATATGGTGGCTCCAATCCTTTCCATGTAAGCTCAAACATACACATATATGACATGTATGTACTAACAGTATGTAATGCACACACACACACACACACATTCATTTTTCTCAGACTTGTTACAAGCATGAATTGCCCTGTTTGCTAAAGGCCAACTCAACCACTGATGATGTAATATCTACTTTAAATGTGTCAAAAATCCTCTTTATCTTTATTCAACAGGTTCTTCTTGATGTGCTATCTCTTTGTGAACTTGGCCTGTGCAGTTCAGACTCTTTTACGCACACCCAATTGGAGGCCAAGGTTTAAATATTACCACTGGTGAGTGCAGCTAAGTCTTGGTCGTTGTTTCAGCCATTCAAGTCAAGTGACTATTTTGATTACAAGAGCACCTATGTAAGATTTATGATACACTTGCCTTAATAAAAGAGCAACGTATTATGCACACTTGTCGATAATGTTACTGTTTTTGGTGCGCAAAAACACAAATTCAGCCTTCACGTGTCACACCCACAGGGCTCTGTCCTTCTTTGGCATGAGTATGTGTCTGGCTCTAATGTTCATCTCCTCCTGGTACTACGCTATTGTGGCCATGGGCATTGCTGGCATGATCTACAAGTACATTGAGTACCAGGGGTATGTCTGGAGTCTAATTATCTTTCGCTGCCCTGTCATAACACATTCTTGAATGGTATGAGGATGCTTGTCTCTTGTGTTTCTGTCTAACCTCTGCACATCTGGATCATCTTTCGTCCCTACTGTTTGTGTTTTGTCTCTTTCACTCACAAACAACAACAGAGCAGAGAAGGAATGGGGAGACGGAATAAGAGGACTCTCCCTCAGCGCTGCACGATACGCCCTGTTAAGACTAGAGGCCGGCCCCCCGCACACCAAGAACTGGAGGTACAGCCACACCTACAGGAGACACACAAGCTCCTTTGGACTGCATCCCAAAGGAACCTCAGAGCATGTTTGGAGCAGAAAGTTGTTTTCACATCTGTGCTCAATCATGAGATGAATGCATATACTATAAAATTAAGTGACATCAAACATACCACAGTGTCACTCTCTGTCCACAAA
Organism: Amniataba percoides; assembly: GCA_037176925.1. Taxonomy (NCBI): domain Eukaryota; kingdom Metazoa; phylum Chordata; class Actinopteri; order Centrarchiformes; family Terapontidae; genus Amniataba; species Amniataba percoides. Next base: position 17,154,342 of record JBAJHX010000001.1, read on the forward strand.
CAAACAGTTCACATTGTTATGATTGTTTCACATGTCATGTGCAGTCAGTAATTTTAAAAATGCTGGAATGGATAAATAAGAAGCTGCTAGAGGTTTTATGAAAATCCTGTCAGTGACATTTCAGAAATATTGTGTGGCACCCAGATGGACCATCAAAAGAAATTAGAAGGTTCTCCACCTTCTATGAAACAGCCCTCCTGAATAATAATGACAGCAACACAATGGAAGAAACATATGAGAGATAAACTGTCAGCTGTTATCCGTGCTGACTCACACTGTCTGCACATCATCTGGCAAGGGCATTTGTTTCAGGAAGTTGTTAAGGTTATAGTTAAGGTTTTTTAGAAGCATGCTTGCTGCAGTTCCAGTGAATAAGCTTGCTCTCTTGCTGGAACATACAACCACGCTGATTGACACTTCCTCTTTTTCCATGCATGATGTGGTGTGGTCATAATGTGGTGACAGTGACACAATGCCCAGCAATGATTTTGACTGCAGAATGAAGACAGGGATGGAGGCAATATATCGGTAAAATGTAAACGAGGCAGCCCAGTGAGCTTTACAGAGGACGGCGCCTCTGGGCTAAAGTTGAAATATATTTCTTAGACAAATGAGGGCTATTTTAGATGTTTATGTAAAATATAAAAAGGCCTCAGCAGCATTTCTGATTGTATTTCAGCATGTAGTTAGGACCTAATTCACAGTGCAACGTTGTCATTTAAATGCCACAGGAGCAAAAGTTATATTATAAATTTCACAGATCACAGAGTAAGTGCTTGACATGAGTCAGTTTGATCAAACTCCAGTGATAGCTGCCATTTTTCACCTAATAACAATGACCGTTATTAGGCAGATAACCTTGATTTCATAGATCAACACCAGCATCGACTTATGTCTGTGCTAATAGTGTTGCTCAGTACTTCAATGGCAGTGTCAATCTGGGCCTTTTTATTAAGTGTGTTTGACCCTGTGCCCTCCAGGCCCCAGCTGTTGGTGCTGCTGAAGTTGGATGAGGACCTTCATGTAAAATATCCCCGACTGCTCACCTTTGCCTCACAGCTGAAGGCAGGAAAGGGCCTGACCATCGTGGGTTCTGTCATCCAAGGCAACTTCCTGGACAGCTATGGGGAAATGCAGGCAGCTGAACAGGTAAGTACTGGAAAGGGATGTGTGCTGTGTGCGCTTTATAAAAGTCTATTGTACTGTGTTGCTGACTGCGTTGCAGCTAATTGTTGCAAATGAACAGCTTTTGTGATTTGAAAGCAGCACTGAGGCATAAACATGCTTCAGTATGATTTTTTTCTTTTTTGTGGCAATTTTACTTATTTCTTCATTTATGGGCATGGCTGTGAATAGTTTGCTGCTATCTCTAAATATGGTGCAAATGAGCCATTTGAGACTTTATATTCAAATGTTTTACAGTAATTTCACCATATAAATATTCATAATGTAATGCATGGGCTATGACATGAACCTTTGGATATTTAAAAAAAATATATATGTTTACTGTTTACTTCAAAGATGGTTTATCTGCTCATTGTGACTGGACTTGAGTTCTGTTTTCCGACATTGTTTTCCACCAGGCTATTAAAAACATGATGGAAATCGAGCGAGTCAAGGGTTTCTGCCAAATTGTGGTGGCATCTAAAGTGAGGGAGGGTGTTGTTCATCTGATCCAGTCCTGTGGCCTGGGTGGCATGAAGCACAACACTGTGGTGATGGGCTGGCCGTATGGCTGGAGACAGAGCGAGGACCCTCGTGCCTGGAAGACTTTTATCAGTAAGAGTCTCACTGAAACACTGTTTACACATGACAAGTAAAAAGCCCGATCAGCATTTGCATCCCTGTTTAACTACTGTGACCAGAAAAATCAGCTGTTCACAGTTGCAAGTATTTAGAATAGTGTTCACACTTAAGTGCTCAGATACTAAACAAATACCATGCTACCATAGAAACTGTGGGCCTGAAAAAGCACATGTCGGTATATTACTTGGATTTTTGAATGATTATGAGTATTGTATTCATGCAGTACAGTTAATATTGTGTTTTGGTGTCTACTCAGACACAGTCCGCTGTACCACGGCCGCCCACCTCGCCCTGATGGTGCCCAAAAATGTGTCCTTCTACCCAAGCAACCACGAACGCTTCACAGATGGCAACATTGACGTGTGGTGGATTGTCCATGATGGGGGGATGCTAATGCTGCTGCCTTTCCTGCTCAAACAGCATAAAGTGAGATGTTAAGAAGTTAACTTGTTCTTAAGAAGTTGTAATTAATGTAGTTTTACCATCTCTAGAATGGATGAACTGTGTTGAGAATGCTTGAATGCTTAAAAAAGTTGTTTTTTCTGCATTTAAAGGAAAACATGCACAAAATGAGCTGTGTATTTAAAGTTATGCATATACAGATTACTTCATTTTAACTATAATGAATTCATTCCAAACAAACATGTCCCCCTTGAGTAGGCTTTCCTTTAGAATAATGCTGTTTTATAACTTTTAAGTATGTTATTTGTAAATAGTTGGCTTAATTTGTATTTTTCAGGTCTGGAGAAAATGCAAGATGCGTATCTTCACTGTAGCCCAGATGGATGACAACAGCATCCAGATGAAGAAAGATCTGGCCACCTTCCTTTACCAGCTGAGAATAGAGGCTGAGGTGGAGGTGGTAGAGATGGTGAGAATCCCTCTAGGACAAGCTCAGTTTTAAATGAACTATAATAAAACTGCTGCGAAAAACATTGCTGCAAGAAAACCTTTTTTCAATATTTCTTAAATGGCACTTTAGCATGACAGCGACATCTCAGCATACACCTACGAGCGAACGTTGATGATGGAGCAGAGGTCCCAGATGTTGAGGCAAATGAGGCTGTCCAGTGCAGAAAGACAAAGAGAGGTGTGTGTTTTTTCTGTTAACTGCTTCATACATATATTTATATACAAAAACATTATATTTAACTAATTACATATAATATATCATGCACAATATTCTCATGACACCCGCAGGCCCAGCTGGTAAAGGACAGACATTCTTTGGTGCGTATGGGAAGTCTATACTCAGACGAGGAGGAGGAGGTGGTGGAGGCTCCTCCAGAGAAGGTTCAGATGACGTGGACAAGAGAGAAGTGCGAGGCTGAGAGGAGAAACAGGAACAGTGCTCCCGAGAACTTCAGAGAACTCATGAGCCTCAAACCGTGAGTCACAATTAGTCATCTCTTACAGTGTCATCAGAGCTTTCCTTGAAATAGTAAAAAAAAAAAAGAAGTTTCCTTCTTCCCATCGCAGGGATCAGTCCAATGTGCGGCGAATGCATACGGCTGTGAAGCTGAACGAGGTCATAGTCAACAGGTCCCATGATGCTCGATTAGTGCTGCTCAACATGCCAGGACCACCTCGCAACACAGACGGAGATGAGAACTGTATCCTTTGTCAGTGTGACCCAGCAGACAGGGTCTTGCATAACTTTGGAGATTATTTGGAGTGTTTTCTTCTTCTTTAACCTTCACCTCAGATATGGAGTTTCTGGAGGTGTTGACTGAAGGCTTGGAACGAGTGCTGCTGGTCCGAGGAGGAGGTCGAGAGGTTATCACTATCTACTCATGACCAATTATTAATTAGCTGCTACACAGAGGAATGCAACGGAATACATTCCACCTCTGGACACAAGGAAGCACCTGCTCTGCTGCCAGACGGTTCTGGGACGATGCATGAATTTTACACTCTTCTTGTGAAGTATGGACATTCGAGTGCAACAGAGGTTTATTCTGTTCTTGTAAAACATTGCGACATACACTCACCGGCCACTTTATTAGGTACACCATGCTAGTAACGGGTTGGACCCCCTTTTGCCTTGAGAACTGCCTC
>JBAJHX010000001.1:17158305-17250219 GCA_037176925.1 Amniataba percoides
GTGCGTGAAAATCCCAGTAGATCAGCAGTTTCTGAAATACTCAGACCAGCCCTTCTGGCACCAACAACCATGCCACGCTCAACGTCACTCAAATCACCTTTCTTCCCCATACTGATGCTCGGTTTGACCTGCAGGAGATTGTCTTGACCATGTCTACATGCCTAAATGCACTGAGTTGCTGCCATGTGATTGGCTGATTAGAAATTAAGTGTTAATGAGCAGTTGGACAGGTGTACCTAATAAAGTGGCCGGTGAGTGTATTAGTGTACATATCCACCTGTATGTTTCACGGCTCTGCCACTCTCATTTTTCTCCCTCAAAAATCAGTGCCCATGTATCAAACACACAATTTAGATTTAAAAGTAATATGTCTTGTGTCATAATAAACCTATCGTCTTTCACAGTTTGGCAGACAGAACTATCCCAAGTTGTACACATCTTTTACTAGTATGCCAGATTTTCTTTTTCTAAATCAGATTTTATTATTTTGGACGCACATCTGTATTTATTTATTTATTTTTTTCGACATGTCCCCACTGAGGTAAAGAAAATGTTATTGTAGATAATGAACGCAGTGCTTGACCTTGGATGTGAAGCAGAGATCACAAAGCAAGTTTTTAAAAGAGTTCTAATTTATCATTTTTTAGAAAGATATTTCTATGGCTGACAAAAAGTATATGAATGACTTTTGAACTGTTACATTTGTACTTTTCCAGCAGACCTTAAATGTGTATCTGCACACAAAAAAAGACGATTTTCATTAATTCAAATCCTGCTATTTATGGTTGGTATTTGTACTGCAATAGCTACAGTAGTTATTGTAAATAGTTTTTAATATGGTTTCATTGTGTAGACATGGACAGAGTAGCTGCTACCACGGCAACCACAGGGGTTGCAAAATCAACCAAGTCTGAAATGTAAAGGATTACAACATTAAGCAGTTCTGATCTCAGCTACATGAGACTATCAGGACCTTTTTTGTGTCTTTCCAGATATTTTTCTAAAAAGCCGTGTATGATCGGCATTGCAGGTCAGGGTACAGTGTAGAAAACAATTGTTTACTTCCATTTAGACTAAACCATCTGTACAAGCCTGTTTTATATGTAAAGTATAAACCATGACAAGGTGTGTTGTTATTAAAAGCTTATCACACCACACAAAGAACTCTGTTGGTCTTCCCTTCACTTTCATTTTGATGAAGCCTTCTTTTCATTGTTCATTGTTGAACAATGTAGGTTGAAGTTGATTATTCCACTTAAACCGCTGACACTGGCCAGCAGTGCAAAAATAAGTATTGTATTACGTGACGTTTTTTTCAGATTCAACTCACAGTACAGAATCTGAATCTTAACAAAGCACATTTTCACACTGATGCTTTGAGGAGCTGCTATTCTGAGGTAAAGAGAATAGTTCACACTAAAATACAAACTATGTTTTGCAAACTTCACTTCACGTCAAAGTAATATTATAGTAATAAATAATTAGTGTGATATCTTGTTTTTTAGTTTGTTTATCTTAGCTATCCCTAGAAATCTCACCTCTCTCTCACTGCTCTACAACAGACAGAAAAAAACTTAAAAATACAGATTTCAAACAACTTAAAGTGCAATGTCCCCAGTTTTATTCATCAGCGTCATCATTCTGCTTCATATCAGAGCTTTTTATATAGATATAGATGATGTTATCACAGGTGCAACACATTCAGCTACAAATGAAATATCTAACAAATCCATTCCAAAGTGAATGGTAAAGTCCCTTTCTGTATATTTTAATTTATATGTAGGGCAAAACTGTATATTAAGAGGTCGTGATTTAAAGTAACTCCAAAATGGGGCTACACATTGAATGCTTTTCCTATTTGTGGAAGGAAAGTGATTAATCTGTCCTTATCTTTGCTGGCCCGTGGAGGCCCAGGATGACCCACAAACGGCTGCAGCAATGTCACTGAGCAATTCACTCAAACATGAGTAAGCTGGAAAGCAGCAGAACTACAGCCAGAGTTATCAGGCCTTTCGGTCCATGTTGGGCTCTGGAGGAGAGACTCTTGTCTGACGGCACCCCTTTGCGGTCAGGAGGCCTGAGGATCATCCTGCAGGGGTTCTGCACCTCCTTAGTGGAGATCTGGACCTCACTGGGTGGGTTCATCCTCAACTCATCACGGACCTGGAGAAAAGACAGTGAGACAGGAGAGGGAGGAGAGTATGTGATCACCTTTTGAACTCATCTATGCTGTTGTTTAAGATGAGAATATTTTCGCACTTGCAGTGCAAACCAAACATTTATTTTAGAATATATATTACATTTAATCTAGCAACATAATTCAAGCTATTGCAGGATCTGAATATGCCATTCTGGACATAATTAGTTTAAAAATAAGGTAGTTAGTGTTCATCTGTCAAGATATAATACGCATGTGTATATAAATTGTATATAAATATACAACATATGAGCAAATGTTTGATACCTACTAATGAAATTATACATAGTGAGGCCATTTTTCTACCAAACATACAGCCCTTTATTCTTCATTATATCTAAATCACTCTTTTGGCAAAGATGTGTTTGAATGTCAGTGTAACAGTCTTTGAATTACATACCTACATTTAATTACTTAGAAAAGGCTGTTGAACTGAAATATATTAATCTTCTAGCTCACCCTCTCCACCTTCTCGAACACTCGCAGGAAATTCCTTCTGAGGACATCAGCCAGGTCATTCTCAGTCCAGTTCCTCCTCAGGAGTTCCTGAATTATGGCGGGATATTTTGACACATCCTCTAACCCCTTAGGAAAGCTGATAAGGAAAAACACGTTTTAATTCACTGATGTTCATTTTGCAAAAGAAAGAAGTTATTCTGACAGTTCTGTTGTTCATGCTTCATACATCACCCATCACCATCAATGGGCGATAATAATGCTGCAACACTTGTAAATCTAGTCATTTTTATTTGTTTTGTGACATTCCTGTTTGACTAGATTGTGTCTGTCAAACAGATTCAGTGCCCATCATTCTACAGTAACTCCACTGCAGCAACCCTCTTTTTATGCCAGTTAGAAGTATAAAGGTATTGATTTTTACCATTTTTCCAGCCTCTTGACAGCTGAGACAGCCAAATTGCTGACATCACGACAGGCTAACAAAAACACAGAATTGATCTGGTTCAACAACAAGCTCTGTTTTGTCGGGGAAGGAGCCAGAGAAAAGTGTTTATACCCTGCTGGGATGAGCTTCATTTTATTTTGGTTTCCATGTGTGTTTTTGTAAGTCGTGTGTCTGAGGATGACCGATTATCCTGATCATAGCACACCTCAAGCACTAAAGCAACTAAAGTACTTTAGATTTACTGCCTGTAAGCACATTTGCCTATGACTTATCGCCTCTAGCTTTCTGTGTGGCGTGTTTGCAAGAGAATATTTCTCACCTCACAGCACCTTCGAAGTCCCCTCCAATTCCTATCGACTCAGCTCCAATCACCTTCTTAATGTGATCAAAATGGTCTGCAAAACCCAGGTGGAATAATAAATCAACTGAGAGATAAGAAATACAAACTAAAACTTTGCTTAATTTCCTGCTGCTGCTGCTGCAAAAAAGCTAAACATCTATGCCTCACCAGCCACACGAGATATGTTGGCTTCGCCCATGCAGGAGATGAATTTGCTGTGGAGATTCACCATGATCAACCCTTGGTTCTTTTTCTGAAACACAAGTCAAGTAAATAAGCATACATATATAGAGAAGCATTAGCAACTGAAATAAAGTATGTATAAATGTTTTTTTTCAGGCACAAATACAGTAGTCTTAATTCCTGTCTAGTTTACGTTCATTAGATACATACGGTAGGCATCAGGTTTATACTTGTCTTTCCTAAGGGCTGCAGTAAACTCAGAGTCTGTTTTGCACACCACACATATTGTCAAAACACTGGAATGATGAGAAACATGCCCATACATGACAGATGTGAGGAGGCCACAGTTGGGTTGAAATTAATTGAAAAAAAATATATATCCATGTTACCACAGTTTATTGGCATTCAATTTTTGTCTTCTGTGACAACAGGTTTATACACTGTACAAGCCAAATTTATGTTAAGAAGCGAATCAGAAAAATAGATTTCATGATGGTTAACATGCTGCACTTGCACCAACCAGATAAATAACAGGAAATAAATGGCTTGGAGGGTTTTAAAATGATGTGCTTTGGCTCCTTGTGCTTACCCAATGGATGTTTCTACGTTCATACTGAAATAAACATTGAGAATGGTGAGCAACACAGCTTCAATGTTTCCATTTCATCTCATAACCACATATGGCGGTGATGTTTACAAAGTAAAACAAGGTGTAATTATCTCTTTTAACAGTTATTTCTGTAGTTGTTTTCAGCAGGAGCAGAGAGAAATTGATTGAACCCGGGATGAGACTGAGTTTCTCATGTTTGATAAATCATAAATCAATCCTCACCATTAGTGCTAACAGTGAAGGAGAGGAAAGATCTTCTATTGTAAGCAGAATGTGGTCTATATAAACAGACTCTCCAGACTCATGAAAGATGTAGATGTAGTGGATGAACACTAAAAAGTGAAGGTGAATAAGGACACGGGTGAATGGCAGGTACAGGAGGTTTTCAGTGAAGGTTGTAGGAAAGAGACGAGGAGACGACACGTGCAGTGAGCAAAAATATCAAACAGCCCATTCATGTTTGCTTCTTTCATCATCAAAACCCTATTAAAGCTAAAGCAGTTTACTATAAGTCTCACCCACAGCTGAGTGGATACAAAAGTGGGTAGAGTGGGTACTAAAAGTACAGTAAAAATGTATTAAAGGATAATGCAACGCACACTTCAGCTTTAGCTTCTCAAATACTTGTTGTTTCTTATTCTTAATGATTACATTATGATGGAGGAAACACACTCAAGGTTAGTGCTTCTGCCAATTGGTATGATTTTTCAGACTGTGAGTCATCCCTTTATGTTGGAAACCATGTACCATACTGCCTGACTGACCGCCAATTATATCAGTGTAAAATACACAAAGTGCTGTTAAGCCATTGATCTTCAATTTCATCCAATACCCATTATCTGCCACTTGTTTGTGCATACATGTGTATGTGCGTTATGGAAGAGGAGAGGAAATTGGTAGGAAGCAAACATCTTCCATCTTACAAATAATGGAGGATATGGAACAATATAGTAATTGTTTAATGGTGGTTCATAATTTCTTGACACACAAAAAGCTGACGATGAACACAAATAGCATGTTCTTAGACAAAGATAAAAATGAAACCCATAAATAAATTTGTAAGTGACTTGACTGATTAGCTAGTAATTTAACAAAGCAGTTAGGCAAGCAATGAATGATTCAGCTAATTGGTTTTCTCACCAGCTCGTGCAGCAGCCAGTCAGGTACGTTGCGCTCGTGGCCACAGATGGCGTAGGAGGATGAATGGCTAAAAATAACAGGAGCCTTGGAATGCTTCAGCGCGGCCTTGGCTGTGTCCAGAGAAGTGTGGGAGAGGTCCACGATCATTCCCAGCCTGTTCATCTCCTCCACTACGGCCTCGGAAACACATTCAAAAGCTATTTAATTGTCTATTTCCAGTATCACAGGAAGGAAGAAAGCAAAATGCGTGGCAACAGATGATGATTACACATGCATGCATACAAACATAACTGTGCAGATAGCGATCAAGGAAGTCCTACGTGCTGCTGTTGAGAGGACCAACCGAATAGGAAAAGCATTATCAAAATGTTTGTCATTTCAAAATGAGTTGTTTACATTGTCTGGTGGCATTGCCGTGATAATTGCACTTTAAAGAACTTACAAGTCTGATTAAGGGAACAACAGCTTCTCTGTACACAACCTCAGTGTGCAGAGATCTGTCAGTGTGCAAAGCAAAAGCCAACTTTTACAATAACAAGGTCGCTTTCTTTGGCACAGTCCAATGCTGATATGTCCTGAGGCTTAGAATGTCATATCTTATCCTCAGTACCTAGATTTTTTAGAAGAAATACTATAACCTTAACACAACAACAGTCAAACCTATAACCAAGCCTACCTTTCCAAACTGAGTCAGGCTGTTATTCTGTCTCTGATAGACATCATAACGTTTCGAGGAGGATTCAGCCCTGTGGTGAAAAAGAGCATTCTTAAACAAACCACAAATCATTAAAGTGTTGTAAGTCTTGTGCACCGATGCTGTATAAAATGCTGTATATCCAAATTCTGCTTCATTTATGGCATCTGAATGGGGTCGCTGTATTTTTCATCCAGTTGTGCCACATTTAGTTACATGCAATTTTTAGAGATACAAGTTATCTTACATGGAGAGAGAAAATGTAAATAAAAATTTATTTACACAGGCAAATTTTTACACAGGCAACCATGTGAATAACTATCTGAACTTTAGCAACAAAAGCTCATGGTAGCTCAAGGCAGTTCTACACGGGTCTGAGCCAATGAAAAGTGTGAGGGAAAATCATTACAAATCAATAACAACATAAGTTTTATATAAAATAGAGGTTAAATACTTGTGTTGATACTCTGTTGTTGTCACATGTTCATCGTTGACGGCAGCCTATCACCCTCTCCAAAAATTCAGAGTGCATGTCTCTGTGCAGATACATTTTAACTATGTTGACTTTCTGCAATGTATAAATCATATTTAACTTTATAAATATAATAATGCATTCAGAGTAAATTTCTTAATGACCAGGGTGTATTGCAGGTGTGTGTGAGCGCCATGGAGCGGACTCCGAGCTGGTAAAACATCCGCAGTGCTGGCAGGCTGCTGTCAATAGAGTGGCCCCCCTCAATACTTATCAGACAGGCTATCTTTTGCTTCATTTTAGAGTCCCTCAGTTCTGCAATGACAGACACACATAAATTCACTGCATACAGAACACACATTATCACAGATGAACACCTCCAGCAAAGCCAAAATACTGTTCAACATTATCAAATAAAGTTTTAATTGTCATGGCCCTTTTACTAACTGGACTGTAACTAAGACATACCTTAGGTTATGAATTCATAAATCACTTAATTATGGACGTGTCATTATAAAGATTTACACTACAAACAAAAAAACGTGCTGAATCATAATTTTGGGGCATCAATTGCAATTTAAAAAGCAAAACAATCCTGCCATCCCATCTGGAGTTGTAATATACCCTGGACAGATGTGACCAGCTCAAGGTCCTGGTACTCAGTGCACATGCGCCGGACAACGTCTATTTGTTCCAGAGTGAGCCTCACAGCGTCCTTCTCCTGGGCCCCACACAATACATACACTGCAAACATCTGACAAAGGGACGGGGATATGATAATGGGAAATACATTCATGTTACTCTGTGTTTGATCAGTCCACAACAGAAAAGATGCTTTTATTCAAAGTCTTTGTTCATCAGTTAGAAAAAAAAAAAAGTCAGTGGGTAATTTTAATGTGTTCCTCTCTGGAACAAACCACATTTTAGAACAGAGCGTCAGCGAGAGTCTCGACTTAATTACAATACCTGTGCCTGCACATGGCCTGCCTTGAGACGGTTGATGTCAGTTGCCACTTTGCTGACATTATGAAGATCAATTTGGCTCAGCCGATTGCTGTGAAGGATCCTCAATTGGAGAGCCAGGTCGTTATGACTGCAAAGACAGAACGGGGAGGGGGGACGAGCGGGGGGGGGGGAAGCAGGGAGGAAAATGGGATGAATGGTGAGGCGTTCTAATTTGATTCTATTAGTCTATTTCCATGAACGTAACGCTTGTGTGGGCAAGATAGTAACCACCCTCTTACCCATCAATGAGCGGAAATCTGGACATCAGATCATTTACTCTATCTCTCTCTGAGTATCCGGATACCAAAGCACACAGAGAGGAGAGCACCACGAGGTGTCTCAGGGACTTCATCAAGAAGCTGCTCGAGGCGCTTGTTGAAGTTTTTCTCGAAGGCATCCTCTAAAGAGAAAAAGAAAAAAAACACCAGTTTATTACAAAAACTGTGGCTGAATGGTCAACACACACACACACACACACACACACACACACACTCACACACATATGAATATACACGTCATAACATAGACCCTTAGAATGGAAACACATCTGACAAAACAGATTAAAAGTCCCTTTCCCAGTATTACAGAAACATGGCAGCAACATTACAGTGACAGCTGGAAATAAAAGCTGACAGCAGCATTATAAACTCACTGCTTCATATATCATGCATATTTGAAGTCCTGTTTGGAATACTCTGATGAGGGTAAAATCCGCAGGGGTCTGGTGGGATCGCGTATTCTCACTATTTATTAGACCAGAAACGAACTAAGTCCACACAGAAACTGCCTATTAAAATAATTCCGACTTGCTCATTTGGAGGTTAAATTATGAAAATGCCCACTGGACAGTAGAGCAATGATGCATCCTCATTTTCAGTTTATCACTACATAATAGCTATTTAGACTTACCTGCCGGGTCGGTAAAAAGCAACTTGTTGACCACCTTGTTGAGCAGCTGCATGCAGACAGCGGGAAGTTTCCAGCTCTCCGCCTGAGACAAATGTACAACAAACCTATACAAAACTGTTGTGCAGCGTGACGCGTTCCGGGCCCGTCGGGAAAAAATGGATCGATACAGGTTCATGATTTCTCCGTTTATAGCCGACAGATTAAGTCATTAGTATAGTAGTGGCAAGTATTGCATCTCGAAAAGACATACCTTAAGATGGACTTTAATTCATGTGCTGCCTCCTCACCATCCTCGTTCTACTTTAAAGTACTGCAAACTTTTAAGGGACGCAATGAATGGGTTACGTGTCGGATTTAAACATGTGGTTAAAGTGGTAATTTGCAATGACGCTGTGAAAATAATAAAGCTAGATTACCAGCTGTGGTATAATTCGAGTTTACTTATTTATTTAACCGCATTGGCTTGTTTGGACTTTATAATTTACGAGGAGCATTTGAATGCACCGACCTATTGATGTGATGTTGCCTCCCGCTGGTCAAACACAGTAACTGCACCATAAAATGCATAGTGGGCTACAGGTGAGTGAGTTACCTTTCACCCATTCATTCAGCGTTTTTTTTTTTTTTTTTACATTTAACAACTTTATACTCTGTATTTATGTGTGTAACGTTTTGTATTTATTACACGTCATGCGGGTCGACTGACAGCACTCTCATGCTTTTTTTTAAATTTTTAATTTCACAGAAATGACAGAAGGAAGTGACACAGAATGAAGCATGGGAAGTGACAAAACTAAGTGGGAAGAAAATATATGCACATGCAAAATATAAACATGTTTACTTAATAATATAATATATATAATATAATAAATACACTTTTAATTTAGCTGATTCACACAAGCTAAGCTAAGCTGTTTGGTCACTTCCGGCCACCATCTTTGTTTGATCTAGCTAGCAAGTTTGAAAACAATTCTTCAACCCATCTTTTTACTTTTCCTACAGCTGAACAGAGGAAGCTTGTGAAATAAAAGTCATCAAAACAGCGGTAAGTGTTGTTTAAAAACTTTCTGTTTGGCTGATGTTAATTATTTTTAGCTTGATGTTGACTTTCACCGGCCTGGTCTTGTCAGATCTGTAATTCACTGTGCTGATGCTGATGTGCTAATGAAACACAACTTTTAGTATAATGTTTAGGACCTGCTGCAGTAAGGGTACGTTGAGTTTAGTTGTATGAAACCATGTCTACACCTTAATTTGGTGTGGCAAAAGGAGGAGCATGCCGAGCAGAGTGACCTGCTGGAGGCTGACTTTGATTGTGGATGTACCTTCATTTGGTGTAAGCTATTGTACATATGACAGCCTATTTTTATGCCTAATCTTACTTTGACGCTGTGTTCTTGCGGTCTGTATGTTTAGATTTAACTGGTGGCATCATTGTCTCGTGTTCAGTTAAACTAATGTTGCATTTCAGTAAGTGTGTGTTTTAAAACTCCTCGATCATCTGAGAGGCCGTATGATGATTGATCACTTTACACATCAGTGGTCTTCTCTTGGTTACACAACAACACTTAGTTTGGGGGAAAAGGCTTTTGCATATATATTTTTTTTCTTTTTGAGGAGGTGGGGGGTATATTGTGTGCATATGTGTGCATGAATTAAAATGAAATGTAATCAGAAAAAAACTAAAATGGATGACACTGGGCTATATATTTGTGTATGAAGGTAAATGGGGATAAATGATGAGGGATTTTATGTATATCCTCTGGGTTTTGAGTCTATTTGTAGGTTGAACTATACCTTCTGTGAAATTCAACAAATAGGATATCTCCTCATGCTCTGCTAACAGTCTGTTCTGTGTTTGCACTGAAAAAAAAATCTGTGTGCTTCTGCTCTTTGCAAATACTACCCGGTTATAGTGAAACTTTCAGCACCCTACACTTTAAAGCAGCAGCCAGCCATTGTTTAAAGCATGCTGAAGCAAGAACAAGTCCATATTGAAGTTGCCATGTTGTTGAATGTGAATGTTTAGTTGTCATACAACTGTAGATCTTTTGTTAGATGACCTCAGGATTAATTGTCTTCTTGATGCTGGGTCAAATGTTTCAACTTTTACAAAGACATTTTTTGTGAAGCAAACGGATAGTAATATGTAGGGGATTTCTGGCTGTGTGGGACCCTGCAAATGCAGCAACACTGCACCATAAAAAAGCTGTCACTTGCATAATGAGTGCGAGGTTTTATGCGATGGAGCAGCCAGCTTTAGGTTCTGTACAGGATTTTGGCCCTCTGTCTTTGATGAACCTTGGAATCTGGCATTCACAATTTGCCAGCACGAGCAGGCTGTTTCAACTCCCAACTCTGCTTGTTCAACTGCCAGTGGTATATCTTAGTCAATGTGCTTTGTACCATGACAGTTTTACCTGGCCAGACTTGATCATGCTCCTTTGTGTATATTGAGTCATTGGGTATAGAGGTGGGGATCCCTCCAGGTAAGTTATTAATTTCCATTAGTTACAGTTGGGAATGAGCATGCTGCCCAGTTTAGGTATGTCCTATCAGGCACTGGAGGGACCACGGGTTCAGAGAAGATCCAGGCGGTGGCAGAGTGGCTTTTTGGGCTGGGTATTTAAAGCAGAGGCAGTCAGACTGAAATGAAATGGCGGTGGGACAAACTTTTGAGCACACATGTAACACTCTGCTACATCTGCACAGATGATTTCATGCCAAGGGACAAGTGCCACACCCTAGCACGCTTCCACATGTTTGCCATCTTTCTGAACATACTGGCTGAGGGGTGGAAAGCCTTGTAGGGAAGAGAGGCTGTAAAACTTTCACAGCACAGCTAAACTTTTGAAACAATGGGGAAAAATTGTTGAGCTGCTTGAGTGAGCATACGATTTATGGACATCAACAGATTTGCTGTTATTGGCTGGGAATGGTTTCTTAAGAACACTGAGGGTTTTAGTGAGGTTTGTGAATGTTGTATTGTCTCTAATGCACCACAGCCAAGGACGGTGGCAGCATTGGGGGGTTTGTTTTTTCTTTGGCTGCCTGACCTGCTTTCATTGCCTTAAGTCAGAAACAAGATATTGAGATAAGGGTGCATTCATCTTTGACAGTAAACTTTTGATCATTTTGAGGCTTATGGATTATCTATGACGAGATGTGTTAAAGAATAATCCAATTAGCCTCTGGTGACTGCTACAAATCTACAAATACCAACCAAAATTTGACACAGAGCATGGCCCAGTAATTGAGTGTGGTTTTTCAGTGTTTCAGGAGCTCTTATATATAAGTAAGTATAATAGTTTCTAAGAACAGTAGTGGGAAAGGTGAATACGTTAGCTGTTAATGTGTTTGTGATAATTGTTTTTTTTTTTTGTTTGAGTTGTACTTTGGATGGCAGTAATGTGGCATGTGCTTTGTTCCATTGGGGATTTGGTATCAATTTGGCCACATAGCGCATCTGTACTGAGGTAAATCTAGAAGGAGAAGGTGCTTTTGGTGTCCTGAACATCCTAATTGGATTTTTTTCACTACTGTCTGATATCTGTTGGCTTATATAAAACCATCTGTCCAGATATATTACATGAAATCCATAATGAGTTTTAGATTTGTGGTAGGTAGCTTATGGATGCCCAAGGGCCTAAGTCATCCGATGTCTGTGCAACAGTGAATACATTCAGGCACCACTCCACTGGAGCATTACTTTGCTTTCCCTTAACAATAATCATTCCCAGAAAGATGCATCCGATACAGTGAACTGCTTAAATCCAGCCTGAATGCACAGGCCAGACTCCTCAAGACAACCTCTGTTTTTACATGCTTTCAGAGCTTTTGAAATGTGCTTGTGCTTAATGAATCCTGGGTGGATTGTGCAAATGTGAATGAGTCTGGCGTTGATGGGGAGCATCAGGGTGCCACAAATGAATTTCAATTAATTTCGGTGGGAAGATGCGAAGCGTGATTCGTTGGTCCACCCACTGAGATTTGGCCTTGTAGTCTGTAATGAGGAGAGTGATTCGGCTCTGATTGGAGCACCCTACTGCTTCAATGGAGTAATCACAACTGTGTTGATATTACTCTACCAATCCTCCCACTGTGCGGAGTGGACCCCCAGCTGACACTGTTTGAATTCAAATTAACCAAATCATTTAGTCATTTTGTCGACCTTGGTGTTGAATGTGACTGGCAATACAAGCTTTACTAATCCCTCATGTTAAACTGAGTCTTTGCAGTTTCATGAGAAGACGTTGAGAAAGTTCTTGTCATCAGTGTTTCTGGGTGCTGCTTTTGTTTTAAATGGTGTGAAAAGTATGGGAGCAATGGTTAGATCCCTATCAGAGACACCACTTTGATTGTCCAAATAATTATACTCTTTTAAACACTTCTAATAGAACAGTGCAAAGATATAATCACAGAGAAGCACTTTGAATGACGATGAAGAAAAAAAGACATCTCAATTATAAAAGGTGTGTTTTTTTTTTTATCCATGAGCACCATTAAGATAACTTGTGGAACTTTAAAACTTAATGATAGTGCATTTGACATTACTGCAGAATGTCAAAGACAGCCTTGAAATGAAATTCACAACATCATGTAAAAAGTAATTCATTGTCTTTATTGAAATGCTGAGGTGATTAAAATGTATATAACATTGTGTGAAACATAATAATTGTGCTGTTGAGAATGTATTATTATTGCATTTATTCTTCAGGGTTTGCCTCCTGTATTTGTGATCAACACTGGGCAAATTTCACCTTCATTAAATTTTCACCACTATTAAGGAATAAATGCCAAATGCTGTGTTCCCCACTGTTTATCTTGGTACCTACAGCAAAGATACTTTATTAATGCAAAAGGAAATTACTGTGTTACAGCAGTGGCGAGGAACAAGGAGCTACACTTAATAGGGCAACTAAAGGAGACAAGAAAATGTACAATTGCGAAACAATAAAATGAAAAACTGGGAATAAAAGACTACAATGTTAGCTTAAGTATATACTGAACCTATGCTGTAACAGTTTTGTAGCATAATGTGCATTTGTGAAAGTGCTGATCAAAGTTAAAGACTAGCATCAATTGAAGAACAAATAACTTGACCCTGAAACCAATATTTTTCAACAACTGGAATAATGGAGGTGTCGTCTTGATTGCGAGGCAAGATTTCATGGGGAACTTGTATTTATATATTAATTAGAAATATTTATGTTAAAAAAATGATAAATTGTTGTTTTATAAAACAGAATTTTACTTTCAGTTAAACTATGTTTTCTTCAGAGTTGGACAGTCTGTAGAGAGATGTTTAGTCCCTTGCTGTTCCAAGGGTAAGATGATTAGAAAAACCACAGTGCCTTTTTTCCAACGATTTCATTGATCGCACTGGAAAGAGGGATTCAATTACACTGATAACTCAGAGAAAGGCAGAGCCGTTCATCAGTCTATCAGTCCTCTATCAATGCGGGGTAAAGAATGTTAATATGCAACCCAAGAGCACTGCATCTTCTTATACTTGGCATGTCTTCACCTCTCGATGCAGCAAACATTTTCAGTAGGTTCAGTCACAGCATCGATAGCAAAACTGTATTTTCCCCATATTGTGTATGTGCACTTTTCTTTTACCTGAAGGGTCAGAAGACAAAGACTCTACATCAACATTATAGTGTTTATCTTGCTTTCCCCTCAAGTCTGAACTGTCTTGCCTCCTCCTTTTACTGGGCATTACTGAAAAAGTACTAAGCTAATCTGTGCTGCTGCAGACATAAGCTTCAGCAGCCTGTGCGTGCGTGTGCATGGGTGTCTTTTCATCCTTGCTTTATTTCACAAATATCAGTGTGTGAGCGAAGCCTCTCCTGTTTCTCATCAGCGCCTTTTAGAAGAGACTCTCGGTTGTGTATTATTATGAGTGCTTTTTATAATATAGGAGATGTTTTTATTCTTCAAATTCTTTAAGACTATTGAATCTTACGTCTTGTCATTATTACCAGTCGGAGGGGATCATGATAAAAGGGTAGAGTGTAGTCATTACACTTGTTGAAATTAAAGTAGGAGAAAAAGCAACATTTCAATAGACTAGCATTGGCAAATGATTTAAAACAATATTTACTTGTTGTAAATGCACTGTTATGTTATTAAAAGGTGATTACAGCTAATAATCTGTTGTGACTATTTATATTTGTTGTGCAAACCTTCTGGTGCAGAGGGCCATAAATGCTACCCATGATACCCATAATAGCACCACTGAGCAGGGAGGCCTACCTTTGAACTTATTTGTCCACCAGAGGGCAGCAACAGGCAGAACAAAGTAATTTTGGTTTTCGTCGTCTTTGCAAGCCTATCCTTCATGGAAGAAAATTAATCAAATGTCTTATGGAAAACACAGACCTAACAGATAGATGTACATTGCTAAATACAAAAGAAACAAGAAAGAAAAGTAAGATTTTAAGAAGCCCTTTAAAACAAATATAATTTTGCCTCAATTGCTTTTAAATTCTAAGGCACAGCACAGCTGTCATAAGCCGTGCAGTTTCCATGTTTGTCACCACTAAGCCATAGGTGTTGTTTTTTTTTTTCTTTAAATTGTCTTTAGTTCGTGTAAATACAGTGTGCCCTCATTTTCTACCCTGGCTTTTGAAAGACGGCTGAAGACATTTTGGTCTCCGAACTTCTCATTTCTTTCGCCCTGAATTCTGGCAGCCCCGTAGTCAGTGTTCATTATCTGCTCTTACAGCTTTGACTTCAGCACAGCAATTACATCCTCAGCTGCGCTGATTAATCCAACATGGAGGCATTTCACAAAATGGTTTTGAAAAGACATTTCCAGACACTTACCAGGGAGTAGCTGTGGCACGGCTTGTTTATGCAGATAGACCACAGCCAGTCATATTGCAATAAGATGTTTTCAATAGCTGCTTAAGTGTTCTCTTAACCTCTAGTGTACACTGTGCAGGAAACAATAGACTGTTCAGAAAGTGATTAATTTAATCTATTTTACTCCTGACATAAAATGGAGGTCTGTGTGATGTCATATTTGGGTAATGTACGTTTTTCTATTGTTGAGCATATTCCCTCCGTGGCCATTCGTTATTATGTCTCCACTGCTCTCTGCTTAACTGCTTAACCTTCCATTCTCTCCTGACAATCACATAATCAATCACTGTCCCATTACTTGACAAGGCAGACAAAGAGAGTGTATGAGTGAGAAAAACCTTTTGGCCTGTCTCGACAAGCAAGAGGAATGTCGACTTCAGAGGGCTAACACAGGCAGAAAACATAGGCCCAGTAAATATTCAATTTAAAGGATTCCCAGATAAGGCGAGTTGAAAAATTGAGGCAGCACCCATTCTTCTAGATAAGAGAAGACGGAGCCATCTGGAGGCTGGGAGATAGCGAACTCCCACACCATCCCAGAGACCTCACTCTCATCTGCTGCAGCGGCAGAGAGGGGAAAAATAGAGTGCCAACACTTTCATTATGTTAACTTCAAAATGAATTTATTCACATTCAGTGCATGTACTTATTGGCTTTGGCAAAAGGAAGGTTACTGTTGCGTCCGCCGTAATAGATAACTACGGTCAGTCTTAACATAATGTTGTCCTTTATTAATGATCTGAGAATGAATGAGTAAAATATTATAAGTATTTATTAGGTAAAAATACATTTTTCTCTGCATTATCATTTTGAAGTGATCATTTAAAGTTAAACTCTGTAGTTAGATTTATCTTTTAACCTGCTGCATTCTGAATTACCACAGGAAGAAAAAGTGTGTGCTCTTATTCTGAAATTGTCCAGCATATATATTCAGTGGGGGTAAAAAGGCAGCACTGATCTCTAATAGAGTTTGCCCACTTTTGAAAAGTCCAGGTCTGACCCAGATAATATTTCTGAAACATCTCTGTCAAGATTGAAGGTATGGGGTCACTTGATTATACCTGTTTTTCCTTTTAACTATTGTGTTTAGTGGGGACACAGCAGGTGTTGAAAGCATTTTGTGCACTCAATTTTAATACACACTGTATAGTACAAGGTTAGCAGAAGTAGTGCAGTTTAGGCCCAGGCCTGTATCTCCTCCAAATCCACCTTGATTGGATCTTTGAAAACAAACATTATAGCCAAAATGGACTCTCGGCTTGTGAATAACCTTGTCCACATTCTTAAAAATACACTTTGTTGACTCCTCCACCATGCTATTTCGTGCCAGCCACATTGGATTTAGCTCCGGGATAATGCTTTTGTCAGTATGCTTTATCTGTTCTCTCACTCAGGTACGCTATGCCGTTATCCCTAATTACCCCCACTGCATTTCACACTTGGCCCAGAATTCTTAATGCTTGATAACAGATGCAGGTCGATTTAAAATTTACTTATAGCGGCATTATCTTTTTGACCTGCATCGCGGACCGACTGTCCCATAGGCTCTTGGGTGAAAAGCTGTTAACTCTGTGATAACAACGACATGAAGTGATAACCTTCCAGCGGTCTTGAGGACACACAGTTTGCTACATATGTGCTGTATTGCAGTCGCAGCATTTCTTATTCAACCTTGGGTGCTCTGCTGTGCTCTGATTCATTTAATGGGATCGAGAGGGAGGTTAATCACTATGTTCGCCATAGACTGTTAAAATGCCGGCTGACCACTATATGAAATATTACGATTTGTGTTGTATTGAAAGACGAGTTTCGACCTGAATGCCATATTGTACGAGTGAACTCTCCCCTTCCCCTCTCCATTTTAAGCTGTAACAGAATTTTCTCCCCAGTTAGGAGTCTCTTTGATTAATTTACTTTAGGAGGCCGACATCTGCGTTTGCAGATTTTCATTAAGATCAACAGTAAAAGCTTCAGACAAGGTTCCACATGTCTAAGTTATTATCCCCAGAGGACATGGTTGATTAAGTGGAAAAAGTTCTTAAGTATTCGGATAAAATAATTCACAGGAAGGTTTATTTTGTTTGTCTCATTGAGGACAGCGTTTTAGAAAGAAATATATGTAGAAATCTTTAATCCATAAAATTCAATGCATACGCTCCCAGCTGTTTTTCCTTTTTTCCTACCACTGTGCATTCTGCTCAGAGTTGAATTTTGATCCAATTGCCATAGATGTCTGCAGCATCCAGTTAAGCTCCAGCAATTACTCAGAGGTACCTTTTTTTTTTTTTTTTGTTTTGCAACGAAAATGGTATCTAAATGGTGTGAAAATGTAGAGAGGCAATGCATAAAAAATCAACTGGAGAAAGTCTGCAGCCATTTCATTTATTATGTCAGTCAACTAAAAGTGCATAGTGTTACTGTGAAAACTTGGCTCTTTTTGAGATCACATTGTTCAGCGTATTATTTTGCTTGAGAAATGTAAGAACATAGCGAAAGAGGTAGACTGTTCTATACAATAGATATGGTGGGTGGGTAGGCCTATTTGCTGAAAGGGTAAGGAGTATAGAGTGTTGCCTTGGTTTCATATTTTTTTATAACAGTGTAGTGTGAAGCTCTGTCAAGCCGAGTTTTAATCCTTTTCTCCACTGTGTTGTGTGATGTTATGTTGTTATCTTAATGATAATCTGTGCCTGTATTTCTGCCCTAGGCATATCTGTCAGGCTGGGTTGGTTTAGGAGCTGTGCCTTATCAACAGCTTTGTCATTAAATCAGCTTTTTCTACAGACAAATTTCACTGCCGTTATTCTTATCAAAACATCAGCACACTGTGATTTTCTGTTCAATCAGAGCTTTGCAAATTCAATGATGTGTGAGTAAGAAAAATGAAATACAAAACAAAATTTCCATTGGAAAAAAAAGCAGTTTATTTATTGTTGTTCTCATGAGAATTAATAATCAGACAAATAAAATTGGTATGTTTTGCATCTGTCATACCGTCAATGGCTTTAAGCTTCTTTATTTTATTGTGGGTCTACTCTGTGTATTTTTAAAGGCTACACTTAAGAGCATGGAGGAACAGAGATGATTGTAACATGATGCTAATAAATGATTTTATCCACAGGCTGTAGATAGTTTACTGCGAGCAGGAACCTGGAACCTGTGCAACTCATGGCTTTTCTCTTTTGTCTGTGTGTAATGGGATGTGAATCTGTTAAAGATTTTATAGCACGGTAGCACACATCAACACAGCTTTGTGAATGTGAGCGACCGTGTTGGACGTGCCGAGAAACACATCCCTTCAATGCTGTATGTACAGAGGCAAGCTTTTTAGGTCCCAGTCAAACTGACCTCTGGAGGCTGGAATTGGTACTCAGTTCTTCTGAGAAAGCACTGTTCTGTCTGAGTGAGTGTTCTGATTGTCTCAGCATTGTGCTTGAGTGGAGGGCAGCGCCAAATGAACTCCTCTGATTCAATCCTCTCCACTGTTTGACACCGGTTCAGCCAGTCAGTGAGGGGGGAGGACTGAGACTCCTTCCCCCAAACACACTCTCTTACAGTGAGGGAAGCTGCTGTATGGCAAAGGTCCAAGAGGTCTCTTGCATGCTGTCTGCGAGGCAGAGTCGACACCCTCTCTCTCCTCCCACAATGCACTGAGAGTCTCTGGAGGCTGATAGCCTGGTTCCTGGGGATCCAGGGGGTCTTTGGAAAGAAGGATGCTGATGGAGGGCACAGTTCTGTGCACTGTCATCTCGGATGTCCCCCCTTCAGTACTCTCCCACACCTCTTTCACCACCTTGTACTGCAGTTTGGTCAGCTGGTGCAGAGAGCCCACTTTTCTCTTCATGATCTCAGCACAGGTGATGGTTTTTGTGACTGCACGGCCTGACCCAGAGAAGACCACCTGTCTGAGCCCACCACCGCTCACGCCTCCCCCGCTTACACCCTTCTCTCCCTGCATTCGTGCCATGGCAAATCCCATTAAGTTGCGGATCTTACTTCCCTCTTTCACGCGCATCTCCAGCACACCTGAGGCCAGTCCTGGAAAGGGACAGGGGCTGTCCTCCTCAGTTCGGCAGACTTTCTTGAACCCTTCCTGCCCTAGTTTGAGTGCAGGGGGAGGAACCGGTGGCGGTGTCGGCTTCAGCGGGCTGGAAACATTGTTAACCGCTGTCGGCTGCCTGACATTCCCGTAAGTTTGATCCTGGTAGACAGAGCAGGTCCCCGGGGTTACGCCATTCTCCATTTGGATCGGTCTGTTCACCTCCAGTCCTGGGTGGGGCCTGACAGCGTCTCTGTTAAGGTACTGGTTCGGGCTGCTGACCACTCCGCACCCTGTGAACATTTCCTCTGTCCTCAGTGCTCCACCGCAACGTTAGTCCAGACACACACTTTTTCCACATGAAAAACAGCTCAACATCATTTTCTTATGTATGTGGCAGTTTTCTCTCCCTCCAGTCAACAGCTGTAAAGTTTCAAGACTTCATATAAGAAATATTACCCACTCCCCCAGAGCACTATCAATGAAGTCTTTAATGCTCTCTCCCAGAAAGCTGGAGAAATAAGATAAACGCCTGGCTGGTGAATTAAGAGCACTGTCGGGACCATTCAAGATGTTCTTTAAAGAGCATCTCAATTTCATACCACAACTGACTATTTGGAAAGTGCTCTGGAGATTGATAAAAATAATGAAAAAAAAAAAAAAACTAAGCCAAATTATCCTCTCTCCTTCGTTTGTATGTATTTCATATGGTGCTTTTATCCTTCAAAACTGCAAAAGATATGGAGTACTGTGTTGATTCTTCTTTAACAAAACTT
The DNA here is from genome assembly GCA_037176925.1 of Amniataba percoides. Taxonomy (NCBI): domain Eukaryota; kingdom Metazoa; phylum Chordata; class Actinopteri; order Centrarchiformes; family Terapontidae; genus Amniataba; species Amniataba percoides. Next base: position 17,178,445 of record JBAJHX010000001.1, read on the forward strand.
TTCTACAGAGAAACTGAAAGCTCAAATTAAGACTCCACCTTTTTCTTCACGATCCAGTCCAGCGTTGTTGATTTTGGTGCGTGGATCATGTCGCCTTCGGCTCAAAATTGACCTCTTGGGCTTTCCAGCTGTTAAGTTCCAGCTCCTGCTTTGGACCTCTGGATGTTTTTACTCCACCTCGAGTAGGTCTGCTTCCCCTTTTCTTGTGCTCATCTGGGCGTCCACAGCAGTTGAGGCCAGGGTTGCATGGAGGTCTGCACTTAGGGTGTCCTCCCCAGAGCTCTGTCTTGTCTCCAGTGATGCCCTGGGAAGTCTATTCTGTTCTCCACAAAGAGACATAAGGGACAGGAGCTGCCTCACAAATGCTCACAGGAGGAGTGTCTGTGTGGTTGAGGGGGAGCATGAGGGAAAGGGGAGACAGCCCTCTTAAAGGCGCAGGTCTTTTCATCTTTTAGATGAACACCCTCCCCTCCACAACTGAAGCCTGCCATCTGAGGAAAAAGAGAAGGGCAGGGCTACTGTGTCCCTTTAAAGCCTAGAACGCAGATCCCCGGCAACTTTGTCAATCTCTTTAGAGGACGTTCCAGTGTTCAATGTACATGACTGATTAAACCTGAGTTCTGAAATGGAGACTCAGTCAACCTTTAAAAATGCATTTTCAGCTACGAAACAATGAATTAAATTAGCTCTGTTATAATTGAAAACATCCTTCAAAGAGCCACTGAAAGTCAGCAGCATTAAATTGCACTGTACTTAGCCTTTATCCTATTAGATGTTTGTGACCATTACAATTTACATAATGCAGCATTAATAGCTTCATTGTTGAGGCAATCAAGTGGCGCGGCAAGAATGCCTGTCTCTTAACGCTTGGATTGTTATATTGTTACAAGGCTGGAGAGCCCTTGTGATCAAGGACACAAGGACCACAAAAAGCATAGAGGCATGACTTGACCATGTTTGAGGTGCTGTATTAATAGTGACTGTCTTCATTAGCCTGCTGTATCTGTGCAGGTGAGGAGATGGGGCTGACAGCTGGGGTAATAGGCACCTTAATGGGCTTTCCATCACCAGTGGAGGGCGCTGGCTCGCTCCCTCCTGCGCAGAGTCAGGACCAGACAGCTGTAGCGTCGCCCTGTTCAGCCCAGTCTCCTGGTCGACAGGTGGATTTGTTTTTGTGTGTGACTGACAGATGGGAGAATAGGTAAAGACAGCCCACTGAGGCTGAACCTATGAGGCCAAGAGAGAAAGAGAGAGAGAGGCAGACAAGTCCTAACTACTCTCTGCTCAGTATATCCCATGGTGCACAGTAGTACACAGACAGTATAAACTCACTGTGGCTCAGCCCAGTCCTTACTGTGAGGCTAATTCACAGTGGCATGTGTATTATATTGGATCCCAATGGTAATCAAAGAAAAAATAAGGAAACCCCACCCCCCCTTCCACACACAACTCCAGCTGCAACAAGGAAAGTGGAAACTGGATTGGAATTTTTTTTATCAGCAAAGTTTGAATGGAAATCATCGCTGAAGAATCAATCGATTGATTCGATCCATGGAATGATTAACTTTTTTTTTTTTTCTTTTTTTGTTCATATATATGGGGTAACAGCTATTTATCTCCCAAGCCATTCTAGACACTGCAGGAGACGTAGTAACAAATATCTTTCTCTTACTTGCCTTTCTTTCTTTTTTTTAGTAAGCTAAAAAGAAAACAGGGAGTGAGGGAAGACAGAAGGGAGGAGGGAGGGTCTGTAGCGCTCACCACCAAAGTGATCATTCTGTTGTTTGGGAGAAATTACCCTCATCAGTCATACAGAGATGCACAGCTGCCTAAGGGGATCTGGTAATGTTACTGCATAATAAACTGTGTTTGTGTGTGTGCACGCGCGTTTGTGTGTGTGTTCAGAGTCGGAGCGAGCCGAGGCAAGAAAGAAATGCAAGAGGGCAGGGGGTAAAAGAAGTCTGATTTAACCACAGAGAGGTTAAAATTGATGATAAATGCAGCTCTGTAATCATCCCTCCTTACTACATGATGCTGCCACATAATTTATTGCTTCTCTCTTTAACTTTAGCAGCCCGTATGCTGTCGGGAATGTGATAGATAAAGCAATTCAGAGAAAATGCAGGGTTCTTCAGGCGTCTTCAGACATACACTCGCAACTTTTTTGTGTCTCCATCAAAGACAAAAACCATTCTCCAGGTGGCTAAATAAAACCATCAGGGCTTTGCAGAAGTGCCGTGTATTGACCTTTTTGAGCGGAGCGCTTTTTTCCTTTAAGTGGCTTCATTTAATGATGGGTAGAGAGGCGGCGGCGCTCACGCTTGGTCACTCACTCCTTCACACCTCCTCCACAGAGCTGGCCTCTGCTCCTGTAGCTCTCTAAGCACTTACTCCTCACTTTATCTGACCTTGGCTGGCGTCTGTGACAGTCTAGGCATTCTCCCCAGCACGCTCACTTCCCTGTCTCCGTTGAACAAACACCCTCGGCTTTCGCTCCTGCCCACCAGAATTTAAGTAAAGAAAAAACATTTATTCCCAAAGACTGTGACAAATAGTAGTGGTTATGTCTCGCTCCTCTCCTTCTTCGCTGTGTACTTCAGATGTCTGAAGTGGCTGCTGTTATGAATTGTAGGGCTGTCCCTTTGTTGTTTGTTGCGGCACTGCAGAGTCTAGTTGTAGAGGGGCTTGTTGTGCTGTTGTCAGGGCTGCACATAAGCGCGGTGCCTCGCTGTGACAGCCGGTCGCTCACTTTACGTTAACCGCAAGTGTTTTCACGGTCATCAACCAATGGTGGCCTGGAGGCTGTCATTTTGCTCCGTGTGGAGCTCGCCCGCGGCTTGGTTCTGCCCCACAAACTCACAGCCGGCCCTGGTGGAGGTGGGGGGGCGGGGGCAGAGCAACACACACCCTGTGCATATGCACACTCTTTGAGACACGCACACGCCCACAGGATGGGCACACACACACAAAAAAACTATATGCTCAGCATAAGGCAGGCTGTTGGAGCAATTACAGAAACATGGCAGAACACGATGAAGCAGGCCCCACTATCAGAAGGGAAATAGAGTGAGCAGAGGAAAAATGATGACGCCATTAATAACAGGGAGGCTCAGAGGCTCGGAGGGAGGTGGGGGTGGATGACCCTCTCTGTGATTTCACTGTGACAGCACTTTGAGGTGCAAATGGTTGTGTTTGTATTAGATACTCGGACGTTTAAATGGGCATGTGTTTCTGTCAGAAAAAAAATGGAAATATAAAACAACGATGGTGTAATATACCAAATGATGCGTGAAGTGATGTTTTCCTGTCACTCAAACATCCATTATTTGGGCAAATGACAGGTCAGGACTTCCTCTTTCTCATTCTCCCTTTTTGCATCTCTGTCTCAAGCCGCTTGCACACATCTCCTCTCCTCCAGCCGCCGCTTTCCCCCTCGGCACTGCAATGCAGATGTGTCTCGCACAGTGGCAGGAAACTTTCATTGAAGATGCTTGTGAAAGAGGAACATGAGAGAGAGAGAAGGGAAGGGCATGAAAGCGATAGAGCCAGAGGTAGAAGGGGACAGAAGTGGAGGGAATATATGCAATATTACCAAAAGTGATTCGAAAAAAAAAAGTTTCTGTGCGTTGAAAAACCTGAGCAGTAGAATGTGTAAAAGTGAAAGCATATGGTAGACAAAAAAACATGGCAACTCTTGATTTATGAGGCCTGTCAATGAAAGTGATGTCTTTAGCTCCATTGACTAAACAGCCGTACAGAAACATCACATCACCCAACACGTTTTGATGTTTTTGAAGTGCTGCTATGATACAAAGGGGTGGCATTTTTTGGTTCAGCATTAAATTGAATAGGGCGGAGCTGAACCCCACTGATCTGCTTTTAGGTGCATTATTTGCACACAGTTTGATTAACGGCACTGCCTATAATTTAAATTGGCAGCAGCAGTTGATAATCACATTTGTGTTTGGTGCTTCTGTTTGTAAGGCCTCAGGCTGAAAGTTAATAGGAAAAAAGTTTAGATCAATTATATCAAGAATTAATTTGCCACGTTGAAACAAATGCAAAAAGTAAATGAATGCCCCAGAGCGAGTGTTCACTAATTCTGTAGCTTTACTGTATAGCCTATTTGTAGACAAACAACAAGAATAATGGATAGCTGAATGGCAACAGACAGACCTGATATTCATGACAGTGCCATGTGGCCGATGCTCTAAGGCAATGTGTTCTTACTCCACATTAAGTGCATTTTTATCAAATCAAATATATGTACCATCCTAGTTATTTTTGCATGTATTAATACATTTATTTCAAATGCTTAATATATTTGTCAGACCTGTCAGGCTGCTATCGGCTCTGACTTGGAACTAGCCTGAAATGTATAATCCTTCGCATCTGGTCAGTATTTATTTTTGCAAGAATCTCTAAATTTAGTCGTCTTAAACCATTTGTAAATATCAAACTGCAAACATTATTAATATGTTTTAATCCTTAGGAGTCTTGTCACACCAAAACCCATATTTGATACTATTTACAGATGGCATCTTTCAGCAATAGCCAGTCAATGTGCATGTAGTAATTATCTCTTTAGTAGTTTTTCAGTCTTTTTTGGCAGTCAGCTTTTCCTGCATGGTATTCAGATGGCTTACACATGCTCAAGGGATTCAAAGTAAACAATGCATGCATACTCCAATATTACTGTTTATAATTTTAACTCATTTCATAGAATCCTCCCTGTTTACTAATCACTCTTTCACAGCTTTATCAAAGTTGTATTTGTTAACTGCTAATTGAAAATGTGCTTGGATGGTACTGCACCAACAAAATGTCCAACTGGTGAACTTGTGAAACAGCTGCAGGAAAGGAAAACGTATTTTTCCCCCAAGTTAGTTTCTTTTTATAGTGGTACTCTTCTTAACGCAAGGTGGTTCTGCATGACATGATTTGTTTAAACAGTATGATGCAATTAATCTTCTCAATCTACAGTTTGTTTGGCTTTGCTGTAACAGTACACCAGTTGGTTTTGTTGTGTTTCTGACATATAATTGGTTAAGTTGAATTTGCTGCAACCACTGGTCAGTACATATATCATGTCAAATGAAACTCCAATGCAAGATTCACATTTTCTCACCTTATTGATCTAATATGGTGAATGGGTTAACAGTTACTCATTGACACATATCTTAACATTAGAATTTTTTTTTAGCTGTGTTTATGTCCACCTAGTGAACGCCCCTGCTATGATTTGCACTTCTGTGAGAAATATCTCACTCTGCTTACCACCTAGTTGCTAACTTTGTCTTAAAAACACAAGGTTAGCAAGCACTGACTGTAACTCAACTCAAGGTCTTTTGAATTACTTAAACAAGAAATGTTCACCAACCTTGCTTTTTCTATTAAAGAATTTGGGGGGGGCAAAGCAAATGCAGAACATCACTGTATGATAGGTGTGTCTTGTGATACAGTGTCTATTCCTGTAGACATGTGGCTTTTTTGTGTTTTGTGGCTGTGTGCTGCCAAGATTTCAAATTGGGCAAATTAAAAGCCTGCACGCAGGAGGGTCCACTTTGAGCCAAGAGCAAGTACTGAACCAGCCAGTACATCATTGACCAACTCGAAGTCTGTGAACAAGTGCAGCTGCCCTCAGCTCTCCATCGCTGATGATATGTTAAAAAATCCTGTTAACTATTTGATATGCATTGATAGATAGACAGATTTATTACACTAATAAATACCAATGTATTGATGCAAAATGTTCAAAACTAAGGTCAGGTCATTTTTTAAAATCCTCCTATAGTAATTTGGAACATACAATTTTGATTCTGCCCGATTAGATTTTATGATAAACCCCAAACGTAACATCACATCTATAAGGTAACGTAACCAAGCCTACCATGTTTTTCACCTCCATACCCATTGTCTAGTCTTAAACTTCAGCCTTGACAACATACTGTTTGCAGCTTTGGATATTACTTTTACTCAAACCAATTTATTGACCAATTTATTTCCTTCTCCTCCTTTGCGTCCCAAACCAGCCTTTTAGCAACACTGCACTGGATCAGTGGCTTCTGTACAACAAAATGAGACAAAGTAGGTTGTGGCTCTTTGTTCCCCCATTCTCTCATAAACACCTTCCTGTCACTGAGTTTCCAGATGGCCACGCTCCTCTGTATCCCACAGTTCATAGCTCTAAACTTCCTAGCGCACACATTTGCATCGGGTCACTGCTTACTCCGACACGCTAGAGGAAGAGGAGCACTAATCCTACCCAGCATGCCTCCCTGGAAATGCTCTCTATGCAAATGGTACTTTTTTTTGGGTTGTTGTTTTTTTTTTCTTCTTTGGATCCACAGTGAGAGTGGTTTGGTTGCAAGCATGTGCATCCAGTGGGGATGCTGTAACAGACGTGTGGCCATGGCTCACTAGGTGTGGGTCTTTTGGCAAGTAGTCTCTTTAACAGACTTGGTTCAGGTTTTCCTGGCTGGTGACTGTTTTTTAGAAAAGACAGCAGTGAACTTTAAAAGATCCGTTCACAGGTCCACACCAGATTTATCCTGTATTTAATTGCATCGGAGAGCAATCATTCTCTGCCCTACAAATCCTTGGTAAAGCTGAGCTTTACAATAGAGCCATAATTGCAGGAGTTTAATTGCCTGCCAATGCTCTGCTCCCACTGCCTGCTTGTATTGAAGAGCCCAATAATTAGAAACAGGGAGAAATTAGGTGGCAATTTTGTCTTGGCAATTATCATAATGCAAAAGAAGTGCCATTAGTATTGTTAGCCCCACAGTACATAATCCTTTGACACTGTCAAGTCCCTCTCTTGGCTGCTGGGTACAACAACTCTTGATTTCCCCGTAGCCTTTGCACTCCCTCAGTCACTACTTAAGTCATCAGCTATCCAGGCCAGCCAGCTCACTCAGAGTCAAGCTAGCAGACTGAACACATCCACGCCCGGAGAACTGGGAGGATTAGTTAGAAGCTACAGCATTAGCAGTCTGTGTTTCCTTTAAAGGTATATAAATTGGGTGTTAATCCTCTTCCACCATGTCAACCATGAAATTGTGTTTGATATAACAGAAAAATTAATGCAGTCGACAGATATTGTATTTATACCGCACCGGCATTTAATTTTCTTTCAATGGATTTACATTGTTTGACTCCTAAGTTGGACATGTTCCTGGTTCTGAAAGTGTACCTGGTAGTTTTAGGCATGATGAGAAAATATCACAGGCATCGTCTCCTGGTATGTCATCTTAACTTGAATGAAATTTGATTTAAGATCTGCTTAAGTGTTATATGGTACGGTATGTTTGATGTATATTTGAGAGGTTAGATTACCGTATTTTCCGCAATATAGGGCGCACTGGATTATAAGGCGCACTGTCAATGAATGGTGTATTTTCTATCTTTTTTTATATATAAGGCGTATCGGACTATATGGCGCATTATACACAGTACGTATCACTCCGCGAGGCTCCTGACTACGGTGGCCGTAATACTCCAACAATCCATCAAGCAGAGCAGCTTCGTAGCTTACTACGTAGCTTCGTAGTAAAACATTTTGACAGATTTTTGAGCGCAGTGTAACCAAAATTCATACATAAGGCGCACCGGATTATAATGCACACTTCCGATTTCTGAGAAAATTTTGGGATTTTAAGTGCGCGTTATAGTCAGAAAAATATGGTATACATATGCATAAGGAGAGTTTTAGTGTCAGCATTTAGATTAACACAAACCCCAACACAAGTTGCTAAATAAAATGCTGCAAAAGAGAAATTTTCAACATTATCTAAAGAAGAGAGAATTACTCAAATATACTTCACTTGACTGCAGAACATCTTTAGAAAGGCTTCAGTATGGTTTCAATTATTTAAATGATATACCCAACATGACAAAAAGGAACTTGCCATTCAAAACTATGCTGCTTCATTAGTAATGGTGACTAAATAGCGAGTGACTATTCAAAATGGATAACTGTACAGCATCTCTGCGGTCCACATATGGATTAACACAGGTCTGGTGTGGTTCCATCACATGTATCTCGCTGGCTAACCTGTCTAAGGTCAATATAGAGTTTTATATTTGCTCATTGTGAGTTCGCTGGCCACCGTCATGACTACAATCGGCTATCTATTACACGTAAAAACAGTGTTATAGTTAACTGCACATCATTGCGACAAAGTGCATTGTTGAGGGAAGTTGGCAGAACTGTATGGATGAAATCTGTAGAATGGCGCTCACTCACATCTGGTTTGCGAATGTGTTGGTCTTTGCCCATTTAGTAATTAAAATATTAATTCCAATAATTTTTGAAAATGCTTATTGCGGCTGATAAGTGGCCATGATGATAATTTGTCAACATGATTACTTTTGCAATCCTGCTGCTTCCTTTGTGTTTCAGTTGCAATTTGTTGTTGTACAGAACTGGTGCAAATTAGTAGCAAAACTTCAGATGTTAAGTGAAACGTCATGCTGCAGAATGCCTCCAAAACAAAGAAAATATGGTGAGAAGAGGTTGGCCATCCAGCATAATAAGTTGATGATTTTCTATGTTATCAGCTGGTAATGTCATTGTCTTTTGTCTGGAGAGAGTTTCGGACATTTCTTTATTAGTTCAAACAGTGGATGTTGCTCAGGGACATTTTTCTTTCTGCTCTTGTTTTCTGCAACTTTGTCAGATTTGTCAATATCCTAATATAGAGGGCAATGACCTCACAAGTTGAGTAGCAAACTTGCTACAGCTCCACGAAAGGGAGGGACTTAATTATTCCATACAGGGAATAAATTCCAGAAAAACAAAATCATTGTAACCTTCCTGAATTAAGGAGGTATTGCAGGACTGCTCTATGTAAACCACATTTTTGCTATGTGCACATAATAAACTGGCAGCTCTACTATAAATAGAGGAGAGTGTAGACAGTCATAGATTTTTTAATACATAATCACAGGGAATATAAAATTTACTAAAAATATATTATATTTAGTTGGTTCAGGAAACCATGCTGGCTTGATTCACACCCATTTAGAAAGTATCACTTCACACTGCCTCTCCTTTCTATAGCCTTCAGCAGTTTGTAAACACTTCTGCCTGAATTTCTTCAGATTCTCTTTGTGCAGTCCATTGCAAAACTGCTTTTTACCATTTTAGCAATTTTCTTCATGTGAATGCTTGATAGCATATGCTGACTGTTGTAGTTACCACCCACAGGAGAAGTGACCCTGGTAACTACGCATACAGTGACATCATGTGCACTCCCTCCATTGCACACTTTGCATTCTTATTGTTTTTTCCTTTTTTTTAAAAATCTTTTGTCTTATATCTTCACTCAGCTGACTTTATGGTGGGAAACATCTGGTGTGGCTGCTGTTAATGCCTAAGAAGACATGTCACTACCTCTCTGCACAGCAGGCTGATAAAACTCAACCTATGACAATACTTAGCGATTGTAATTTTTTATTTTGCCGATATCTTATCCTGGATCTTTGATTTTTTGAATCACCAATACTAGCTCAGATTGGCACAACCTTACCCTTTAGTCTCCTTAAGAAGCAGCAGAGCACATACACAAGGATTTAATGAATAAACAGCACCAACAACATGTGGTTATGATATTAAAAAGACATGATAATAGCTAGGAAGTTAGATTAAATTGGATGCACACACATAAAGGGCCCAACTTAGATTTGAACCCAACATGGATGACACTGTGATGCAGATAAGAGGCTGCACACGACCCTGTTTGTCTCCTGAGCTAACCGTGTTGTATGAGGCACTTTAGGAGGAGGCTGTTATCTCTGTGTGGAAAACAAGAGGTGCTAATACACGCCTGAATAATGAAGAGAAAATGACTTTGGGAATCAGGAAGTCCTTCACCATTAATGTTGAACAACTCTCAGTGGCTCTCAAGCAATCAAGCAATGGGATTTACAAAAGATTTTAATTTGGATGCATTATCCAAACTCCTCACAGACCAAAAGGCAGGCAATTGCTCTGACAAAAGATATGCACCGATAAGTTTGAAGGTCAACAAGCTGCTGCAGTGGAGATATCAGCAGCTGGTCCGTATTGCACGCGGTCAGACGCATTCAAATGCAGACACACTCAATGTATAACGTGCACATTAGAGGGTGACCAGGTGGCATAAACACTATCAAACACTAAAACTGAGTGTACAATTAGCCTTTTTCGCTCCTCATCAAAGTTTATGACCATTAAAGCGCTTCTGTTTCATCACACATTTGAAAGTCACATGGAGGCGCAGCTTACAATTTCTAAACGCCATAAAGGAGAGCGGCTAATGAGGCCCTATGTAGAGAATAAAAGGGGGATTAATGAACAACACGGTTTGAAGAGGCAAGGCAGCCCTCGCCCAAACCCTTTACAGTGCATGCATATACTAGGTGCGAATATTCTGAGGCTTTCACACGTTGCCACAGTATTGAATGGTCGGCGCCGCGCTTGGAGGAGCATTCTGCTGATGGAATCAAAACCCCTTTCACAGATTCAAATGAGGTGCACTCAGCTGTGATTGGTATTGGAAAAGCATTTGTCGGAACAGAGGCTCACAGAAGGCTTCTTAAATACAAGGCAATCACAGTGTCTAACGCAGAGACGAGGCGAGAGGTGTGCCCGGACTGCAGAGTGGAAAACAGGACAAAGGATTATGATGGTAATAAGCAGTAAACCAAAACAAAGTCATCCCCTGATCCCTCATTCTCTCTCTCCCTCTGTCTCTGTCTCTTCCTATCTCACTCACCCCTAAATCCTCTCACACACTCCTTCCCCCCACCGCCAACCCACCCTCTCGCTCTCTGCATCACACACACCACATATTGACAGGGCCCATTTTTTCACTGTGCCTGAGCTACAATTTAAAACTCATTTCTCATTATTTGCGGTGAATCCTTACACACACAATTTCTAATCTGTCGAGGCCATGATGGCTGCTGGCAGAAGCAGAGGCTTTTTATGCAGATGCCCGGCTGTACACCTATATGCAATGTCAACTCTTGCACACCCGGCTGGCCTTATTTTATTACAGGCGTCAGCAAATCTGCATGCCGTCAACTGTGAACCTTTTGTGCTAATGTCTTTTTTTTTTTTCTTTCCTCCCCCTCCTTTAGCTGAGCTTGTGGTGTTCAGACTGAAGGCATTTTTACATCCCAGTGATAATGTGCAAGTGCAGATCAGAAACTGTTTCTAGCTCACAAGCTCTGAGAGATACCCTCCTCCGTCAGACCTGAGATTCTGAATTTGCAGGCTGGGGCCACGAAGGATGAGGTGGATGAGCTTGGGCGGCTGGGATGGGAGGGAGTTTACAAACCTCTAATTTGGCCTGTTTAATGAAAGGTTGTCAGGGCGTTGCTATATCCCAAAGTGGCTCCCCTCCTACTTTTCCCCACATCTTTGACAGACACTGAAAGGTATGCTGTTTGTGTGTTTGTGTGTGCGTATGCATGTGTGTGTGCTAGAGACACAGAGGGGCAGCCATTATTATGCCTGCAAGAACAGGAGTTGGCAGCAGAGGAGAGAAAAGAAAAGAGGGGAGAAGATTGTGTCTGGAATTGTCCAAGTGTGGCAGTAGTGGTCCTCAGTCACTTTATCAGTGCCACAGCAGCGTTTTTTCCTCCCATCTATCTGCCCAGCGACTATTCCCCCCCCCTCTCAGAGCAGGAAAAACACTCGCTCTCTCACCATGGATGGCTCAACACAATCACCAACCTTTTTTTCCTTCACCACCTATCCTGCTCACGCTATCTCTTCACTCAACATCGCTCTTTGTCTAAATGCTATTCTTTTTTTTTCTGTTCATCGCTCAATCCCATCATATTTGTAGAAGTGCAGAGTACTGAAAAATTACCACACTTCACCTCCTCTGCACATGCTATTTCTATCTGTTCACTTAACATCGGGGTTGGGTGTAAATGCCAGACCATGTCTGGTTACTTACAGGATTTGTTCGAAAGGATTTTGAGTTTGTACACACAGAAAATAAGAAAGTTTATCTGGCAATCTTGTGGGGAACTGCATTTGTCAGAAGCTGAACCCTTTGACCCAGGACTTTCATTCCTATGGATGATATTGGGCCCTCTTTTCAGCTGCTTCCTTCATACTGAACATCAGTGAGATACAGAACAACATTCGAGGGTGTTTGAATGAAAAACATACAAAGAAAAAAACATACATACAAAGAAAAACATGTTTGGTGTACCCACAGATGGGACTAAAGCTTATTTTTTATGAATGCACATCAGATTATTAGAGAAACAAAACAACAGCTCTTTTTTTTTTGTCTCTAGTTATTCGTGTGACTCTCTCTCCTGTCCCTCCTCCATCAGTCTCACTTCATCTCAGTACTTTACTGTGTGAAGTGAAAATTGTGGACATTCATGCCAACAGTGGCTGTCTTCAGCATCTTTGATAAATTCAGGCATAGACCTCACTGCCACTTCAAAACTTGTATGCCATTGCAGTGCCAGGCTGCTGCTGGTATCGCTATGGAACTGTGAAACATTTCAGAAAACAAAATGTGAAACACTGCAGGGAATTTTCCTCTTCACAGAAAGTTTATGACTTTAAGACTTGTTTTATCAGGACAGGAACAAAATAATGTCAGGGGTATAGAAATATACAATTCAGCATATAGATATTTTTCCAAAGGGAAGAACCACAGCATGGGAACTACTATATCTGAACAATTGTTTGATATCGCTGTAAAGGAAGTCAGTCAATTCCCACAACTGAGAAATTACAATTGGGCATTGGCATTTTTGCTTGAAAAATTAAAAGTGTATGACTTTTCCCTCTCTTTGTAAATCATATGATACTTTGACAAAATTCAAGTCTGAGAAGAATAAAAATATCAAAATGAATATATGAAAACATAATATATCTTTATTGTCATTGTGCAATGACATTGGAAATGCCATTTCCTCAGTGACAGAGTGACTCTGTACAGCAACAGTGGATTCTGTACCTTTATGCCAACATGCTGCACAGACAGGACATAGTTGCTTGGTCAGACAGAGAGATAAAATAAACCGCTAATCCGTGGATCACAGATGAGATGGGCGCCCTTTGTGTCTTCTGAAGATTGAAATAGCTGAGCTCCAAGAAAGTTCAAAACCAGAATAATGACTCTGTGGCTGCCATCATAAGAGCAAAGAGGTCAAAGTAAAAGATGGGTCAGCATATAGAACGTGCACATGCACCCACACTGTGTGTGAGGGAGGCCAAAGACAGTGAACAAGGTTAAAGGATTTGTGTGGTTTGGAAACAACGGGAAGTTAGTTCTTGTAGTTTCACCTGCTGATTTTTGCCTGATTTGCTCAACACGGTCAACAGTAGCAGAGGCTGTGACACACAATTCATGGAGGCAATTAAGGTAAAAGCTCTTAGCGCCAGATTGCTGTGGTTTGTGTCAAAAAATAGCACTTATCCTCTGAGTCACGACTCAAATACAGAACACACAGACATGATACACTCTTGATTCAGTGTGACTTACACGTTTTGAGAATGTCTGATATCTATCTGATGTCCATTACGAACAAACCGCCATTAATCTTCTTGCATAGAAAAATAAATGAACAGAACTTGCCTGCCAGTAATCAGGTTTTCAAGTTTTCCTCAGCATCAAAGAAATATTTTGAATGCTGTTTGTGCACACATAATTGTAATACACTTTAAATTGAAATTTAAATTCATAGAAAAGAAAATCAACAATTCAGTTGAAATCAACCAGGAAAAAAAAACACTAATCCAGAAGAAATAAACGTCTAAATAGTTTAATTAACTCTATAGACTAAGCCCGTCTTTTCATTCTTTGAAGACAAAAATTCATTCATTTGCTTAAGAAATCCTTTAATTAGCCGTAAGATTCAGCTAGCCAGGAGGTTCACCTGCATTAATGTGGAAAGGTTCTTTGAAAATTCTAGCCAAAATGTGAGCCAGGTGAAAATTTAAGGGGTAACTAATCTGCAACTTATTTGTAAAAAAACTACATACAAAAGATATTAAGGGAAATGGACGAATTAAAACTCATCAGATAGCAAGCTCAGTCAAGCTACATCCCACATGGCAACAGCTAGCTAGAGAAAAGCTAGCATAAGATATTTTGTGAAGTATCTTCTGTATAAGTATTTTTTTAAGAAATTGGTGTTCACAAAATCGGAAGTAAATATTTATATATAAATTGATATATATTTATATATAAATATTTATATTTATATTTCGTCTAAAACTAGATCATTTTGGTGTGGGTGAAATGCTGTAGGTTAAATAGATCATCATGAACACAAAAAAACTCCTCCTCAGTAAACACTTAGAAGCTTCTGCCCATAAAATGTGTTTACACTTAACATTGGATATGGCAGATAAAGCACTGGATGGATGTCTAAAAGGGAATCATTTTTTGGGGAAAATGAGATGACGTATGCGTAAGCAGCAGTTTTAAACAACTTAACACCCACGCCTGTAGTTTCTAAAAAAATCTACTCAACTACAGTAACTAGTTTATCATTGTTGCACACAACAGCACATCAAAACAAGCTTAACCGAGAACGTGATGAGTCTGAGTGGATAATTGATCAGGCTGAAATTAGCAATGGATTTCTGCAGAGCTTATGCGTGAAAATCTATTGTGCTTCAGGTCATCTATTGGGAATCATAGAGGTATGTAATACAGTGAAATGGGCACAGAACACAGTGTTAATAATCTGTTTACACTTCAACCCCTTTTCCATTGATTTCCATTCTCACCATGCACCACCTGACAAGCAGCACCTCCTCTGAAGGACTCCAGTTAGTTTTAGAAGGAGTGCGGACATTTCAAGTGAAACATAATTTATTACATGCATGTTATACGTTACATGCTGTTTTATTTATGCGTATGTATTTGCTGTTGGTGGTGAGCTGTTATCTATATAAATTATTATTGATAATCCATCAACTCCTGATTATTTACTAGACATATCAGTAGAAGTGTATATTGTTTTTTTGCTTTCTCATTTGTGAATGTACATACGTTATTGCTTTTTTTTTTTTATCAAGAATGACCCACCAAGCTCACCTTTGTTAACATACTAAACATATATTACAGATATTATCATCAAAAGAAACTGCCTACTACCTTCTTTTCAAAATTATACAGTGCATCCTGTTAAAACAATCTTTGGCCAAGCTTAAATTCTACAGACACTGCTATTAACTAGGTATCTTTTTTCTGTTTTTTGGCTATCAATTAACTACAGCTGAATACTTTTGGGTAGGTATGACTCTTTGCAGTTTTCATATGGGAATTATTATTTATGATATCAACAATTGTATTGTTTGATGTTTTAGTTCTGCACACTTTTATATACATGAGAAATAGTATATACACATCCTTAAAAGTCCTTTTATCTACTCTTCTATGGCTGCTGTAGATGTGTTTATATGCTTGTGTGTGCGGCCTGTACCTTCCCCCATTCACCTGCAGTTTCTTTCATCCATGTGCTTACCGGTGTGTTTGTGTGTGTGTGTGTGTGTGTGTGTGTGTGTGTGTGTGTGTTTGTATCTCACTGCAGCTCTGTCTGTCTGCCTTTAAAGAGGCTGTGAATGATCTTATTTAGTGTGCGCTGATTGCTGCTTTAACCTGGCGGCCACGCTGGCTGCTGCTGCATTAATAATCGCAGGGAGGCAGGAGAGCTGGCGAGGCCCGCACCTTGTTCACCGCTCGCTCACTCGCTATCTCCACGGCACCAAGGAAAGAGCCAGCAAACAGCAGGGGAAGTGTGGCGGAAAATTACAGTCTTCACATGCCAGCCAGGAAGGCTGCTGCTGCTGCCGCTCGGTGGGGGCCAGAGCTGTGTGAAGAAGACAGAGGAATTGGGAGGACGTTTTAGTGTATAATGCCCGTGTGGAGGCAGAGGGGTGTGTGTGTATGTATGTGTGTGTTCTTCTGCTTGTGTCCTTCTGCTTGTGTCCATGTTTGAAGCAATTTGAGCTGAAGATCCAGTTATTTTGGCCTCTCTTCTTGAAGGAGCTAGTTTGATATCAGCCTTTGGTTTAAATCAAGATTCAGTTTAGAAGTTGGTTTATTATCGAGCTTGGATTTAAGGTTAACTATAAAATAAATGTTAAGAATTTAATAGTCTGTGTTTGTGTATGCATCGTTGTTTATGTTGATCTGCCTCTTCCATATTTGTATAAAATGATTACGTATGCTCCGGTCTCCTCCTGCAGTCCAGAGACGTGCAGGTTATGTGAAGTGGAAACTTACAATTAGCCTTAGGTGTGAATGTGAGTGTGAACGCGGTTGTGTGCATGTGTGTGTTTGCCCCGCGATAGCCCGCCAACCTGCCTAAGATGTACACACTCTGCTTTTCGTGGAGTGCATGTTCGGGTTTGCTCCAGGATAAGCGAGTACAAGAAAGATAGAAAATATATGGATGAAGGTCTTTGTATGTTAGTGAGTGGGTGTGCGTGTATTCATGTGCGGCTTGTGAGGTGGAGAGAGAAACACGGAAAAGCAGAACACGACGACAAATCGGTCCACCAACAGACCCTTTTTGTGTCAATATTAACTAGATGGGTTGAAACTGCTGCCCTTTTTAAGCGTGGCCAACAATTCCCTCTTTCAGTCCAGTCCAGACGACATTTTGATTGGTTGTGTGAAGATTAAAGCTTCGCAGTCTCTGCCAGGGAGAACAGTATAATTGATATTTCAGCTCTGGGCAAACTTGCTCTCGCAGGCCAGTGGCTGTTTCAGCAGAAAATTAATGTTAGCACAGCTTGGCGGCAGAACGGTCGGCATGTTTCAGGAAATATACTTTGAGTTGGGTCTCTCTGGTCCACTGGTTTCTGCTGCAACTCTCTGTGTGTGAAATGAACATCCTGTGGTGGGAAAATACATTCTTGCATGCAAGTATTTTACCACAAATTTAAACACCTGTGTTCACCGTAACAAAGCTTAGCACTGTAAAACTGCTCCTTCTATGACACTCGCTTTTTGCCCCCCCACCACCCCCCACCGGTCTTATGATGCCAAAATGTTGCGACACAATTTAAAATGTCAAGAGCGCTTCAAAAAAGAACACAACGAGAGTCTGAGTGCAGTTTGATCAGTCCCAGTGCTCCTCAATGATATCAAGTTGCTCAACGATGAGGAGCATCTCTTGTCTACTTCATTAACACATGTATCATTCAGCCGGTCTGAAGAACATAAAAATCGACCTAGCATGAAACAACGCTGGAGTCCTCGTTCCGATGGCACCCTCATGGTGCACTTGTCCTGAATGGGCCATTTAAGTGGACACAGGGGATTAGGCAGATGATGGCAGCCGAGATCCTCATATTGGTGCAGTGTGACTCGGACCACATTAACAGGACATTAGTCTCATTTCCATTCCGACGGCGTGCGCTTCCACACAACACTGGAGAGCGCGACCAAAATCATTGTGACCCTCACGCTCCAGCCTTTCATTTCCTGTCGCCATTCAAACCTTCCTTATCTCTCTCTCTCTCTCTCTCTGCTCTCGCGTTTTCCTCCTTGCCCTTTCTCTGCTGTCTTTCTTTTTTTTTTTCTTTTCTTCCTCCTGTCCTTGCCCCTGCACACCCCATCCTCTCCCCACCTACTCCTCTTTTTCTTTCTTTCCTCCTTGTTCCACATCAGCGACTGGGTGAAGCCTCTCCCCGTCACACTTGGCCGCACTCCCCTTAATTACCATGTATTCTTCCTTAGCTAATAAAAAACGCTGATGAAACCGATTACATGGCAGTGGGGCTTTGTATGGAGTTGGATTTAGGCACGAATGGAGAGTGAGAGAAGAATAGAGAAAGAGAGGGACATCAAAAAAAAGAGAGATAAACAGAGAGGGAGACAGTAAGGGAGTGTGGATAAGCGGTAGACAAAAGGGGCTGGGAGGGATGGAGAGAGAAGGAAGAGAGGAAAGCAGAAGATGGAAAGAGAGACAGAGGCAGAAAGGAATGGAAACGATGGATGGAAATGAAAAAAAAAAAGGAATGGTTTGGGCAGTAACCCGTTTGTTGTCTTTGTTGTTGTTTGGGTCATAGATGCTTTAGGCCCTGAGGGAACTTCCTCATCTTATCACAGTGAGCAGACGGCTGGCACATCTTTCTCATTACTAGCCTCTCAGTTATAGATTACTCTGCCTTACTCCTCTCCCCAGCCACAGGCAGTCTCTGTTACAGTCTACAGAGCTACGCTTGCACCAAACGCAGTTTGAACTCCTGAATATAGACTTTGCCTTTTTCTTTCGCTTTCATGAGCATTAAGTCACTCTGTCTGTCCATGTAATTGCGGTTTCAACTGCAACCAACTGTGGCTTGGAGGAGAAAATGAATTAGGGCTTCTTGCTTGATTGAAAAGCCTTCAGAGAGAAGCTGGTAGCTGGTTCATGATACACTCTTTCTCTTTGCATTATATTGTGTCCCTGTTGTCGTACATGTTTAGTTTCAGACTCGATGCATACTAATGCATGTGTGCAAGACTTTCAGTTTTAACACACGCAACTCCCCCATCCAGAAAACTGTCACTGTTGCAGCAATTTGTCTGTTATAGCAGTCGAGAAACGAAGAATTTGTGGCAAATGTGATTTAACACTAGCGTGAAAAGTTCTCCTCATTTCACACTCTTGCAGGATTGCGTTCCATTAATGAAAAAACGGCATCTACAACAAAGTGACCCCTGAAGTTAGAAAATTATATCTATATCTATCTCTCTCTCTCTCTCTGTGTCTGTTTGTACATATGTACACACACATACACTCACTCACACACACACACATATATAGGAAAGAACATCTCTTGTATTCCTAATTAGCGAGTTACAACATAAACCAAGACCTTTGTACCCACTGCGAGTGCAATTTTCTGTATGCATATCTAGACCCATTAGCAGCAGAATAGTGCTACACAACAAATGCTTTGGAACAAGCTGTGCCATTACTGGTTTGTTGTCCCATTTCATGACCCCTTTTCAATGAATACGGAAGCCCTGTGAGGCATCCTCCACATTTACATGTTAATGTTTGCAATTTGTAAACATAAATTGAAAATGTCAGAAGCTCAATAGCTAAATGGAGATAAGTAAACACATTATTGAAAGGCTGTGGCCACTTAAAGTCGGACACCCATTCCATACAAAAGCTGAAAATTATTAGGAGGAGGAGAAGGATGAGGAGGAGGTAATAGAAGGAGGAAGAAGACAAAGAGGAATAAGAAAGAGAGAAAGAGGGCAGGGGCGCTTTAATTCGCACAGCACGTACTTGCCGAGGGGGTGAGACGATTAGGTTTGTGATGAGAGGCAGCAGTGTGACGGAGAGGGCATGGGGGGTGTCAGGATGAGCGAGGATGAGGGAGATGAGAAAGAGAGAAGTATTATCTTGCTGTGCTTTCAGAATCCCACACATGCACAGACTCAAACACACATTTTTACACGTACATACAAACACTTACACCAACTTATGCATGTTTATCCTCACATGTACACACTTAAAATGTACACATATGCACATAATATTTACACTTTCTATCTCTTTTTCTCTCTCTCTCGCTCTCTTTCTCTTGCACACAGCCAGTGGAGAAGAGGAGTCAATGTAGTTGGCACCTGGTTCCCCTCTCTGCACACACATTCATCACTCAGTCGTGGGCCTGACAGAACCCTCTGCCCCACAGGCCACCGGTCCACACATACACAATCATACAACCAGTATAACACTTTAACACACATGCACAGATGAGAGAGGTAGAATTAGGAGGCATCAGCAGTACCGTTGAGCGATGAAACTGCCCACAGGCCAGAGACTTGCACATAAACACACTTATGCTGTAGCACACTGTTAAAGAAACATGGTTTTCCAAGCTATGGTAGCATCTGCAGTTTCATTACCCTATTGTAACTATAAGTATACCACTCTCATGTCTGTGTGGTAAATAATAAGTCAGTTAGCTTAGTTCAGGAAGTGAGGAGGGCAGGAAGGCTTGGAAGAAGTGGAAATAGTTGTCCTTTCCAAAGATAAAATATATTTACCAGCACCTAAATATGTGTGATAATCGAAACATATCTTGTTAGTAAATAAATTACTCTTGGCCTGGCTAAACCCCTCATGTAACATACAGACATTAGAGTGGATGAAAAATATTCACATAAGAATAAGCTTTTCTATGTTTTTTAATCAATTTACCAATGCAAAAAAATCTATATTTTATATGTTATCAGTAAAGTTAATGATGACGATGATATACATGAACTAGAATTATTTTGTTCATCTTAAATATTTTTAGGGCAAATAATTAGCTTTGAAAAAGTTGAAGTACTTTGAAAATACTTTTGACTCCTTCACACACAGGGTAATGCTTTCAGAGCAGAGCACCAAACTAAACTGCAGCACTATCAAATAGCTGACCAAAATGCATTGCAGCATTTTAGCCAATCGCGCTTGTGATGTTGCCTAGTAAATTACATTTCATCACTTGCATACAGCGAGAAGACTGTAACATCGTTCAGCATTAATACAGATGACAGTTTTTCATTTAAAAAGCTACATACATGCACACTTATGTTTGTATCTCTGATTTGCTACGAAAGTGATGAATTTGACTTATAACTGATGCATCCATTGCCAGTGTTTTTAAAATGTTTCCTAGCTTTACCTGACAAAAAATATACCTGTTTTCAGTGATCAATATTTAATGAATAATTTATCATCTGTGAAATAGGAAGATGTAAGTCTTTGGTTGAGCAATCACATACCTCTTTCAGAGTATGGTGGTGACCAAATGAAATTTGCCATTTGTCAACACTGAAAATGTTATCAAATCTGAACAATGGAATAGTTATATAGTTACTGTGGAATAATGTGGAATAATTCTCAATATTAGAGCCAGTGTCCCCTTTATGTCCTTTCAATGGGTGTAATGAAATGCTCAGCTCAAATTTTGATAAAGATTGGACCCTATTTAGAAGCAAGTAGATGTGATTGATTTGACTGATGTTAAGTGGGTGTTTGAGTTGCACCCAAAAAAAATTGATGGAGTCACTTTCCAGTGGATCTACCACCTGCAGGCATAGGCAGCAGGGTTGGGTGCAATGTAAGTTGAGCAGCAGGCAAAAGTGAGGACCTGGATGAACTTACCTGCAGCATTGTAGACTGTTTTTTGTGACGTCGAACTGGTTTTAGTACGGAAAGTGGAGTAGCACCATCTCTATCAAGTTATCCAGCTTGACTTGTTCCTTTTCTGGAGTTGTCTAGGATCAGAGGTGCTGTGCGGATGTGGGCACACTCACAAGACTGCTTGTCACAGATTAAGTAGTTTCATTGACTTCATCCTACCTTCAATATACCCTTATGGCAGTTTGCGAAGTGCTTGAAATAAGAGTATCTTCAAGTTTGAGGACATGGTTCTCTACCAAAAAGAGATGATGGTCCAACCTTGTGGACTTGAACTGCCAAAATCAGTTTCTGTCATGGGGTGGCTGACTCATCCTTAGAGATCTCTGCGTCAGTAGGAGCCAGTTTAGGTTATTTGGACATCTGATTAGGAGACCTCCTGGATGGCATTCATTGGAGGTTTCCAGGGACATAACTGGATGACCAGGGGAAATACCTAGAACATAGTGGAGAGATTACACATCTCATCCGGCTTGGAAATATCTCATGATTCTCCCAAGAAAAGACTGGAAAATGTTACTCAGGAGCTGGACATCTGGACTAACTTTCTTAGCCTGCTACCACAGCTACTTGGCCCTTGGTAAATGTAAGAAAATTGAATGATTGATTGATGTCACAAAATATATTCCCAATATAACATAACATCATGCTCTCAACCATAATGCAATGATCTTGTTAATCTAGAATCGTTATTGCAGAGGGAATGCTGTTCACGATGAGACTAAATAACAAATATAAATCCCAAAACCGTGTCAGTTTTCCTGCACCCCCACATTCAGCAGCCCTAACTATTAAGTAAATGTTAGTTTCTTAGTAGTTTGGCATACTGATGTGATATACAGACATGTGTAGGATATGGTTATGTTTAATTCCACAGTGATGAGTGCTGAACAACAGTAGCAAACCCAAGGACATGTGAAAGAGGGTGACTAGGGATCAACCCACGACAGCAGGTCGAATGTGTTCATTATTCTGCACCAAACACAGGGTTTATGTATGAAAGTGGTTGCAGACACTCAGCAGTCATCATGGGAGGCAAATGTCATCTCACAACAGAAAAAAGACAAGCTGTTATTACTCTGAGACATGAAAGATTGTCTTACAGAGAAAAACTGTCAAAGAACTTCAATATCTCTGAGATTGGTGGTATACACCATCAAAAGGCATTGGGCAAATGCCAAACACCCTATTTGAGGATTACTTTGTCCAATTCAGGTAAGTAAATTGAGTTTAGGCCAATATTTATTCCATTCTGTTATCCATTAAATATTAAACAATTTCAGTGTCACCAGCACTGATAACAATTCATAACAATTTCATATCAGTTATCCATTTCTTTAGGATATTTTTGAGCATTCACAATAAGTGCATTGCCTGAGATTTAAGCTCAAATGGTGGAGTGGATTTAACCAAAATATGGTGAAAACCCCTTGTGTAAACAGCTACATAGACCCAGCCTCTCTCTTTACCGCACACAGGCATCAAACCCAGTTTGTTCAACCTGCAGCATCTGTTTGCTCCTGTCCTTCATCTTACAGGCAGTTGAATTCTGCTAATAACACAAGCACACATGAAATGAGTAATGGGCCGTCTTCCATGAGATATGGCAGTGTTACCTTTATAACTTGTTCCTTGCTGTCTACTTGAGAAAAAATGGAAAACAACAACAGGGACTGAGTCTCTAGAACACAAGCTGGTAAGTTACTCCATTTACAGTAAAAGAGTGGATTTTGAGGTAGTCATTTCTCAAAACCTTGCAAATCCTTTCATGAACAGGTAGTTGTTTTGTTATGTTTGTAAGCACAGACCACTGGATTACAAGGCAGAGAAAGAGTTAAAGCTGTTTTTTCTTTTTTTTTTTTTTTTTTTACAAATGGAAACTGGCATATTGTGTAGTCGCCTCTGATTCATGTGTTACGCAGCCAAACCTAATTCTGTCTGGAATTTTACCATTTCCAAATTTGTCATTTGATCATAGCAACCATTTCTGCCATAATTTTATCCTTTGTCTGTTTCAACCAGCTCCTCTTTGGTATGTTTGATGGGTAAGGTACGCTTATCTAAAATGATCAAGTTCAGCAGGTTTCTTGAGCTCTTTGCCGTGAAGACCACCAGAGTTAAAAAAAAAAACAAGGCCCTGTGTGTTTATTTAAATTCAGTAAGATGTACTGATGTCAGTCAATAGATTAAATGTTATAATTACTGTTTTATCCCCATGTGTCCATGTAACTAACAAAATCCCTCCCTTTTATTTACGCTAGTCCATGTGGTTTCCATTTTTTATCTGTAAGACAACACAGTGTGAAGCACATATAAAGTTGTTGATGGTAACCTGTATGAAAATAACTTTTTTTTCGTCATAATTGCTTTAACTATCACTATATCCTCGCAGTAATACATAAAATCTCAAAGAATCAGGGTCCGCCTGCTGCCCTTTAAAGCTTTTGCAAGGATTCACTGCACCTGAATGAAAACAACCAGTCAGAGCAGAGAATCTGACAGTGCCAGTCCCTGCTCTGTCATGAGCCACAGGCAGACCCCCTCTCCATGTTTGTGATAACTTTGTCAAATGCTGTTTGTTAATTGAGTGAATGCAATGGTGGATGAACAACCACCACAGAACCAAGTAATGAGATAACTGTCCGTCTTTCCTTTACTACACTCTTGATGACAAAGACAAGTATACAGAAGAAGCCCAATTTAAAAAGGCAAGCTAAGAAGAGAGAATTGGACTGAGCAACTCTGCAGGGAGAGTGTTGGAGGCTGGGGAAAGTGCGGCAGAGAAAGTAGAGGAGGGATGTGAAGGTCCACTGTTATCTCAATCTCACTAACTGCATCCTTAAATAATCTAAAAAACTGCTGTTTTTTTTTTTTTGTAATAGCATTGCTTCTAAAAATAAAAGCAGTCATAAGGATACTCTCAGAGGCCTTCTAGTAATGATGAAATATTGCACTACATTTCATAAATACCTAAAATTCCCATTTTCATTTAGCACCACTGATGCTGGAAAGAAAAAAATAAATGATTACATCTGAAAGTATGCAGTATTAAATGATCTTAAAATATCACTGTACTCTTGTGCTACCAGGCATTTTATTGTCAGGATATTAACCTCTTTTGCAATAAGTGGCAAAGCGGCAGTGCAAACCATACTCCAGAGTAAAATTCAGATTTTTGACATTTCACTGCTTGCAATCTCATCTACTGACCTTTCCTCGAGAGACCTTTAGAGTCTTCTCACAGTATGTGAAGTGGTGCAGATATACATGTTTTCTTTTATAACTGGATAGGTCATGATAGATCATGATGTAAAATGATGATAATTTATTTTTAACAGTCATTATTAATAATAAGGGAAAGCAATCCTCTTAAGTAATATGGAATGGGTCAACAATGCCATCCAAAACAATCTTTTAAATTGCTTTCAATTTCCAAGTGAAAGGTAATTCTTGATTAAATTGCACAGTATGTTAACATTTTCTATCCGTGCTTAGTAAAAAAATATATACCTATGTAGGATGAACACATTAAAATTGTGTCATATCTCATAACACAGTATGAGAAAAAATTGACTACTTTTCATGATATGTTAGACTTTTTCTCAAAGTGAAAGCAGAAAATTGAGAAAAAATTGACTACTTTTCATGATATGTTAGACTTTTTCTCAAAGTGAAAGCAGAAAATTTAGAAAATTGCAAACCTGCATGTACACGAGGCTTTTCCTAAATAAGTGCATTTGCGTGTTTTAGAAAGTGCTGATTTGAATGTGAGCACTTGTGTGTGGATTGCAGTATTAATGGACGTTCCAGTACATTTGGTCTGACGCCAATGGGCCCAATTGCTTAGCATGCCTGCAGGACATTAATTGATGGCCGGGTTACGCTTCCTAATAAGTGTCATAAATAACGGTTTAGCAGGACGAGGGGGAAAATCTCAAATACATTAACCACTGTGTTGACATCTTAATGGAGATTCAACTGAGATGTGATCAAGTGGAATCCGTCAAGTAGGAATCCATTAATGCGGGGCTGAACCCTCCGCAGCGGCAAACTGGTGACAGGGATGGGACAGACCAGCTTTACTGCTGCTCATGTGTCACTCGCGGCTTTAATGGACAGCCTTGTCAACATCCTCATCCCCACTTGCACATGGCCCTCCACCAACACAGCTGTTGAAGATCTGTCAAACCTCCGTGTCAGAGAGCCACACACACCCTCCGAAAAAGTCACTGATGGAGCCAGTAAAAACCACGGGCCGTTCATTGGCAGCATCATTGATTTTATACCCGAATTATTGTTGAGGACACATCATGCCTTGCATACCAATGGCGGGCCTTTCACAGGCAGACGTGCAGGAGGGTCAAATTAGCCCCAGGTTGCCACAGTTTTTGTTGTGGGAATGGAAGTTGGAGAAACGAGCTCTGGCAGCCTCTGTTTGGCGATTTGTCGACGACCACTCGCGCACACAACACACGCGGGCGCACGTGCGCGCCATAAATTCATAAAAACGCACCCACACACAGTTTGCCAGCTTTACCTCCGTGTTGGGTATGCAGCCAGGAAGCTCATCAGTGGAATTGCAGGTTTAGCCAACTGAGGATTTTTCTGTGTAACCAAGCCTCAAATGAATGGGATGAAAAACCTCTGAGCTCCCACGATATACTGTAAGTGGTGTGCAACTCAGCAAAGGTGCGAGCATTAGTCCCGTGCTAGGGCTATATTACAGAGAAGTGTTTGTGTTCGAATGCACGTGTGGGAGAGAGCCAGAGAGCGTATATGATGGTGCATGCTCATTTGTGGGTGTGTTTATATGATGTGGGCCTCTGGATGTGTGTAAGTGCATGCTTGTTTGCAAGTGCGTGGTTTTGTTGTCACTTTGGTTCCTGTAATAAAGCCAACTTATTTTACTTGTCCTTTTTTCAGTGAGATGCTTTTTTTCCCCAATCTATTACAGAAAAAATAAAGGTGCCAGTTCTATGATGCCGGTATAGAAAATCTTTTCAGATGATGAAGAAATATTGTCAACATAAATAATCACTCAAAATAACATCACTTCAGTATAAGATTTTATCAGCCTTGCTGTCAATCTCAGTCTGTTCAATTGTGTCGCATAAGAAGTGCCATGCTCAGCTCTTCCAGCAGAGTGGTGGATGTAGTCTATCATTAGCCTGCATACCGTCTTGACAGGTACTTTTGTTAAAGGAATTCCCACAAGTTTATCAACTAGGTCCTCTGAAGTTTCTATTGTAAATGTGCCAGTGTTTAGGAGGTGAGTAGAACTGCGGCAGTGACAGCCACTGTATGTGTGTGTGCGTGTGTGTGCTTGTGTGCGGGCCAACGAGTGTGCATGCTGGTGTGTGTGTGCTTGTATGTGCATGGAAATGTCTGTTGGGGCCTGTGGGGTGACAGTTCTGCTCTCGGCAAGTAGGTAATTAGCATGCATTATTCAAATGAAAGACGGAGGGAATGAGGGTGGGGACCTGTCCACCTGGTTGTCAGCGCCGGAGCCCGTCTCGTTCAGCGCCACTTACTCCGCACTTTTGGAACATCAGAGCGTGTCTCTTGTCAATGTATTACCCTCCTCTGAAGCGTGGGGATAATGCACTTCTACAAGGCTCCATTATGAGGCAAGATGTGATCGAAGTGAGCCAAAGTCAAAGACATTTAATCTTCAAATTGGAACAGAAATACCTGTTATCCACATTTATATTTAAGTCAGATCAAGTCAATTTTATTTGTACAGCACGTTCAGCAAAAAGGTCTGACAAAGTAATTCACACAGCAGCAAAAGGGCATAAGTAGACAGGCCTTCACATTAAAACAGAGAACAGTGAACACATCCTGACACACAGAGCTTACCGCGTGACATTGAGGTCCCCTTTAAGGGTGGCAGTGTACTTATAGAGAGGCCAGACTAGCCTGAATTCAAACTACAGCTGGATTGCATACAAATAAGGACACACAATACAGGAACACCTGTTTCATCTTATCCAGTCCAATATAATAGCAGTGCACTAAATCTTTTGTGAAACATTTTTTTTCTTTCATTGACAACTCTGTGCTGGTACACGAGGCTGTATGTCCGTGCTCTTGCTGGATCACCATATATTGTAAGGTGCTCCTGTTATTGTGTCTGCTCCCCTGTACTGACTCACTTAGGCTTTGTGTTGTTGGTTTACTTAAAACTCCATGGCAGCAGAGACGCAGAAAGCAGAATTGGAAACGCTTTTCCACAAGGCAGTGAAAAGCAAATTGGGATATTTTAGACCCATTACGGACTTTCATGCACTGGGATCTGGTTGTGTGAAGAACTCTCCTCGTTCAAGCCAGCAAACCTCTGCAAAGTCTGAAGCGTCTGTATCTCCACAAACATGTCCCTTTGTTGGTGTGAATGAGCTGAATTATGTTTCTGCAGCAAGTAGACTGGCAACTAAAGTAGCTGAAATTCCACAGTGCGCCTTTTTGAGAGCGAAAATATAAATGCGAAATATGAAATCAAGACTCTAAAATAACAAATGCAAAGTTTCATATGTCCATATATGCCTAAAGCAGGCTTGCGGCATGGCTCCCATTATATTACAGTGACCATTAGGTGCTCCTATCTCACCACATTATCATCTCCAGGCTCATATTTTAGCCACAGATGAGTCATTAGCACCTTGCCTTATCTCCCACCCATTCTCCAGCCCCACCACGACACCCCTCCAGGAGCGGCCTCTGTTTACTTAATTGATCAATTAGCTGCTTGAGAAGGCTCCCTCTCCTCCACACGTCCCATTTAGCCAACATTTACATGTGTCAGTTTAATTGTGTCCCTATCTCCTCTCCCAAATTATTTACCTACTCACTCACCCACACTGCAAAGCTCCCATTGTCCCCAGGTGACTGATAGTCTGACTGGAATGGCAATGTGTTGCCTGGATCATAATTTGACTTTTTTTTTTGTACTGAAAAATAATGTTGAAGCCAGCGTGTAACTAGAAAAGGCCATCATCTACCCAGAAATCACTGCCCTGTCAAGCTACACAGTCTCCAAGATCTTCTTTTCTAATAAGACAGCCAACAACTTTCACCCGTGAATCTACTTACCCTCTGTTTATTGAACAACATTTGAAAAACAGTCACTGTGTCCTTATGTTCAGTATAGCACTGAAATAGAATAAAAAAAAAAGAGTCCTGAGCCTGGACAAACATCGAGCTGAAGCCAAAAGATACTCCCAAATGAAAACTGGAGAAACAAAACATTTGCAGAGGAGAGTGATTTTGTGTCAGTGGGTGACTTTTTACAAAGCCTCTTTTTAACCATAACTATTCAGCCATGGGTCTTCTGGCCTGAGGTCCTCTTCCAGTGGGTTGACTGGGCATGAAATCAGACTGGCATAACCCTCCTCTCCCATAGTGGATTTACACGATTTACATACAACAGTCTTTTGATTGTGCTGGACCACCAACGAATCCTTTGTTCCCAGGAGGGCTTCGGCTGTACTTTGGCCTCTCTGTGTCTGCTACAGAGTCTTACTGCCCCCCAGTGGTTGAAGGCCATATTACAACCTGTTACAGGAAATGGGTGTTTATTTTATCAGTGCTGATTCCTCCGGGTTAAAAAATAGGTAAGATTTTTGGTCTTCCAGATATGAATGCACCCAATAATGAAGGAGAAATTAAAGCATTCAAGTTATGTCTAAAAGGCAAAAATAACCATTCCTGAAATTGTGTTCAGATAGCCACAATTGTTTTACACTCACATTACATAACATGGAATTGAATACAATGACAAACTACAAAATCATGTTCAGTAGTTTCTAATATTAAACCAAATTACATGTATTGTCCTTATAATGAGCTCTTTAACTTGCTCTTTACGTAACTGTCATCTAAAAGACTGTGGATACTGGGCACATAAATATATTTATATGTGTGTTTATGTGTGTATAGAAAAATACTGTGATGTTCTTTTTTTCTTTTAATAAATGTAAATAAAATCAAATGTTATTTCATCTGGTACCCTCCAGCAACCACAAGGTGGTGGTAAATCACTGAGACAGATTTGGATGATTTTTTCTTCTGCAAATAAACCTGTGGCTTCTGAGATGTAAGGGCAAAATATGTTTTTTCCCACTAAAAACAACAATTAATACTATTTTTCTTGTTGTTGTTTTTTAATCAACTTACAATATTTTCGGGCAGTTTTGCTCATTTGACTGTTTCACAGTTTGAACTCATGGTTCATCTTTTCTATTAGTTCAATGGATTGGAGCTTCAAATCTCAGTAGTTTTCTTTGCTGCAGAAATGACATCACATCGTGTTTGTTTCTGGACAGGCACTTTACAAAACCCTTCTGTCAACCAGGCTTAGAATCATTTTAATTTAAAAAAAGCAAAGATGCTTTTGTTGTTTATATGCATGGTTAGAAATACAGAGAAAAACACATCCTTACAGAGCAGGTTGCCCTTGTATGAAATAAACACGACCAAGTGACAAACCTTTATATATCAAAACTACAAAATTGGCCAGTAAGCTTAAAAACATCGCCTGCCAGTATGTGAGGCTGTTACGTCTCACAAACCCTAAACTCTAACTCAGTGAAATTGTAGTAAGAGTCAGTGTCCTGTTAGTGCGAGGTCATGTTTCCAATCCTGTCCAAGTGTCCTTGAGTAAAACACTAAACCACCGACCTGCTCAGGGCCTCTCTGACTGAACCTCCCCTCCAGTCTCCAAGATACAGATGAAAGCCAGTTATGATCTTTGTGCAGAAGGTAGTATGAGAGGGAATCAGAATCACATATTGGTAGAATGCAATAGCATAATACATAATGTAGGAGAACAAGGCTAATATAATATAAAAATATTGTGGTTCGCACAGAATTAAGTGTAAGTTCACTTTTATCAAAATCTGTAACTTTCTATGGTTTTCTTTTGCCAAACAAATACATATAAATATACAAATACTGTTTAGCATGGTACAGTCTAGTGTAGTATAGCATAGTGTTATATCGAATCACTCCATATCACATTGTGTTTAGTTATTAAATAACTATACCCCAAAATCATGAGCATTTGTGCTGCCGTCCATCTTGACCAGGACACTCTTGAAAAAGAATCCTTTTTTTCAATATGTCAAGTCTTAGTTTAGAGTTTATTCTTGGTTAATAAAGGTTGAATAGAAAAAAGAAAATAGAAATTTAAGATGAATTAAAAAATAAAGAACATTTAAGCAGGTCATTAAATACATTTAAAGCTAATTGGAAGTAAAATAACACATACCGGTAATGCTTTGATATAATTGCTCTAATTTTTAATGACATGCTTTTCATAAAATATTGTTGCAGACATGTATGTAATGTATTATAATATTCCCTGTAATTGAATTTACTCTATGTGTGTGTATGCTTGTGTGTGGTGAGGGGGGCAGATATGTACAGTGCTGTAGTGTGTGTTTGTATCCATGCTGCATTGCGTTTCCTCTTGTAGGTAACTTCAGTAATGACTATGAGAACTTTAACACTTTAACTGTTTGGTGAGGAGTCAAGGCAGCGGTATACAGTAAGCGTTAGTCTGTGTGTGTGTGTGTGTGTGTGTGTGTGTCTGTGTCTGTCCTCTCCCTCATGTGTGCATCAGTGCTCTCTGTTGAACACTGGTGTGCTAATGGTACGGACCTCTGTCAGATTCAGGCCCCCATCACAAGCATCCAGCCATCAGGGTTCAAGCAAGGATCTGCCCATTAACACGGAGGCCGGAGGATGCGGTCTATCCACACCGGGAGAGGGAGAGCGAGTCTGACACGGAGCGGGTCGCTCTACCACAGCATGCGCACCAGCCTGCACTTTCCAAGGACATTACGGCTCCATTCCACCAGCTCTCCGGTGGCAGGCTATCATTAGTGCGCTCGCAAGAGCCCAGAGAGGTGATAGCAGGGGAATTGTGGGCTTTCATATCCACAAGCTGGTCCACAGGATGCCAGGCAGAGTGTGGTAATTTAGCTCAGAGGTGATGGAAAATAGTAGGTTAGTTTAATGACAAGTTTGTGTGGCCATGTAAAAGCACTCATCAGAGAGTGGGCGATAGAGAGAATGGGTGAGAAGCACCAAAACGAAGAGAGAGAGGGGACTGTGTCAGTATGTTTTGGTGTGTGTGTGTGTGTGTGTGTGTGTGTGCGTGTGTGTGTGTTTTCTTTCTCTAATAGGTATACTTAATATCACACAGATAGAAATCAAGAGAAGTCAGGGGAAAAATATGAACCTTAAATCTTCCCGCACTTTTTTTCTTTTTATAAAATGAGTGAACTAATGACTAACTAAATTCAGAACAAAGACAAACATAAAGACAAAATAAGATGATGGGTAGTCTTCTCAGTAGCTCAGCACAAAAAGCAATATTGTACTGTAATGTAATACATAAATTCAGAGATCCAGCGTGGACTTGAACATCCTTAATAAGATACTATAACTGATGTGAATGTATTAATTCAAGTCAATTGCAAAACACAAATATAATCCTGTCAAATATATCTAGTAGTTAACTTTGAAAAGTTAAATATAACAAATGAGTCATAATTCCCCAATCAAATTGGTTCATGGCCAGCAAAGATCCTTTTATTACATTTTTACATTGCAATAAAATTCATCAATATCAAATGAATGATGTGAATGAGTCTATAAATGTAGTTGGAGTATTCCATGGAAGGCACTTCAAATCATAAAAGCAGGCTTCTGTGCTAATCTGTGGGATAATCTTTACTAATCTATATCAAGATAAAGTATAAAGCTCACGGATAAAACCGTAAATGAACAAAGTCACCATTCATAAATGTTAGTGTGCCCTGTCTTGACGCATTGTTTATTCATGCATCTAATTCACTTTGAATTTCATCCCTTAAAAAAAAAAAAAAAAAAAAAAAATCAATCCTCCATCTCTGTCTCCCTTGGCAACAGGTTATAATCCATAGTTACGAGGAGCGGTTGCTAGGTGCGTTGCCGAGATACAGACCCTTCTCTCCACTGGTGCTACGTAGGAGGCCACCAGGTCCTTGATGATGGCAGAGAGATGAGGGACGGGTGAAAGGATGACAAGAGACAGGACAATGAGGATAGGAAATAGATGCACACACCTGACAGAGGCTGTACGAGCAGAGGCACAAAGATGGCGCAGAAGAAAGGCTGAAAATGAGAGCAGAGAATGAAAAGTAAACACAAAAAGGATAATGTAACAGTCTAAGTGGGCAATCTGCACACCTCTATTTGCCGCAGCCACATTGTAGTGTCTCTGCGTCTGTGTGTGTTTCATGTGCATCTGTTTCTGTGCGAGTGTGTCTTTGTGCTGCATGTGAAAGACAGAGTGACAGCAGAAAAGAGAGGGAGATAGGGAATCTACTTTGACTCTTTGAAAAACCTGCTATTATACTGAAAAAGAAAAGGTAGATATAAAAAAAAAGCTGTTCTGATGACTTCAATCATTGAAGTCTTTGTGTTCAGGCTTTTTCCCCTGGGGAGTGGGGAAAAGTGAACAAAAAAAACATAATAGGAAGGAAACTTTGAGTATGGCCAGCATGTAGAAAAAAAAATCCCAATTTTGTCATTTTTGTTATGATGATGCAGAGAGTCTTAAAATGATAAAGTTTTTGGACGTGTTGGACCTGTTAGATGTTTTCACGTAGACTCACAGATGTTGCATACAGTTGTCTGTTTATTAGTGCTCATGGCCACATGACCACCTGAATTGCGCAAGCTGTCACTTTTTTTCTAAGGCTGATCCGATTAGTATGGAGATGATAGAAGCCCATGGGAGCGCTTACTTCTCACGAGTTTCCTTGTTGGTGGATAGAAAGAGTGTTCTTTGGTGCTGAAGCTGCAGGAGCCATCTGCCGCTCCCAGCGCCGATTATCCCCGCCGTCTCCCCCAGGGGGCAGTAGCACCGTGCACACGGCCACTCGGCACGCTTTAACTCTGCTCTGCCCTCAGATCAGAGGCACGGTGCTTCTGCAAACCAAAACAGCCGCCGTCGTCCTCTCTTCTGTCTACCTCAGGACAAGTTTTTCAGTAGTTTTATATATTAAAAAAAAGGATATTAACATGATGTCATAGACTGAGAAGCGGACCTCAAAAGCAAGGCTCTCAGCTTGCTTTGAATGCTAGTGCAGCTCTGCCATGCCCATCGCTTCTGACAATGTTATTAGGAAGATAATTCTCACAAGCAAATAAACAGTGTGTAAGACCCCTGTAAATTTTCTTTTCAGGTTGGGTTATTGTGTGTGTATTTCACTGATATTGTGTCATCCGGCGAGGGTGAAAATATCCGGGTTAGTGAGAGGTTGGGTTTTTGATCTCTTTTGAGGCTGCAACTGAGAGGGTTTATAGATGATCACAAGCAGTGCTTTACATCCATTCGAAAAAACACCTACATCAGTCACTGACTGACAGCAGTGGAAATGTACTCCGCACCTAATTTTGTGTGTTAAGTTTCTTATGGTATCTGCACCCCCTTTCTTTCCAGTTGCACCAAGAATCAAGACGTGTAAGAAGTACTTAAAATGTTCTTCTATTATTAACAGAAGTTAATGAATTTGAAATCTCAATTGTTGGCTGCCTGGTGTGATTGCTTTGATGTCTTCGTGTACCCAAACAAAATCCAAACAAAAGGAAATAAAAAATGCGAAATTAATTAAGTGCTTTTTAGTTTTTGATTTGCACTTTCTCTCTGGGGAAAAAAAAGAGAATCAAATTAAGGGAAAAAAATGTTTAAAAGTACAAGGGTTGCAAGAGACTGCTTTACCACTTTTGCTAAACTGCTTATTTTCTGTTCCTGTGTAAAAATGCATTGTGGGAGGAATGCAAATAGCTTTGGATTAAACATCAGATGGACCTCTGGCTTAATATCTGTCCTTCAGCTCAGCAGCCTCTTTATACTGTAGGCTTTACTTTGAGCAGAGACCCCTGTTGGTTGATTGGAATGACTTTCCTAATTGGATTCAATTCCTAATTGAAACGTAATAAAAATGCATCAGTAGACGTGGCGCCAACAATTACCTCATGCAAATCTCTTGATGAATTGACGTGAGGGGCGTAATTGCAGCTGTTAAAAAAATGCATTGATTTCTCCTGGAATAACATCAATTCAAATCAGTTCACACTCACGCTTCGACCTGCGTGCGGAAAGCATTTGTCACCGCTCAGTGTCCCTGTTTGGAGGTATACAGAAAAAATGGAAACATCTGCACCCTTTCACGTCAGATTGATCGAGCTTGGGAGACTCTGTATCAAATGCGCTGCATCTATGCATATGCAATAAAGTAATCTGAACACTTGGAGGAGGGAAACAAAAGAAGAAATGTCTTTGTTCTTTATTTCCTTTTTATTCACTGAGATTGTGCACGGGTTACGACTTCCTTTGGTTTGTAGAGCAAACATATTCTGCTGGGGCTGTACCACAGAAATACACACGCGCGCACACACACACACACACACACACACACACGGTTGAATACAGTTGGAGAAAAAAGAAATGAAATCAGATACAGACACAGAAAGGAACTATGAGAGCTTTGATTCTTCCCTCCACCAAATGTTCTGAACATTATCCGTCTGTCTGTTGATCGGGGGTGGCAGTCTAGAAAGAAAGGGTTAAAGCATCTTCTGAGTTATTGCCTACTGCCGTAGTCATAGCAACAGGTTAATAAGTAGCTTCTCTGATCTTCCTCTGTTGCTGCACAGGTTGCTAAGATACAAATAGCATTCTGGACCCAGTGGACTGAACTGCAAACATCTTTTGATAAGAATGAACTTTAAACATTTAAAAGTAATGTGGAAGGCAACGAGCCCCATATACACTAAGGAATGTAAAGGGGGGTTGTGGGGGGTGTAACCCTTCCAGCATTACACTTACAACCACAGTGATTGCATCTACCACATTTGACCTACCCAGGCCGAAAAGGAACACAGCAAAACAAAATTGAACACTTGCTAAATCCAACTACCTCATACCTCGGAGGCTAGTGGTTGGCCCATGTCTAAAGGTAAACGGGCCAATCAGCTTTGGAACAGAGTGGCTGTTCCTAGACGCGTGTGCGAAACCAAGGGCAAATTAAAGCATTGCCTCCGAGTTGCATCATTCTCCCCCTCACAGCTCTATTAGTAGGCTAGCCACAATGTCTCTTTACGAGAGCTACTCTCAGAGCAGAATTAGGCACACTTCCCTGCAGTGATATGTCTTTTTATGAACCACATTGGCATCATGTGTGCCAGTTCCTTCAGGAGCAGACTGCAGTTGAATTACTGGGAGACATATGTGTCCTGATACCTCTGTTCCATGTAAGGTGACGTAGCGGCAAAGCAGCAGATAGATGTAGTTTTTTTTTTCTTTTTTTTGTAATGTGATTCTGGCTTGATGAATTTCTCAGACATAAAGATAGATGAAGATGTGAATCAGCACGGACGATCTGAATACTGATTTAGAAAGATGAAAAATAGGTGGTGTCCTCACCTTTCAGTTATTATCTGGACTTTTTTTTCTTCTTCTTCTTCGTCCTCTGCTTGTCTCCCTACCCATCAAGTAATAGGAGCTGAAAAGTGCATTGATTCAATAAGACTGACCGTTCACACTGACACAACAAACGAACAAACAAACCCAACAGCTTGACTGGAGGAAGCTGTGAGGCCGCAGTAGGGAGCACTGGAGTTGTTTTTGATGATAATGCTTGATCCCTCTGTTCTCTCTGTCACCGGGCCTCGTGCTTTCACTTCAGCTCAGCTCAGCTGTCAGTCCGCAATGGCTACTCACTCAAGTGCCCTCGCACACACACACACACACACACACACGCGCGCGCATACGCACGCTCACTCTCACATGGCGTCCGAGGTTGCGGGATCGTATGAATGCTTGTACATAATGCTAGCAAAGTGTGACGGAACATATGATGTGTGTGTGTGTGTGTGTGTGTGTGTGTGTCTGTGTGTGTGTTTCTTGAGTAGCTATCCATGTGTGGCAGTTTGGACGCTTATAAGCAGCAATAATTGTGTATTTGTGTGATTAAGACAGTAATCAGAGAGTAATGACACTTCAGTGTGATTTATGAGAATAGATGAAATTTCACAGCTGAAAGGTGGCAGGTTAAACAACACTGACCCGCCAAATACCAAGAGAGATTTTAACAAAGGCCAGAGCTAATACATCAGTGAAACAAGGGGGGTGGAGAGTAGTGTGTGTGTGTGTGTGTTGCAGAGCCTTAGACAGCATGACGGGTCTTGGGGACATCGAAACCTTTTTCATACAAGAAGGGATGATGAGGTTTCTGTACTTCTTTTTGGCGAATGCCCAGCAAAAAAAAAAAAGGAAGAAAATGCCCATGAAAGCTCTCAGTTTGTTAAAATGATGCACTGGTTTTTCGAGAGATTTTGACAGCACAAACATCTTGAAACTCAATCACCACGCGAGCGAAGAAAGAGAATCACCAAATTTGCTGTTTTAACCACAACTGTATTATTCAGCGTACATCTACAGATGAAAGCAACACTCTCCCCAACACTGATTAAAGGCTCTTGCTCCCGACGGGCTCCACGCTGGTTGGGTTCATTCAATCTCGGGCCTTGATTATTCGATTGGACTCATTGATTGAAGGGGAACTTTAATGACCTATTATCTCAAGTGTTAATCAGGTGTTGACAGACAGCTCTCTGTGGGACTTGGACGGGCCGAGGGCCAGAATGGACAGAACTTGCTGGACTCCCGCCGCTCGAATGAGTCAAGGGTTCAGTGGCACACAGAGTGCAGACGCGCAGCTTGATAAGTTTCCCACGGGAGCACAGTCTGTGCGTCGTGATGACATCATCTTTGGTTTGCCCAGGTCGGCAATGACTCAGATGTTTTTGGTGCCTTTTTTTCTTTTTTTTTTTTTTTTTAACGCGCCCATTCTCTCTTGCTTCATCTCCCGCCGTTACAGATTTACCACCCTGTGAATTAGCTCTAAATAAGAGAGAAAGGGACCGAATATATAAAAACGAAGCCCTGTGCGTGCTCTCGATGTGTTCTCATTTCATTTTGTATTTATGGAATATAAGCAGTCGGTAAAGTTGAGTAAATTCAGAGGAACCGTGTTAACCTTGTGGAATATTACTCACTGGAAAGGCCAGAGGTTTTAATAGGAATGAGCCTCACCACATTAGGTTTCTGATTGTAGTTTGGAATGAAATTACTTTCCAAATGTGCTTAATGCACACCGACTAGTATTTGTGGTCAGTCATATTCTGAATTTCATATAATTCTCTAAAGCAAAAAAATCAAATCAAAAATTAAAATCGTATTTTAATTATGAAACATATGGAGGCAGATTCAATGAGCAACCTGCCTGTGCTTTGTTGATGCTTTATTTGTTGTGTTATATAATAGTTATTTTCCTGGTATTTATCTACACATGTAATTGTTGCTGTGTGTGCTTGCTCTTGAAAAAATAAATTGAGTTGCAGTTTTGTAAAAGTAAAAAGAGAGATCCTCGTAATTGCACTTTATTTTTCACAATTTTACTTACATCATGTGGAAGGCTTAGCAAACGCACTTCCCGCTGTTTCGGTGGTAAACAGAGACGGCTCCATGTCCGAGTTACACCTGTCTGCATCACCTCTTGTGTCTCCGGCCTAAATCGCTTTTGTCCCTCCCTCCCCCACATCTCCCGCTACATCCCTCTCTTTAATTATCTCCCCTTTCAATCCCAGCATCTTCAAGTCTCATCAATGCTTCTTAATTTCCATCAATACCACTGCAGCCTAAGCTCTCCACACCTGTCCAGTCACCATGGCAACCTCACCTCTGACAGCAAAGAGCTCTGTAAGACATGGCATGCTGTATTCCCCTTGATTAGATATTGATTAAGCTTTTGTAATACATAATAGGATCAAAGGGATTGTGCAGCTTTGCTTACCCAGGTCTTCTTCACACTTTCATTTAGTTATAATCTTTTGTTATTTAGGTATCTGCATGTTAAGAGGAATGGAATCGAAATTTGCCACCCTTTGTCATAGCCATTCAGAGCCTCCTTCAGGGACCCTTCTTTTAATGACAATTTAAAAAGAAGTGGAGAAGAGTAAGCACAAAGACTCTTGTATGCAAATTTGAAATTCTTCGCAGTGTTGACAGCACATTCAGCTTTCTGAGTGGCGTAGCTTATGCTTAGTGTTTGCAACATGTTTCCCATTACAGATCATGCTAATAGGTCCGTTGGAGTGTGCAGAGGCTCCCGAATGCTTGAGTGTCCCTAATGGATGCATTGATAGATTAATGGACGATAAAAGTCAAATGCTAAATGCATGGTAAGTGACAAGTGATAAGTCAATGTGGTAAATATTTGTGTAGGACATAGTTAAGAAGTTGAAAGGCCATTATTCACGATTACCTACAGAAAAACCATTCCTTGGTATAATGAGGCACATGGCATGAATTTAAAAGCGTATGAAAGTAATGGTCTGGAGTGCATTTCTGTCAATTATACATTAGTGTCAGCTGCTAAAGAACCAGGAAGACAGGATAAATTTGGTTCTCTTTATCACAAACCTGTTACAATTGATCACTTTAATCGAATCTTCCATGTGAGAAAATTGTAAATATTGCAGTCTATTTATGTGTGTTCCCAGTAATCATGTTTGGTTTTTATTTTTAGCTGAAATTTAGGTTTAATTGAAGGTACAGTTTGAAAAGATCTTCCATGTGAAACTTTTAACAGGACTGGAGGCTTTGTCATTACTAATTTGTTGTTCTTTGGTTACCTCCAAATAGCAAATTTAAAGAAAAACCCAACAGTTCAAGCTGTTGCTTTTTGATGCACACTGCCTTTCAGACTTCAAGTACATTTGTCGATGTGAATGATGTAATTCTGAGATCCTGAAGACACTTGCTTGACGACACTAGAAGGATTGAGACTGATATATTTTTTTTTTCCTTTGCGGTACGTCTGTGTTTTCAGCTGCAATATTTGAGCTTCATAAGACCACCCAATTCCAATCAGCATCACCAATAAAGTAAATACACAAAAGAAACACTCCAGCCAGATAGGAAGTTGTGTGTTTGTCAAATTTACACTGAAGATTTAGAGGGATACAAGGCCGAGAGCAGTGAGAAAAACGATTTTTCTTTTCCCACACTGAGAGAGTAAGGGAGTGAGAATTGAGGATAAACCTGGGAACCACAAAGAACCATGTTTGGAACAATCTGACCTTTTTTTTTTTTTTTTTACAACTCAAACAAGGATAAAGACAACAAAATGTAATAACTTTCCCCTATCCAATCCATACTTCATGATTATCCCTCACTCCAAAACATTGGAAAAAATGGAACTGTCAAAAGAGTCTTGTTGTTCCATTTTCTTTCCCTTGGCCCCCCTCCTGGAGACAAACAAACAAACCCCTGTTAGCACATTTCATTAGCTTTAGGGGTTACAGAACAGATTGAGTATCGACAACGGTGGCTGTCGAGGCTTATGGCTCAAAGGCAACAGTAGAGGAAAATCTCAGGGGTAGGAGATGCAATCGAAAGGACCAAAATAATTCAGCAGGACTCACTCGAGGAACAATCCAGTTTGTCATGTGGAATCATGGAGTGTCTGCCGCACAATGAGAAAAGGTCCCCGGAGACTGGGCACGGGAGTCAACATGTGAATAGCCAAGAGTTAGTGCCCCAACTGGCCACTCTTTGCCTTTTTATCACCGGCAAATTTAGCAACCATAAATCTGTTTCCACACCAATGCTGCTACACAGACGCGCCAGAGAGGCCCATAAACAAGAAATGATGCTTGGTGTCTTGGGATAGTTTGGTCATTGATGTTCCCTGGGTTGTCATACTCTGCTCTGGGAACAATTACTGTCAGAGTTTTGATGTTTTCCCTCTGTCGTGATGGACAGTTGTGGCTGCGGGAAATTGTTGAACCATGCTGATATGAAGTTGAAGAAGCAAGTTGAATTATCTCACCCGTTGTGCACAGGGGGGTTCGCGTTAGCTGCGGGATACAATATTACGTGGACTTTTCTTTCCGCTGTAATGGCTTTTTGAGGCGCTGCCTGCTGACGGACCCCGAGAGTTAATGAGGGAGGAGGAGACTCGGGGGGCCGTAAAAAGGACGCTGACCATACCTTTAATGTGACCCGACCCTCCTTACCGTAACGTCTCTGTCGATAAAACGCGGCATGAGGAAAACCTCTGATTAATCGATTGACCCCCTGTTTTTTTATTCACAGACGATGACCAGCAGCACCCATTGCACCTGATTTTGTTTCCACTGTAACACCTCCACAAGACAAGAGCTGAATATCCATTTCCCTTTAATCAATTCACAATTTATTCCCCTCCCTCTTCCAATCTCCCTTCCATTTATTATGCATTATTCGCCCTTTTTAAACGATTTTCTACTAACCGTCTCATCTAATTTGGTATTCGGATATGGTTAGCGCTGTTAGCTCAATTAATACAATGACATGTCCTAAATGCATTCTCTCCACAATCCAAGTGACAAGAGGACACCGAACACTTCACATCTTTGCAAACGGGGTCATGCATGCACGCCATGATAGATCCAAACCTTCAGGAATTATTTAATCAAGCTATGTGAATAGATAAAAAGGACAAAGCAGGCTCAATCTTCTACAGGACTGTGCTTTATTTTAGTCTAAGCAGAATATAATGAACTAGAGAACTACAGAGTTCAGGAGCACTATGGGAGATATCACCCCCAATCAGGGAAACAGACCCGGGCCAACGCTAATTCAAATTACATCTCTGTTTCAAACAAAAAGAAAACAGTAAATCAGTTTGTTCAAGTCAAATAATAAAAGAAATTATTATTCCATTCATCATGAATATAAATACCCAAATATATTATGATAAATTAATTTTGCATGAGAACAAATGAAGAGGATGAAATTAGATAGTGAAGCTGGGAATGTAATGATTCATGATACAAAGATCCACGGTGCAAAATTACCTAGGACTAAATGTGAATTCTTTAAAGGCTCTCATTGAATGCTTGATTGGAGCAAACTGCTCAGTTAGCTGAGTTTGTTTACATTTTGGTCCTTGTAACCAATGAAAATGGAGGTGGGTGACCACGTCCTTATTTGTGTCTGAATGGGCTTGAGGCAAAACCGACTGTGGCAAAGTGTTTGTCTTTACAGCAGATTTTTGACCATTGAAGATAGAACATTTGGCATCCCCAGATTGCAGTGTGTCTGACCACTGTTCACAGGTAGTACTGTCAGAGAGAACAGGCTGGGTTTAAGGCAGAATTCCCTCCTCACATTAACGTCAACCTGACTGGAGTAAAGCAACGTGACGCTATCGACCGTTGGTACAATGTCTTCAGTGGATGGAGACGCGATAGGTAACAAACTGGGGAGGAAACTTTCTATAGGTAAGAACAAAGATGAAGATCTGAGATATGTTAATGAATGATTACCACCAACCCTTAAATAAACAGGCAAAGAAAACAAAGAGGGAAAAAAACACTAACGTTTTGACAGAGAGAGAAAAGAGCAATTACAATACAGGAAACCACCCATGGCTTAAAGACAGTGAGATATGACAGCATAGGTCTCAAAACCAGTCTGACTGCAAAGTTTGATGGGTTTTTGTTTTTTTTGTCTTTTTTGTCTTTTTTTATTTCTCAAAACAACAAAAGGCCTCAAATAAGATTCTTTTTTAACATGCAATGCTGATTCATTTGAACTCAGTTGTGCAATGGACTCATTTTTTTCTGAATCCACATGACCATTACCATCAATCATCCTTTTACAGTGCAGTTTGTTAATTCTTGTATTGATTTAAGAGCTTTCAGTGAGCAAAATCTCTTTGAACTCGCCCATCCACGAGGGATTTCATACAGGGATTGTGCAGCCAAAGGAAAAAAAAAAAGAAAGAAAAAATTATCAAAGCATATCCGCATAAACCTCATGACAATGGGTCTATCCCAGCTTCAGCAGATAATAACAAAACAAAAGAGAGAAAATAAAGAAACATTAAACAACATGAGTATAAAATCCCATTTTTGAACATCAGTGCTTCACTATACAAGAAATAACATCATTTTATTTTCAGTTTTTGATAAATTATTTCATAGGTTCCTTCTCTTAGTTTCACTGAAATATATTAACTATTCTTTTAATTTTTTTAAACGTTTGAACATGATCTATTGTACGGCCTATAAAGAAGGTTCAACAGAATTGAAAAATAAGCTATATTGTATGTACAGGAGTAACGCAGCTGTGTGGTCAGGAGAGCAGTGTCAGATTGGGTCAAGCAGGCAGGGGTTTCTGCTGGATTCTTCAATAATTAGCTCTCTTGTCTGTCCCCTTCCTCCAGTCTCTGCCTAACCGTGTACACGTGGGTCCAACCATATGTATTAAATGACGATTTATGTTACTGTACATGTTGAACAAACTGTTACCTGGAGTTTCATTTAGTAAAACTAACCTCTTCAAATATGTTGTAAAGCCCAAAGTTTCACCTCCAGAGAACTTGAAAAAGTGTCGTGGTGGCTGATGCTTTTTTTTTCTCCTTTTTTTTTTTTTTTTGTCGCACTGTCAAGCATTTAGCATGCAGATGGATGAACTCTACTGTCACTGTCATATCTGTTCATCAGCCCCAATTGGACTAATCCAATTACCGCACAGGCGATCTTTCTTCTGTCAGAAAAATCATGACATGTCGGTGTACACAGAATCTTAATTAACGGATCACTTCAGGGCCGTGGCTTAGGTTTGACACTAAGTCAAATACTCTCTAAGCCTTGGTCCGATGCTTAGGGTTGTTGGATGCATGTTCAGAGCCCAAACTTAAGGGGCTTAAAAGGACTAAAACTCCCCTCGATCCCTGCACTGCTGTGGATACATTTTATAGTGACATCATTGTCCCACAGAGTTGGGAATCTCAACACAAGCTGCTGTACAACCTTCCTCTGTTTTGTATTTTATATGCTATTTACATTAAGGAATAAAAAAAGTCTTTGTCTTCATATCTGTCAGCCAAGTTGTTAAACATAGTCACACACCTCCAGCGGTTCACTGTGCGTTGTTGGGTGGACG
Source organism: Amniataba percoides (assembly GCA_037176925.1). NCBI lineage: Eukaryota > Metazoa > Chordata > Actinopteri > Centrarchiformes > Terapontidae > Amniataba > Amniataba percoides. The sequence goes on from JBAJHX010000001.1 coordinate 17,221,670, forward strand.
ATGGCATGTTTTTTGTTTGTTTTCTTGTTTTTTACTCTTGGAATTAGATGACGATACTGTAAGTCCAAAGCACAATTTAGGTGGTTCATCAGCCCTTCTGCTGGCTCGGCACTCCCCGCGATGGGATGCGATCTTACAGCACTGACCTCATATTAGTGTTTCTGCTCGACCTCCCTCAGGATCAGGGGTAAGGCAAGGCTCTGAACCTCTCCACTAATCATGACATCATAGCGCCTGATGCCCTGAGTATTGGGAGCGATTTTGTGGAGTTTCAGTTTAGCACACAGCACCCCCACCACCCGCTGCCCATTTCCACCTCCACCTTTTTCCATACAAAATCCCATTTCCACAGCGAAACCCTTTTCAGCGCTAAAGTGAGATGACGGAAAAGCTCTCTCCCAAAGCAGCTATTAAATGAGAGGCATTAATTTCTTCCCTCCTGTCCAACAGGTTCCTTTAATTATCTCTCCACTTTCAGTCAATTACATTTCACTTCCTTTCCTTGACAATCACTGCTATTTTAGGGTGAGTGTTATGCACCCAGGGGGTTGGAGACTCGTAGACATGCTCTAGCAGTTCTCCGCACGACCCACCATTGGCTGGGGCCCTCTAAGGATACATGCTTCTCTGGAGGACTGACCTTGTGAGCAGTGGTGTTGTGGCAACTGAGGAAATAGGTATAGTGTGTGTGTATATGTATGCCCCAAATTGTCATTTAATGATATAGGGTCAGGGTGGGTATATACATCAGTGGCAGAGAAGCGCTCTAAATACTCGTAATAGAGGTGGATCTGCTTGTGTATTAAACCACTGATTGTGAGATTCTAAATAAAGGCAGAATGGCCACAGAGAGCTTTTGGGGGTATGGACATCATTTCTGACATGTCCTTGAAGGTCTATGCCTGGCGTGCTAAATATTATATTCTCACAATGAATTAGATTCATACTAATTCCTTTTGGCTAAAATTTCCTCTTTGTAAATTAGAGGACAAATATCAAATAGCATTTTGGCAACAGCTTTGTGAGTGCCTGCTGGGTTGACATTTGTCATTGCTCTTAGAGGTGAAACATGGCCGGGACTGAAAAACAGACCAGACTGAGGCTGAGAGCAGGGCGGGCAGGGACTCTTGTCAATAAATGCGAGAATGGAAAGATCTAAAAACAATCTTTTCTCATTTTGGTCGCTCCGGAGCATGTTTCATAGCTATTTCTGTTTTTAATGCACGTCACTTCAGTAACATCCTCCCCGGGGTGTAAAAGTACTAAGAGCACCCTTGTTAAAAGTGTTGAAGTGCTGATTTCACATAGCCTAATTTAGCCCTGGCATAGCAGAGATACTACATGAACACTGCACTGTTAGCCAAGCAGACAGCAGGATACTAGGCTAGGCTGGGTTTTGGCTCACTGGGGACTCAACCTGCCATTAGCAGTGGGAACTAGCACAGCATCTGGTATAAGACAGAGGAGATCAGTGGAGCAGGCATGCAAGGTTCATGTTCAGCCTGACAGAGCCTCACTTGCAGAACGTAATCTAAAGCTGGCCGAGACAATCACAGGGAGTGTCATTCCTCATGGAACATTAGATTTCCCATCGATTAGTTCAGCTTCACATGAATAATGAGCACAAACGGTTTGCAGAACATGGCTTTGTTTTGACCTACTTCACATCACTACAATTCATGTAGCTTCCTGCTTTTTCACCCAACGTCCTGTCAATGGCTGAGGAAGGAGGGCCGGTTTTACCCTACACCTATTTGAAGGCAATTTAAAAAAAAAAAAAAACTGTCAGTTTGATGGGCATCATTTTGAACCTGAAGAACTACTGTGCTTCACAAATATCCTTCCAGCGCTGAACAATACTGTGCTTTGCAGGTGTCCCATCAGGGATACAAGCAAGAAAAAAAAAGAGCAAGAAATGTAGAGCAAGTTATTTTGTGAAAAAATTGCGGCCTCTGCAGAGACAGTCAGTACACAATTACGTGCTGAAAGAAGAAGCACAATAACTCAGACCTCACAGCAGCCGCTTCTACAGAATTGAGGATTTCCAGCAAAAATTGTTGCTTTCGACCCAAATTTAAACAACTCTTTTCAACATTTGTGCTAGGCTTTGTAAATAAAAAGGAAATACATTTTACCGCCCCAGTTTCTCCTGGTCATTTCAATCTACTTTGCAACATTAACACCTCGCTATGATATAGGAGGTTTTATACCACATCCTCCGTCGCCTCTTCGGGTAAATTCGGCAGTATTATTGGTGCCAGGTCAGCTGTCAGCAGCCTTGCCAAGGAGTAGGCACAAACATAATTCTCTCTAATCTTCCTTCTGTCATCCATGTGCATGCAGGGGACCATCTCTCCCGTCATTTGGTCCAAGTGATTATCCCGGTGATTTTTCACTTGGTTGCTGCTAATGTATAGAGGCTGGTGATTACAGTGTGATTAGAGGGAAAGGTGAAATAGCATGTCTAATACGGTGCAGGAGATAATTGAAGGGTAGTGAGCACAGACATTAGCCAGGTTCGAAAATGCTGTTCCAAGGGGAGAGGCGCGGAACAGTTGGGCTGAGGTTTGGAAAGGCATGGCTGCTCTTAGGACGGGGGGTACACGGCATGCTGGTATCGAGGACTGAAATCAAGGCCTTCTGCTTATTTAAATGACAAAAGAATGGTAGCACACTGGCGACTCTGGGGTCTGCTGGCACATTTTATCAGTCCCTCCTTCGGTGATTTGGAATAGGTCTGGTCTGCTTTTCTCTCCGAGGAAAGATAGAGAAAGAGGGAGGGAACGGCAAGGAGAAGAGTCTCCGAAATAAATAGGAGCTGGCTGGACCGGAGCCTAAGGCACCAGACTCCAGTCCTATTTGAACCCTTTAATCCTCTTCTTTTGAAAGCATATAGCACAGATATATAGTTCGTGTCACTGGGAGCTTGTTTACTGCTTCTAATTTTATGGATTAAGTCATTGGGCATCATCCTAGAAGCATCAGTTTAAAGGATTTCAATGTCGTGTTTGGTTGTTGACTTCCTCTCCTCACCTCCCTCTCTCCTCCTCGCCTAGCCATGCCTCTTACTGCCAGCTGTCAGCGCTCAAAGGGCTGGTGTACGGATGTGAGCTGGTGTTCGACACAGAAAATTGGGAAGTGTTCAGACCGACTGAAACAGCATCGCTCCTCCCTCTAGACTCATTCCAAAACATATTGATCTGCTTTTAGAGAGCTCTAAAACAGTCAAAATAAAGGCTACAGGACTCTAAATCAAGACCTGACAGTACCGGAGTGCTTTACTCTGTCTTGCCTGGCGTCAGCGTCAAAGAGGCTACAAGTAGAGCTGAGTGATGGTAAAGAGTGACTGCTTGATCTAATTTAGATATAGTCTGTTTAAGCAGCTTTTTGTCCCCCCCTACGCTCCATGTATAATATATGAAGAAAGCGGGTCAAGGAACATGTTAATAATGGAATTTACATTATATTTGACAGAGCTGAATGGGCTCTAAAAGCCTGCACCCCTTTGCCATCAATAAATTGAGTTTGTCTTTAGAGAAATGTTTGTTTGTGTCTGCTGAGAGACAGGAGGCAATTTTTCTCAATCTGGAGTTTTGCAGCAGCTCCAGTGGACACACATATCCTTGGCATGTCGCTTATATAAGTCCCGCTTGTTTACAACGGGCTTACTTTTTGTTTTTTTTCAATGGGACTTTGACGTCGTGAGTGCCAATTCATTTGTGTATTGAGTTCATTCTGCTGGCAGTTTCAGTAGCTGTCACCTTACTCCTCCTTTTCTTCTCTCCCCCCTCACGACCATCCATTTGTCCATTTCCCTTAGTAGAACCTTCCCCTTTTTAATTTGTGGCTTCATAATTCACACTCCTTTTTGCAATACAAAAGGTCAAGAAAAGAAAAGACAAAAACAAGACACCCCCATGTCCATTTTGCTTGGTCTTTACAGTGGATTGTCGCTTGAACACAAAAGGCCAGTGAGAAGCCTTAAACGTCTGCACCCTGTCCAGCACAGACATTATTAAGTTCAGTCTTTTTTTTTTATCCTCTCGTTGTTCTTTTTTTTTTCTTTTTTTTCCCTCCAGAACAGTCTGTTCGTAGCTATCAGAGAGTGCGGTGACTTATACATCATGATGAGCGAGATATCCAGTGGCTGATACCTTTAACATCCAAGAGAAAGAGACTCGTTACGTACAGGGGCAGACAAATGTTTTCTACCTCCCCTTCCCCATTTTGCCCCCCCTTTTCATTACAACTTCAAGTATTTTTTTTAAACAACAGCAAAAGTTAGCAAATCTACTTTTTTTTTTCCTAGTCTACTTTACTATTCTACAACCTGGTGCTAAATCAGCATCCAGAGCAAAAGATCAGCCCCTATACTACGATTCCATGTCTTTTTTTATACATTATTTCCATTTTCTTTTATTCATACTTACAGTAGGCCACTGGATATTGATTTAATGATTTTTTTTACTACGAGTAAATTGTAATACTTGCAGCTACAAGGTATGAGTTTTTAAATATATATTTATATATTTATATATTTATATTCTTTTAAAAAGCGTTTAGTCCTTTGGTCCCTATTTCCTAAGGAATGATGCATGTAAATTATCCTGGATTCTCCTCTTCTCTTCTTCTTCTTCGTCTTCTTCTTCTTCTTCTTCTTCTTCATCTTCTTCTCGTTTTCTTCTTTGATCCAGAGCTTGCCCTGTCACAGAGCACAACACCTGTGTAGGCACAAAAACCAAAATGGCAGCAGGCTGGTGTGTGTGTTTGTGTGTATATGTGTGTGTGGCACACGCATGTGTTTGCTTCAGTACTTGAGTTGGCATTTGCACGTATTTATACATGTACAAAGTAGTTTTTTTTTTTTCATTTTTCACTTTTTTTTAAGTGTAGCATCTTTAAATGTGTATGTTTGGTTTGTTATGTGTGTTTATGTGTGTTGATCTATATCCTGTGTCAGTATGCATGCTTTGAGCATAATGAGTCTATAAAGGTTTTTTTCCCCCATCATGTCTAAAAAACAGCAGCAAAAAGTTGGTCTCTGCAAAAAATCTTCTTCCACAGACGCCAAAGCAAAACAGGGAAAAAAGAGGCATTTGCGAAGAAAGAAAAAAATAAAATAAAATAAAATAAAAAAACAACTCTGGGATCCCTCTCGCAGTCACCCAATCTTTCAGCGGGTTTCCAGCAGGATCAAGGGACCACCCTTCCTTCATGATATGTAGCAGAGCAAGAAGTCTTTGTACTTTTACTGCACTTGTGGAAATAAGGTGTTGTGGCCCTTCATCCTGTGACACAGAGAGAGAGAGAGAGAGGGGGGAGAGAAAAAGAGAGGGGAGAATAAGGAGAGTGGATTCAGTGAGGCTGCGGCAAACATGCTCAGGGTTGCTGGCTCCTGGTTATCACACAGACTGACAGGCACAGCCAACAGCATGAGAAACAGACGGGGAGGAGAAAAAAAAGAGGAGTGTGTCAATCAAAACCAGAAATAAGTGGGCTAGAGGTGGGGTGGGAGATTTGTGTTTTAACCATATGGAACAGACATCTACACTGTGACAGCACTAATCCAAGGAAGGCCTAATTTAAACTGACTACATCTCCCTGCATGAAAAAAAAAATACAGCTGAATGTTGCCTGAGATGTTTCTGTCATTCATCTTATTGTTAATTCATTACAAACAGGCTACCGAAAGAACAAGATGGAAACATAAAGAAAACAAGACAAGTGTGTGCGAGTGTCAAAATAGTGTAATGATTGTGACAGAAAAAAATAGAAGTATGCTCGTCCAATATGAAAAACCAAAATGTACATGTTTCAAGAAATAGCCTCTTATTAGGATCCCATGAAAAGCCAACCTTGCATCTCCTCTGCCTTTGTGTGGACTTAAAATGCTGCATTGTCACTAAATGTGTCCGTGCTGTTGAGCTTTGGATATAAAAGATCTTGTTTGCAGCCTATCATCCCTAATATGTTGTGAGCTATGATGTGGGTGAAGAAAGGCTACGAAATCACAGCAAATCACTCCCCGGGAGTGAACATGAAAGGCTCTGACTTTGTGACGGGAACACGCGGCCAGACGCTCTTTGTTCTACCTTTCCATTCCTGTAAATGAGCTTGTTACCATTTCATAATAGATCTGCTTTTTAGATGTGGGAGCGGAGATTCTAACTTATTTCTTATGTGTGCCAAAGCGAGTCCGGCCATTAGCTGCATAAAGCACTAACAGTCCCGATTACAGATGCCCTCTTTTATAAGCCACTAGCAATTCCCGCTACATACGTCTACCACAGAGCAGAAGAAACACACAGTGGCTTTAAAATAGTTTTTTTTTCAGGTAAACAGCATCTTTCTGAACATCACAACTATTTCGCCCTCCAACTTTGTCAGATAATAAAGAATTTTTTTTTTTTTTTCAAGCTCTTTGTCCCAGCATTATGCTCCCCCCTACACCGCCACCTACTTAGATGGCTCCATAAAAGACACCTGGCAGTTAAGAGGCATAGCTGATGCCAGAAAGACCTTATCCCTCCCAGCTTGCCTGGCTAGACACCCCCCTGAGTTCATTGGATAGACTACGGGAGGGAGAGTCGCCTGCAGGGCTTCTGAAAGAATAGGGCAGAACGAGTTCCATGAAAACGACCAAAAACTCTTATCAGGGTTTGGCCTGCAGGGATAGAAACAAACTCACTTGCAAAGAAAGGACCTTTTTCCACTGTGAATCTGTTTACTGCCCTTTTCTTTTTACGGAGCAATTATCTTAAATACAAGCAGCAAAAGAACGTAAGGGCTAATTTATCTGGCGGCATAATCCTACAGAAAAACAACAGGCAGAAGCAAATACTCATCCCAGATATTTGTATTTTGCTCTCTTACTGCACCCTGCTTATATATCTGTGTGTGCAGTACGGCTGTATGGTGGACAGATTTTGGCCATGTGGGTCTGCGGCGCTGCCTGCAGCTCTGCTATCATGGTGTAATTGGTTTGCACCCTCATAAATAAATAAATGGGAAGTGATTCTCATGTCAGGCAAACAAAACAATCTTGCAGAAGTACTCCCTGTGCAGATGGAATCAACGGAGAAGTGGAGTGTCAACATTTGCCTGTGCTCTCTGTGTGAACGGTGGAGATTTAATTGGCTACACAAACATAGGGTCATCTTGGCCATCTCTCAACTAAACAGCTGTCGATCGGGGCAGGGAGAAAAAGGTCCTTTTTGCAAAGATTCGGCCCTTCTTAAAAAAAAAAAAAAAAATTAAAAATAAATAATAGTTTGCTGGGGGAAAAAAACACTGTTGATGTGAATGTGAAGAAAATAGAGAAATAGAAAATACAGTACATCCATACACATGAACCCCACAAGAGAAAGTAAAACATCACAAGGGCACACGGTACAATAGCACAAAGGGTTAAAGGCCACTTCCAGTTATAATCAACCAACCAGTCAGTTACATTATGTACAACAGGTACCAGCCAAGAAAGGCATCTTTTTACTGCACTCCACAAACTGCCAATGTACAATACAGTATATATAAATATATATAGAAGGAGGCAGAATATAAAGAGATAGAGTTTAGAGATATCAATCAACGCCACGTCATGCAACGCAGTCACAGTCCCACCACATGACGTCATCCAAAAGAAAATGACACCATGGGTTCAACTTACAGCTGTGGGAACTTGGCCCCATGACAGGTGTGGGGGGGTGTGGCTATAGCGGAGAAAGGCCACCTCACACTGTGATTGGCCGTGTCAGGTTGCCAGGTTGGTGGGGGTGCAAAAGAAGGAAAGAAACAGTGGGATTTTCTTTTCCTTAAGTCAGAATTCAAAGCACCCTTTCCATATTTGCTCCACACTCTCACTTATTCTGCCTGACAAATCAAATGAGGTTGTAATGGTTATTACCATAAAAACTGTAAAAAAAAAAAAAAAAAAAAAAAAAAGAAGGAAAAAAATAATTGACAGGTAAAACAGAAATAACAGAACAAATCTTCAACACAGCACAGAAAAAAAGGTTTTTTTCTTGTGCCTCAATGTGGTGGTGAAATATTCCTGCTGACAACATTTGCAGGTTAAAAGGTTGAATTGATGTTTTTATATTCACAAAGATAACCCTTAAGGCAGAAATGCATATTTCAGAAACTTGTCCTGTCTACAGTAATTGGATTTGCCTTGCATTGTTTGCGATGAGGGTGGCCGTACAGTGAGTGCTTCAGCTTTTTTGCATTAAGTTTATCTTTAAGACACAGAACGCAATTTCAGAGTAGCAGGGCTCCTGAGACCAGCAGAGGAGAATGCTGTCTGATCGTGTTTTTAATTCAACTTCAAAGCGAAATCGTCACTATTATAAAAAAAATAAGAGGGCCTCTGAAGTTATCTACATATTGAAGTTTTTACCCACAAAAAATTCATCACTCAAGTTTCATCAAAGTTTTTCATCGTTATAATGTAGCTGAATTGAGAAAATTAAACAGTTACAGTTGAACTTTACTTATTTTAGTCTTTTGCTCAAGAACTAGATGTACTGTCTGCCACAATACAAGGCAAAAAAAAAAAAGAAAAGAAAAAACTCTTAAAAGTAGATTGGTCAAATTTTTCAAATACAACTTCTTCATACAAGATTCCTCATGGTTTTTAAGAATCTATAAACCAGGAGCCAGCTTCAGAAGTCCCACTAGCGTATTTTTCTTTAATGTCTTCACTGGATTGCTCTTGGTTTTGGTCTATTGGGTTTCCTCAACTGAACAACAGAAGTGGTGTAATAACAGAAGAAAAACACAGAGATGGATTGAACCAGAGCTGAGACGAAGGAGGACATGAAAAACACGAGCACACACGCACCAACACACACATACACACACACACACACACACACACACTCCTCCTGATAAAGTGACAGAACGTTATTGTGGTAAATGTCCGTACTTGCAGACACTTGGAGTACATCTCAATGACTGTCCTTTCATTCAATGCTGTTGCAGGATATTTTCCATTTGGCCCTCATTGATGTGCTAAATCAAAATCACCCCCCCCCCCTTTTTTTTTTTTCTTTTTTCTCAGGGTGTCTGCTTTGAAAGCCTCTCTTCAATTAGCAGGACACAGCTCTATTCAAATGCTATCAGGCAGGGGATAAAGGGAGCATCTATCATTTGTATTGCATACCACCTTCCATTAATGCCATCTTGTGGCTTTTAAAGAGTCAAATCTAAAACAAACAAATGGTATTACCATGCTTTTATTTATAGAGGAATATAATCTAGGCTTATGTTATTGTAATGAAAAGTTGCCCACCCAATTGGGCGAAGAGAGCATGCATCTATATTATTTTGCACTGGCAGTGCACTTTGTAACAGATGGGTGATGATTCTTTGAATCAAGCCTGACACTGTGAAATTGGTCTTTATTGAAGGATGGTGCCACTTTAAGTAAACCATCTTTTTATTTTTTTTTGTGTGTGTGAAAGCTCAGACTTTTTAAGGGCCAAAACAAGGAACTGTTGGATATTGACGATATCTGGTGGCAGATATACTCTCTACTCTGTGAGTGCATACTTCATAAAAATCATTGCAAATTTATCCTTCATCATTATATAGAAGCAATAGCAGACAAACACGGGCATAGTTCACGTGATGCACTACACAAAGGATACGCTTGATAACGGTAGGTTGTATTTTAACTTAAATTTGTTTAGTATTCACTGAATGGGCTCTTTTGAATTTTTTTTAGTTATGTTGTTATGCATAAACACAGTTTAAAACGGACCTTTTTATCGTTTTGAAGATTTTCCGAACGCACACAAATGAATGTAGGTTTTGCACAAGGCATTTTTTATCTATTTATTAACACTGAAAAATAGCTGTATGCATTTCTTTATTACATTATTCACCTTTCTTCATGTTTTATGCATGGTATAGACATGTAGATCAAGTGTCCCTACGTGAAAATGTCCAGAACAGAATAACCAAGGTAAAGTGTCAATACTAAAGAATTTCTTTGCTATGTTTTTGCTATCTGGGGAAATTCACAAATAAAGAATGGCAGAATATGAAAATAGACAATGGCTTTTTTAGCTGAGAACATGTCGGTGAAGCATCACTTGAACTAACTAAATGTGTTTACTGGGGTCGGTGCTGTTCTCCACCACTATACAAGCCGCTGCAGTTTGAAGGGTGAGTAAGTGCTTTTCTATTAAGCATCTTTTTGTTTATTTATCTTTTGTGAGCACAAACCTTTCTCTCCAACATCCTGCATTTACTCATTATACTCATCAGTCGTCTTGTATCTGTATTACTGTGCATCCCCTCAGAGAATCTTCCCATAAGTAAAGGTTCAAGTGAAAGGACCTCTAGATTTTGCTAAGCAGCTGACAGAAATCTAATGCCGAGCTATTTTAGGAGAAATTATTGCTATCTGGTTTTATGAATTTGTAGCTTAACAACCAGCATCGATTCTCAACGCCATCCTCAGTAGACGGGTAATTATGCACAGCTGGGTATTGATGATGTCATCAATTTGCACTGGAGCGTCCTGCAGGTACAAATTAGATTTCAAACCCCAGAAGAAACAAAAACAATTCAGCAGAGCAGGGCAACCTGACAAAAATCTCAAGAGGCTGATTCTGTGAAGAGGGCCTGTGCAATCTGGAAACGAGTGACACTTTCAAAGCTAATATGTTAAAAAAAAAAACTGAATAAATACAACGTTAATGTCGCATGAGGGCTCATGGGGACAAAGTCAGATAGTGACTACAGAATTAGAAATTCTGTTTCCCTAGTTGACTACAGCAATATCTACAGCAATATTTTATGATCCTTTAGAAAAAGTCAGAATAATGCAAATTAAAATCTTACATATTTCTAATTTGAAAGAAAATTGAACCTGTTTGCATGATGGTTGAACTGAGATTTGTGGCAGTGCACTCTCAGACATTCACACTAGCATGTACGAAGCTGAACTATCGTAGTGAAGTGGACAGCTTGGTTTTAGAACAGGCATGGCATGACATAGTACGACACGCTGTGTGATGGCACGGACACTACTATACCTGGGTATGGACAGCAGACGAGTCAGTAAGGTCGGTTGGCATCCTTTGGCCGCTTTAGCTGCACCTTCAGCCTCTTCATGCCTATCTGAAAGCCGTTCATGGCCTGGATAGCGGCTTGAGCGCTGGACGGGTTATCGAAACTCACAAAGCCTGAGACGGGAACACAGAACCGGAGAGAGAGATGGCCGGGTGGCGAAGGACGGAGAAAAATGGGAGTATAGCAAAAAGGAACAACACATGAAGGGAGAAGAATGGGGAGAGATGAGAGAGAAACAAGAAGAAGAGAAAGGGAGCGGGGAAAGGGACAGGGAGAAAAGACAGGCGAGATGAAAGGAAAAAAAGGGAGAAGAAGACCCTTTTTAACTCTCAACAATGACACAACAATAGGTCTTTGTTTTCTTTTTTCTGCAGATTAATTGAAAATCTTTGAATTAAAAAGATTACATAAAATACCACAAAGGCTAATAACACAGATATTAAAAATCACACGGAGAGGAACTATTAGAAGTCGTGAGTTTAACTTGAACAGAGAACAAAAAAACATGAAAAGGTGTTCAAAGATTAGAGAGAGAGAGAGAGAGAGAGAGAGGAAAAAAAAGGAGTCTCATGTTGTGTGTGGATTTTCAGAAAAAAAGCACTGTCTGTAAATGTTACCTGAGCGCTGGAGCTGTACGTGAGTGGCAGCGCTGTGCGTGTGTGTGTGGTTTTTTTTCATGTACGTGCGTGACTGAGCATGTATCTGAGTAAAGAGTAAAGGGCATGGGGGTCGTGACGAGATGCTAGGAGCAAGGTGTGTAGGACGGAGGTGCCTGCTGCTCTGAGTTATCACCTGGGTGTCGAGGCGGAATGAGCCCACAGCTTTCCACGCCGGGACTCCTTGCCTGCTCTTATCAGACACCCCTGTGATTGACGGCCCGAATTTTCCGCCTGCCAGCTGATTTGATCACACCGCTATGGGTCCAATTTAATTTGGGGGGAGAGGGCAGGCTTTTGTCAGTGCGGGTGAGATAAGGCTGCTGCTTTTACAAACCCTTTAAACAAACTGAGCAGGGAAGGGCCTGTCAGTTGGCAGTGATCCCCCTCCCAATCCCGCAAACACACACACATACACACACACACACACTATCCCTGGCTTTAACGAATCTCCATACCTCACATTTACATCCACATGCCAAAAGGGTGATAGGATGTTAGGGGTCAAAGTGTGGAGGACAAAGACTGCACGGCAAACTCCGCTCTTGAATCTGCGCACATTAAAATAATCTAAAAGCAGAATAAGATACTTGAACGTGTTTCCAGTTTTAGCTGTTTTCTCGAGACAAAGTAACTGGCTGATGTTTCATATCTTTGATGCAGCGCCAAGCTCGTGGAGCTGTGCAACTCAATACCCCGAACGCTACTAAGTGTTTGAGGTATGGCTCTCGCCGCAGCCATCCATATCAACAGAATGTCTGCACACACTGTAATGTTATGCATTTTTAATAAAAACACACACAAAGTTGCAAACATTACCAGGTGACAGTGGGGGAAAATACAAGTCGAGGACCAGGTTGAGAGTGCCGCAGTACTTGAGTCTCACATTGCCCTAAAAAAAAAAAAGAGTTGTAGCCAAGCTATGCACTAATGCTGTTTGGTACTTTGAAAGCACTCGTAACTAAAAGTGAACTCCCTTTGAACCAGTAAGTCAACCTCCAGGTGATCAACTAAACCTGCTTAGTAGTCAGAAATTGTCACAGGAAGCTCCCGCGTTGCAGCATTTACAGTTTTAGCACAGTTTCATTCACTTTTTTTTTATTGTAAGAATTATTTCACATTTACAAGGGCTGTTTGAATGCTGCTGAAAAAAAACATGCACTGGCAACAGCTAAAAAAAAAAGAGAAAGCAGGATAAAAGGCAGATCCTGTTTTTAGAGGCTTTTTAGGTAAATTGCATCTCCTTATGTATATTTTTTTTCTAGCATATCTAAAAAGAAGTGGGCTTCATATTTAAGGTGTGAGTGTGTGTGTGTGTCTATTCTCAGAAGATCTTTTGAAATTCATTTTCAAGCTAAATCCAGCTAATTCCACTTAACAAGGTAAGCTTTGATCACTTTTAAAAGTCAATATTGAGTGACTAAACGCAGGGGATTAAGACTAATGTTGTATTCGTGGTTAAATTAAACACAACCATATAGCTCCTCTCCGCTGTGAATGTCTACGGGGTATACACATTTGCCTTATGTGTTCTATACCTTTCAGTGACTCAGTAAAGCATTACTAATAAAACATGCCACGTTACTATCTGTATCACTTATGCTTCCATGTTATTGTAATCTTCTAAATTGATTTGAGACTAAATGCTTTACAAATCCCTCAGACTTTTTTGCGTCTTACCTGCAGAAGTGTTTAATATCACACCATGTAACATGCTCGTATCCATTTTTATCAAAGTGCAAATAAATTTTACCAAACGAAGCAGACATCTGTCTGAAACGACAGTGATGCATCCCTTAAGAGTATGCTCCAAATCCTACTTCAGAAATACATCCTTTTATAAGAACTTGCTTCAAGTGCTCCTCCAGTGACCTTTTCATCATATTCAAATTTTTCAAGCTTCTCCGTAAACACTCCATCTCAAATAGTGATGTCTGATTATCATTCAAAATCCCAAAATGTGGTTCACCTGTGCCGCAGAGATACGAGGCCTTAAACATGTAGGTGTTTCTCACAAGACTCACAAGAATTTCATTTAAAAATTATTGTCATTATTAGCGTAACGTAAGAATAAGAATGTAAGTTGTATTTAGATTATGAATTTAAGGTCATGCTTTTTATGTTTTAATTAGAAAAAAGGAGAAACGGTGGAGTATCCAAATTAGAATATGGTGTTAAAAAGAATAGGGAGAAAATGAAATTGTTGCTTGACTAAATGCTGACTGATAGATTTGATTGTATGTTATAGATGAATGAACTTGTTTTATTAACAGTAAGGTCACTGGCTCTCTGTTTGGATAAATTGCTGTCTGTCATTTGAATGCTTTAGATATTGGTAACATTTTCTTCACAAGGCCATGTTTGCACAGTGGACTATTCATCAGCGCATTCATCTGTCTGTTTTTCTGCATCTGCACGCTGTATGGAGATATACGTACATCATACCTACACATGTGCACGAGTCCACAGTGCCCATTAACCACATCATCAAGGCTAAACTTACACATTTTTAAGATGAAGCGTTCCAAGTTCTTGGAGGCCTAATAACTTATCCCCCTTAATGCACAGCATCGTCTGCCTAATTTGTTAACGTCTTACAAAAGAGCCCAGGGGCTTCTGCTATAAAAAGGAGGGAGAAATGAGTGAACAAAAGAATCATGGGTTAAATTGCTGTTTTTCAGCCAAGATCTTAATTACTAGCCTTGGAAAATAAGCCGGTGAGACTGATGAGGTCACCGCCCCTTTGTCCTTCCCCCTTGTTGACTGACGGATAGTGATAGCGAGAGGCATATGTTTAGAGGAGAGCACACAAAGGGAGAGAGAGAAAGAGAGAGAGAGAGACGGTCCAGAGATGGACCAAGTGAGACAGACAGGGGAGGAGAGGAAGAGAACGCCTCATAGACATGCCATGTTGAAGAGAAACTGAAAGAAAGCCATTGCTGGGAGTCTGTCTCTCTCCGCCTGCCTGTCTCCTGGGTGCTGCTGTCCAACTGAATCAACAGCAAGGCCCACACCAGTCTATTATTATCTCTTTAAGCCCATGGATTCCACCTGCACCGCCTCCACCCTGATGAACTGGTTTGCTGTGTGGGAGGCGAGAGAAGAGGAGGGGAGGGGTGTCGGGATGCCGCTGGGTTTGCCCGGCTGGAGGACTGTGGCTTTGGGCGGTGGGGGGTGGGGTGGGGGTGGGGGTGGGGTGGTTGTCTGGGAAAATGCTTTTCTCTTGGTAAAGGAGGCTGGGAATGGCAGAGAGGAGGAGATGGATACTGATTGTATTAGGAGCGGTGTGATGGAGGGGGTGATGAATAGATGTGTGGAGCAAATGGCAATTGTGGGAAGATGTTTGGGTCAGTAGCTCTGTGAGAGATTCGCGGTGGGTTTGGCCTTTGTGATTTTAGCCGATTACAACATCCGCCTTCTCACACCGTTTTTGTGCAGAGGCCCACCAACCTTGTTAGATACAGTGTGTTTGGGAGAGCGCGTGTATCGCTCCGTTCATTGCAGTGGATTTTTGTTTTCTCCAGCTACCTCTTCACGTCGATTTTTTTTTGACTCACCGAAACATTTGCTCTGATTGGTCGCTCGGTCCACAAAGACTTTGGCAGAGATGACGTTGCCAAAAGGCAGGAACATTTGCATGAGCTCCGCATCACCGAACTCCTGGGGCAGGTGATAAATAAACAGGTTGCAACCTTCTGGCCCTGGTGATGAGAGAAAGACAACAGGGGGGTTACATGGGAGCATAAACAGGGGATGCCCAGTGAGAGAGAGTCTGGTCATCATAACACGGGTGGAAAAATGACTCAATAAAACAATCAAACCTCCAAATTCTGATTACTTCACCTGCAGCACAAATATTAGTTGTGCTAAACCCGGTTATTGTGGCACGCGTGGAGCACGCACACCTTAATCCTGTTTTTCAAGTGTTATAAGGTGACTCTTTTTATGGCTTCCATTTGAATCCTCCCAAGAACCCCATTTCACGTTATAATTGTATAGATAGGTGGCACTTTAATGAATTGTATTAAACACCCTCGGAAAATGTTCCGGCAATAGCGGCGCGCATGTAAACAGACACGGAGAGGCAGAGATAAAAGTAAAAGAGAAAAACATCCAGAGATTTAAAAAAAAGGAAGAAGACCACAGGAGGGGAAAAAGAGGTTGATTGAGAGAGAAGGATTAAAACGGTTGTATTGAGAAAAAGAAAGTCTGAGACACAGAGGAAGAGTGAGAGGAGGAGGAGGAGGAGGAGGAGGAGGACGAGGGGGGCAGCATAAGCCAAGTTTTTGTCCCAATTACTGTGTGACAGTAGGACTGTCTTCCAATCTCTCTCCATCCCTCCACACTCATCCACCCAGCTGCCACATATTGTACAGGCCAATCTGGATAAAGGGAGGAATGAACTAGAGAGAGAGAGAGAGAGAGGGAGAAAGAGATGTGATGGACTCGGGGACAGTATGCTTGCAGTCGGCTGCCTGGCTAGCATTCACTCCTGTCTCATTGCTCAGGGTGATAGCATGACGAGATGAGACTGGGGCTGGTGAGAAGGCTGATAAGAGGGCTGCAGTGGTGGCTGGCTGTAGTGCTGCTATGCCTCGGCGAGATAGAGGACACACACACACACAGGTTGACAGAGTGGGGGATTTCTTTTTTTTTTCTTTCTTTTTTTTTTTTTTCAACAGTTAAAGGCTGAAGCTCACTTCTGTCTGTTTAGGTTTAGGTGTCTTCCAGAATTCATGCTTTGAAAAAGAAGCAGTTTGTTTCAGGGGAAGAAATGTCTGCAAGTAGTCTGTGAGGACTTTTGATATGTTGGCTTTTCCTCTTGTTCACTACTCCTCACAAACATAACACCACTTATTTATTTATTTATTTGTTGTTTATTTTGGTTGCACGAAAACTTCGGCTTTTTGTATACTTGAAAGTTTGTGCATTCAACCATGAGGAGGAAAGCTGATTCTTCTCTTAAACTACCACCTGTCAGTTACTCTTTCACTGAAGAGTATAAAGTCAGACAGTCACACATCTTGTAGACTACTTGCACGCCTACCCAGCAAAAAATACAATTACATACACATGGTTTTCTACTCGCACTATGTTTTAATGATTCTTAAATATACTTCTTATTTTAAAAGGAAAATACAGTTTAATATGTCATCTGTTAAGCAAAGAATATTGTATAACTGATGATTGGATATAACAGATCGCATTTGTTAAAAAAAATGCCTCAAAAAGTAAATATTTTTCCTTATTCTTTTTTTTTTTTTTTACTAATTTGTATACATAGTATTTGTCCACAGTCCAAAGTGCAAAGTCTTAAAGCTAGATCTGAATTTGCATGCTGATAAACTGATCTCAATGCATTATTTATACACTTTATTTTGGCGGTATGACTTGTCCTGAGAGCTCAGGATGAGAAATCATTTGGTATGATTCACATATGAAGAATTTATGATTATTTATTTTCTTAAAAAGAACTCCACACTGATTTTGCACATCAAAGTCTGTTTACTAGGAAATACGGAAAAAAAAGTCATATACACCTTTTTTTTCCCCTGCGGCTCCAGAAGCAGCTGTGTGAGATCTGATGATATAAATTCCTTCAGGTGATGTCACTTGCAGTACTGGTTGGTTTGGTTTGGTTATGTTAAGTTTGATTATAAAAAATATCTTGAGGTACGGACCACCTGAATCTCCAACTACACTGTCGGCGTTAAGAGGTGGAGTCATGGTCATCAGGTAACCAGATAAGGCAGAAGAATGCGAGGACTTGAAGGAAGGAAGCGACATCCCTCATTCTGTTGCATTTATTTTCATGTTTGAATTCCACCTTCAAACCTCTCGGTGTATGCAATCACAGTTTGTAGTGTAACCTTGATGCTGCATCGTGTTCTCGCAACCAATTAGTTTGCAGCACTGTTTAAAAGCTAACGCATTTTTAGTTTGTCCACAAGCATTTAGCAGTGCCACATTACTTTGGGCATTACATATATATACAGATATTTGCTGTGTCACAGTGTGCTGCTTAACATACATGTAACTGTGCTTCCTAAGATGAGTGAAAAGAGTACAGGCAAGATTTGTCTGGTTAAAATTATATTTTTGGATTTGGAAGGATTTTCTTTGTTCACACACACACACACACACACACACACACACACACACACACACACACACACACACACAATGTATTGTTGAATTGTTAGCTTTCAGTGGGAGGTTGAAGCCGAGGCTTGAATGTGCCTGTGTATTCAGGTTTAGGTGTCTCTTGTTAAATGGCAGGGCTGCAGACTGTGGCAGTGGACTGAGACAGGCTGGGAAAGCAGCCAAAACCCAGAGGAGGCCAGAACTCAGACAGGCCACTGGCTCAACCAAGAATAGCTCTGTGTGTGTCTGTGTGTGTCTATGGTTGAAGGAGTGTGTGTGTGTGTGTGTGTGGCTGTGCCTGAGTGTGTGTGTGCGTTACCATGACTTCTGTAATTTTGCTAATGATTAAAATGTTCCAAGGTAGCAGCGAGAGATAGGCTGTCCTTAGCAGCTGTGTGTTTTTCCTATGGTGTGAAATTACGCCTGCATGTAAAGCAAATAAGCTGCTGACATGTGAGGATAAGTTTGTGTCTGTCTATACTTCATCCTGGCAGTTCCACGCTGTGACCCTGGTGTGCACTTGCACCGCCGAAAAGAGAAAATGCAAACATAAACTAACTTGTTGTCTTTCCTTTCAGAGTTCCTATATTGAATATTCATGCCACTCTACGCTGTCTCATACAATCATATAGATGAATAATTGAGACTGACGAATGGCGTCAAAAAGAGTGATTTACCATCACAGTATATCCTATGCTTTATTACATTTGATGCCGTGGCATAAGAATGAACACTACACCAAGAATGGTAATAAATGATTATGCATGCAGCTAATTAATCTGATGAATATTTATAACCACTTAAACACATTGTAATGGACTGATTAAGCAGTCCAACGCTGCGAGTTTGAATTAGTGCAGTTTTTGAATAATGACAGAGTAACTTTCCATCTCACTGCTAATGTTCTTCTCTTTAAATGGGGAGCCTTTTTCTCACATTTTCCCCAGCCAGCTTTTTCTCTCCCTCGCTAATTCAAAGCAGCGCAGCTACATTAGAATGGAACATGGCAATTATCACCTTTTATCTTGGGTGGGCGCGCTTGCTCGCTCTTACCTTCCCTCTGTTGCTGGGGAATGATGGTTGGTTGCTGGGGGAACGCTTGGCTGATTGGCGCATAGGCGGCAGGGTAGGCTGCTGTTGCAAAGGGAGAACCAGAGTGGAATTTTTCACATCTCCATTTTCATATTTGACACAACAAAACTCAAATCATTATTCCATTGTTCATTTGCGTCCTCTAGACATTGCAGAAATAAATTGCATTATGACTGGGAGCCGGGGCTCATTTGGCTAGTGGATCACCACACAAAAGAGTGTGGCAAAAGGGGAGTGGAGTACGGTTCAACTAAGCAGACACACAAAGGAAGAGAGGGAGACTTACACCGTGTTAATGAGAGCTGATGTCAGGCAGAAAGCAGTGGTGCTGAGAGGTCTATGTCATCTCTCATGTAGGAGGCTATGGCAGGTTCAGATCCTCAGCTCTCGGTGTACTTTTGGAATTAAGTTTTTTTTTTTGTGCATATGTGTGTGTGTGTGTGTGTGGGTGTATAATCAAGTCAACTGAAAATCCTTGTGCAATCCTAATGTAAAGTAGCCTAATCCCAGAGGAAATTGGCTGGTCGTGCGGCTATCTCTACCTGTCATAGTGTCTACTGATGTGACAAACAGAAAAGGGAGTGGGGAGAGGGGAAGGGACAGATGGAGGAAGTGAGAGAGTAGAGGAGGCAGGAGAGACAGATCACCTGCGTAGTGTTGGACGCCAGCGTAAGCCTGTTGGAGAGGGTCGGTCACTGTTGGACTCTGTGCTGCAGAGAGACGAGATGAGAGCCAGAGAGGGGGGGGGGTGACAGAGAGGAAAACGAAAGAGACAAAGAGAGGATGGAGAGTGGTCAAGACAGAGAAAGATAGAGAGAGAATGTTAAAGAGCAAGACAGATATTGGCTTAGCTGTAGAGAACCATCAGGGGGTAAGATCACACAGGGAGTGGGAGAAATTTGGGTTGTCATATCTCAGTTCTTCAAAATGCCTGTTCGCCCCAGATGTTTGCATCAAATATTAACAACGTGCCAAACAAACCACTTTGTAGTTCATTACAATTGCAGCTGCCTTTGCATAATGCAGAAACGGGGGGTGGGGGGGGTGCGTGTCTGTCAATTCTTCAGGAATCAGTCCCAGACAACATTAAGAAGCTGTGGACGGGCTGAGGCACATCAAATTAACCATAATGGACTGATGGATGAACTGATGGATTCATCATGATACTGGGGCTGGCTGCTCAGAAATCTGCCAAAGACGATGTTGATTGACCCTCGAGCCTTAAACGCTTCAGTTCGAATCAGAAAAAGATGTAACGAGAGTGTGAAGTAAAAAAGGGACCCTTGTCAACTTTTGAACGGCACCGTGTGATATGATTCAACTTGTCGCCACTGACATGCTGCAGCTTGCATTGCAGCAATTAGGTGATGTTCTTATTCAGGTCAAGTGCAACACTGGAATAATCAAACGTTCTCAGATCACCGTCAGAGCAAGCAGCTTAATCGTAAGTGTCGGGGTCAGAGCAACAGTGTCACGACAGTAGGTGTTACAAATGTGTCTCGTGTTTCTTTTATGTAAACCTTAATTGGCTCACCTGGGTAAGGGTGGATACCATTGGTGTAGATGGGCTCAGAGGTGGGCTGCCCATTGCTTTGAGGCGGGAGGGCACTGAATCCGTTGACCCCGATAGGGGCGGCTATGCTGGGCACGGCTGTGGCAGAGATGCCCGGGGGTGTGCTGGTGCCTGCAAATAAATACGGAGTCATTATGGAAACTGCAGGGTGCACACTTCACATTATATTTTCCTACTGAAAAGTACATTGCTTCACCAACCTACGACGAAAAAGCACTCATCCACCTTTGTAAAAGAACAAAATAAAGGTAGCACTAGATTTTCTGAATATTTCCTCATTTTTGTACTCATGTTTAAAGGTATATTTTTGTCACTGGGGATACATGCCTACACTTTTGAATAAACAAAAAGTAGTCATATAAAGCTGACTTATGAGAGAGTGCATCATAATGTAGAGTGTGTTGGATGCAGCTGCCTGTGTCTCGTCTTTAAACCACCTTTTTTCTGCTTGTGGTGATGTTCCCAGTCTGTCACCTTGTCAGTGCCCTTTTGTGCAGATGGATTTTTATTATTTTTCTAATCCAGGTGAAGGACATTTAAGTCATGTAGGATTATGTTTGATAGGCATTGCCTGGTATGTGTAGGACTTGTGGATTACAAATGCTAGGTACAGCATCAAGCCACTTTATTTAATACATTTGCAATGACCCTGCCTTCAGGCGGCCTGCCTACTTAGTGTCGAGCCATCAAAGCTCCTCATGACAAGGGCCAAAAAGATAGTTCAGACCGGGGTCCAGGATTATCTCACACAAATCTTTGCTCTTATATTGTATAAGCCAAGGACTCTGCATCCAAAGTCATCGGATTGGCTGTGTTCCCAGAAAACACACACTGTCACCGAGACACTGAGGGAGAGAGCAACAGACAGCGAGAGAGAGCGAGATAATGAGAGAGAGCAGGGGAGAGAGAGGGACTATAATGTGGCTGCCAATGAGTGTCAAGGAACGCTGTACTTCTTCTCCCATCATGCCTCACTCAATGTAAGGCTCTGCTTCCGTTAATTCAGCAATGTCTGCTTCTTCTCAAAACGGAGCCTACATCTTAAAAAATGTAACAAGGGCAAAAGCAGAAAGGCCTTGAATGAATATATTACTACTGCTTCTATAATTCTCGCTAATGATGAAAATGTTCCAGGGCAGCAGTGAGAAATGGAGAGAGGAGCCCCACGCACGTATGTGTGTGCGCGCGCGTGCGTTTGCATGATCTTCGGCTGTTGCACCCCCGCCAGTTAGCGTGCCTATTAGTGTATACCTGAGGACGGTGTCATGGGAGTAGCCACCAGGCCGTTGACATTGAAAGCTGCCATTTGCTGCATTTGCGCGGCAGCGATGGCTGCCATGGGGTTCAGGTAGGACCCTTGTGTTGCTGCCATCAGGGCTGCTTGCTGTTGCATCATCTGCTGTTGGATTAAAGAGCAGTGGGGAGAGAGGCGAATGGCGGGAGGGATGGAGGGAAGGACAGAAAAGGAAAGGAGGGTGAAATAGCCGCAGGACCAGAGCATGTTTACTCTCACATCTCTGTTTGCTTAGCCCATGCCTTGTTCTTGAACAGAGTGGTCTGTGTTGCCCTGCAGCGTTGCTTCATCGCTACTCTGACACCGCTCTGGCCTTGTGCTCATTATACTGACACAAATATAAAGTCTGTGGCATGAGATGAGTTAAGCAAGCTGCAGACTATGTATATCTATATGCACTGTATACGAGTGAAAGAAAAAGGTGGCTGCGGTGGCAGAGTTAGTGGAGAGATGGTGCGTGAGTGGGCGATTCTCACCTGTCAGGATGAGCTGTTAGCTACTGTGTGAGTGCAAAATCTCACAGACTCCTAACCCAGGCTGTGACTTTCATGTGTGAATATGAATTGGGATTGGGGCGGGCTGGTAGGGAGAGAGGGCGAGCGGGTGTGGGCTCTCGGTAATGACGTGCACCCCTGTTTGAGTGTAAAGGCATATGTGCATGTCGATGAAATGTTAAAGAGGCGAGCTTGGGCTTGGCAGTTTAAATTCACAGAGCAAGTCATGAAATGTGAGAATGGAGAGTGAATATGAAATGGATGCTTACAACTGTATGAAAGTAAAATATTGTAGTGCTGAGCATACATGATAAGCAGCCTCCCTGGACAAATGAAGGGATAAAAAGACACAGTACAAAAAAGCAGTGCAGCATTTTCGGCAAAGCCTCTGTAAATTTGGACTCTAACAGCCATTTAATAGCGTGAATCACTTAAGGAGTTGTTCGCTGGGAGTGTCACATGCCTAGTGGGAGAGATAGTGAGTTCAAACCTCAAATCACAACAGTTTTCTTTTTTAAAGCTCACCGTCTCCTCCCCCGCCGGGCTGAGACTTACAGCATGAGAGTAGGCGCCATAGGCCCCAAACTGGATGGTCATGGGACTGAAGATGCCGAGCTGGCCCGCCATCTGGTGCATCCTGCGCAGGGTCCTCTCCTTATCGGTGTCTGCAAACTTGACCACCAGACTGGACGAGGCACCCTGGAGAGACACGTGTATTTACACCATTAGAGAAATATGCAGCTAAGTGTCTGTATTTATGTTAAGTGTTGTTGCTACGTTCAGTTCTTCGGTTTCCAGTTTTTGAAGTGCATCTTTACAAAAGTTCTTTCTCAGACACTTAAAACACTGCTGTCTGATATCATGTATTTAAATGGATGCTTGCATTTATAAAAGCAAATAAGTATAAAACAGATAAAATTTGAATATAGTAATTTGAAAAAGGCTTTTTGACTGTCACAGTTTTTAAACAAAGTAGGACAACTCAGAATACGATATACAACTACCATGGTTACTTTCAATCAGCAGTGTTTTGTAGATTGCACCTGCCACTTCAGCTGGCCAACCAGCTAATGAGCTGGTGTTTGTTAGCCTGTGAACATCCTCTGACTGAATAAATAGTTACTCAGTGGGATAAACTAAAGGAGGACAACAAGATGATAACACATATTGTGTAACAACACAGTTTGGAAAGCTAATATGAATTTCCTAATGTTAATAGCAAGCGTTGGTCAAAGGTAAAATTCTCTCAATAGTACAGATATCACTGACTGATATTGTTAAATATGCCTGACAAGGATTAGGGTTAGTCTGTTGCTCTAGTTAATATGTGCTGCATTAACTGGAAGTGTGCAGACAGATGAACGTATTGAACACTATCAATCTGACCATAACCTAAATATAGGCCATTTAGAAACAAGGTTACAGAATGCACGCATTACATTTGCATCTTTTACTGTGTGGTTGAAAATAGCTTTCTCACAATGTGTGTGTTTCCCTCAGGAAATGACCTACAACAAAACATTGGCTGTGTGAGTTGATCTGTATCAGTGTATCAGCCTTCTTTTATTAAAAATGTGAGTTTCAGTTCTCTACATCACCACAAAGGAAAACCAGTGGTGTCATTCGTCCTTGTCATCCCATGTCCAGCGTATTTTTTCAGACCTAATATCTCCAAACCAAGAGAGCCAGTGGAAATGAATGCGCACCTCTCATGGCTGCAGTCATTTAGCTGTCAGCGTTAAATGGAAGAGAATAGTGAGTGATATTTGCTTTTGTGAACTTTCTAACTCCACTGTATACACTGGGAGTGAACTGTGATCCTAACCAGATCCCACAGGAGTCCCAGTCCCCCACTGGTGAAGCTCCGCTGAATACAGTACTGGGTAATTAGGTCTGACAAAAGCCTTCGGCATGTGGAGGGCGAAGTATTGACTAATGGCTCTGCCTTATGGCAGATATAGTTCCGTATTGATGTCCGTGCTCCTGAGTTTGCATCCATTAAATCATTTGAGAGACAGAGACCAGAGTTAGTTCCTCATGTGACATCCAAGCAAGGAGAGAGAGGGTGGGGGGGTGTCTGTGTGTGAGTGAGAGACAGAGAGAGAGAGAGGGAGAGAAAAAGAGAGAGAGAGAGAGAGAGAGAGAGAAATAGGGAGTGAGAGGATGAGGAGGCTGCCAGGCAGAGAAAGCAGCCACAGACACTGTCAAGAGGACCAGGCTCCTATTTAATTACAGGCAGTGCATGCTGGGAAAGAGCACGGAGCACCACCAGGACAGAAGGACACAGGCAGCCAGGGGGCAGTCAGGATATGATTAGTAAGATCATAAAAAGCAAAGACATGGGGAGAAAAGGACTCCATAATCACAACTTGGATTCATCTTTCACAAAATGTCTCATCCTGACAGGGTCAGTACAAATTCAGGCTTTGATTTAGATTTCCATATTTTCTTTGGGTGTAGAAATGGAAAATGTGAGTGAACTGCGGGAGGGGACGCGGCGACAGAAAAAGATGAGGCTGACCGGTGTGAGTGATGCTGCTTGCACCTGCTTTCTTGTGCACGAGCTGATGTGACTCTGCATCAGAAATTGAATTTGACAACGCCAGGCCGAGCTGCTCTACAGGGCCAAGTTTAAGCTTGACTGCCACTCGTATTACTAAAGCAGAGCTATCCAAACAGAAAATCATAGAAACAAACAAACTTATGCCCTGTGAAGCTGAATCTTGCCGCTGCACTGTAAGAGAGTGTGTATTCAGTCGCTGAACAAACACTGTCTCACTGTTGTGCAGCCTTACTTCATACAATTTTACAGTTTTTCATACAAAAAAGTGTGTCCTATTTTCGTAAGCGCTTCATGAAATTTTAAACAGGAACAGCTAAGTGATAGTGCCATTGAGAGGGCAGTTTGCCAGGGTGGTCTTGTGCTTTGTGGTTTTGTTAGTCATGGCTGCCGCAGCAAACATTACATAATATCTAGTCGTATATTTATCCTGCAAGAACCTGAGATTTTTTTTTTTCTACATCACCTTAATATCAGTCAACATTTTGTTGAGCATTATCCTTCCCTCAGTTTCCCTTCATATTTCATTCTTGCCTTTATAAAAATAAAAAAACAGATATCCTTTTTCTAAATGCAGAAAAACAATAAACAAGTGCCTGTTCAGAGGCTTTGCAAGTAAGCTCTTTGATTAACCCACGTGAAAAGTGTCTTACAAACACTCTATGAATGCGACCGCGAGAATGTGCTGGCTGTAGATAACTGTGAGAGAGGGGCTGGGGAATGAAGAAAGGCATCAGCATGGACCCCAGGGACAGTGCGTCTCAGATGGGATCCTATCAGAGCCAGCCAGCACCCCACCTCAGGCCAGAGGAGACCCATCTGGTGTTTCTCCCTCGATGCCATTTCAATTAGTTAAATCAATACTCCGACGTGGCAGCGTTAACGGCACAGTTTTTCCCTTTCTAATTTCATTTCATCCCACCTCCTGACCTTTTTCACTTCTTCCTCAACTTTGCGGGCCAGTTGAAGGGACTGGCCGGCTGGATTTAATGAGGCTGGCGCTGAGCAAACATCTTCCTCCAGCGCTGTTTCTCAAGCCTGCCCAGAGCACGGGGGCCTGGCATTTAGATCACATTCATTTTCTGCTTTGTGTATCTGTGTATTCTTACATTCATTTAATACCTCATGAAGAATGCATTGTGAGCATGGGGACTGTGAAAGCCTGAGGCTGCCTGCACTCACTGCACCACGACTCAAGAGGCTGGCCTGGTCTGGCTTCTCCCAGCAGAGTGCTCTGCTGTAGACGACGGCACAGGAGGAAACCCAGTCTGCAATGTCTACGCTGAACAGACTTGGCAGCAGCACTAAAGCACTACAACAGCCTCTGCAGGTGTTGTCAGCACTGCCACTCATGTCAGAGCCTAGCATTTCTGTCTTTCATGGCATAAAAGCCACAATATCCCCCCCCCAAAATAAAGAAAAAAAATAGAATATTCTCTTATCCTCGCCCCTGAATAGCAGAATTTCATATCCTCACATCTCAAGCGGATGTATTCTGACTAGATCCAAGGCCTAATCAGAAAACGCAGATTTCAGAGCGTGATCCCCCTCACGGATCAATAGTTTCTATCCACATAAAGAAAGAGTAATATGTGGCCAGGTAATGAAGGAACAGGTGGCAGCAGACAACAGGCACTGGATGCAAAGCAGCCACTCCTCACTGGTAGCAGAAAATCACAAGCTGACAAACAAACAGAATAATAACCTCCACCGGCATGACTCCTATACCTGGAGAGAAAATGAATTCGCTGAATTTGATAAGGGCCAACAGGGAGCCTTCACTTTTGACAGGTACAACTAAGGAATTTGTCACGGGTTCAAAAACTAATCTAATTTCTTGAACAACACACTTGACTTGTGAAAATCTCCCATATTGGATTTTGTATAGGCCACAAAATGTGTAGATGGAAAAATACACAACGGTAATTGAGGGATTAGAAGTCAGCTACACCAGTGAAATGGCATTTTGCTTTTATCTCTGCATTACTGTGATACAAAGACACTGGTGTTAAGTGTGTACCAACAGGTAAACAGACACTCATCTTCTATCCTCTACAGAGGCTTACTGCAATATAATATAACGACACACTCATTGAAGGCAAAGCTGTCATTTCAAAAAGCGTATTAATGATTAACAACTAATGTGCTAAGAAGCGTCTGTCTCCCCCGTACAGCAAAATTGTAAGAGCTATTTTTAAATGACAAACGAAACTTCCAAAGTTGTCTAAGATTTCTGCAGACTTCTTAGACTCTAAAAGTGTTAATCGAGAATCTGTAAGAAATTAATTGAATACACCATAACAAGTTTGTTTGGTAATTGGATGAACCCCCGTGGGCTTCGTATTCAACTCTCTGAACCTTGCTACATCTCTGCTAGCCTCATGGGAGGACTGTGTCTCATTAGCACTGGATGATGCTGTCTTGGTCTGGCCCCGCTGTCCACCACATACTGCTGCAGTTGCCGAGCACTCTGCATCAAGCCAAAAGACACAGCGGAAGAATACTGTCATTCATGATGGCATTTTAACTTGGTTTGTATGCTACATTTTGCTACTAACAGTTTTTGCCGCAATACGCAAGCGGCGCAAAAACACAAAACTCCACGTTAGTATGTCAGCTACAAGCTTGCTGAGATTGTACAAAAGTTTCATGCAGCGTTTGATGAATTGCGCGCTACAATGACAGTGCTCTCTGGCTTGGTCTTATCTCTCATTAATCCAGAACTTTAGTATCACACACATGCATGCTCTTGTCACTGCCAACACTGGTGTGCTCCACAGACCCTGTCAGCCACGCTGTGACACCGAACATGACAATGTCTGCAATTTGCTGGGTGTTGTCTGCCTGCCCCCGGCTCTGCCATTTGAAGTTTTGCCACCTGTGCCTCTGCAGCCTTACTGTAATTCAACAGCTGAACCAGTGAGAGCGCCTGTTCTGTGCCCAATCACCTTTTAAGTTAATTTTGGAAGCACCTGCAATCTGCAATAAACATCAATTAAATCTATGACCCGATCTATCAGCGCGTGCCCTTCGGTGGCGTCCCTTGCCCTTAAGCTTCATTAAAGCCTTTCATTTTGGGCCAACGTATTTTGGTGCAGGTATTATTTATGGCGCGCGCGTGTGTGTGCCAGGTAACACAGATGCTGTAGAGAGAACATTAAGAGGGAGAGAGAGAGACGGAGTGGGAGTGAGAGACAACTCTTTGTTCAAGGTTCATCCAGACCTCACAGCTGGCAGCAGGCAGAGAGCTGAGCAGCCCACTCTCTGAATCCTGCCTCCTGTTAGTCTGTTGTTGACGACATGTGGCAGTGATATCATCCAAATTAACTGCATCCCCCATCGGTACCAAAGCCTTAGTTGGATACTAATGGCCACCTTGCCTATTAATCTGAGAGGAAGTCAGATTTGGGGAGAGGAGGATAACAGGTGCAGGGATAGAGGGAGAGAGATATGGATAATATAGATTATTAATGAACTTTTGGATGGCTCTTGATCCGCCCCAGGTCTGTTTGGGGCTCCATATGCTGTCTTGGACAGTTCATCTGCAGCAGACCTCAGGTGGCTCAGTGGCCCAACCTAATGCAACTGTGCCAGGGCTACAGGAAGACAAAGTGTGCGAAAGTAGTCCACACAAGCCAAATTTTGATCCATATGAGGA